>OX388348.1:45742520-46942520 GCA_947579665.1 Sympetrum striolatum
CTCTCGCGGGAGCGGCACTGCCGCAAGACACGCGCCTAGCCGTGAGTGCGTATGCCGACGACGTGAACGTCTTCGTCGACCGCGAGGAGGACTTCGACGAGATCCTGCCGGCCTTCGAGGAATACTCCCGAAGGAGCGGAGCCCGCCTCAACAGAGAGAAGTGCCGGGGGCTGTGGGTCGGCACGTGGACCGCCCGAGCTGACCGACCGCTCGGCTTTGAGTGGCGTAGAGACGGCGCCAAATTCCTAGGGCGCTACGTGGACAACTGTCCACGGGCCGAAAAGACAGCCGTGGAGGAGGAAATTACCAGGAGAATCGACGCCGCAATAACCCGGTGGAAACCGAGGATCGCCTCCATGTCCCTCCGAGGCAGGGTCCTAACGGTCAACCAGTTCGTCGCCCCCACGATCTGGCACCTGGTCCAGACTTTCACGCCGTCCGCCGCCGCCGTCGAGGAGATCCAGCGCAGACTCGTCCGTTTCGTATGGAACGGGCGGAAACACTGGGTCTCAGTCGAGAAACTCACGGCACCCGTCGACCAGGGGGGGCTGGGACTGGTCGACGTGGAAAACAAAATCATGGGGTTCCGCTTCCTAACGGCGCAGAGGTTGCTCCTCCACGACGGCACGTCAACGTGGCAGCGCGTGTCCTCCGCGCTCCTGAGCGACATGCTAGCCGGACCGGACATCATTACTTCCCTGTCGGACAATAGACCGTTCCGAGAAGTTGCGCACTCGGACGGTTACCACCAGTCGGTGGCCCGAGCCTGGAGGCTGCTCCGGCCGAGGCGTCCTCGGGCACCGATTGGCCAGGAACCGACCGAAGGGCCGCCGGAACTCCTGTTCCACAGCGCCCTCTCCAAGACGGAGCGCAGATTGCCCCTGTCGAAGAGAGAGGCGTACAAGGAGTTCATCCACCTCCGAAGCAGGGACGTCTGGCCGTTCAGGGGAAGAAGAGATGAGCCGATCAGGTGGCGGGAAATGAGGGCTTGGCCTACCCTCGGACACCACGCCGACGCCGCCTGGCGTTTCTCCCACGGAGCTTGGGCGGACGCCGTCCTTCTACACCGGGCCGGAATAAGGCCGAACGAGCTCTGCCCGTGGTGCCCGGACGAGGTGGGGGACGAATGGCACCTGCTCTTCGGCTGCCAAAAGTCCAAGCCCGTTTGGGGGGCCGTGGTCGGAGCGATAAAACAGATCACGGGGAGAGCGATCATACACGTCGCGGACCTGTACGCCGGCCTCAAACCATCGGGCACCGCCGACAAGAGACGCTGCGCCCTCTCCAACTACCTCGTCACCCTCACAAAGGGAATCGTGTACAACGAACTTACGTTGTACATGAGAGGAAAGAGGACGCAAGTCGACTACCTCGTCGCCGTTAGCAACGCCCTAAGGAGCCGACTCCTGTCCGAGGGCGGAAGAGCGGACTTGAACGGAGCCAGAGCGGCACACATCAAATTCTGGGCGCAGGGGAAATACTTACTCGACCCCGAAACAGGTACCATGAGGACATCCAGCAGGCTACTGGCACCATCATCATCATCATCATCATCATTAACATCTTCATCGCGCACACCCGCACACATCGAGGGTTTGGGATAGGGTGGGGGCAGAGGGGCAGTGGGGCAGAGGGGCTGGGGGAGCGAGGGGGGTTTGGGGGGGTGGGATCATCGGGAAGTGGGTTGGGTGAGGGTTAGGGTGGAGGGTGGGTGAGGGAGGGGGGTTGGGAGATTCATTAGGGTCGATGTCTATGAGGGCCCTGGTGCTATCGACAAAGAGGGCGTTCGAGATTTTATAGGAAGGTAGCGCAGTTTCGCACTGGGAGAGGGTGCGGGCAGTGGGCCCGTCACCGCTCTACTTCACGCCAGGCGACTTCTGTGGAGGAACTACGCACACTCCCTACCTGGTCCTCAATAATAATAATAATAATAATAATAATAATAATAATAAAACACACACACACACACACACACACACACACACACACACACACACACACACACACACACACACACACACACACACACACACACACACACACACACACACACACACACACACACACACACACACACACACACACACACACACACACACACACACACACACACACACACACACACACACACACACACACACACACACACACACACACACACACACACACACACACACACACACACACACACACACACACACACACACACACACACACACACACACACACACACACACACACACACACACACACACACACACACACACACACACACACACACACACACACACACACACACACACACACACACACACACACACACACACTTTGGACTCGGTAGCGTTCGGACGTGTCTCTGTGAGCTCCCGCCTACGGATTTGGTTTTCTCGATCTTCTGATCGTTTTCCTATCATCTCATCATCACCTGGCATATCACATCGAATCACATCATCGTCACTCATTGGGTGAGTCGTTTCATAAGCCATTAATCCATACTTAATCACTTTTACGTGATTTCGCGTAATTCATTTCGCGATCTCGAAGTGTCCCTGCAGAGATCTTCCTCTGCCGTCTCGGTGACGGCAGACGGAGCCTCTAACGCCATGCAGATGGATATTTCGAACTATTCCCGATTATCTGGTGTCAGTAACAAGCTTAGTAATTCCTCGCCCGATTTATTAACAAAAATGATTTCGCCCGTCGAAGCAATGGCTCCGCCATTTTTGCTACCATGTGCTCCGTCTTCACCGCGACCTTCACCAGCGAAACCGGTTTCCCCGCCCCCTGCGCCCGCTTCTTCGAGGAAAACACCTTCCTCCCCCCCTGTAAGAAGGCCAGTCCAACTACCGCCCCTACTGAGTCGGCAGACGGACTATCCGCCCCTACCGTCTCTCGCCACCCCCACCTCCACAGGCGCGCGCATCGAGGGAACACCGGCGCCGCCCGCCGAAAACTTCTCAGCGGGCCGGAGGAACCCCCCTCCCCCGCAGCGCGACAACCCTCGCCCCTCTCCATCCCCGTCTCCCAGCGGGTCGAGCACAGCGCCACCAAGCGCGTACCAAAAACATCGAACATACGCGAACAGCGTCAAAAAACACGCCGCGGCCTCTTCAAGCGCCCGAGAAGACGCGCCACCGGCCAACTTTATGTTTTCAAAAAAGATTATCTCCCCAAACACCACCGGGCCCAACAGGAAGAGGGGTATAATTTTTCAGGCGCTCCCGGATACCCCTATCCTCGAGTACGCGATGGCCGTGGGGAAACTCGTGGGTGGAGGCGAGAAAATCACGCACGCGAACCGCCTCGCCAACCAGCGGATATGCCTCTATCTCGCGAGCGAGGCCCTGGCGACCGAATTTCTGACGGTTCACGGCGGGATAACGCTAAAGAACACATGGGTCCCTGCGAGACGGATGGTCACCGTCTCGCAGAAGATATACCTTAGCAACGTGTTGCCTGAGATATCAGATCGGGACATAACTGATCTGATGTCCGAAGCCGGGAGGGTGGTGTCTCCTGTGTACAATTTAGCGATGGGTTGGCGTTCCGAGGGGTACGCCGGCATAACATCCTGGAGGCGGATGGTGCACGTCGTGCTGCGGGACGGACTCATACTCCCCGAGTCCTTCCTCGTAGAGATCGGTGGAAGCCCGCATCGCATCTATGTAAGAGTAGACGATAACCGGTGCTTTCACTGCGGAGTGGCCGGCCACGTAGCCAAGGACTGCCCGCAGAGAAGACAGCATGAAGAGAACATCGCGACCGGCCAGCGCGATCATTCAGCACCGGAACAAAGCGACCACCACGGAGGCTCAGTACAAAAAGCGCAGACATCAGAACCGCCTACCGCGCCAGAAAGTGAGACGACGCCAGCCTTCCCGGACACGCCCGCAACAATGGACATCGAAGATGTACCGGAAAGTCAAACTCCTGCTGTGGCACCAAAGAACCCCCTTTCCCTCCAGGCTCTCGCCAGGTCCGAGGGGGCGAAGGTCGAGTCGAACATGCCGGTGTCCGATAAAACCGTCCCTGAAACACCAGCGGCGGTCAAAAGGAAAACCTACGCAACCGTAGACCGGGACTACCAGTCCCCGCCCAGAAAAGGTCATAGCAGCAAGCTGCTGAAAACCGACCCGGCTGTGGGAAACGACGACGAGGGCTTCAGGCAGATCGCCAAGTACTACTGCTCAAACCCCGGAGTAGCGACGATAACATATATATCCCTGAGAAGATTTCTACAGGAGGCAAAGGGCCACACCGACATGGTGAGCCTCGCGAAGGACTCCTTCCAAAACCTGGAGGACCTCACCAAGCTGCTTGCCCGACTCTTGCACGACAAGGCAATAAAGGACCCAGCCCTGAAGATGAGGGTTAAGAGGCTCCTGGCCAGGCTCCGAGACTCGGAGTCTGACTAAGGGAAACGCCACCACCTCCATCCCCTACAAACATGGCGTGCGACCGTGCATTCTGGGAGAAGTCGGGTCTCTCCATAACATCACTTAATGTACGCTCGGTGAGGAGTAGACGAAAGTGGGCTCAGCTGACGGCGTTCCTGAACACCTCGGAACCAGACGTCGTGTTGCTGCAGGAGGCCAACACCACAGACGTGCCTCTGCAGACTCTTCCGCAGTACGAGTTTCACTTCTGCCCACCCACGACTCCACAATCCGGCACTGGCATCGGCATAAGGAAGAATTTGAGAGCATCCGTGGGAGCACCGACGGTCGTGTTTGCAGGGCACGCGCTCGCGGTCACCCTGGATCTGCCGCAGAGCACGGGAGGAACCTCCATCCTCCTCCTCTCCGTTTACGGGCCGCACGATCAGAGGCTAGCCCTCTCCCTCGTCGACGCCCTCAGGGACCAGCTAACGTTTTTTGGGCAAGTCAACAGACGGCACGACGCCCTCGTCGTCATGGGGGGCGACTATAACGTCACCCTTTCCCCCAACACAGACAGGTCTTCGGGCAGAGAGAGGTACCCAGCATTCGCAGCCGAACTACGCTCACTCGTGCGGGACTTCGACCTGGTCGATGCGTGGTCCGAACTGAGGCCCGGAGAGCCGGGCTACACACACGCCTCCGGAAGATCGCGAGCCAGGCTGGACCGCTTCTACGTATCCGCGGACAGGATCCACGCCGAGACAACGATCAAGACTCTACCCTCCTTCACGGACCACAGGGCCGTCTCCTTGACGGTGCCCCTCAGATTCGAGCGGTCGAGGCGTCCCTATTGGCGCTTTGACAACGCACTGCTCGAGGACGAGGTGTACGTCAAGTACGCGAGAGAGCTCGTCCGAGCCCTCTGCCAGGACCGACGCGACCCCGAGGTGGACCCACTCACGGAGTGGGAACTCGTAAAGACCGAAGTGAAGGAGCACGCCATCGCCTACGCCACCAACCGGAGAAGAAATAGGACGAGACCCGAGCAGACCGCTCTCCTGCAGGAGCAGGCCAACGCCATCGTGGCCAGGGCCGGTTGGGAGTCCATCCTCGCCAACGACCGCCCTGCCGCCGCTCACGTCGCTCGCTGGGCGACCATAACGTCGCCGAAACCGCTCGGCAAACTCCGCATCGACGGGCAGACCGTCGAAGACCACGCGGAAGTCGCCCAGCACGTCCGGGCATACTACACCGAAATCTTCAACCCGCCGGACGACGGCGAAGACATTGACGTCGAGCGAGACGACTTCTTCCGGCCCCTGGACCGCCTGCAAGATCTGGACAGAGAGCGGCTGGACCTACCCCTCTCCGAAGCCGAACTCCACGACGCACTCAAAGGGTTGCAGCGAGGCAAAGCCCCCGGTATAGACGGCCTCTCCCCGGAACTCTTCCTCCAGCTGTGGGACGTCCTGCGCGCCCCCTTCTGCAGGATGGTGGAGGCGGCCCTGCGGAGTGGAAGGCTTCCCAGGACGACGAGGACGGCGGTAGTCGGGCTCCTGCCCAAGGGTGGCGACGCCCTGGACATCGGAGGATGGCGGCCGATCTCCATCATGACGGCGGATTACAAAGTCATCGCCAAGGCGATCGCCAACCGGGTCAGGACCGTCATGCCAGCTCTCACGTCGGGGGAGCAGAGCTACTGCATCCCAGGCAGAACCATCTTCGACCCGATCGCCACGACCCGCGACGTCGTCCGTCTGAAGAACCGGAGGCACCAACCCCTGGCGATACTGTCCTTGGACCAGTCCAAGGCGTTCGACAGGGTGAGGCATCGCTACCTCTACGCGGTTCTGGCGGCGATGGGAATGGGAGATAAATTCCTGCATCTGCTGCGTACCATCTACGCCGACGCGACATGCATGGTGAGACTGGCGGGGGGACTCACTGCTCCCATACCCGTCACCTGCGGGATAAGACAGGGCTGCCCACTGTCCGGCCAGCTGTACTCCCTCGCGATCGAGCCCCTGGTGAGGAAACTCAGGTCGACCCTCGCGGGAGCGGCACTGCCGCAAGACACGCGCCTAGCCGTGAGTGCGTATGCCGACGACGTGAACGTCTTCGTCGACCGCGAGGAGGACTTCGACGAGATCCTGCCGGCCTTCGAGGAATACTCCCGAAGGAGCGGAGCCCGCCTCAACAGAGAGAAGTGCCTCAACAGAGAGAAGTGCCGGGGGCTGTGGGTCGGCACGTGGACCGCCCGAGCTGACCGACCGCTCGGCTTTGAGTGGCGTAGAGGCGGCGCCAAATTCCTAGGGCGCTACGTGGACAACTGTCCACGGGCCGAAAAGACAGCCGTGGAGGAGGAAATTACCAGGAGAATCGACGCCGCAATAACCCGGTGGAAACCGAGGATCGCCTCCATGTCCCTCCGAGGCAGGGTCCTAACGGTCAACCAGTTCGTCGCCCCCACGATCTGGCACCTGGTCCAGACTTTCACGCCGTCCGCCGCCGCCGTCGAGGAGATCCAGCGCAGACTCGTCCGTTTCGTATGGAACGGGCGGAAACACTGGGTCTCAGTCGATAAACTCACGGCACCCGTCGACCAGGGGGGGCTGGGACTGGTCGACGTGGAAAACAAAATCATGGGGTTCCGCTTCCTAACGGCGCAGAGGTTGCTCCTCCACGACGGCACGTCAACGTGGCAGCGCGTGTCCTCCGCGCTCCTGAGCGACATGCTAGCCGGACCGGACATCATTACTTCCCTGTCGGACAATAGACCGTTCCGAGAAGTTGCGCACTCGGACGGTTACCACCAGTCGGTGGCCCGAGCCTGGAGGCTGCTCCGGCCGAGGCGTCCTCGGGCACCGATTGGCCAGGAACCGACCGAAGGGCCGCCGGAACTCCTGTTCCACAGCGCCCTCTCCAAGACGGAGCGCAGATTGCCCCTGTCGAAGAGAGAGGCGTACAAGGAGTTCATCCACCTCCGAAGCAGGGACGTCTGGCCGTTCAGGGGAAGAAGAGATGAGCCGATCAGGTGGCGGGAAATGAGGGCTTGGCCTACCCTCGGACACCACGCCGACGCCGCCTGGCGTTTCTCCCACGGAGCTTGGGCGGACGCCGTCTTTCTACACCGGGCCGGAATAAGGCCGAACGAGCTCTGCCCGTGGTGCCCGGACGAGGTGGGGGACGAATGGCACCTGCTCTTCGGCTGCCAAAAGTCCAAGCCCGTTTGGGGGGCCGTGGTCGGAGCGATAAAACAGATCACGGGGAGAGCGATCATACACGTCGCGGACCTGTACGCCGGCCTCAAACCATCGGGCACCGCCGACAAGAGACGCTGCGCCCTCTCCAACTACCTCGTCACCCTCACAAAGGGAATCGTGTACAACGAACTTACGTTGTACATGAGAGGAAAGAGGACGCAAGTCGACTACCTCGTCGCCGTTAGCAACGCCCTAAGGAGCCGACTCCTGTCCGAGGGCGGAAGAGCGGACTTGAACGGAGCCAGAGCGGCACACATCAAATTCTGGGCGCAGGGGAAATACTTACTCGACCCCGAAACAGGTACCATGAGGACATCCAGCAGGCTACTGGCACCATCATCATCATCATCATTAACATCTTCATCGCGCACACCCGCACACATCGAGGGTTTGGGATAGGGTGGGGGCAGAGGGGCAGTGGGGCAGAGGGGCTGGGGGAGCGAGGGGGGTTTGGGGGGGTGGGATCATCGGGAAGTGGGTTGGGTGAGGGTTAGGGTGGAGGGTGGGTGAGGGAGAGGGGTTTGGGGGGGTGGGATCATTGGGAAGTGGGTTGGGTGAGGGTTAGGGTGGAGGGTGGGTGAGGGAGGGGGGTTGGGAGATTCATTAGGGTCGATGTCTATGAGGGCCCTGGTGCTATCGACAAAGAGGGCGTTCGAGATTTTATAGGAAGGTAGCGCAGTTTCGCACTGGGAGAGGGTGCGGGCAGTGGGCCCGTCACCGCTCTACTTCACGCCAGGCGACTTCTGTGGAGGAACTACGCACACTCCCTACCTGGTCCTCAATAATAATAATAATAATAATAATAATAATAATAATAATAATAATAACACACACACACACACACACACACACACACACACACACACACACACACACACACACACACACACACACACACACACACACACACACACACACACACACACACACACACACACACACACACACACACACACACACACACACACACACACACACACACACACACACACACACACACACACACACACACACACACACACACACACACACACACACACACACACACACACACACACACACACACACACACACACACACACACACACACACACACACACACACACACACACACACACACACACACACACACACACACACACACACACACACACACACACACACACACACACACACACACACACACACACACACACACACACACACACACACACACACACACACACACACACACACACACACACACACACACACACACACACACACACACACACACACACACACACACACACACACACACACACACACACACACACACACACACACACACACACACACACACACACACACACACACACACACACACACACACACACACACACACACACACACACACACACACACACACACTTTGGACTCGGTAGCGTTCGGACGTGTCTCTGTGAGCTCCCGCCTACGGATTTGGTTTTCTCGATCTTCTGATCGTTTTCCTATCATCTCATCATCACCTGGCATATCACATCGAATCACATCATCGTCACTCATTGGGTGAGTCGTTTCATAAGCCATTAATCCATACTTAATCACTTTTACGTGATTTCGCGTAATTCATTTCGCGATCTCGAAGTGTCCCTGCAGAGATCTTCCTCTGCCGTCTCGGTGACGGCAGACGGAGCCTCTAACGCCATGCAGATGGATATTTCGAACTATTCCCGATTATCTGGTGTCAGTAACAAGCTTAGTAATTCCTCGCCCGATTTATTAACAAAAATGATTTCGCCCGTCGAAGCAATGGCTCCGCCATTTTTGCTACCATGTGCTCCGTCTTCACCGCGACCTTCACCAGCGAAACCGGTTTCCCCGCCCCCTGCGCCCGCTTCTTCGAGGAAAACACCTTCCTCCCCCCCTGTAAGAAGGCCAGTCCAACTTCCGCCCCTACTGAGTCGGCAGACGGACTATCCGCCCCTACCGTCTCTCGCCACCCCCACCTCCACAGGCGCGCGCATCGAGGGAACACCGGCGCCGCCCGCCGAAGACTTCTCAGCGGGCCGGAGGAACCCCCCTCCCCCGCAGCGCGACAACCCTCGCCCCTCTCCATCCCCGTCTCCCAGCGGGTCGAGCACAGCGCCACCAAGCGCGTACCAAAAACATCGAACATACGCGAACAGCGTCAAAAAACACGCCGCGGCCTCTTCAAGCGCCCGAGAAGACGCGCCACCGGCCAATTTTATGTTTTCAAAAAAGATTATCTCCCCAAACACCACCGGGCCCAACAGGAAGAGGGGTATAATTTTTCAGGCGCTCCCGGATACCCCTATCCTCGAGTACGCGATGGCCGTGGGGAAACTCGTGGGTGGAGGTGAGAAAATCACGCACGCGAACCGCCTCGCCAACCAGCGGATATGCCTCTATCTCGCGAGCGAGGCCCTGGCGACCGAATTTCTGACGGTTCACGGCGGGATAACGCTAAAGAACACATGGGTCCCTGCGAGACGGATGGTCACCGTCTCGCAGAAGATATACCTTAGCAACGTGTTGCCTGAGATATCAGATCGGGACATAACTGATCTGATGTCCGAAGCCGGGAGGGTGGTGTCTCCTGTGTACAACTTAGCGATGGGTTGGCGTTCCGAGGGGTACGCCGGCATAACATCCTGGAGGCGGATGGTGCACGTCGTGCTGCGGGACGGACTCATACTCCCCGAGTCCTTCCTCGTAGAGATCGGTGGAAGCCCGCATCGCATCTACGTAAGAGTAGACGATAACCGGTGCTTTCACTGCGGAATGGCCGGCCACGTAGCCAAGGACTGCCCGCAGAGAAGACAGCATGAAGAGAACATCGCGACCGGCCAGCGCGATCATTCAGCACCGGAACAAAGCGACCACCACGGAGGCTCAGTACAAAAAGCGCAGACATCAGAACCGCCTACCGCGCCAGAAAGTGAGACGACGCCAGCCTTCCCGGACACGCCCGCAACAATGGACATCGAAGATGTACCGGAAAGTCAAACTCCTGCTGTGGCACCAAAGAACCCCCTTTCCCTCCAGGCTCTCGCCAGGTCCGAGGGGGCGAAGGTCGAGTCGAACATGCCGGTGTCCGATAAAACCGTCCCTGAAACACCAGCGGCGGTCAAAAGGAAAACCTACGCAACCGTAGACCGGGAATACCAGTCCCCGCCCAGAAAAGGTCATAGCAGCAAGCTGCTGAAAACCGACCCGGCTGTGGGAAACGACGACGAGGGCTTCAGGCAGATCGCCAAGTACTACTGCTCAAACCCCGGAGTAGCGACGATAACATATATATCCCTGAGAAGATTTCTACAGGAGGCAAAGGGCCACACCGACATGGTGAGCCTCGCGAAGGACTCCTTCCAAAACCTGGAGGACCTCACCAAGCTGCTTGCCCGACTCTTGCACGACAAGGCAATAAAGGACCCAGCCCTGAAGATGAGGGTTAAGAGGCTCCTGGCCAGGCTCCGAGACTCGGAGTCTGACTAAGGGAAACGCCACCACCTCCATCCCCTACAAACATGGCGTGCGACCGTGCATTCTGGGAGAAGTCGGGTCTCTCCATAACATCACTTAATGTACGCTCGGTGAGGAGTAGACGAAAGTGGGCTCAGCTGACGGCGTTCCTGAACACCTCGGAACCAGACGTCGTGTTGCTGCAGGAGGCCAACACCACAGACGTGCCTCTGCAGACTCTTCCGCAGTACGAGTTTCACTTCTGCCCGCCCACGACTCCACAATCCGGCACTGGCATCGGCGTAAGGAAGAATTTGAGAGCATCCGTGGGAGCACCGACGGTCGTGTTTGCAGGGCACGCGCTCGCGGTCACCCTGGATCTGCCGCAGAGCACGGGAGGAACCTCCATCCTCCTCCTCTCCGTTTACGGGCCGCACGATCAGAGGCTAGCCCTCTCCCTTGTCGACGCCCTCAGGGACCAGCTAACGTTTTTTGGGCAAGTCAACAGACGGCACGACGCCCTCGTCGTCATGGGGGGCGACTATAACGTCACCCTTTCCCCCAACACAGACAGGTCTTCGGGCAGAGAGAGGTACCCAGCATTCGCAGCCGAACTACGCTCACTCGTGCGGGACTTCGACCTGGTCGATGCGTGGTCCGAACTGAGGCCCGGAGAGCCGGGCTACACACACGCCTCCGGAAGATCGCGAGCCAGGCTGGACCGCTTCTACGTATCCGCGGACAGGATCCACGCCGAGACAACGATCAAGACTCTACCCTCCTTCACGGACCACAGGGCCATCTCCTTGACGGTGCCCCTCAGACTCGAGCGGTCGAGGCGTCCCTATTGGCGCTTCGACAACGCACTGCTCGAGGACGAGGTGTACGTCAAGTACGCGAGAGAGCTCGTCCGAGCCCTCTGCCAGGACCGACGCGACCCCGAGGTGGACCCACTCACGGAGTGGGAACTCGTAAAGACCGAAGTGAAGGAGCACGCCATCGCCTACGCCACCAACCGGAGAAGAAATAGGACGAGACCCGAGCAGACCGCTCTCCTGCAGGAGCAGGCCAACGCCATCGTGGCCAGGGCCGGTTGGGAGTCCATCCTCGCCAACGACCGCCCTGCCGCCGCTCACGTCGCTCGCTGGGCGACCATAACGTCGCCGAAACCGCTCGGCAAACTCCGCATCGACGGGCAGACCGTCGAAGACCACGCGGAAGTCGCCCAGCACGTCCGGGCATACTACACCGAAATGTTCAACCCGCCGGACGACGGCGAAGACATTGACGTCGAGCGAGACGACTTCTTCCGGCCCCTGGACCGCCTGCAAGATCTGGACAGAGAGCGGCTGGACCTACCCCTCTCCGAAGCCGAACTTCACGACGCACTCAAAGGGTTGCAGCGAGGCAAAGCCCCCGGTATAGACGGCCTCTCCCCGGAACTCTTCCTCCAGCTGTGGGACGTCCTGCGCGCCCCCTTCTGCAGGATGGTGGAGGCGGCCCTGCGGAGTGGAAGGCTTCCCAGGACGACGAGGACGGCGGTAGTCGGGCTCCTGCCCAAGGGTGGCGACGCCCTGGACATCGGAGGATGGCGGCCGATCTCCATCATGACGGCGGATTACAAAGTCATCGCCAAGGCGATCGCCAACCGGGTCAGGACCGTCATGCCAGCTCTCACGTCGGGGGAGCAGAGCTACTGCATCCCAGGCAGAACCATCTTCGACCCGATCGCCACGACCCGCGACGTCGTCCGTCTGAAGAACCGGAGGCACCAACCCCTGGCGATACTGTCCTTGGACCAGTCCAAGGCGTTCGACAGGGTGAGGCATCGCTACCTCTACGCGGTTCTGGCGGCGATGGGAATGGGAGATAAATTCCTGCATCTGCTGCGTACCATCTACGCCGACGCGACATGCATGGTGAGACTGGCGGGGGGACTCACCGCTCCCATACCCGTCACCTGCGGGATAAGACAGGGCTGCCCACTGTCCGGCCAGCTGTACTCCCTCGCGATCGAGCCCCTGGTGAGGAAACTCAGGTCGACCCTCGCGGGAGCGGCACTGCCGCAAGACACGCGCCTAGCCGTGAGTGCGTATGCCGACGACGTGAACGTCTTCGTCGACCGCGAGGAGGACTTCGACGAGATCCTGCCGGCCTTCGAGGAATACTCCCGAAGGAGCGGAGCCCGCCTCAACAGAGAGAAGTGCCGGGGGCTGTGGGTCGGCACGTGGACCGCCCGAGCTGACCGACCGCTCGGCTTTGAGTGGCGTAGAGACGGCGCCAAATTCCTAGGGCGCTACGTGGACAACTGTCCACGGGCCGAAAAGACAGCCGTGGAGGAGGAAATTACCAGGAGAATCGACGCCGCAATAACCCGGTGGAAACCGAGGATCGCCTCCATGTCCCTCCGAGGCAGGGTCCTAACGGTCAACCAGTTCGTCGCCCCCACGATCTGGCACCTGGTCCAGACTTTCACGCCGTCCGCCGCCGCCGTCGAGGAGATCCAGCGCAGACTCGTCCGTTTCGTATGGAACGGGCGGAAACACTGGGTCTCAGTCGAGAAACTCACGGCACCCGTCGACCAGGGGGGGCTGGGACTGGTCGACGTGGAAAACAAAATCATGGGGTTCCGCTTCCTAACGGCGCAGAGGTTGCTCCTCCACGACGGCACGTCAACGTGGCAGCGCGTGTCCTCCGCGCTCCTGAGCGACATGCTAGCCGGACCGGACATCATTACTTCCCTGTCGGACAATAGACCGTTCCGAGAAGTTGCGCACTCGGACGGTTACCACCAGTCGGTGGCCCGAGCCTGGAGGCTGCTCCGGCCGAGGCGTCCTCGGGCACCGATTGGCCAGGAACCGACCGAAGGGCCGCCGGAACTCCTGTTCCACAGCGCCCTCTCCAAGACGGAGCGCAGATTGCCCCTGTCGAAGAGAGAGGCGTACAAGGAGTTCATCCACCTCCGAAGCAGGGACGTCTGGCCGTTCAGGGGAAGAAGAGATGAGCCGATCAGGTGGCGGGAAATGAGGGCTTGGCCTACCCTCGGACACCACGCCGACGCCGCCTGGCGTTTCTCCCACGGAGCTTGGGCGGACGCCGTCTTTCTACACCGGGCCGGAATAAGGCCGAACGAGCTCTGCCCGTGGTGCCCGGACGAGGTGGGGGACGAATGGCACCTGCTCTTCGGCTGCCAAAAGTCCAAGCCCGTTTGGGGGGCCGTGGTCGGAGCGATAAAACAGATCACGGGGAGAGCGATCATACACGTCGCGGACCTGTACGCCGGCCTCAAACCATCGGGCACCGCCGACAAGAGACGCTGCGCCCTCTCCAACTACCTCGTCACCCTCACAAAGGGAATCGTGTACAACGAACTTACGTTGTACATGAGAGGAAAGAGGACGCAAGTCGACTACCTCGTCGCCGTTAGCAACGCCCTAAGGAGCCGACTCCTGTCCGAGGGCGGAAGAGCGGACTTGAACGGAGCCAGAGCGGCACACATCAAATTCTGGGCGCAGGGGAAATACTTACTCGACCCCGAAACAGGTACCTTGAGGACATCCAGCAGGCTACTGGCACCATCATCATCATCATCATCATCATTAACATCTTCATCGCGCACACCCGCACACATCGAGGGTTTGGGATAGGGTGGGGGCAGAGGGGCAGTGGGGCAGAGGGGCTGGGGGAGCGAGGGGGGTTTGGGGGGGTGGGATCATCGGGAAGTGGGTTGGGTGAGGGTTAGGGTGGAGGGTGGGTGAGGGAGGGGGGTTTGGGGGGGTGGGATCATCGGGAAGTGGGTTGGGTGAGGGTTAGGGTGGAGGGTGGGTGAGGGAGGGGGGTTGGGAGATTCATTAGGGTCGATGTCTATGAGGGCCCTGGTGCTATCGACAAAGAGGGCGTTCGAGATTTTATAGGAAGGTAGCGCAGTTTCGCACTGGGAGAGGGTGCGGGCAGTGGGCCCGTCACCGCTCTACTTCACGCCAGGCGACTTCTGTGGAGGAACTACGCACACTCCCTACCTGGTCCTCAATAATAATAATAATAATAATAATAATAATAATAATAATAATAATAAAAAACACACACACACACACACACACACACACACACACACACACACACACACACACACACACACACACACTTTGGACTCGGTAGCGTTCGGACGTGTCTCTGTGAGCTCCCGCCTACGGATTTGGTTTTCTCGATCTTCTGATCGTTTTCCTATCATCTCATCATCACCTGGCATATCACATCGAATCACATCATCGTCACTCATTGGGTGAGTCGTTTCATAAGCCATTAATCCATACTTAATCACTTTTACGTGATTTCGCGTAATTCATTTCGCGATCTCGAAGTGTCCCTGCAGAGATCTTCCTCTGCCGTCTCGGTGACGGCAGACGGAGCCTCTAACGCCATGCAGATGGATATTTCGAACTATTCCCGATTATCTGGTGTCAGTAACAAGCTTAGTAATTCCTCGCCCGATTTAATAACAAAAATGATTTCGCCCGTCGAAGCAATGGCTCCGCCATTTTTGCTACCATGTGCTCCGTCTTCACCGCGACCTTCACCAGCGAAACCGGTTACCCCGCCCCCTGCGCCCGCTTCTTCGAGGAAAACACCTTCCTCCCCCCCTGTAAGAAGGCCAGTCCAACTACCGCCCCTACTGAGTCGGCAGACGGACTATCCGCCCCTACCGTCTCTCGCCACCCCCACCTCCACAGGCGCGCGCATCGAGGGAACACCGGCGCCGCCCGCCGAAAACTTCTCAGCGGGCCGGAGGAACCATAGAGTAAGCATGGGGTAGAGTGCTGGACAGGCTGCGCAGTAGCCGAGCCGATGTTACAGCATTAAACCACGTGACTTTTCCGTTTTCTAGCGGCAATTCAAATGCGCTGTGGAGTTTCACCTTGAAAAATCGAGTTTTTAAGTAACTCTGAACTACGTAGTGAATGCATATATTATCTTAATAGATAGTAGAGTTTCCACTTAAAGTTTTCTTATTATAATAATCAACGTCGGGTATATATTTATCATTGTTTAAGAATATTTAGATACCTCTCGTCGAGTTCTTCGAAACGAGTATCGACTCATCAAGGTTTACTCGAGTAAAAAGCAAGATAAATACAAAAAAACAAAATCTCAAATAAATTCCCAGTTATCGTTGCGTTTTTCGAACATATCCGGAGAAAATTACGTTTAAGTGGAATATTAAGATACTTCTCGTCGAGTTCTTCAAAAAGAGTATTATTTCGACTAGGTTTACTCGGATGAAAAGCAAGATCAAGCAAGAAAAGGAAGAGAGCAAAAAAACTGAAAGTTTCGAATAAATTCCCAGTTTTCGTTGATTTTTTCGAACATTTCTGGAAAAAATGACGTTTAAGTGTTGTTAAGTTTAAATTACACATATAGCTAGAGTAACGTTTAAAACTAAGGCAAACTTGGGTTTAAGTGGTCGAATATCACAGTTAACATTTTCTTTCATATTTAAACAATGTGGAACATTCATGAATAATTTAATAGAAACGCATTCAATTTATTTCAACGAATGAAAGAACAAGATACTTAACTTCCTCCATTCAAAAGTTACGAGTCTTCAAAACGAGACAGGTTCGTCGATTTTTGCGAATATTTGTATATTGAATAAATTGAAAACTGTACCTTGATATGCCTCCGGTTGAATCAACTACTGGTATAGGTATAGCTCCAAATAAAGGAAATGATTTAGAATGGAATGAAATTACAGTGGGATTTTTCTGATAATATTTAATAATCACTTCTTTAACAAAGTCTTAGGAAACATCCTCCTGCCACATCACTGACAACTTCTCACATTTAGAATTCATTCTTATTTAAGCATCATTATTTAGATATAAATTATAAATTAATACATATTAAATTCTATGGTATTAGGCTGGACTTCGTGGAAAGCCATAATAAGAAAAAAATAAGGCACTTCGTAATTTCCACACTGTGTTATTTATTTAAAAACGACCGGTTTCGGCTAACGCCATCCTCAGGTTTCATTTCTTAGTAATACCATAGAGTATTTACGTAACAGGCCATCTCTCCATCCGAGATCTTTTTCACAGATGCTTCTAAAACAAGACATGTAAAGGAGTCCATTTCTCTGCTACGTGATACTTCACATTACTACATGTTGTAATTGAATTTAAATTTATTTCAGTTGAAGTTCATTAGTTTATATTTCCTAGCATTGCATTGTAATTTACTTTTAAGAAGCCATATGTGCAATTTTGTAAGGTTAACTTGTAAGGTTAATGCGGTGTAATCTCCAAGGTTTCTAATTGCTTGACAAATATTACAATTGGCAGCAAATAAAGGGATGTTTGATATAAGAATTTTTGGCAAGTTATTTATGTAAATTAAAATAATTATATGCAAAATAACGTTTTGTAGGGTTCCAGGAAAGTTTTCCATTTTCCAGATTTTAGAGTGTTTAGAGGGCACAAAATCCTTTCTCCTCAAACTGAGAATCAATAGTTTTCTCCTTTCGTGATCTACTGGGAAGCTATAAAGTCAATATTAATAATTATAAATAACGAGAAAAGCCTGCGACACTTTAATATACTCGAGCGCTCCAATGAACTCGATTCAAGCAATAATATTGAATATGCACCGAAGAGAATAATATTCCTAAACGGAAAAACAAAATTTATCTTGTTATAATCATCGACAAACAAGAATAAACCGTAAAAACTGCTATATTCCATTTTTGTCACATGGAATACTCTGTAGTAATAGCCGCAATCGCCTATTTGCAAGCTACTTCATTACCTTATTACATAATCTGTAAATGGCAAATGAAAGTTAAATGATAAGAAAACAATTCTAAATAAGTATTAAAATCACCATAAACACAAAACTTACGAGTTAAAAGTGATTTCTTTAACGTACTTTTCCTTGCAGTTTCATGCGCAGATTTTCAAAACTATGATTCCCAAGTACTTTAATCTTTTACGGTTAATTTTCATCCAGATACCGAAAATAAATATTGAGTTACATTAGCCAGACTATAGAGCATCTAAATAAACTCGAATTCAGAACATCAGCTGTCCGTAAAAGACATAAATACTTAAAAAACCAACTTGAGTACACGAATTTCTCACTTAACTTACCGGCGAGATTTCCGAAAGCGGACCAAAGTCACGTGGTCTCCTACGTTCAATCCTGTAACATGCGCAGAACGCAACACGCGCTCTACCCCATCCTTACTCTATGGGAGGAACCCCCCTCCCCCGCAGCGCGACAACCCTCGCCCCTCTCCATCCCCGTCTCCCAGCGGGTCGAGCACAGCGCCACCAAGCGCGTACCAAAAACATCGAACATACGCGAACAGCGTCAAAAAACACGCCGCGGCCTCTTCAAGCGCCCGAGAAGACGCGCCACCGGCCAATTTTATGTTTTCAAAAAAGATTATCTCCCCAAACACCACCGGGCCCAACAGGAAGAGGGGTATAATTTTTCAGGCGCTCCCGGATACCCCTATCCTCGAGTACGCGATGGCCGTGGGGAAACTCGTGGGTGGAGGCGAGAAAATCACGCACGCGAACCGCCTCGCCAACCAGCGGATATGCCTCTATCTCGCGAGCGAGGCCCTGGCGACCGAATTTCTGACGGTTCACGGCGGGATAACGCTAAAGAACACATGGGTCCCTGCGAGACGGATGGTCACCGTCTCGCAGAAGATATACCTTAGCAACGTGTTGCCTGAGATATCAGATCGGGACATAACTGATCTGATGTCCGAAGCCGGGAGGGTGGTGTCTCCTGTGTACAATTTAGCGATGGGTTGGCGTTCCGAGGGGTACGCCGGCATAACATCCTGGAGGCGGATGGTGCACGTCGTGCTGCGGGACGGACTCATACTCCCCGAGTCCTTCCTCGTAGAGATCGGTGGAAGCCCGCATCGCATCTACGTAAGAGTAGACGATAACCGGTGCTTTCACTGCGGAGTGGCCGGCCACGTAGCCAAGGACTGCCCGCAGAGAAGACAGCATGAAGAGAACATCGCGACCGGCCAGCGCGATCATTCAGCACCGGAACAAAGCGACCACCACGGAGGCTCAGTACAAAAAGCGCAGACATCAGAACCGCCTACCGCGCCAGAAAGTGAGACGACGCCAGCCTTCCCGGACACGCCCGCAACAATGGACATCGAAGATGTACCGGAAAGTCAAACTCCTGCTGTGGCACCAAAGAACCCCCTTTCCCTCCAGGCTCTCGCCAGGTCCGAGGGGGCGAAGGTCGAGTCGAACATGCCGGTGTCCGATAAAACCGTCCCTGAAACACCAGCGGCGGTCAAAAGGAAAACCTACGCAACCGTAGACCGGGACTACCAGTCCCCGCCCAGAAAAGGTCATAGCAGCAAGCTGCTGAAAACCGACCCGGCTGTGGGAAACGACGACGAGGGCTTCAGGCAGATCGCCAAGTACTACTGCTCAAACCCCGGAGTAGCGACGATAACATATATATCCCTGAGAAGATTTCTACAGGAGGCAAAGGGCCACACCGACATGGTGAGCCTCGCGAAGGACTCCTTCCAAAACCTGGAGGACCTCACCAAGCTGCTTGCCCGACTCTTGCACGACAAGGCAATAAAGGACCCAGCACTGAAGATGAGGGTTAAGAGGCTCCTGGCCAGGCTCCGAGACTCGGAGTCTGACTAAGGGAAACGCCACCACCTCCATCCCCTACAAACATGGCGTGCGACCGTGCATTCTGGGAGAAGTCGGGTCTCTCCATAACATCACTTAATGTACGCTCGGTGAGGAGTAGACGAAAGTGGGCTCAGCTGACGGCGTTCCTGAACACCTCGGAACCAGACGTCGTGTTGCTGCAGGAGGCCAACACCACAGACGTGCCTCTGCAGACTCTTCCGCAGTACGAGTTTCACTTCTGCCCGCCCACGACTCCACAATCCGGCACTGGCATCGGCGTAAGGAAGAATTTGAGAGCATCCGTGGGAGCACCGACGGTCGTGTTTGCAGGGCACGCGCTCGCGGTCACCCTGGATCTGCCGCAGAGCACGGGAGGAACCTCCATCCTCCTCCTCTCCGTTTACGGGCCGCACGATCAGAGGCTAGCCCTCTCCCTCGTCGACGCCCTCAGGGACCAGCTAACGTTTTTTGGGCAAGTCAACAGACGGCACGACGCCTTCGTCGTCATGGGGGGCGACTATAACGTCACCCTTTCCCCCAACACAGACAGGTCTTCGGGCAGAGAGAGGTACCCAGCATTCGCAGCCGAACTACGCTCACTCGTGCGGGACTTCGACCTGGTCGATGCGTGGTCCGAACTGAGGCCCGGAGAGCCGGGCTACACACACGCCTCCGGAAGATCGCGAGCCAGGCTGGACCGCTTCTACGTATCCGCGGACAGGATCCACGCCGAGACAATGATCAAGACTCTACCCTCCTTCACGGACCACAGGGCCGTCTCCTTGACGGTGCCCCTCAGATTCGAGCGGTCGAGGCGTCCCTATTGGCGCTTCGACAACGCACTGCTCGAGGACGAGGTGTACGTCAAGTACGCGAGAGAGCTCGTCCGAGCCCTCTGCCAGGACCGACGCGACCCCGAGGTGGACCCACTCACGGAGTGGGAACTCGTAAAGACCGAAGTGAAGGAGCACGCCATCGCCTACGCCACCAACCGGAGAAGAAATAGGACGAGACCCGAGCAGACCGCTCTCCTGCAGGAGCAGGCCAACGCCATCGTGGCCAGGGCCGGTTGGGAGTCCATCCTCGCCAACGACCGCCCTGCCGCCGCTCACGTCGCTCGCTGGGCGACCATAACGTCGCCGAAACCGCTCGGCAAACTCCGCATCGACGGGCAGACCGTCGAAGATCACGCGGAAGTCGCCCAGCACGTCCGGGCATACTACACCGAAATGTTCAACCCGCCGGACGACGGCGAAGACATTGACGTCGAGCGAGACGACTTCTTCCGGCCCCTGGACCGCCTGCAAGATCTGGACAGAGAGCGGCTGGACCTACCCCTCTCCGAAGCCGAACTCCACGACGCACTCAAAGGGTTGCAGCGAGGCAAAGCCCCCGGTATAGACGGCCTCTCCCCGGAACTCTTCCTCCAGCTGTGGGACGTCCTGCGCGCCCCCTTCTGCAGGATGGTGGAGGCGGCCCTGCGGAGTGGAAGGCTTCCCAGGACGACGAGGACGGCGGTAGTCGGGCTCCTGCCCAAGGGTGGCGACGCCCTGGACATCGGAGGATGGCGGCCGATCTCCATCATGACGGCGGATTACAAAGTCATCGCCAAGGCAATCGCCAACCGGGTCAGGACCGTCATGCCAGCTCTCACGTCGGGGGAGCAGAGCTACTGCATCCCAGGCAGAACCATCTTCGACCCGATCGCCACGACCCGCGACGTCGTCCGTCTGAAGAACCGGAGGCACCAACCCCTGGCGATACTGTCCTTGGACCAGTCCAAGGCGTTCGACAGGGTGAGGCATCGCTACCTCTACGCGGTTCTGGCGGCGATGGGAATGGGAGATAAATTCCTGCATCTGCTGCGTACCATCTACGCCGACGCGACATGCATGGTGAGACTGGCGGGGGGACTCACCGCTCCCATACCCGTCACCTGCGGGATAAGACAGGGCTGCCCACTGTCCGGCCAGCTGTACTCCCTCGCGATCGAGCCCCTGGTGAGGAAACTCAGGTCGACCCTCGCGGGAGCGGCACTGCCGCAAGACACGCGCCTAGCCGTGAGTGCGTATGCCGACGACGTGAACGTCTTCGTCGACCGCGAGGAGGACTTCGACGAGATCCTGCCGGCCTTCGAGGAATACTCCCGAAGGAGCGGAGCCCGCCTCAACAGAGAGAAGTGCCGGGGGCTGTGGGTCGGCACGTGGACCGCCCGAGCTGACCGACCGCTCGGCTTTGAGTGGCGTAGAGACGGCGCCAAATTCCTAGGGCGCTACGTGGACAACTGTCCACGGGCCGAAAAGACAGCCGTGGAGGAGGAAATTACCAGGAGAATCGACGCCGCAATAACCCGGTGGAAACCGAGGATCGCCTCCATGTCCCTCCGAGGCAGGGTCCTAACGGTCAACCAGTTCGTCGCCCCCACGATCTGGCACCTGGTCCAGACTTTCACGCCGTCCGCCGCCGCCGTCGAGGAGATCCAGCGCAGACTCGTCCGTTTCGTATGGAACGGGCGGAAACACTGGGTCTCAGTCGATAAACTCACGGCACCCGTCGACCAGGGGGGGCTGGGACTGGTCGACGTGGAAAACAAAATCATGGGGTTCCGCTTCCTAACGGCGCAGAGGTTGCTCCTCCACGACGGCACGTCAACGTGGCAGCGCGTGTCCTCCGCGCTCCTGAGCGACATGCTAGCCGGACCGGACATCATTACTTCCCTGTCGGACAATAGACCGTTCCGAGAAGTTGCGCACTCGGACGGTTACCACCAGTCGGTGGCCCGAGCCTGGAGGCTGCTCCGGCCGAGGCGTCCTCGGGCACCGATTGGCCAGGAACCGACCGAAGGGCCGCCGGAACTCCTGTTCCACAGCGCCCTCTCCAAGACGGAGCGCAGATTGCCCCTGTCGAAGAGAGAGGCGTACAAGGAGTTCATCCACCTCCGAAGCAGGGACGTCTGGCCGTTCAGGGGAAGAAGAGATGAGCCGATCAGGTGGCGGGAAATGAGGGCTTGGCCTACCCTCGGACACCATGCCGACGCCGCCTGGCGTTTCTCCCACGGAGCTTGGGCGGACGCCGTCTTTCTACACCGGGCCGGAATAAGGCCGAACGAGCTCTGCCCGTGGTGCCCGGACGAGGTGGGGGACGAATGGCACCTGCTCTTCGGCTGCCAAAAGTCCAAGCCCGTTTGGGGGGCCGTGGTCGGAGCGATAAAACAGATCACGGGGAGAGCGATCATACACGTCGCGGACCTGTACGCCGGCCTCAAACCATCGGGCACCGCCGACAAGAGACGCTGCGCCCTCTCCAACTACCTCGTCACCCTCACAAAGGGAATCGTGTACAACGAACTTACGTTGTACATGAGAGGAAAGAGGACGCAAGTCGACTACCTCGTCGCCGTTAGCAACGCCCTAAGGAGCCGACTCCTGTCCGAGGGCGGAAGAGCGGACTTGAACGGAGCCAGAGCGGCACACATCAAATTCTGGGCGCAGGGGAAATACTTACTCGACCCCGAAACAGGTACCATGAGGACATCCAGCAGGCTACTGGCACCATCATCATCATCATCATCATCATCATTAACATCTTCATCGCGCACACCCGCACACATCGAGGGTTTGGGATAGGGTGGGGGCAGAGGGGCAGTGGGGCAGAGGGGCTGGGGGAGCGAGGGGGGTTTGGGGGGTGGGATCATCGGGAAGGGGGTTGGGTGAGGGTTAGGGTGGAGGGTGGGTGAGGGAGGGGGGTTGGGAGATTCATTAGGGTCGATGTCTATGAGGGCCCTGGTGCTATCGACAAAGAGGGCGTTCGAGATTTTATAGGAAGGTAGCGCAGTTTCGCACTGGGAGAGGGTGCGGGCAGTGGGCCCGTCACCGCTCTACTTCACGCCAGGCGACTTCTGTGGAGGAACTACGCACACTCCCTACCTGGTCCTCAATAATAATAATAATAATAATAATAATAATAATAATAATAATAAAACACACACACACACACACACACACACACACACACACACACACACACACACACACACACACACACACACACACACACACACACACACACACACACACACACACACACACACACACACACACACACACACACACACACACACACACACACACACACACACACACACACACACACACACACACACACACACACACACACACACACACACACACACACACACACACACACACACACACACACACACACACACACACACACACACACACACACACACACACACACACACACACACACACACACACACACACACACACACACACACACACACACACACACACACACACACACACACACACACACACACACACACACACACACACACACACACACACACACACACACACACACACACACACACACACACACACACACACACACACACACACACACACACACACACACACACACACACACACACACACACACACACACACACACACACACACACACACACACACACACACACACACACACACACACACACACACACACACACACACACACACACACACACACACACACACACACACACACACACACACACACACACACACACACACACACACACACACACACACACACACACACACACACACACACACACACACACACACACACACACACACACACACACACACACACACACACACACACACACACACACACACAGACATCATTCCGAAAATAGTTAAAACGTGTTCTAGGGACCCCAAAACATGTATTTCCGTTGAAATCTCGAAGTCGATTTTTTTCATGAAAACAATACTTTCTCTATACTTCGTATATGGAGAAAGTAAAAAAGAGGAGGGAATTTACTGAGATTTCAGGTATGCTAACTATGATATATAAAATAGGAGAGACAAAAATACGCCCATTTTGAAGTGTTTCTTAATCAAACCGATTTACAGAAGGACATGTATGCGTTTGTTTGTGGTGATCAAGATGACGAGGAAATATAACATTGAGGAAGGGAAAGATTTTTGGGAGAGGAACGGAGTTTTAACGCAAACGAGATTTTACAGCATTACGTTTTTATGACTCCCACGACCTGCATAATGTTCAACGGAATGGAATACGTAATTTTTCAGAACTCTGCTAATATTCTTAGCTTAGAATTCTATCCTTATTAGTATTTATAAAACGAATTACGGAATTAATAAGGTATTTATTAAATCATATGCATGTAAATGTTGCAATTATAAAGCATAATCATTTACAACGTCGTATAATTCACCGTCGGCGAAAATGAGAGGCCTAATTAAGTAAGTAAACGTCTTTCTTATTAGGGTATTTGTTCTCTTTGAGGTGTTGAAATACAAGTAGTGAAGTAGCAAAAAATCTTGAGTATCTCACACCTTACTGAAAAGGTAAGGCGTAAATATGTTTTGTTATTTGTAGAATGAAAATAATAAAAATATATCAGTACGACGTAGGTATACGTAGGTACGTAGTTATAATGATGACTTATTATTAAAACTAATTACTTAACATAAAATTATGTACAAGTTAAAACTGATTTTATAAACTTAAAGTAACATGTTTACAAAAGATAACAAAACAAAAAGTAATTACACTCACTTATATTTAGAAAAGTTAAATTGGAAGGCTATGAAAACTTTCTTCCAATTTTGTTTAAGCTTCTGCAGGCACCAAAATTGTTTATAGCAACTAAAATGTCTATGTGTGTTTTCGAGAAATAAAAGGTTTTTGTTGAAATTGTTGAGAAATTTACGATGTTCAAGATGTGTCTGAGGCATTATACACATTACCATGCATATATGTTGATATGAAACTATGAAACCTATGAAACTTACTGAGATAAAAGTAATTCATTCATATTATTTATTCGTAACCAACGTATCACAATTGGGAATCTTTAAAGATAAAAACTTTGAAGAAATATAGTAATCATGTTGTATATAACATCATTATGAAATGTTGTAATTGAAAATCATATGTTCACGTAAATATGTCGCAAAAACCAGAAAATTGGTTGATTATGATATGACTCCTAAACAGTGTTTGATATCGAAAATTTTTTCTAATAAAATTTATAGATAATTAAACTTTTTGTAACTTTTGTATATAATTGTATATTTTGTATGGCGACCTATTTGTTATCGACCATTTTGTATGGCGACCTATTTACTGTCGACCTTTTTGTATGACGACCTATTTGCTGTTGACCATTTTGTGCGGCGAACTATTTGCTGTCGACCTTTTTGTATGGCGACCTATTTGCTGTCGACCTTTTTCCACGTCGACCCTTTGGCTATCGACCTTTTGGCACGGCGACCTATTGTCGTCGACCTTTTGTCATCGACCTAATTGCTATCGAGCTTTAGTCGTGATACCGCATATTATACGAGGAGACATTTTAAATGGCATGACATATTAAACTGGATTGATAATTTATCATATTTTGAAATCCATTCTTTACTATCTTGTTATTATTCCCTCATTTCCATTGAATAATTTATGAGTGAATTTTATGAAATTTTCTTAGGAAATTATCGTGGAAGGCCCTTTGGAAAAAAGCATTCAAAATGAGATAAGAATCCTTTCCGTGTCTCCAATAATGCAGTATATAGGTAAGTACTTATATAAAATGGCTTTCAATGTTTCAATTTTTTGTACCATACAAGATACTTCACTCTTCCTCTATTTCGATTAACAGAATCATCAACTGAAAAAAATGAATAATTAATTTCGTTAATGAATTATAAAGACCCTCCACCCGATAATTAAGTTCCTAATTAATGGAATTAATTAAGATATATGGACACTTGGTAAATTGATTTTCCTTGGATAGATTTGAGTATTCACGGAAACTTTCAAATATGTGTATCTCACAGAGTTGCATAGAGAAGAAGGGGAAAGTTAGAGAATTAATTAAGCGCATCTTTAACAGAGAAATGAGTATCATAGGAACAACAAACGTATCGAATAAAATCACAATCGGGCTACAGTAAAAAGAGTAATAAATTACAGCAATAAACTGATAACGGTAAATAGGTTTCCCATTTCAGGTTAAACGCCTAACTTCATAATTACCTAAAAAAATTACATTCTAATCATAAGCATAGGATGTGTATGTCTGGAATTATGTCAGAGGGAGGTTTTCTGAGGGTTTTCCCTCCATCCGTGGGAAAATACCTCACAGATACAGTGCTTACCCCTCAATTTACTTTGTATAATTAGAATAGGACTATCTATATCTTACATTGATCATGTAAAACTATTTGTATGTATTCCTGTATAATATGTGATATGTATACCACTGCCACCAGATTTTTAATCTACTTGTAGAGTTCGTGTGATAATAATAATAAAGAAGAAGGAGATCTACGAGCAACATTTACTCAAGCCAAGCAACAACGGTTCAAGTTAGTCAAATAACAATCAATTTTGTATTTAATTATATGATAGTCAATAAATTAACGTTTCTGTTGTGGAAAACAAATCGACTTTAATATTTTAATAACACCTTTCATATTTTTTCATACATTCATGATAAAGGCATTGATTAAATGAAATATATCTTTAAGAACAATAATCAATTTTAACTCCCGAGATTTCGACATCTTCGTCTTTATGGAATATAAACTCAATGAAACTGCTGATTTAAAAATGGTATTCGAAAATGTTTGCATTTCCACTCAATTTCGCCAATAATGAACATGTTGCCTTCGAAATTACAATCATGCAGTACCCGAATGAAACCCTACGTAGATATCGTGGAGTATGTATCTGCACCGAGGATTTCAATGCATAGAGGACCCTCAAAGATAAGATTAAAAGTGGAGCAATGTCACCCAGCTTGCTCGGAATCGTCTTCGATATAAAACACAACTCCTTATCCGCAGTGCCTCACGCAGAAGATGAATACGTGCACACATTCCCATCTCGTTAATTACGAGAATTGGTTTGAATTTAATTCGATCCGAATCACGTCTCTCGCTTAAACTCCTCGCCGCAGAATATCACACATAAAGAAACCTAACGCGGCCATTAAAAGTAAATATCCGCGTCGCTACGGAATTATCTCCTCCATTTGTATGAGCATGCGGCGGTTCCGACTCAAAGCTCGGGATTGTGAACTTCCGAAAGTCTAAAAAAGTACGGTCTCTTATTTGATCCGCGCAACATCCTTCCTTCATTGCGAAATCATTGCGAAGGGAAAGGAAAAAAGAAGTGAGAGCACAAATCTCTCGCCAGAATAGTAAAGAAAAGCGGGGAAACTTTTATTGGCTGTTGAGGAGTGTAAGATTTATGTGCGGCGAATGCTGAGCGTAAAAAGAAGGATTTTCTCTCTCATAATGACTCTTCGCAACACCTGCGCCACCGCGAGAAACGCTGCTTACTTTTTATTTCCCGAATGGAGCCTATTGTGGCGCCTTCCTTTAAGTTAACCATCTCGGAGGACTCCAACCCGGTTGCTCTTTCTCTTCCCCACTTCCATTTTCGTTAACCGCTTTCTTCCCCTCGCGATACTTCCCTTAAAAATCGACCGTTCCATTCCTCCAACCCTTTCTCGACACGCACCTGCTCAACACGTCCAAGTCCCACCGAACTTGCGAGCGACTTTTATTGCGAATCTTCTGCGAAAGGCGGAGTTGGTAATTGAAAACAAGACTCGAGAGGGAATACTTTCTGGATATATATTTCGCGAATCATTTCCGAAGTACTCTTGCATATCCTCGCCTATCCAAACCGCATTGTAAACTATCTTGTTAAAGCAAACACATCCATAGAGCACTAATCCTATTTTTATGTAAAACCTTGATTTGAATTGAGGACATTCAGTTTCCGTAGACAGGCATTGGAAGTTAGTGTTTGGCAGCCAAAAATATACTTAAATTCAGTTCTTATGTAGTAAAAAACGCTTAATATTTTCCACAGGATGGATATTGAAGCATGGCGACTAGTTTTAAAGTATATACGATCTTTATAAACTACTAATAGTGTTTTAATAATAATGATAATGATAATAACTTCTCTAATGGAAACAGAAAGACCCCAATTACATCCATTTCAATAATTATTACTATTTAAAAAGACACACAATCATTCCCTAGCCAGATAAATCCGACTAGCCGGGATTCGAAACCGAGACCTTGGTGTTGGAGTGCTAAGGCTAACCACTCTGCCACTGCAGCTGGTCTTTTGCCTCCTTAGTATGGCCTCTTTCCACAAATTTAAAGCTAGGAATTATCAAATTTAATTTCAGGGTATGTATTTCAGTCGACTGATTTGAGTTTTAAAATGCAGCACTTTCACTCATATCTTCACCAGCTAAAACATGTTGATGACAGGATATTTTTCATGCGTATTTTGTTACTGGACAAAGATAAATACTCTTGTCACAATCTGTTAATGACTGTGGCAACATTAAAATAAAGGCTTCCTGATAGTCATGTGGACAGCGTGTTTGCCTTTGGTGAAAGCGGTCCCGGGTTCGATTCCCAGTGGGAGCCAATGTGCGAAATGACTTAAGCTGTCGGAGCACTTTTAACAATACTACAATACCAACATTAAAATAAAAATAATTTTGAGTATGGACGTTCATCATAATCTGTTCTCAATTAGTGACATAAAAAGTGCCATTTATATGTTTCCTGTGGTGCAAAAAATGTGGACATTTTCCATTTAAAAAAGTCTGCGTAAGTGAGAAATGAATGGGCTAATTACATCACTCCTTATCTTGTTTAGTGAGCTACAGGCACACACCCTCTTTAAAGCCCTGTGTACCCCTCCTATGTGTAAAATGGGATGCGTTGAGGATAAAACTAGCCTATGAACTGACGAATTTGTCAGACGAATAATTTATATATATTGAGGTAATTTTAAGCATAAGAAAAATCCAGAGCAGCTATAAGTTATAGAGGTAAAAAATATTATTAATCAGTAAAATTTTGTTTCTGCTACTCATTTAAACTTTGGATTTACCCAAACTTCAAATGAATCTAGGTTGAATTCTTCCTAGAGTAGTTTCTACTTTCCCTACTTAGACTTTGTTAACTTCCCAAACTTTCTCGTACGATAGCAGTACAGATATGCAAGATGTTTGCAAAGGTGGTAAGGTACTAACAAGTGAACACATAAGTTAATGATAAGATAAAAACTATTTGAATGTTTACATCAATCAATAGATTTAGTTTTTATTGTATTAATTATATAAAATTAGTTATAACTGAGTTGTTGAAAATTAAATGATGCATATTTTGGAAAAGAGTTATAAACAAGGGTGGCAGCACCAAGAAAAATGGATTCCAAAGGATCAATAGCATTAAAGATTGCAAACACTAAGTGGGTGCCTCTCTGTTCAAGTATGATCTTCAACGATAGAGTTCAATATCATGCGGTAAAACTAATTCCTTTCTAAACGATGCTCAATGATTAGCTGTGCATGCACCATGAAATGATTACATAAGTAAACGAAGCCTTTATTAAATTGATCTAAACTTAGGAACCAGACAGATTCTAAATAGAAAAGCCGTTTATATCTACATCAATTTCCTTCAAGCTGACTTTCGATGTGCGGCAGGGGGTGTATTATTCGCGGAAAGATACTTGTCCTAGAGTATATTTATGGATACATCAGATTGGTAGAGGCTACAGGTGTGTTTAATGCGGAAGGAGATTGTTAAAAAGATGAATTGCTAGTTTTTAGGAATATTTTACAAACAAACAAACATGCAATTACAGCCAATGTTCCAGTAATTTAGTAGGACTGAAGGGTGTATACGTTTTTGCCTTCATGCATTTTTCTGTAGCTATAAGATAGAAAATATGACAAATAGTCAAAACGTGACCAGTTAACATATTATTCAGTTGAACTGTGATCTTCACTTTCTATTTTAACAGATATACTTTATCGTATAGTAATCGATAGGTAAACTGTAATAACTGTTAGTAAATTAAGTTAAGTATTAGTAAGTACCAGTTTGAGAATCAGCTGAACTTTAACGGAATGGTGGGGATTATAATTTAAAATAATTTCAAGATTTGAAGAAATTTACACGAGTCGTCACTTTAAATACTAGTGAAGGTTTAACTATTGATTATAATACGGTTTGTTACATCTACATTTAGGATTACAGCTCTTAATTTAAATTATGATCATTCTTAACAACATTTGTGCAAATGACTAAATTACCAATTAAAAATATTTTCAGGAATGAGGGACTGGTGGATTCTCCCTTATTTAGCCGTATAATATAATTATGGTAGTAAAGAATATTCATATGAAACTACCCGGGAGCAGCTAAAAGTATCATCGATGATGGCGAAAAACGTAAAAATCCAAGTGTTGCAAGAGAGGTATGGCAACCCGAATATTAGCAAGGACGGCAAAAATGATTATTCACACGCTCTGTTTGCTTTTAGAGGGAGTCGCCTTTTCGCACGTTGCATTCGAGTGACCTCTTTAACTGCCCACTAAGGCGGATTTTTACCTTAACATTATTTCTGCGGACGTTTACCTTTTGCGTAACTTAGACCGAGAGCCGTTTCCCTTGCGATTCATTGCGCACCGACCCTTTCTTTGCCACTTCCTTCCATTCTATAATTCTCTCCCTTTCTTCGCTCTTCTCCTGGGAATCCCAGAAACACCTGCGTCTTCCTAAAGCTTCCTTCTCTTCTGCAGAATTGTCTTTCACCTCTTTCGCTAAGAATCCCACTGTCGCCTCGCTACTTCGGCATTATAAATTAATTCTAGCGCGAAATTCCCCACGCGCTCGAGTTACATAATTATCATTCCGTGGATAAGTAAAGGAACGCTCCAAAATTATAAATGATACTTCAGGAACGGATTCTGTGGTCCCTTTTTACCGGAGAACCTCCGTTTGTTCGGCTTTAAGTGTCATTGTCTCTTACGCTACTTGACGGACTGGGAATTTTCGCGAAACGAATCCCCAAAGAGAGAACAACCGAATTAAGAGACAAAGAAAAATTCCATTCAAAGTTATTTGATAAAGTGGAGAGAATGAGTGGCCAGTGAAAGTTACAGAGATTTTCTGGGAATTTTTAATACCCGTGTTGCTCACCAAAAGAATTATTTCAAAAGAGCAATTATCGTAATTGTGCTCTCGGTCTCATTGTGAGCAAACATTTTTTTTATCTTAATAATCGCCATTGAATCAAGTAATGTGGTATTTTAAAAATTTCAACGCCTGGGTTTCTTTAGTCCCTGTCGAAAGGTCTGGGTCCCCGAAAATTTACTGTGAAAAATTTGGCGTCTTTATAAAAAATATGATATAATTCAGTTAATTATAAATTAAAATTGAATAACAATCAAATGTATTGTTTACTCTCCAGCTATCGAGCTATATGGATTGTTTCAGAAAACTATGATCCTTTTCTATTACATAGCATCTGATTAGTATGTAGCGTACATATGTTTTATGCAAAAAATATATATCCGCTATATGATACGTGTAAAAGATGAAATAAGTCAAGTTTACTTCTTCTTAGCAGTCTTTCGTTTCCACGTATAGATGTATCACATGCCCAAGCGTATTTTAGCTCTAATTTATGAATGATAACCGGCAAGACCTCATCATACTCACAAAAATTCTAAAATTGAATGTCACGATGACAAAAGGAATTATTAAGAGACGATAATAGTGTAACGAATTTTTAATCCTCTCGTTTATTATTTATGGTGAGCTATTACGATGATTAGCTTCCCCTCTTCGATAGCGGTTTACGATTTGTTTTTTCTCTATCGAATATATATTTATTAGAATACTTGTTCCTTTCCACGTAAATAAGGTTCTAACATATTTTTTTCCTTTGCAGATTTCCACCAAAACAGAAAGCGCTTATTGACGAAGGGCAAGGCGGCGACGTAGTCGTCCACAGCGTCGGAGGCGCCGATCTTCAAGAAGGCGTGAGTTCAAGAAAGTTCGGCAAAGAGAAGAATCACAAATCCCACCGACCGATCTTAGATTGGCATCGGCAACCAGGAGAAGACGAAAGACTAGACGATTTCGCGTTGGCACTTTTTATGCCTGAATTATATTTTTCTACTTTTTTATTAATTAAATACTTAATCGGTTATTATCCCCCGGATTGCCCTGAAAGATATCTTCGGTTGACCCAGCTGGGAAAACGTAATCCCCTTTTTGTTTTTGAATACACACCTTGTATTTATTTTGTTTCGTGAGAATATTTTTCTGTAATGATATATTGAGTCGCGCCATACTGATTGGACCTGATTTTATTATTATCTGAGGCGCAACCGTTCGCCGAAACAAATCCCAACTTTATTTATTGATTCCACACATTCGGTGCACCGCACCGCCCTATGTATGTTAGCCATGGAAATGGTTTCGTTTAATAAGTGGAGTATATTATTACTAGGAATTGATAATTTGTATATTCATTGGTCGCTGTTCTTCTGTGTGGGCCTAAGTGTGATATTTTGGTGGTCCTGAATTTTATAATGGCCAGGTTAACTTACGTAGTGGATTGTACCTAATTGGTGAATTGGAATTATTAGATAATGGAGCACAAAGAATGTCCCAATGCCGACGAAAGACTCGTCAAGGCTTCCAAAAAATGATATATTATGCTTTCGTTTTGTCTCGAAAGGGTATGTTATTTCTCACATAATCGAAATAATGTACTCCTCCATCAATAGCAAAAACTCTAAAGGGGTATTTATTTAAGTAATCCAAAGAAAAGTAAGTACAAAGGTTTAATTTCTCCCTTTTTTAACGTGAGAGCGTCTGAAGTCTTCTAATGATTACATAAATCGGAGGTTGCGAATGCTTACTCTACTCACAATGTACAGACGTATGCTTTCGCGGGATTTCATCAATATTCTTCTTGAGAAATATTTATGAGTAATATTCTTGCTGAGAAATTCTTCTGCATAATTTTGATAGCCACTTCCGAGCAAAAAACCTTTTTCAAGTCAATTTGATTTGTTAATTCAGAGATTTTACGTTGTTTATTTTATAAGAGATGAAGAAGACATGATAGAATTAACACTGAGAGTTATACCAGAGGGGTTTAATCTTGTCAGCCTTTCCTTTAAAGTTAAGAAAAAATAGGTTTTTTTCCTTTTAATGATAATAAAAGTCTGAAAGAAATATAACTGTTACACACATATTTACTGAGAAACGTAAAAAAGTAAATAAAAATTTCCTTGAAATAAAAATACCTTTGCAGGAGTATATTTTATTACTTTAACGAGTTTAACATGCTGCTGATATTTTAGCATCCATCTGAGATTAATCAAGAGGAGCTGATGAGAAATATAGATTTATCGATGAACTTTACGAAACAATACTTTTTATTTTCCTTGATATAATATTGATAAGATCTTGTCCATTCTCTTCACTTTATTCTATATGCATTCTATCTCATTATAGCACAGAAATAAAACAATTGTGATACAATTTCATTCCACTTTCGTTAACGCATGAACATCTTAACTCCTTTAGTATAATTATACATATAACTGAGTTCTCAAACTCAATCAAGTTTGGATGCACAGAGTGAACAAAATGTTAAAAAATTCTTCTATCAAGATTAATTTATTTCCTTAGTAGTAGTAGTAGTATTGTTAAAAGTGCTTCGACAGCTTAGGTCATTTCGCACATTGGCTCCCACCGGGATTCGAACCCGGGACCGCTTTCACCAAAGTCAAACGCGCTGTCCACATGACTATCCGGGAGCCTATTTATTTCCTTAAAGGTACTCCAATCGTGCTGCATATTGATATGAACTACTCTCATTATTAGCTCATGGATATTCTCTTACATTAGAATGGAGATATAAATTAATGCACGTCTTCAATACTGGGAAACTAATAAAATAAATTCAATCTTTCATTTGGCAACCACACTATTTCTCTTACAAATGACAAATGATTTTTTTACTCTGAGGAAAAATTGAACGATTCTAAAGTTGTGTACACTGCAGACATGCATTCCTAATTTTTTTAAGAACTCTCAAATGTACACTTGCATCCGTCAGTATCAATTATGAAGTCGAAACTGGCAGTCTTTGAAAACGTAAACGTTTTACCGTGACTTTTTCTCTGTTTCTTCGAACGCACGTGACTGTGAATATTTATAGTTCGTGAGTTGGGGCGGGAGGTGGCGACACATCGTGGAATTTAGGACAGATGAGCATCAAAGCTCGCAAAAGAGCATTCTCAAGTGTAGACGGGCGGAAGTGTAGTCTGCCTTTCTCGCTCTCGATTGAAACGATTCAGCGTCACATACGAACCATTTCCACACTTTGACTCACAAAAGGCAGCGAATAAATCAATATTTGTCATTTACGAGAAATATTCAGCCAGTGATAATTGATAAATTCACAAGTAACTACTTATTCCTTTTTAAATAAGTAAAACCGAGAACATTCATATTAGCTACTAGGTAAACACTAGTAGGTACTACTTAGGTAAACAGTTTGGTAAAATTAAATTGGAGATGATTAATCTCTAAGAATTATAGATGCAGGGCAACAAAAATAAGTTTTACAAGATGGGTTACGGTATTTGCTGCTGGTATTTTCCAATAAAAACCTATTTAAACATTAATATTTTCTCTTCAAGATGCTTGTGTAAAAATTAACCAAATTTTTATCGGGTATACATTATTTGATTAGCTATATCAATAACGAGTTAAATTTGAGAGAGTATCTATCCCAAACAGCATTCATCGCTGCAGATATGAGTTTTATCTTTATTTGATAAAAATATTACTAGGGAAATGTTTCATACAAGATTAAATGCCATGAACGGAAGAGTTACATGTTTCTAGATAAGAAACTGCAATATTTTGGCAAGATACAAACGTTTTTACCCCATAAAGTAGGATGAATTAAAGCCTTGAACAAATAAGATAGTAAACCATAATTTTACCATATTTCAATTATTTAATTTAATTTAAAATTTGACCCTCTTTCGTTCAGAAACTACACAGAATTTATTTCGATATAATTTCGGTAACTACAGTAGATGCCAACCGATATCCCCTCCAAAGAGCTCCCTTCATACCACATCAATGAAAGACCCACAGAGCACAAAGTGGCAACAAATTGTTAAACAATCCCTATTGATAATGATATATTGTAATCCTCTGGTGATAAGGAATTAGAGAGTAAGCCTTTAAAATCCGCTCCCGATTCTTTATACGTACGATTATTCGTGATGTTTTACCGCCCGAATTTTATTTCCATTATCACCACCCTCTCAGACTGAATATATCGGAACCCAATGGAGGAACAGCAGACAATGTCATAAGTCATCGCCGAGGCTTGTTTGTTATCGCGTGGGTGTAGTTGGAACCAATCCATGGTCGACCGATCGATTCGAAATGAATCGCCTATCGCATAAAAGCCCCCTTCACGGACGGAATCACCCGTTTAACTCGGAAACGCGCCCTAAACACGGAAAAAATACGAGGGAGCGAAAGAAAATAACAAATCCTAGAGAGGGAAAGAAATTCGTGGCTAGGAATCGATCGAGGCGGACAATTCCAATGCATCGAGAGGCTTCGCTAGCGAGAATTGGATGTGACAAGGGAAGGAGTTAAAGAGACGAATTGCGGGGAAGCAATTAATAAAAGGGGAACGGAAGGGAGAGGATTATGGGAAGGCGTGGGCGAATGGGAATTATCGTAGGGTCCCGGAAATAAGTTCTGGCTGAAGAAGTCATTGCACGTTCAGATCGATTGCTGTGACATTTTATCGCGCCCGTTGAATTTAGACGGTGGACAGCGTGTGAAATGATAAGGAGAACGGGACGGCGATATAAACAGAGGGACAGTTTGGGTTTCCGGTCAGAGGAGACAAAAAGAGGATACCCGGCCGTGCCGCGAAGTTATCCACTACCTTCCTCGAATAATTCAGTATTCTTTCCGGGTTGAAATGTGACCTTTTGTATGAAAGCAAGTGATCAGTGAAAATATTTTTCGAGTTAATTGCTTTTGGATTTATCTGAGAAATTTATATTCCAACTCTGTCTGTTTTCCCTAGTAAAAGCTTTATAATTACATGGCATGGTTATTTGTATACAATGTAATGCTTTATAAAGTGGAATACAGTGACTGAGATTTTATTCTCTTGAAGAAACAAATTTGACCTGATGATGAGTTGGAATATTCGATATCGGTAACGTTTTTATTTCCTATGTAGGTACATAGTCTAGTTTCTTCAATAGAAGAACTTATGATTAATATTTATCAGATGTCGCTCGTTTCAGTTTATGTTATATTAAATTCATCTTTAGCTGAGAAATAGGTAATTAAATTATAATTGGCTTACATCTAGATAGAGAAAGGGTTGACACTTGTAATATAAAATAAAATCAGCTTCTTTTGGTCCAGAAAGATGTTGATTTGATTATGAAACATAACTAGTTTTATACCCAGAAGTATTATATATTTGAATTGGAAAGTTGCACTAAAGATATTTCATAGATTTATAAAGCTAATATGTATCGTCTGCCAATGGTTCAATCATTAAACGATAGTGGAGTTGAAAATAAACATCGCAATTCATTACGTTCCTTGGGGAAAGAGAATACATTTCTGATATTATTCAAGAAGTCATAGCGTATTCGTTAACGCGATTGCCTTGCAGATCGCACTTGAAAACTCAATCCTAATAAACGTTTTCCATTACATACTTCCCTCATTAAATACAATATTTAATCAATATCTCGTTGCTTCAAATAAATGGAAAAAGAGATTTTAATCATAATCGGAGCCCCATTTAGTTTGAAGTAATGATAATAAATATTGAACGAATACATAATTATGAATTTAAATTCTGAAACCTTTGTCATAAGGATTTCACATATTGAGGTAATGCTGAAATCTCCGAATGATACTTTTTAAAATAATTTCAGCAAAATCCTAAGAAAGTTATCTTTAATTCAATAATAATCTTTAGTGAACACAAAATTTGCTAGGTTTGTTTCTCACCATCTTAATTAAAAATTAACCAACTTTAACTCAAAAAGAATGAATTATACACCATACATAACTAAGCCCGATCGGTGAAAATTTGAAAGAGGTACTCTCATGGGATCGATATTGTTAGAAATAATCCGATGATCATGAACAAGCTATTATGAATTATTAGAACGTAAATTTAATAGCAGCTTTAACGTAGGAAGAGAGTATCTCCAAAGACTTCTGTGTTTCGCACATTGCATGTTTGAAAGTGATTATGGTAAATGGAGACTCGCGACCCTTAACTCAAGAATACAAAGGATATGTCCAATTATTGAGGAATGTGGCTAATATACGGACTAGCCGCATATAAAGTGGGATACTTCCCAGCAGAAGGACGGGACGAGTTTCCGGTTCAATACAAAGGAGTTACATTTAATGCACCATTATTTATGATTTGTTAAATAGACTTGGTAGTTTTGTAGAAAGTAAACCAAGGAAGTAATTTCAAAGTAAATTGAAAGTAAGCGAAATGAAAGAACTTCCTTTTCTTAACTGGCCTCAGGCAAGGAGCTCCAAGGGCTTTTTATTTCTTTTAAAAGGAAAATATTTAGAAATATTCAAACTTAAAATTTATTAATAATATAAAGATTATCTATTAAAACTCGAATATTAAGTTATATTCCACCAGCATTCATGCTATCTAATTTTAAGCTGAAATTTCGATTTTATTCGCGAAAAGGTTCTCAAAATGTAATACTATCTATGTTTTCCTCAACGTAGAGATATGATTTAATGATTTATGGTTTATAAGGTTTTTTAAGTAATTAAAATTGGATAAAATGGATCAATGAACGATGTGAAAGAACCATAAATTTGGGAAACGGTATTCCAAGAAAACAAAAAGTGCGGTGTCCTTTCCTGTTCGCTCGGAATACCGGTGAATAGGGAAGAGGAACGCCGACAAACACGGCTATTAGAGATTTTAAACGTCAAACTATGGAGTTTGTAATCGGGACCGTTTAGGATAATACAGAACGTAGGGTTATCCGAATAATTACTCATAGTCTCACCTTATGATTCTGATATAATTTCCAATGGTCATATGAGTTTCTAAGATTTATTCATCGCAATGCATTCTTCTAGCAAATAAATTCCATTTTCTGACATTGACTTGGAATAAGGACAAAGAATTTGTCAGCACTCATTACTTACAGCCAGGCATGTATAGTACCCAATGCAGATCAGAATATGATGCATATTTCCAATCCATACAGAAGTAGAGCTAAACAGCTTCGATAACCATTTCCTATGGTATGAAATTGGTATTTCGACTCGTTTTTCTTTCGTTATTGTGCGCCACGAAGTAAGGCTAAAACACATTGATTACGATCGTTATTACTTAGTGGCTAATTACGGAATTTTGATGACCGTTTCGGTCGAACTTAATCGACTTCTGGAATTATTCGCATGAATTTACGCTGCAATTTTCAATGTCGCTAATGGTAAACACTGCGGAAATCCGTAATGAAAATCACGTCTATTATTCCACTATTTTGGATTGGACGTTCGGACAACTTTGAATTACCGAGAAGAACTAAGATTAAAAACCGCAGTGGTCAATCTTCCGATCTGAGTAGAAAAAGCACTGCCGCTGCTCCAAATACCGCTTTTTCAAACCCATGCTGTGTCACCACTGCATGAGTAATTGCTTGCTGCGCAGTAAATAGGATTTCCACATGTTCTCTAATTGGATTCCAAAATTATTCAGAGCGCATACATTGATGAATTCTCCCATCTCTTTCGGTTGTTATTTAAAACCTTCCCTCAATATATTTGAGCTCATCCTTCTTTTTCCTCTCTCCCTGTTAAATCTAATAAACTTATGACTATGATTTTCGCTAATCGGTTTATCGGACGATAAGTCAAAATGATCGATGCATTACGAGCAGTTTTTATGGCACTAATCAAATTCAATGTCCAGCCTTCACTTATAAAGAACTATCGGTGATAAAAAATGGCTGGAGGAAAGAAGTAGATCATTCATATGCTGTAATGCGATTTCACATTTAGGACTTCGGCCCATTTCCGCACGTTACGATCGTTAATTTCTCGAGAAATCTCCTCGAAGTAGAATTAATTTTTGCATAAAACAGAATCTTCTCGTGTGTCATACCACTCTTGAAAATCAGAGTAAGACATTTTAAAGACATTTTGAAAATTAAATATGACGCACTTGTGTATTTATCTACTGTGGTTGAGCAATTATTATAATTATAATACGATTTTCCAATATATACAGGAAGTATATATATTTGAAGGAACGAGAACAAAAAACTGGTGTGGCTACATATTATTTCAACAATATTGGTTTCAAAATTTTTTACATTAAGTATAGTAATTTATAGATTCATGCATTTCAAGTTTAAATATTTAAAATATATTTTACTAATATTTTAAATTCAAATGTACGTTATCAAGTAAGACTTAACAATTTACGGGACAAATAAATTATTAATATAATTGCGATATTCAAAAGCAATGCTAAAATATTATTAAGTTAAAAAATACTGTACATAAAGAACTATGAATAATATAGATGATTTGGTCTTTATTCAGTGCTATTCCATTAAACACACGAAAAAGATTTACAAATACTGTACTACGATACAATAGATATTGAGATTATTACATAAATATTTTTACGCTTTTTCCTTTTATCAGGAGTCAGTAAGTTTGGCCTGTTTGTCACAGTTTCGAAAATTCTTTCCGCTGCAAATGCCAGGTTTCCAAATTTTTGATCTTTGCTTTATTGCAAGAATTTTTCAATCGTAGTGTATTTCAGTCAATGTCTTTGTCGTGCAGTAATGAGAAAATATGAAAAATTGCATCTAAGGTTATCACGAATGAATCATATACTTTAAACGGGAACACATTTGGAGGAGGAATGCCCGACCTGTGAACTGAATATATATCTCTGTCTCATGGATATATCACGTGCTTCGCGATACCAACTGCGAAATACAAATGACATCAATGAGTCTCAGTCTCTGATCGCTCCAGTTTCATATAGGTATCTGAACTCTAGTGACAGCGAAATTCAATACACTTAATGTTCTTCATTCTATGCAATGAGTCGTACTTTAACGCAAATTCACTTTTAAAACGATATGAAAAATATAGAATTAATAGATAAATGTTTGATTTGATCAATGACTTGTAAGTAATATTCCAAAATTACGCAAGAAATAATTTAAAGCCTTTGTAACGAATATAATAGTAAATATTTAAGAACTCTTTATCTAAATCTTATATTTCTATCTTATTATCTATATATTATAGATCTTTTTATGTATCTATTGGATATAGACGTTTCTCCGGATGTACCTATATACACACTAACTCACCCATTTACTGGGGATCAAAATTTTAACCATAAAAAAGGGGACTTTGAACCTCAGTGTCATGGATTCAATGCCAGGAGGCCGTGAAGTCCCGATTTTTTTTCATAAGGAGGCTTTCCAATTGAGTAAATTTTAGAAAATGTTTGAAACAGTTCCCGGCAAATTATACAGTTGAATATATCGCTTGACATCTTACATATCCGAAGAAAACTGTAAAGGCATCTTTGAGGATTATCCTTGGTTCGACGCTAGGTCAGGGCAAATATTCTCTCACTTAAAATGCATTGCCGTGATAGTGAAGATTTTTTTAAAATCTATTTGCCGATAATATGCTAACTTAAGATCCGACATGTAAATATAGATCATGATTAAATTTTATATACGCTGTTTAACGTTTCCTTGGTGGCCCATGGTTCGATTCCAGAGTGCAATTTACATTCTTCTAGGCATTGCAAATGTGGATAACGGAGTCTTACTTTGGACCGGTATGATATTGACTTCAAACTTCGGATTAAATCAGTTTCATTCCTTCCAAAAAGTACTGGGTTCGACACCAGATAGCTCTATTATTTGAAATTTAGGGCGAGAATTACAATCTTTTAACGTTTGATTTAACGAGAAGTTGGAAATTTAATGAATATGCATAGGAACAGAAGTAATCAGTGTTTCATAATTACAGTTAATACTTTACCTTATGATCATTGGTTCGATGCCAGGTCACGATTTGCATTCTACCATTCAATTAAACGCAAATACGGAATTTCGATACAAAACATTCTCGATAAACGACTTGGAATTTTATAAACGGTTAAATTATCCCCAATCAAATACTTTAATGCAATTTCATCCTAAAAGACCTTGGTTCTGCACCAGGTCACTCTGATACAGAATCGGTTTTTACATAGAGAAATTAGGATTCTTATATCCTAAATTTTAAATCCAAATAGAAATTTGCAAAGTACTGTACTTTAATCATATGCTTGCAGTATGCAAGCTACTTTACTCGTATAAGATATAAAAATAAATTGGCTCAAATAACCTAGTGATCGAGACGAGACTCTATAACTGTAAGTAAAATATAAAAATATGAGGAGTTAAAAGAGGCTTGTATTTTAAGTCTATGTATTTCAGTTCATCTGTTAAATTTAAAGACATTACTTATATATAAATGTGCTAAAAACATTGATAAGTGCTCCACGGCTACATTTGCTCATGCTGCAAATGTTAAAATGGTGGAATTCTAAAATATCGGTCCTAAACTAAATTTGCAGAGCGGCATAACTACCAGCTCACTATTTCCCCAATCTCTTCTATTTTAAGCAAATGAACCTTTTAAGTCATCCTGATTATGGGAGGATTCCAATTTATGAAAGGAGCAAACATAATCCCACCATTCTAACTTCCTATCTACAGACGTCGAGGGCCTCGATATAAGTCAGGTCTTTCGCAAATTTGCGAAATCGCATAACAATTAAACTCCTTTTTTGCTCCAATTTTGCTAATTGTCGGTAAACCAAATCGCGAAACCTCTAAATTCGCGCATCGGAAAATGTTCACGTTATGTGGTTTCTCTCGAACACTGCGCTTTAGATACAATGAAAATTTATCGAAGAAATGCTCCACTCTATTTTTTTTCAGATGGCAATTTGATGAGCAGAACCCATTAGACTTGTTCACATTGAAATATATAATTCATTAGAAAAAGTTCCTCTCGTCAGTTATAAAATCAGTAAATCACTTAATGTGATCGATAAATTTGGCAAAAGGCTTGCATTCAGATTTGTTTTTTTGGCTGCAATTGTAATAAAAGCATAGCAACGGCTCCAACAGAGCATGTACAATACCGCAGTCATGCGCGATAGTTGTAGATTCCTACTAAATGTAGTCATGCACTTTAAAATATAAAAAGAAATACTAGTTCACAACTGAAAGATAACCAAATTTAATGAACAAATAATATAACGTCTATATGTAAGGGAGAATTCAGTTATTTTACAATATTATTAATATCATATTATGCAGTTGGTTAAACAGAAGATATTACGTAAAATATGGAGAGATATGCAATGAAAACTCTTCAATCGGAAATAATTCCCACGTTTTAGTGATAAATGAGGAATAATCAATATCTGTCATTTATGTATTTAATACACAACACCACCACAGTTAGTAGCGAGGACAGGGGGCGACGTTAACTTATAAAACAATTAGTTAAAATAATATTTCTATACATCGATACAATAAATCAAACTGCATAGAATATAAGCACGTACAAATAAAAAATCTGATGTGGCCAGCACATGACTTTCTCCATATATAAGATGTGTATATTTATCTACGACAGTAATTTCGAGCTCTATATTCCATCTAAACTTGGAAGATGAGTGATTTATTTATATATTATTATCTTTGACGTCACAAACATTATAAATAATGTTTTTCGGGACACGATCGATGAGAAACGATGAAATTGACCATTCGCCCATAGAGCCCAGAGCGCCCACCAAGTACATAATCAGGAACTTCCGGTTTATCAGTATTTCATGAATAACTCCTAAACAATCAGTGATAAGAAAATATGTTTCAATCAAAAGTTATAGTAAATTAAATTTTCTAAAACTTTTATAAGTAATAGTATATACCTAAATATCATATTTATGGAGATATTTTGAAAACCAGAAATGAGCTTTGAAGAATGAAGCTCGACTTTCGGTTAACCGATATACTCCAAAAACTAATCAACTCTTACGACACCAACCAAAGTACTACATATGAAATTTGGTGTTGATACAAGGAATAGTTTTTATGTTAGAGCGCCCACAATGTACATAACAGCTACTTCCGGTTTATCGGTATTTCACGAATAACTCCTAATCAACCGATGATACAAAAATATTATAAATACAAAAGTTATATTAAATTACATTATCTTAAACTTTTATTTGCAATACAATATACGTATTTATCATATTTATGGAGATATTTTGAAAACCGGAAATGAGCTTTGATGAATGAAGCTCGACTTCCGGTAAACCGATTTACTCCAAAAACTAATCAACTCTGACAGCAAACACCACAGTATTCTATATGAATTTTGGTATTGATACGACTAATAGTTTTCACGTCAGAGCGCCCACTGTCACACACACACACACACACACACACACATTTATACAGTCATCATTCCGAAAATAGTCAAAACGTGTTCTAGGGACCCCAAAACATGTATTTCCGTTGAAATCTCGAAGTCGAATTTTTTCATGAAAACAATACTTTCTCTATACTTCGTATATGGAGAAAGTAAAAATGATAAAAAAATACAAAAATATAAATATAAAATACCTATACGAATGATTATAAAAACATACTGCTAGTATATAGTATACTCTATGAATAAGCTATAAGATAAATATGCATTATAAATAAAAATAAAATGAACTTGGAACAGAATCTACGTGACTTGTCTTGTATTATCATGCAAGAATTTTCAGAGTTCCTCGGCCAGGGCCTTTGGTTATCCTGATAAGTTCGTCACTACAATAAATTGTAAAAGTTGGATGACTGTTTTACCTATTTAAAATTATAATTAGAATATTAGAAACGGGAAATTGCCTATACACAAGGATATGCTTTCCCTTGGTAAAACATTTTGGATAAAGAACGTGAAAAAGTAGAATATATATAAACTTCAATAGCATTAGCTTTTTATTCTATTTGATTCGCTTTGCGCTGTCATACCACCGAAGTGTTCGTGGTTTCCAGACGCAGTTATTAAAAAAATTCTGATGTGGCCTGCACATGACTTTCTCCATATATAAGATGTAAATATTTATCTACGACAGTGTTTTCGCACTCTATATTCAATCTAAACATGGAAGATAAATGATTAATTTAAATCATATTATATTTAACTTCACAAACATTATAAATAATGTTTTTTTGGGATATGTTCGATGAAAAACGATGAAATGGCCTTTCTCCCCAGCTCCCAGTGCGCCCACCACGTACATAATCTGCAACTTCCGGTTTATCAGTATTTCACAAATAACTCCTACACAATCAGTGGTACAGAAATATGTTTCATACAAAAGTCATAGCAAATTTCATTTTCTAAAACTTTTATAAGAAATAGTATATTCCTAAATATCATATTTATGGAGATATTTTGAAAACCGGAAATGAGCTTTGAAGACTGAAGCTCAACTATTGGTCAACCGATTTACTTCAAAATCTAATCAACTCTAACGACATCAACCAAAATACTATATATGAAGTTTGGTGGTGATTTAACAAACAGTTTTCATGTTAGACCGCCCACAAAGTACATAATCAGCTACTTCCGGTTGATCAGTATTTCACGAATAACTCCTAATCAACCGGTGATACAAAAATATGTTAAATACAAAAATTATAGTAAAAGACATTATCTAAAACTTTTATAAGGTGTACAATATACCTATATATCATATTTATGGAGATATTTTAAAAACCGGAAATGAGCTTTGATGAATGAAACTCGACTTCCGGTTTACCGATTTACTTGAAAAACTAATCAACTCTGACAGCACACACGACAGTACTATATATGAATTTTGGTATTGATACGACTGATATTTTTCACGTTAGAGCGCCCACTGTCACACACACACATACACACACACACACACACACACACACACACACACACACAGACATCATTCCGAAAATGGTCAAAACGTGTTCTAGGGACCCCAAAACATGTATTTCCGTTGAAATCTCGAAGTCGATTATTTTCATGAAAACAATACTTTCTCTATACTTCGTATATGGAGAAAGTAAAAATAAAATAGATAATTCCCGCACACTTGTAACGGATCATTTATTTATAGAAGCTTCCATGCGTAATTAGAACATTAGATTAATCGTTGCAAATTGTTTAGCTGCATTTTGCGTGATAATTAGGGATAACGCTTCATCATCCTTATTATTATTAGTTAAATATATTTGTAACAAACATCTACATCTACATCTACATCTACATTAATACCTAATAAAGCTGATCTATTCCCTTAAAAGCCTTTACTTTTCCGTGCAAATCTCTTTGTTTGCGGAGAGCCCTTCTAACCTCTTTATCGTACCATCTGGGCTCGCAATCATTTTTAGAGTATTTCGAAGGTATATACAAATCTATATATTTATGCATTATCTCCACGAATGATTTCCATGTATCCTCAGTGTTGTTGTTGCTTACGCGCGACTTAAATGAATTAAAATCGGTAGTTAGTTTTACATTAAATTCCTCGAATTTGACTTTGGAATAGAGATAAATTTTGCGTTTGGGTTTCTTATACTTGCTAAGGTTTATCTCGATATCTGCAAAAACGCCTTTGTGGTCTCCAAGACCTTCGTCAATCGAAATGTTCTCTATGCGCTCAGGAAAGTTAATTAAAAGGAGATCGAGTATATTGTCACCCCTGGTTGGCGATTTTACTGCTTGACTTAGTGAGTTTTTCTGAAGTAAATTTAATAACTTTTTACATGAGTCGACATCCCGGGCCCTTTTCTTTATGCTATGATTATTCCAGTCGATGTCTGGAAGATTAAAATCCCCCCCGATTATAGTTATACTCTGGTTGTTCTTACTCGTGTAGAAATTTATTTCGTCGTTAAGATGTCGCAAAACCTGTCGAGAAGAATTCGGTGGTCGGTAAAACGCACATACATTTATGTTCGGCTTGTTCTGTTGGCTTATTGTGCACCAGACGCTTTCTATATCGCTATCACTCAAAGTCCTCGGCTTGCTCTGGAGAGATGATTTAACCGCAATAAAAACACCGCCACCTGTCTTTTCCCTACGATCCCGGCGATAAATAGTGTAATCCTTCGGAAATATTTCATTATCGCTTATATCCTCATTTAACCAGCTTTCTGTACCTATAAAAATATCGGTGTCGTGGCTACGAATAAGATGCTCCAAATCGGATACTTTATTTTTAACACTCCTACAGTTAACTATCGCAATTGATATTTTTCTTTCGCAAACAAATTTAGGTGGGATTGTCGGTAAATTTCGCTTATTTATCGTTTCGCTGTTCGGCGCTTTTTCCATAATTCGATCGGCCGAGTATTTCTTTCCCTTCAACCCACTAACTGGCCTACTCTTTATCCTAAAAAAAAGTACCTACAGTGCTCATAAATCCTCCGAGCCACCCGACTCGAAGCCAAAGCGGTATAGTGAACCCCAGAACGGTTTAGGGTAACACGGCACGATCTGAGCGTCGGCCGCAGGTCGACAAAGTCGGCTCCCATGTCCCTGCAGAACTCCCACAACCTCGCGTTCAGGCCCTCTATCCCCTGCCAAACGCGAAGGCCGCAGTCGAACCGAGGAACAATGCTGCAGATGGACAGCTTCATCTCGACTCCAAGCGACTCCCCGACCCGCGCGACCTCAGAGTTCAAGTCCTTTAAAGAACTTAAAATCTCCTCGGACGTACGGGAACAGGCATCGTTGGCGCCGACATGGGCTACCACCCGCAGACTAGAGCAACTAGTGCCCGCGACCGCCGCACGAACCGCACCCGTGACTTGGGCCACTTGCCCCGAGGGAACACACCAAGATGTGACCCTCATGTCACCACCCTCCCGTTCTGCCCTATTCCGCAAAGGGGCCGCTACCCGCCTGACGTTCGAGCTCCCTATTAATATAATTCCCTTCCCAATACGAAGAAATTAAGATTTGAGTTTTGATCAAACATTTGAACAAACTGATAGCTTTTGCATTTACAGTTACCGCGAAAGTGCAGTAGAACTTCAATTATCCAAACTCCGACTATCCGAATCTATTATTATCTGAATCGCTTTAGGACACCATCCCATTATGCAGTTCTAAATTCGTTGACGTGGTAAGCATAACGGTAGAAACCGAATAGACATGCCAACGTGTTACCAATTTTAAATTAATTAATACATAGCTCTTTTTATACTGTAAATGTAGTTTTTTCCCGTTTTCAATATACATACAGAAGTTAATTAACTATCCGAATGGGGTCCGGTCCCAATTGATTCGGATAATTGGAGTTCTACTGTATTCTGTGGTGGCTTCCAATACCTTTAGATTGAGCACAAAATTATTTTTTTGCTCATACTATTCGATTCCATATTCGAAACCGCTACTAAATTAAATACAAATATGTTCAGTTTCATGACTTGCAATAAAATCCAGGTCCTGACTCCGTGGAACGTCAATAATAGCAAAAAACTTAGTATTTTTCACAGGAATTCATTTAACGACTGACACCCACGATGAAATGATTTCCGTGTATGGTTTCCTGAAGATGACTTAAGACCGAATACGGTCGTTTAGATAAATTTTTGGGGAAAATTCTCTTGTTTGTAATTAATGACATAACGGAATCCTTGTTTCAGAATGAATCTACTTTGCCTTGCTAGGACAATCATAAAACAGGGGCAATTGAAAATAACCAAGAATAACGCAAAATAATTATCTAAATATGACCATATACTCCACATGATAAAATAGAATATTAATATAAAGCAAACAATTTATAAACAGAAATATTGTAAAAATCAGTGTCATATGTTTTCTTGTAAACAGAGTAAAGAATAACTCCACTGTGTGCTGTAAAAACGACATGTCTGCCGCTGACACTGTTTCAGCTAAAATTAGAATTTTTATTGTTTAGGAGACGCTTCAACACACGATAAGTAAACTAACTAGAAAAGTGTGTTTTTCCCAGGACAAAAATACACCCAATTGACAGATGGTGCCCGGGACACGCATTTTTTTCACCAAAGGAAGGCAAAGCGACGGCATTTGCGCCTGAGGATGCCGCTCCAATTTTTTGTGAATATTTACCCGAAAAATCTCGCCCACTGTATTAAATTCTGCAATTCAAATTTTCATCATGCGCAAAACGTCGGCAGGGAGACGCATGGAGACGTCAGTTGGTGTCTGCTTCGTTCTCGAGGTCATCGGACAGAGATGCAGGTGCGGCGGAGGGTTGCCACGCAACCCGTCAACCGAATTTCACACTCCTCTTAAAACTCCGCTAAACTCGACACTTCCTTTGCGTCGGGCGAAAGTGAAGACGCGTCCGAGTTGAAGTTTGCGTTATCCGGAATGGGGGTAATAATGAGGGAGGAGACAGCGAGAGAATGTCGAAGTATTAAGAAGGGTTGGGAAATTAAGCAAAATGAAAATTACAAGGTGGAGGGATTATCTCCCCCACCGCTTATGCTTCCCCGAACCTTATAATCCAACCAACTCTTAAAGAGCGCCCTTGGAATTTCAACTACCTTTTAATGATTTTCATTAAATCCTCAATAAATTATCCTATATTAATTTACGAGTATAACTGGGCCAATAATTAGAGAATTTAAACATAAAAATCCTGTCATGAGGTCTTCGTTGGGGCGATATTGAGACTGAAGGGTTTCTTCTGAAATTTAAACAATTAAATGATATTAAAACATTAAATGAATTATTAAAAGAACGTAAAATTGATTCGTAAATAATATACTCTATACTAAAGATTATCACTGGATTATCACTGATATCACTGGAATGCACCGAGGGAAGATTTTTCGAAAATGAAGCTTCTTACAAAACAATAATAAGGAAAAAATAAGTTAAAATGGATGTAAAATAATTCTAGATAACAAATATGAGGATCAAAAATGCGTTTAGACACTCTTCCATACAAAGGATACCATAGGGAGAAAATTTTATAGCACCAATTAGAATTTACATCGCAGTAATATATGAGATAAAAATTAATTGAAATAAACCAAACACTTTTCTGAAAATATATATATTGTTAGCTGTATCATATGCATATAATCTAAAAAGTACTATAAAAATTATTTTGGGGCATAATTCATTTATAAAAATTGATGATCACGTCCAATCTTAACTTCAGTTTCTATAATTATGTAAAGCAGTGCCTTGCCTTGCGCCCTTACAAAATGCGATGCATGGAAGTGCTTTGCGATAAATTCCAAACCACAGAACAGAGCATGTGTTACTTCCCGGTTCTACTTCTGGTCACCTTAGACTCTTTTCACCTACATTTATCCTTCAACCTTACTTAACGGAATCTTTATACGAACTCTCAGCCTATATACCCCTTTACCGCATTTTTCATAGATAACATTACTTTTTCTTCTGTATAATTATTTGTTTAGTTCTTATACAAAACTATTTGCTAAGATTCTACCTAACGTGTTGGTCAAAACATTTTCTTCTTGAATTCATTTTATGCCCTCTTGTAGACCGAAACAGTAAAAATAAGTGTATTTGAGTTAATGGAAGCATGATGCCATTTTATAGCACTTTATGAAATAATTGGTCAAAATAGAAAAGTGGCTAAGTTCAATTTTAAGTGTTCCTCTGATAACTATGTCATTTAAATTCGAAAACATTTTTCTTTGAATTTATACACACAGTATCAGCTTTAAACCGATCCATTCAATCAGCTGGATGTTGGGGAGAGCGAAGCTGTCAGAAAAGAGAATGGAGTGGAATACGGGCGCTAAGCGAGAACAAATACGAAGAGAGGTAAGCGTGAATGGGGAATGAGGTAAGAAGCGGTTGAGTCAATAGTTGTCCAAAACATTTTGTAGAACGAAAATGGCAAGCGATCCTTGGTGGATTGATGGATGACACTGCGAGAGACCTACTTCATTTAATATCCACGCTGACTAAATCAATGGAGGGCTGCAAAACAAAAGACAGAATTTCATATCTTCCTTTCATACGAGAATTTCAGTGCGAAATATCCGCGCTCTGTCGAAAAATCCCTCGAGTCTACATTATTGAGCTGCAAATTTCCGTTCCTGTGGGATCTCAAAGCCAGCATTACGATGCATTAATTATGGAAATTTCAGGAGCATATCTTAATTAAGTGTAAATCCCAACAGCTTACGATGTGTGTGCTGAAATACTTTTCTCCCGATACGATTCCTGCATACACGCATTCCGACGACAGTTTCTGCATAATTAGATAAAGTAGATGACAACCATTATGTTCCATTTCAGAGAAACCAGTATAATAATCTATTCTGTTGACTATGCTTCTCTATCTGCTGTGGACAGCTCACTGCAATTACTTTTTAAACGATTTATCTAGATCTACATATTAATCCTGCATGCCGCCTTTCGATATTTGGCAGAGGGTGCATTCATAATGACTCCACTTACCTAATGTATTACTTTCGCGTATTGTTCGTTAAAAAATTCTAAACAATTTTTTATAGCATATATTTCCCTGATATTTCTTAGATTGTCCATGTAAAGGGAGAGAGGCGTCATATCAACTACTTCTTTCTAAGAACGTACTTTCTCTATAATATATAGTAAATTACACTGAGTTACGATTACTAGAGTTGACACTCTCATCATCCGGAAAATGGTATGTAGGCATTATAAAGATAAGTGGTGAGTAAGACATAAGAAATGAAGAAGGGGAATTTAAGTTTTATTTATTGATATTATTATAAAACCTTCTAAACGTCGGTCATTTCTTCTGGTCAGTTAAATTGTAGAATAGTTCACGTTGCTCACTATTTTTTGCATTGAAGTTTCTCCAGCATGCTTATCTTTCTCTCTGCAATATGCCAAATGTATACTATCTCAAGTTAAAGCAATGACTTGTTTGTACCTATAACTTGCGATATGCTCGCCTCATACTGTTTCTAATGATTCGCGTCACATCAGGTTCTAAACGCAATGCATTAAGCTGAAACGAAACCTATTTAAATATGTATATACAGTACTGTGAATCGATGTTAGTATTCAAAATTTTGGCAACACATACTTTTTTAGGGATATCTATACTTCTCATATTTTGACGGGTTCTATATACTTACATTCAGTGTCCAAAATAGATCGATCGATAAAGTTATGGTCTTCCCTCCACGGGATTTGGCAGCATCCCCTCAAAATACAAAAGTTCTGTGACAGGGACTCACATGGCTCAGCTCGGTACATTTTCCTTTCTTTCTCGATATTAATCCTTAAAGGGTGCGTACCCCTTCTTCTTGCACGAACACAAACTTTAGGATGACTTCACTCAAAAATGCTATGAAAAAGGCAAATTATCACTGCTCACATATTTTGTAGGAAATAACTGATGTAATTTCATTTCATTGGCAGGCAAATAAGACATTAAAAAAAATCTGATGTGGCCAGCACATGACTTTCTCCATACATAAGATGTAAATATTTATCTACGACAGTAATTTCGAACTCTATATTCCATCTAAACTTGGATGATGAGTGATTTATTTATATATTATTATCTTTTACGTCACAAAAATTATAAATAATGTTTTTCGGGACATGCTCGATAAAAAACGATGATTTTGGCCATTTGCCCATAGAGCCCAGAGCACCCACGAAGTACATATTCAGCAACGTCCGGTTTATCAGTATTTCATGAATAACTCCTAAACAATCAGTGATACAAAAATATGTTTTATACAAAAGTTATAGTAAATTAAATTTTCTAAAATATTTATAAATAATAGTATATACCTAAATATCATATTTATGGAGATATTTTGAAAACCGGAAATGAGCTTTGAAGAATGAAGCTCAACTTCCGGTTGACCGATTTACTCCAAAAACTAATCAACTCTAACGACTGTAATAAAAGTACTATATATAAAATTTAGTGTTGATCCGACAAATAGTTTTCATGTTAGAGCGCCCACAAAGTACACAATCATCTTCTTCCGGTTTATCGGTATTTAACGAATAACTCCTAATCAACCGGTGATACAAAAATATGTTAAATACAAAACTTATAGTTAATTTCATTATCTAAAACTTTTATAAGTAATACAATATACGTATATATCATATTTATGGAGATATTTTGAAAACCGGAAATGAGCTTTAATGAATAAAGCTCGACTTCCGGCTGACCGATTTACTCCAAAAACTAATCAACTCTGACAGCACACACAACAGTTCTATATATGAAGTTTGGTATTGATACGACTAATAGTTTTCACGTTAGAGCGTCCACTATCACACACACACATACACACACACACACACACACACACACACACACACACACACACACACACACACATACACACAGACATCATTCCGAAAATGGTCAAAACGTGTTCTAGGGACCCCAAAACATGTATTTCCGTTAAAATCTCGAAGTCGAATTTTTTCATGAAAACAATACTTTCTCTATACTTCGTATATGGAGAAAGTAAAAAGGAATCATACAAGATACATCGCCGAGATGAATTGGTAAGATTCAAATAAATATGGGTTTTTAATGCACTCGATGTATATCTGACCTCTTCAAAAGTTAAAAATCTGATGTGGCCAGCACATGACTTTCTCCATATATATAAGATGTAAATATTTATCTACCGCAATAATTTCGAACTCTATATTCCATCTAAACTTGGAATTTGAGTTATTAATATTATATATTATCTTTGATGCCAAAAACATGATAAATAATTTTTACGGGACATGATCGATGAAAAACGATGAAATTGGCCTTTCGCCCATAGAGCCCAGAGCGTCCACAAAGTACATAATCAGAAACTTCCGGTTTATCAGTATTTCATGAATAACTCCTACACAATCAGTGATACAAAAATATGTTTCAACCAAAAGTTATAGTACATTACATTTTCTAAAACTTTTACAAATAATAGTATATACCTAAATACCATATTTATGGAGATATTTTGAAAACCGGAAATGAGCTTTGAAGAATTAAGCTCAACTTCCGTTTAACCGATTCACTCCAAAAACTAATCAACTCTAACGACTGTAATAAAAGTACTATGTATGAAATTTGGTGTTGATCCGACAAATAGTTTTCATGTTAGAGCGCCCACAAAGTACATAATCATCTTCTTCCGGTTTATCAGTATTTCACGAATAACTCCTAATGAACCGGTGATACAAAAATATGTTAAATACAAAAGTTATAGTAAATAATATTATCTAAAACTTTTATAAGTAATACAATAGACGTATATATCATATTTATGGAGATATTTTGAAAACCGGAAATGAGCTTTAATGAATAAAGCTCGACTTCCGGTTAACGGATTTACTCCAAAAACTAATCAACTCTGACAGCACACACAACAGTACTATATATGAAGTTTGGTATTGATACGACTTTTAGTTTTCGAGTTAGAACGCCCATTATCACACACACACATACACACACACACACACACACACACACACACACACACACACACACACACACACATACACACAGACATCATTCAGAAAATGGTCAAAACGTGTTCTAGGGACCCCAAAACGTGTATTTCCATTGAAATCTCGAAGTCGAATTTTTTCATGAAAACAATACTTTCTCTATACTTCGTATATGGAGAAAGTAAAAAAAGAGATCTGCGATCAACTTTAAATTTCATCCAATATTTCCCAACCCATATTATTTAATTATTTATACGGTGTCACCTCTCCAATAGCGTTAAAGGTACGATTTTTGTAGTTTTATGCCGAGAATGCTCGGATTACACTCTAATTCCTATTATAATGATAGCTTTCCATGTAGATCCACAATTTTTCTTTGTTTTTAAAGCATTTTGATCTTTTGTATTGCAAACTTTATCAACGACAAAACATTCCGAAGCTAAAATCAACTGTGCCTCATTATTCTAAAATGGAAACTCACTCACAATGTTATGAATATAGAACACTACCAGTAAAATATCATCCGAACGTCTCCATAAGGATTTAATTGTGGTAATTTACAAGCGTTCGAAGGGTTTATCTCGAAGTTCGAAAGAAAAGAACTTATTATCCAGTATCTCATATAGACTTCTGGTTTCTTAATCAACGTTTGAAAGCAGAGCTAACCTTGTTAAAAAGAGATATTTTTTATATTAAGTATATCAGAACTATCATCAGTAATGGATCATTCTCTTCATCCATAATTAATGATACTTAAGGCTGTTAAATGATAATTGTGATGTAGGGAATCTTTTGGACTGAATTTTTATCAGGCACCATTCAATCAACATAAAATCTGAGATTAAAATTAAATCAGCTTATTTTGCAATAAATCGTAAATTATATTTTTATTTCCAAAACTGCTCAACCATAATGAAATGAGAGGGAGAAAATATTTCACAATGAATAATTACTTCGTATAGTACCCTCTGCTCATAAGTTGCTGCAACTTTACATATGATATTTAAGTTACCCAGGGGTTGACATCTGCATACCATATATCTCGTAAGATTAGAGTTTGCTGAACAGCGGTGAGCAACCAGATTCTATGCGCTACATTCTTGACAAATATTCATTACATTATCAATGAATGGATGTACAATGTTGTGGTAAACAAGAGGGGACAAATAACCGTGCCTGAGTGCACACTGCAGTATATGCATGCGGTAGGATATCCCGCTAACATCCGTAATATCCTCTACTTACATTTCGGATTCTGGTTTCCGTAAGAGCACATGTCGGTGACTGTAATAGCGCTACGCTGCTCGAAATGAATCATAGAAGTTAAACAATTGGATTTAAATTCTGTTTAATTATCTTTTATAGTAAAACAAAATTTAAAATCAACATGTATTTTTAACATGAATTACACTAGAATTAACTAATCATGTGAAAATGGAAATCCTGTGAAAAATCTAAGCCCTGTGATTAACCTTTTCACAGCCAAATTTGTTATTGAGGTATATTGTTTCGTGCCAGATTCAATTTGTTTCAAGGCTTATATGTTTGAGTTCATGTGTTTTTGTAGAAGAATTCATGCTTAAATTACATATATGGTAGTTGGTAATAATGAAACAAATGACAGAAAAATACTAAAATCAGATCTGGTATTCCGGATAACCATATGAGCAACGTTTTCGGGTTTGATAAAAGCAGTCCTGGGCTCGATTCTTCGCGGGATTCCTACTGCTAAATGGTCTAAGATGTTGAAGCATTTTTAAAACTAATAAAACAACGCAAGAGATCTGATCGATAAGTTAAAAATATTCTACAAAAATAGTACCATTAAAATCAGCTGTCCTGATATATACACCTAGAGCAGGAATAATTTAATTTTTTGCAGCCAAATTATAGAATCGTGTATGGAACAACGAAACAATATTTCGTTGCTATGCTGCTGTAAATCCGAATTATCAAGCTACAAGTGTCATAATTGAAGCAATAAACTCATGTAAGTGTGTGTTCAGGAGAATTTCTGTTTCTATGCCAACGAGGACATCTTTGTGAGAAAAATTCCGTAAATATTGTTAATGGAGGGAGTGCATGGGCGGGGAGCTCTCTCTCTCTATGTCTCACCAAGTCATGCCCCCGGGACAATTTTCACTTCGGGTTCGAGATAAAGGTTTCTGCGTTCTATCACTTTGTGAGCACACGATACAACGCACTCACAACGTAATTGGAAATTTCTCTTCGTTGTAACCTTCTCCATCCCGCTGCGTTCGGTGAGGGAATAAAAATCAGCAAGCAAAAATACTCGGAAAAGTCCACGAGCAAATATAAATTCAATATTTTTTCCTTGAAAACCTTATGCTGTCGTCAAGTTTGTCTTCCGCGAATCACATATCCATAGCCAAAGGCGAGATCAAAGATATAGCATTCTGGTTCAGAGAAATTTGATCGATTTGAAAGAATAACTAAGATCACCTGTATACGAAAGCCCACAATTAACGAGATGCTGCACCTAAAAGCGACATGAAGATGTCCCCTCAGTCAAAATATTATGGCATTTGAAAATAAAATAAAAAAATTTGGTTAAACCCCAAGGAAAATGTTAAAATATAAAGTGGTGAGGTAGTTGTTGTTAATTAGAATATCCCATGATGCACTAGTTCCAAGTGAATGAGACTAAGAATTCTCTCAATTGATTTTCAATTCGCGCTCATAATAAATCCTAAATTTATTTTTTCCGCACTAAACGAAAATTATATCTAGTTATAAGTCAAAATACTTAAGAGGTCTATAACCGAGTGTCGAAATATGTTTAATAATTTATAAATAATATTTGTATAATTTTAAGTTGAATTTCCGCGTAGACAACAGCAAAAGGTTTACAAAATAAATCATAGTCTTGATTCTTCCTTTATCAATTTAAAATATGCTGAAACCCTTTTATACTACTTTTGAAAGATAATATAATTAAATATGGTCAGGCAATAGTTATTAGATGAAACTTAAACTTTCAGATTTTGTATAATAATTATAAATTTCTCCAAAGTTTTCAATTATTCCGCTTGATACTTATTTCCTCCCTTAAATTACTGGACAAAATGCGCTATTCATTTTAAGAAACTTAAGCTTTAGGCAAATTATTTCTTATTCGTCATTATATACATGTATCAAATTTTAATTATTTTCAAAATGTATGATATTTTTCAAGCATTAAGCTACCGTGCATTTATTTCGTTCACAAGTCTGAATACATTTTCCTATTATTTCAAGAACTGCAACAGATGAGAAAAAGGTGTAAATTCATTTCAACTGACGAAACACTTTTTACTTGCGCGGCACAGAGCACATTATATGTATCTAGTCTTCCCAAACTCTCCAGACGGCGTTGCGAGTAAAATGATAATTCGGCGAAGAGAGAATTGTAGTATTTTAATTGGATGAAACATAACCGCTCCTGCGCTAAGCCCGAGATACTTTATTCCCCTCTTGGCTTCCCCCGCACCCCAAAATTCAACCGGATTTGACCGCACAATTTCCCAGATAACTGCGAATATAAATCCAGAAGAGAAAAATAGAGTTCGTTTACCTCTCTTTCCTCACCAATTCCCATAGTAACGACACGTTCAAGGGGCTCACTGCTCTGTAAGATAAGTAGGTCATGAATCCTATGCTTCAGCATCGGAGGTGCTATTCGGGAAATGAGACTCCTTACTAATTTATGAATGGACTCGGCGGAGTGTCCTCCGGGAGATGAAGGAAAGGTCCCGGAAGCACTCTGCGTGATCCTTCGCAGCTGGAAAGACGCAGGAGATTTTTCTGCAAATTTTGCGTCCCTTTGACGTCTCTTTCGGTTTGGATTAAAATCCATTCGGGCAGAGTAATCACTTCACAATTCGATGCGATATCCGATCCGATTTCCGATCAGGAGGAAAAACGTGCGACAGTATCCCCAATAAAGGCATTAGGAAAGGTCAAAGGAAAGATAAAATTACGAGCAATCATTGGAGCCAATACTACTGATTGGAATGAGCTCCTCTGGGGAAATTCAAAGGAGTCTGATGGTCAATGTGCCCAAAAAGATAGCTTAATCGCGATATTTATGGGATGGACCAATTCATGAGAGAAATTTATCGTGAATGGAAAAAATTAGTATGTACCATAAGATCATTCAGAGACTAGCATATCTACTTGGGTAAAGCATTGGATATAAGATCAGTAATACCCATACAGGGTGTTAGACAACAAAGATCATAGACACTATTCCAAATAGGACATGCTTACACTGCAATTTATTTTCCTTACCTCTGGGATGTTTAAGTATCCTTTTCATGTATCAACTCCAGCTGCACGATCTCAGATAGGTAGTACAAATACTATCTTTATAAGGTATTGAAGGTATGAGGACATCTTTCATTCATTTTAGTAGTGCTTCGACAGATTACATCAATGCGTTATCGGACTTTCGCAGGGATTCAAACCAGGGACCGCTTTCACCAAAGCCGAACACTATGCTATCCCGGATCCCCTAAGCACTTCTTTGGTCAATGCAAAAATATTAACATGACTAGCATTGATCAACTAAATTATCTGTCACTTTGTGAAACTCCATGGCGGGTGGTGGGTGGAATGGTGAGGAGGAAAGTCGAAATTCGTCTTAGTTCCACAAAATATTTTTTAACAAAAAATAAAACTATTTTGCGAAGCTAAGACGAAGTTATTCTTCCATGTTCACCGTTAACTATCCCTATTAATATACACTCATAACCGTACAGGCTTAAGAACTGTCCCTTAAAAGATACCTTTCCAGTAAAAGTGTTAGTCAACGATCCGGTAATGACTTTGTCTGAGGATTCAATAGGGTAAACAGTCATGAAATACCTTATGTACGCTCTGTTGCGGTTATATCATGAAAGCAGTACAGCGGTATATGTTGTCCAATGGACCTGTAAAAATATCCAGGAAGCAATAAAAAGCAATAAAAGATCGAAAAACTAGTTTGGTATTTCCTGAAACTATGTGATTGGTTTGTCTCCCGGAAGGGAATAGAGAAATAAAGAAAAGTGATAAGGTGAGGAGATAAACACAGACCTTTCATTAATGTCAAAAGTTCTTTCGCTCAGTTTTTGGTAGTTCACGACAACATTGCCTGGTATTTGAATACTTAAACTGCATCACATATTTAATTACCTCATATATACTATACCTCTAACAGACAAGCGTCTATTAGAGGTATACATACTCTTGGTAAGGAATCCTGGCATGGCAGGTCCTGCACAAAGAGTACATATGATAATGTTATATAAAACGAAACATTCAGAACATCGATTATTAAATTAAAGTGAGAATCCTCTAACATAAATAAAACTTCTTCGCCAACGCGAAGTTATAAATTACTCTCTCCCTTAGCCAATATCCATTCTCCTTAATTAAACATGTTAATAAATGCCCCCTTCTCCAGAATATCGACGAAATTCGGAGGATAAAATAATATTACGTTAGTTCCGCGCGCGTCCACTGCTTTCCTCGGCGCCTCCTCCAATAACCACTTCAGACTTAGATCTATCGCCTTAAACCTCCGCATCCCCAAACAATCATCTAATTAATTTGATTTACGGCTGCGGAAATTGGAACATATGCATGGAGTGAATCTGCTAAGAATGCTCCGAAACATGATTAAAGGGACACCTCTTCCTTTGGTGACGGCTATTTGGGGGAGTGATCGAAACCGCCATAAGGAGTTTCAGGTGTTTGCTTTCAGATGGCACTGCGTAAACAAGTGGGGCGCAATTTGTTCCCTCGGATCGCCTTTCCTTTGAGATGCACTGTTTGCCCTGCCCTCTATAGGCAAAGATCGAAATCGCGATAATTTACGCCAAAGGATCGCTGAGCCCTTGCTTTCGGCGTTTATTCTTTTATTTATTGAGTGAATTACGCAACGGGTAATTGAAGACAAACACGGTTGACAACAGCGAGAGAGATTTCACTTTCTAAAATTAAAAGAAAGAGTGGACAAAAAACGTCACGCCTAGTTTGTAGAACTCAATCAGGGTTAATCAAACCCATGAGCTGAGTTACAATGATTTAACGAATATCATTGAAGCATTAACTAATAAAGAGTTGTTTTAAGAGTAATGAGTTGTAAGAGTTCTAAACAGATTTAAATGTAACGCTCTACGTTTTATAGGAAACACATCAATAAAAAGTTAAATTTTATATAGAATTTGAGTGATTTCATTATAATTGTGTGTTCAGTAAGATTTTTATCTTCAATCCAAAGAATTCGAACCCAAAAATAAATCCACTACTGCTGTAATTGAATACAAACGGCGTGGATAAAAATGTGTTCTGATAATATTCTTATCAAATTTAAGGCACAATTCGAGATTATGTTACTGAAATAATACGACATCTGTTCGTTCATCAATTCATCGATACATATGGTACATGATATTATACACCAGGGTATAGAGTAAGGGTTAAGTTGTAGGGGTCAGTATTTTTAGTATAATTTGAATATAAATCTGATTACGAGTTTGTAAATTGTATCCGTTTCAGCCAAATTGCCATACGTATCTCCTAAAACGAGATTGCATGTACGGGTGTATATTATGTAGGGTATATTTATGCCGTTTAATAGGTTATAATCACACCATATTTTGGTGGTTTAAAGAGTGCCAAAGGCATAACTATCTCCCATAATCTAATCACTGAATAACCTAATCTCGATCCAAAGCAATTAAGTCGCTGATGAAAACTTTCAAGGGAGTCCTCATAGTGGTCGATTAGTAGACTTCTTCAAATTAAGCGGCAATTCTTCCGACCAGAAGTGTTTAAATGAGCTATTGGCAATATTACCAATTAAAGCAGAAGGAAATGTATTGAAACTCTGATGATAACTTGAGATTTAAAGCTAACCTAAGGGTATCTGTCGGTGGGTTTTTGGCCTCTTCTACAGATAACGGAGAGTTCCCGATTACCCGACCTTCTAAGAATCGCCCACTTCACAGAGAACGGAGCTCTCCTCTGATCCTGAAGATGATAGCCCTGCTATTGAAATGGGCCAGTAACTCGAACGGCTACTCAACCGAAAATTCTACAAATTCTTATCTATAAAACCCAATTCTCGGATCCATTAAAAAAAATCTGATGTGGCCAGCACATGACTTTCTCCATATATAAGATGTAAATATTTATCTACGACTGTATTTTCGAACTCTATATTCCATCTAAACTTGGAAGATAAGTGATGAATTTATATCATATTATCTTTAACGTCACAAACATAATAAAAAATGTTTTTCGGGACATGTTCGATGAAAAACGATGAAATGGCCTTTCGCCCCAGCGCCCAGAGCGCCCACAACGTACACTCCTGGCCAAAATTAACGCAGCACCTCCCAAGCGATCCTTACGGCTGGTGCTGCGTTAATTTTGGCCAGGACTGTACATAATCAGCAACTCACGTTATATCAGTATTTCAATAACTCCTACACAATCAGTGATAAAAATATATGTTTCATACAAAAGTTATGGTAAATTACATTTTCTAAAACGTTTACAAATAATAGTATATACCTAAATATCATATTTATGGAGATATTTTGAAAACAGGAAATGAGCTTTGAAGAATGAAGCTCAACTTCCGGTTAACCGATTTGCTCCAAAAACTAATCAACTCTAACAACACCAACCAAAATTCTATGTATGAAATTTATGGTTGATCCGACAATTAGTTTTTTATGTTAGAGTGCCCACAAAGTACATAATCAGCTACTTCCGGTTTATCAGTATTTCACGAATAACTCCTAATCAACCGGTGATACACAAATATGTTAAGTACAAAAGTTATAGTAAATTACATTATCTAAAACTTTTATAAGTAATAAAATATACCTATATATCATATTTATGGAGATATTTTGAAAACCGGAAATGAGCTTTGAAGCATAAAGCTCGACTTCCGGTTAACCGATTTACTCCAAAACCCAATCACCTCTGACAGCACACACCACAGTACGATATATGAAGTTTGGTATTGATAAGACTAATAGTTTTCACGTTAGAGCGCCCACTGTCACACATACACATACACACAGACATCATTCCGAAAATGGTCAAAACGTGTTCTAGGGACCCCAAAACATGTATTTCCGTTGAAATCTCGAAGTCGAATTTTTTCATGAAAACAATACTTTCTCTATGCTTCGTATATGGAGAAAGTAAAAATTAAGGAAACTAGAAACTTCTACACGTGTACCACTAATGACAAAAATGATGAATTTCACCGAATAACTGAACCCGTTACGTATTCAATGTGTTAGTAGTTACAATATTTAATATGAATCCTTTCTGAAGAAATTCCGTAGGCGCACCTAGGCTCAGAGAAGAAGAGCTTTTCTGCTGTTCGAATGACAAAATCTTCACAATTCTGTATCTCATTCCTCAAACGTCTCGTAAAATATTTTCCATAATCGATTCATATCTACATCAATATTAGTACCCTATAAGCCGCCTTTTGGCGTGCGTCAATGCATGTGGAACTTGATATTAAACTCAATCAATTACAATTGAAGTTAGAATTCTGCTGAATAGCTTAAATTGTTACATGTTTAATAGGTTAGTAGATACATTGTTTAATTAGAACCCTTTCATCAGCTAGTTTTCATTACTTGTGAAATGAAAACAACTGTACTTTCTTACTTTCTCATCTTAGAATATCCAACAATGATACTGAAAGCAGTATCCTCAAGGCTATCTATTTGTCCAGAAAGGCAATATTAAACGGACCAAAAACTCGAGACATTTTATTGTTCGCAATCCATTCACCTGGTATCACTGCTAAAAGCAAGATATATCACTCTCCAACCCTTCTATACCTTATTTTGCATTCTCTCTGTGTCATTTTTCCTTCCGTTTTCCTCTTGTTTATTTACTATTGAACTCAAATAAAAAGGGAGTTTACCGTTATCTCCAATAGTTTTCAGCTTCTCTAATCCTATTCTCCATGCCGTTTGTACAACTTCAGCTCCTTTTTCCCACCCAACTCTTTTATTTTCCATTCTCTCATTTTTCTACTCATTGGATTCCCTCCATCCACTTTCACTTTTCTCCTCCCGCCAAAATTCTTTCTTCATTGGTTTATCCATCGAATATCTGTATGATTACTGCATGAATTATTTTCCAAGACCATTTTCCGCGGATAGGAAAAAAAACTTAGAAATCTATTTCTTGAGATACTTCTACTTCTAGATGGCGAAGTCTGAGCACCTAGGTATCTGTAAATGCGATCGGCTGAATTCCTTCAACGTGTATATTTTTCGTGATGTTGTATCAGGAAAAATGACAGATTTCTATAAAGTGGGTAATCTTGCAGCTTTGGGTTGGTATTTTCGAGTGCAAGCATCCGATTAGCAGGCCAACTCATTTGTTCTACGCCTCGGTTAAACATTTTCCTAAATTGCTTTTCTGGAACTCCCTACCTGTCTTTAATAGGAATTCTAGCTTGATGAAATCATTAACGAGGAAACTTAAGTCAACTAACTGTAGAATAACTTTTGGGTATTCCATGACGTCGAAGGAAGACAGAGGAAAAGACTTTTTGGATGGAGCTAAAACCATTTACAAAGTATAAGTAAAATAGAATATAGTTTCATCCGAAACGTTTTTCCTGTTTCTACTTCTGATAGAAATAGACTATTAAAATACCTTTTGACAATGACCTGGACTAAACTGGGTTTTATATTTTACCTTTCTCATATGTAAACATATCACAATTCATCATTATTGTGTTGTCCTTAATTGCCATTAATGTATTGTTCTGTATTATTTTTATTTTATCGTTCTGTTTTTTATCTTTTCTTTATTTTTCACATACCTGTAACAGATCGGTATTATGTTGAGTATATTTTTTTGGAGTTATGTTATATTTTATGTATAATAATAATCATGCTAATATCACAAAAAAGGAAAAGAAAGCAATACTAAGTACATGCCATTAGTGGAGGAAATGAAAGACCTCTGAAAACAAGAAACAGTTACAATAGTCATTTCGGTTACAGGAATTTCAACAAAGATCTTCTATACAAAAATGAAAAATTAAATCTCAACAAAAATATTCCAAAGGCAGTCATTCTGAACAGCATCCATAGTAAGAAAATACTTGAAAATAGAAAAGTATGTGCCCAGAAAAAAGCCCATCATAGGACTGGAAAGAAAAGTATGTAAAGTGCGAAAAAAAATAATGATAATAGCTTTCCTTTAAATCACCAAAGTGATTTTTTACTGTTAATCCATATGCATCAGTGATCACGATATTACGCTCGACTTTAGCATCTGCACAGTCGTCATAGCATTTCTAATTATCGGGTAAAGCGGAACGGGAGAATTCTTTCTGATCTTGATTGCTCATGCATAAACGCGGTGGATTATTGACATCGATCATATTCCCAGAAACTAAGCTGTTCCGATTCTCTAATTAAGCATTTACTTGGAAGCTCCCGTTTTTTACCAGAATTATAGTAAATAATAGGCACACTACTAAGGACGAAATGTCACTGTTTCTAGTAATGCAAGTATGTGTGCTTCAGCGTGTTTCAAAATGTATCTGAAGATACCTTACGGGAGAAATTATAGACGGTAGAAAAAAAGTTACGATTTCATTCATACATTTAAAGATTAATGTTGATTTCTTCTTTATGAAGGTTTATTTCGTCGTAGAATCACAAGCTATACTCACCTCTGACAATACGATTCTTATCAAGGTGCTTTTAAAACACTTAGCCTGCATTATAATTATCAAATCTCACTATGCATTTAGAGTAAAACACATTTTGGAATTATACTTCAGTAATCTAATTAATTTGATACAGTATATTTCTATAGTTTTAGATCGAATTCACGATTATATATAAATACCGTAATAAAATACAGCTTCATTTATATAGGTGTTACGCAAAATTTACCTCTCTTAGACCGATCAAGAAACCAAATAGGTGATTCATTTCGAAATAAACCTACATGGGACCAGTTTATGAGAATAATGAAGAACGTTATGATGAGACTTAAAACTTACCACTGTAAATATAGATTGCCTTCCTCCGACACGTAAAGGCAGATGACAGAATAAGAGGAAATAAATAATTCTTGTTTTTGTTGAAAACCAGAGAGGATGATGACGGTTCAAGATGGAAAATTAACAATCATATGGCGCTAACCTGAAAAATTATGAAAGAATATGTATTAATGCGTGAGACCAATAATAATAGAATTCAAAGAAGGGTGGATAATAATATTAGGGGAAACAATGTAAGGTGGTAGTTTTTTACAATTTAATGCCTACAAATAAGTTAAGGTTAATATATTTTGTTGAGATATATTATGTGATAGACCAGGTTGTATACCTCAGCTATGACAGCGAGTTTTTTTCTTAGCTCCTTATGTCTCGTTGAGCACGGTTAACCTCATTTCCTTCATTTTGCAAAACAACAGCCCAATAATAGGAAAAATGAGGAGTGAGGTAGTTTGCCATTGATTTTCTTACAAACTCAGAATACTATCAGCAGATCATGTACACGTAAGCGAAGCACAGTGGCTATACGTCTGACACCTTTCGTGGTATTTTATAAAGGCATATTTTAATCTATATCTTTATTCAGCATCATTCAGCCATCATACTAATTGAGCCACAAACAAATCTGGCAATGAATGACACATTTTTCTCTATTTAGCACTCAAAAAGAATTGAAGAATATCCCACTCATAAAGAAGCATCTTCAGTCATTTCCATCACTCCACATGAATTGATCTCCCTAGAAAAGGGATTCATGGCATGCGTGCCAAACTCGGCTCATCCATGTCTCGATTTTGGCACGCAAAACAAGTCCTTAGCAAATTTATTTTCAATTTTTAGGGTATAAATTTCGTACTGTATCGTAAAAATCTATCATTTTTTCATTCAGTTGGTTTTACACGATTAAAAAAATCACTCACGAATCAAATATCAAGATAACAAATAATGTGTTCTCAAAGTATTTTAGTTGACTCGTGGAAATATTTCGCCTCAGAGATTTGACCGATTATTCGCTCGTAATCTCGAAAAAAGTTGCCCATCTCTACCAAATGGTTTCTTTGAGTGGAGTAAGTTTTATGGAGGGTTCTTAATAGTAGAAAATACACTGCTTTGGATGTGTACCACAGAACTAAATAACTTCCTATTTCACTAGATTTCTTCTACATGAATGTGAATGAAATCTTATACTATAAGATTTATTATAATTTAATAACTAAATAACTATGTAAATGCCGAAATACATATATTACATGTAATATATTGGTGAAGGAAGAAAATTAAATACCACAAATAAAGGTTCATTATAAGGTAGGTAATAGATAGATTATATGCAGATTCGACCTATATCCTTAAAAATGTCGGCGAGTGGCGTATGGTGGCCGAGACATTGGTGTTGATGAATATCATCCAAATCATCCAGAGGGACTCTCGAGACGAATTTGTGAATATCATTCGCCAAAAAAAACATTTAATGTTCCTAAATTGATTTCAACTTGAAAAAATTTCGACCTTTATAATCCAGAACGACAAATAAATACTAACGTATAATTAAAACATAGAACATTAGAGCTAAAAACTTGATATCATTAAAACTGGGTTTCGAGAAAACTAACTATCAATCGCCTAATTACGCTGTTATGCTTACTGTCAAAGTAAGTAAAATGCAGATATTTATCTGAAAATTTGACATGTTTCTAATTATTAAGTATCTAATCCTTCCGTTGAATTAATTTCCAAATATATTTTCCCACAATATCTTCCCTCACTTCATCATGCTGTGCACTTTTCTGGTAATTCTCAAATGATAAAGTTTAGATTAGACTGACCATTGGATTGGTAAATTTATTTCAATCCCTGTTGTTAAATACTATTCAGCTAAGAAAATATTTTATTTCATGGCTTCTTCCAGGAATCGCTCACAAATAAGCAACGTTATCATCTACCCGGAAGCCTTAATTAAAACGTTAATTGTAAATATGTACATACATTCACTTTAGCTGTCGTATTAAAAATTTAAAGATTAAAAAAAATATTTCACGTTTCATTATTTCCTTATTGTATTATTTTTGTATTCCTTACAAATTACCTCCCATTCTTTGTTTTCTCTCATTCCTTACCAGATCTCCTGTTTCTTTCTTTAACTCCATCTCGTCTTTCTGCCACTCTCCCCTCCTTCCATTCTCTTTAACCCTCTCTGACAGTGTTTCCCCTCTTTACATTATCCCATCCTTCTCTCTCTCCCCTTCTCTTTACGGGACTCCAAATTGCTTGCTCCTCACTTTCTTCCTCATCTCTTCACCTTTTTTCCTCTCAACCCCAATTCTCTTTCCCTTATCACTCTAATCATCCGCCTTTCTCCGTTTCTTTCAAGAAGGGCATCCTCCGTAATGGGCTATGCGTTGCTATGCGTATCCTCCATTAACGCCCCCGAGAGATGATACAGCCATCCACATCTGCGAAATTATTTACATCGGGAATCTCGGATTTTTCGAAAGAGCTCCAGTCACACGTTTTATTCGAGTGCATTGAAACCGCTGCTTTTAATCAAATATGTAACACGCGATATTTTTATAAACACGTAACGGATTTTTTTAATTGGCGGGATGTACTTTAGATTCCACGGGCTGCGGCTGGAATTCTCTGGTGAATGCCATTTTAAGGTATGCAGAAGGAATGCGTACCGATTTACGCTGCATAAATAGTGCCCTTTCGTGACCATAAAAATGTTATAGAGAATTCTAGCCAAAGTAAGTTGTAAAAATATTTTCACTCTATTCGATTTAATTTTAGCGTTTTAATGCTTGGTGGGTAAATTATACAGCATGCCCTTACCTCTAGAAATAGAAAGTTGTAATTGAAAGGATTACGGATAAAATAATAAGCTATTTTTTATAAACCAAAGCAAACATAAATTCATTTGTAAAATAGAAAATTTATAATATTTAACTCATAAAAATATAAATGAATAAATTACAGATAAATATTGGATATTCTTTCATTTTATTTCAAAATATGATATACAAAACGATAAAGCCAAAAAAATATAGTAAATATCTTTGTGAATATGTTGCATAATTTTTAGTGCAAATGACCTATGTTGTTATTGTTATTAGGGTCTTTATTGTTGACGCACCCTCTAACCTATTACTATAAAATTTCATGACAATTGAACCATGATTAGGAGAATTTAAAATATATAAATTTTCCCTTACTTGTCAATCCCAGGTACACTCCTGGCTAAAATTAACGCAGCGCCGGCCGTTATGATCGGTTTCGGATAGTCATTAGAAATTTGGCTACGGTGGAAGTGGTCCCGGATTCGATTCCCGATAGGACCCTATGTACAAGTGACCTAAGGCGTAGAAGCACATAAAAATACTACTAACATTCAGGTTTTAATAGTCGGAAACTTATATTAATGAAACAACTATTTCTCTTTGCGGTTTTTTTTTAACGCCACAGGGAAAACCAGAAATGTGGTAATTGCTGTGACATTTGCGACTGTTTTATACAAATTTTTCCCATTACCAAATTTAATAAACATAAAAAAATAATCAATGGTAGCCAGCATACAATCAACAAAAAATATAATTTTCGCTGCAATTGTTAATTCCCTATCCAATTTATGCTGTATAAAAAGGTGTTGAAATGTTCAGTAAAGATTATTCTCAAGCTTCTTGGGAGACTTTTCACTATCTCTAATTCCTCTTTTGTTTTCGTGTGCTTTTGGGTGCCGGGAGAGACAGATCCTTTAATGAAAATATCCGTAACCTTTCATTCAATTTACTTCGCAAATAAAATCCTTCCGTTTAAATTTTAACCCTTCTTTTTATTTTTCCTTTCGCAAGGGGTTAAGTGTAATAGAAGCCTTTGGAATCTCAATTTCGCCCTGTCAATAAAGCCAATTTATCTCCTCCTCCTTACAAAGCCCATTCGCAGCACCCTTTCTCTTTTGTCTCCTCCATCTTTCCTTTTAGTTCATCATTCCTCACTTCCATTCCTTATCACTTCCACCGCAATAATTTCATTTATTTCCTCCCGTTCACAACCCTTCGTTACTTCCCATACACTACGAGCACGTTTCAGTTTGCGGGACCTTTATTTATGGCAGTTAATCCCGATTAAAAAAGTTTCTAGAATTAAGTAATGAAGGGACTACTCGCGGAGCCAAAACATTTTTACCTCTCCACGGCAATAATTCATGTGTCCAGATTTCTCTCTTTCCAGTGCAGCAGTCAACAAGAAGGCAACGAGCTTCTATTAATTACATTTTTTGTGGGATTCGCTGCGAATAATTGCTAGTTCCATAGAAATGCTAATTACGCCGATGGTGCGTTAATTTTCATTCGAGCTTAGAGAGAATATATGTCCTGAAATACATTCTCTTTCCGCTATCATATAATATGAATGATTTGGGTATCCTCCGTACGAATTCAATGCCATGAATGAATCCCTTCATCACTTGAATGAGTATGTCATCATTCAAAAGATAGAAATGAGTTATTGAGAAGTAAAAATCGCTAGGACAGAACGTATGGTGAAAATTAAGACATTCCTATATAATATTTGAAAATTATGGAACTAAAATACAACACTCAATGTGACTTACTTGATGGAATGCCGTCGGGAAATAAATTTAAAATTCTTACGAAAGTATTTTCTTTTCAGTTGAAACGATTTGCTATCTATTTTTTCGTGAGATTGAAAGGAAGCGTACACATATAACTTCAGAGTTCTCAATTAGCATTTATAATTTTAATAATAATAATAATAATAATAATTTTTTTGAAGAATTGGATGAGTTTTACAAACAAATGGATGTGACTTATTAACATATTCCAAACGTTGGTATGTATCGAAAATAGTTAAGCAAAAGAGCATCAAAAAGGATGATTCTCTTATGTTCTATTCTGCAATTTTTTGTCATATTTGAACCATATTTTCTCAAAATATATTTCATATATCTCTCTCCCGTTATTTTGGAAAAAAATATACTCAAGGCACTAAATATTACTTAAGAAAATACCCAAAATATCTAAAAATTACGAGAACCCAACCAAAACTCAGGGAGCGTGAATTAAAACGAAATCGTTATACTCGGTAGCTTTTATCGTAGAAAAGCATGTGAAGGAATTAAGCTGACTGGTTTATTGCAATTTTAATTTAAAATTCCGCATGATATAACCGAACAATGGGGTAAATAACTGGTAATTAAAATCTTCTCCTACTCCTTCTCTACGGATACAAGGAAGAAGCTCCTTCCTTTATTGCATTGATCAATTTATCTCTTTAATACCGAATCAATCACAGATTGATACATGTAACGGTTTCAAATTGATAGACTAGCAAGACGAGATTTCTTTTATAAAGATATAGAATTTGTAAATTAAGTATGAATGCAGTTATCATCGTTCCTGAATTGTAGATTTTTGAATACATATATCTTTAGGATTTTTATAAAAACTAAAGTTATTACATAACCAAAATTATGCTTTAATCGGTTGCAGTAATTATATTTAAATGTCATATGATCCAAGCATAAAGAAAAGCGGCTGCTGACGGTTATGTTATATATAAATTTATAATTATTTTATATTTACTATTATAATTATATTCCATCTTTATAGATGAAAAGATCAATACTTTTTTAACATAGAAATTTTCCCTTTCATAATTAAGGCATCAGCAATCAGCAATCAAACATAATTCAATATATATTTTCCCTATTTTAGGTGAAATAAAATTCTAAAACAAAGATCTGATACAAAGCTAACCATAACAGAAAGCTATTTGTATGCATTAAAATCAAACTTGTGATAGTTGGCCGATGAAAAGGCTTCTGCGATTTTTCAAGCTTGGACATTTGAGTTAAAAAGAGACATTCTGAAGATAATGGTCGAATTCGACGGATTTAACGCGTTCTTAAGTTAAAGCATCGATTCCAGAAGTTTTAAAAAGTGAGACAAATAATGACTAATCCAATCCACCGAAATTTACATGTAGTCACAGTCTTCAAGAAAAAAGAACGACTCAAGTAGTTCTCAGTAGTGACGCATAAGATACGAAATATTTTATCTTATGGGTTTATCTTTCTGCAACAGCTCTCTCACATCACTCCTCCCGCGGTCGAGCACCATGGTGCATGCACCTTCTGACAACTTCGAATCCAGGAAACTCCTGCAAGGACACCCCCTTCCCTCTTTCTCCCACACTCTCTTCCGACGCTTAAATTATGCATTAGCAGGACCCCATATGTGCTCAGGAGTCTTCCCTCACTTTCTTTCCACTTCGCCCTTCTTCTCCTAATTCCAACATAACTTTTCTATCACAGGGAAAGCAAATGAATGGGAAAACGAAGGGTGTTCGGAAGCCAGAGATAGTATGTATAGAGAATGGCAAATGAGGGAAAAATCAGAGAGGAATAAAAATGAATATACAAATTAGTAATAAATGAATTAAAGGAAAGGATAATCGAATAATACTGAATAAAATGTAAATATTGGAACATTAATGAACAAAATCAGTGAACTTCGAATGATTTCTTTCAGTTGAAGTGAGTTAAATAAAAATATAAACCCATTAAATTCGACTGAAATATCAAAAATGTTATCCTAGTGCACACCAAAACTACTTGAGGCTTTATAAAGGATCTAAATTACCTTGGGCTCTTTTCACTCTAAGAATAAAAAAATACAGAAAATATATTATGAAATTCAGCAGTCTCTTAACTTCGAAGAATTTTGATTTCGTACATTGTCATTAATATTTAACTATAACTTGATTACATTAAGCTATAACTAGTAGTTACAATCTTATTTCAATATATTAAAATTGATTTGTATTACTAGAATTTCACAGAAAATAGATATGTGTTCGTTTATATCTTTAATGAGAATTTAATGAGAGTTGAAAATTGAATTTTTGATGCTGTGTAAATTCGAAATTAAATTTGCTAAATATAAGAAGAGACAGTATTTAACATTCAAATTGACAAAATTTCATTCAATAAGTTTAATATTTCCGATCAGTTCGAAGTTCATGTAGTGAAAAATCCAAACTATATTAAATTGAGTGTTAAAAGCGAAAGGTATTTTCGTGGATTAATTTAATCATTAAAATGTATTGCATTTAAGTTTGTTGTACTACGCATACATGATCTTCTCTAATTCTAGAAATAACCCAATATTTACTCTCAATTCAATTGCGCAGATTAATCTTACCCCCTACCTTCTTCAGAATATGTCCCTAAGTTGAATTAAATTAAAGATTTTTCTTGACCGCATCGGAATATATTCTGAACTTCTGAGACTCATTTGCACTGCAAATTACCAATGAACCTTTCTGGAAAGCATGAGATAAAAACAAATAAATTTACCGAAGATTTCATTAGTTATTCACTTACTCAAGTGTAATTTTTATTATTACAAGTAATATAGAAAAGAATGAAAGATAACGAGTAGTATGCAGTGATCCGATATACTATCCTTAAGATATATAGGTTCTAGATGAATTTAGTGAAGGAATAGCTAGATGAAAATTTGTAACTTCTACCAGTGGTTTATGTTGATTAATTTATTCTTGAAATTAGTCCTAGAACTTCTAATTGCAATCACGTTTCATATGAAATAAGATTGTCACTTGGTTTTCCAGCCGCTATCAAAGCTGTCTATAAAACAAATGGCAGGTACCTAGTTAAAGTGATTATATCAAATTTTAGTTTTAAATAATCTTAGAGGGAGCGAATACTTGAAATCTTATGAATAATCTCTGCAAATGTAAAAAACATTAATATGCCATTGTAACTATTACATACTTAATATTTATATTATATATAATACAATATTTAGGAATTCCAATAGCAGCATTATGTGCATTAGAGTGGCATTGTGGTCACCCATGCTTCAATAAAGTCATATAAAAAAATCTGATGAGGCCAGCACATGACTTTCTCCATATATAAGATGTAAATACTTATCTACGACGGTAATTTCGAACTCTAAACATTATAAATAATGTTGTTCGGGACATGCTGGATGAAAAACGATGAAACTGGCCTTTCGCCCATAGAGCCCAGAGCGCCCACAAAGTACATAATCAGCAACTTCCGGTTTATCAGTATTTCAGGAATAACTCCTAAACAATCAGTGATACGAAAATATGTTTCATACAAAAGTTATAGTAAATTTTATTTTCTAAAACATTTATGAATAATAGTATATACTTAAATATCATATTTATGGAGATATTTTGAAAACCGGAAATGAGCTTTGAAGAATGAAGCTCAACTTCCGGTTAACTGATTTACTCCAAAAACTAATCAACTCTAAAGACTGTAAACGAAGGACTACATATGAAATTTGGTGTTGATCCGCAAAATAGTTTTCATGTTAGAGCGCCCACAAAGTACATAATCATCTTCTTCCGGTTTATCAGTGTTTCACGAATAACTCCTAATCAACCGGTGATACAAAAATATGTTAAATACAAAAGTTATAGTAAATTACATTATCTCAAACTTTTATAAGTAAAAGAAAATACGTATATATCATATTTATGGAGATATTTTGAAAACCGGAAATGAGCTTTAATGAATAAAGCTCGACTTCCGGTTGACCGATTTACTCCAAAAACTAATCAACTCTGACAGCACACACCACAGTACTATATATGAAGTTTGGTGTTGATAAGAACAATAGTTTTCACGTTAGAGCGTCCACTATCACACACACATACACACACACACACACACACACATACACACAGACATCATTCCGAAAATGGTCAAAACGTGTTCTAGGGACCCCAAAACATGTATTTCCGTTGAAATCTCGAAGTCGAATTTTTTCATGAAAACAATACTTTCTCTATACTTCGTATATGGAGAAAGTAAAAATCTGATGTGGCCAGCACATGACTTTCTCCATACATAATATTTAAATATTTATCTACGATAGTATTTTCGAACTCTATATTAAATCTAAACTTGGAAGATAAGAGATTAATTTATATCATATTATCTTTTACGTCACAAAAATTATAAATAATGTTTTTTGGGACATGCTCGATGAAAAACGACGAAATTGGCCTTTCGCCCATAGAGCATAGAGCGCCCATAAAGAAAATAATCAGCAACTTCCGGTTTATCAGTATTTCATGAATAACTCCTGAACAATCAGTGATACAAAAATATGTTTCATGCAATAGTTATAGTAAATAATATTTTCTAAAACATTTATAAATAATAGTATATACCTAAATATCATATTTATGGAGATATTTTGAAAACCGGAAATGAGCTTTGAAGAATGAAGCTCGAATTCCGGTTTACCGATTTACGCAAAAAACTAATCAACGCTAATGGCTGTAATAAAAGTACTCTATATGAAATTTGGTGTTAATCCGACAAATAGTTTTCATGTTAGAGCGCCCACAAAGTACATAATCATCTTCTTCCGGTTTATCAGTATTTCACGAATAACTCCTAATCAACCAGTGATACAAAAATATGTTAAATACAAAAGTTATAGTAAATTACATTATCTAAAACTTTTATAATCAATACAATATAAGTATATATCATATTTATGGAGATATTTTGAAAACCGGAAATGAGCTTTAATGAATGAAGCTCGACTTCCGGTTGACCGATTTAATCCAAAAACTAACCAACTCTGACAGCACACACCGCAGTACTATATATGAAGTTAGGTATTGATACGACTAATGGTTTTCACGTTAAAGCGCCCACTATCACACACACACACACACACACACACACACACACACGCACGCACGCACGCACGCACGCACGCACGCACGCACGCACGCACGCACTATCATATTTACGAGAAAATAAATATAACGGATTTCAATTTATTAGTAGTATTTCACATGCAAAAGTAGGTTTTCTTAAATACGAATTGAGAGTGGACTCTCTCTCAGAAAATAAACCAACTTATTTAATTCTTCTCAGTTTTCGTTTGGATGGCACCAAAATATTTCTTAAGAGATTTAGGTTCTCTTTCTTTGTTTATATCTTGCCCATATTCTGTAATAAGAATGCTTCATAGAGCATTTTAGGCTCAATTAAACGTATATTCATTATGCATACGAAATATTTTGTATAAAAATTTCTAAAGTTAATGCAAATGCTTCTAATCGAACACATAGTTGATCACCTAACATTAGAGTTACTTAGTATTTGGATTTGGCGTTTTCTAGTTAAATGTAATGTAGAACCCGTGAATCTGGTTAGTAAATTAAATGTAGAGTAAAAGTAATATGTCACCTGACATCATTTTAAAATTTAGTGTTATAATGGAATAAAAGCATTACAAACACTTTTAAATTTACCTAGGGAATCAATTATTCCACAGGATTACCTTATTCTTTAATTTCACCAAGATACGCGTATCTGGTTATGTTAACTTTAATTAATCATGAGGAAAATTAGTCATAGCCACGAGTAACTCTAATGAAATTACTTAGCGCGCCGAACAAATACAATTATATCCTTGTGTTTAAGCTTTCTTTGCACGTAACGCAAGTTAATGCAATACGTAATATGGAGTATTAATGGAAACAGATGCTCACGATGGAATAATAGGGAATGACTCCTGCAAGTTAAATAACCCGCGATACACTAATGTTTTGCAGCTATGCATACCTCACAGAATGCGTTGATAAAGTGGATAGAATGTGTTATATTTTTGATAGATTTTTTTCTATCATTTTACAAAACTCGAGCAGTTTCGTTACTTAACTCCTCTTCTTGTTTTCGTTTCAACATGCGATACTTTTACGGTGAAATCCAAGCGTGAATATGGCTCAGAGAGCATACATGTCCTTATTAAGTCTCCCAACAGCATCTTTATCATTTGTGGGAGTAAAAATATGTACTCGACTGAAGTTAATTCAATCCTCTGCCAACCCTTTCCACGTTTTACAGGAGAAAACTCACTCTGATTGTTTTGAGTAAAGAAAGTTTATAGCTCTTCCCGTTAGAAACTTGGCTTCCCACGCACTTTAAATGAACTGGTTGCTGGCTTGTGTTTCTCGTCTCGCCACTCAGTCGTTAGTGGTTGCTCTTTTGCATCGGCCACGGGCTCTCTTACGAATTATTAATTTTGATATGCTGTTACTAAGATAATATTTTGATAGTTATATTTACCTATCTAATCAAAATCATTGTTATAAGTTATGAGAATGTATCAAAACAATAAGAATACGAGTATAAAGATAATATTTGGTGTTTAAAATATTCATAGCACCTCGAAAGATAGTAAGGGGTTTGATCTACGATAAACGATACGTGGTTTCAATTATTGTATTACAAGTAATTGCGACCTAAGATTTCATGACGATTTTCTCAGCTGTCATGATACATGATCTGATATCCAACCTTGAACTGATACCTTACGATATAATCAGAAATGTTTTGAGGATTAGGAACTAAATCCAAGACTGAATGATTAACCACTAATAAGGGAATGTAAAAAGAGAATATAGTTATTAATTCTAAATTTATTACATATATCTAAAAAATGCTTATTAAGTTACGATTAAGAGTAGAGAGAGCTTCGATACCGTTTATGTTAATAAAATTTGTTACTAATCAGAAAACGAAAATCGGGTCATCTAATTTGCTGTTTCATTATTGGTTATTTTTCTGTAATACAACTGAACAAAATGACATAAAAGTTGCTTGTTATTTAAGAAATAAATACCCCAACGTATTCTATGTATATTCAAATGGTCCTTATCTTGCATCTTTTAAACTGAACGCTAAAAAGTCCCTAAAATTACACCAAAACTTATTTTATTTCTAATTTATTTCTCTGATGCATAAGTTAACCGGAGAATATAAAGTCTGATTGTCATTTACAAAAATCCTGCAAACCTCGCTCAACGATATTTAAATGGCCATTTTGTTTACCTCCTGAACCAAAAGCTAAACAATAGGTAAACATTACGCTAAACTTTGAAGCAAATAGTGGTACAATAACAATTAAATTACTTCGTACACGCAATCTGGTGGAGGAATAACTCTATAACAAGACTGCAACCAATGTTACAATAAAGACCCAAGGGGAATATTTCATCATGTGCAAATGTGTGGATGTGCATGGGGATGTATTTTGTGCAGAAATCTCATAAGGGACCGAGAGTGATGGTGTGAGTTTGTTTGTGGATGCACGAAGGCCACTCGCGCTTGCACGTTGACCTCTTTCCCCACGAAATTGCAGCTCCATTAAAGAGAGGCATATGTCCACCTCCAAAATGAGTTCGAAAGGATAAAATACAGTCTCGTCAAAGGACAGCCAACGGTGAATATTAGAACGTAATAATACACATCGCTCGGCCTCTTACAGATACTGTAATTTTTGGTGACATTTTCCTCTGTCAAGTGAGAGAAATGGTGACGTTTTTAAGCGAGTGAAGAGCGATAGAGCGCATCGGATAGAGAAGTGATTTAAGGGGAAAGAGGAGGTTTATTTCGGAGAACAGACGGTCAATAGGGAGTTCTCCACTAAATTTACAAGTTAGCACTGTTTTAAGTTATATTATTATTCTTTCGTTTCAATAAACCCATACCAAATCAAATATATACATACATCATACTGCTAATTTACTGATTCCGGGTCCAAATTACGAAAACTTTGAATATATTAAATGGAATTAAATCATTATTTTGGATATTCAGCTTCATTGAACAAACCAGAGAGGTGATGGGTTACCTTCTATACGAATAGGACCAATGGATTCAATCCAACTTATATTTTCTCTACTGAAAATAAACGTTCAATTCAGCTAGTAAGAAATTATAAACGAATACCAGCTAAAATGAAATTCATTAATAAGATGCGTCACAAAGTTATAATCCATTCAATCGTTTCTCTTTGTTGAATCACTTTTAATTCCGAACATGATTGTGATCATAAGTAGAACCATAAGTAGGGCACCATAAAATCCCATGTACATTCTTAAAAGAAGCCATTAAGACCTTAAAACCCACAGCTCAAGAGCTTCATCGCTCCAAGTTGAAAGGTTTTCGTATCCCCCTTAAGATCTGCTCTCAAAAGTTCTCCTTTACCCTTATATTCCAACTTCGAGACACCTTCGAAGGGTATTTGACACCGGAAAAGAAGCTATTGTCTAAATGGGGGGATTAAAAAGCAGCAGCTGAAACAAGCCTGCCGATAAAAAGTAAAAACTTTTATTTTCATCGCCTATTGCAGGAAATGTCACTCCCGTCTTTCTGCGGTACACACCAGTGGGTTTTATTCCCCCTCAGAGAAGAGCCTGTCTTCCAGAAACGGCCTCCCGTTGAGCCCATTCTCCCCTTTCTTTCCTTGTCCATCATTTCGCGGGCATTATCTCCCATTCTAATCTTCCCGTCTTCATCCCACCTCCCGATATTCGTTCACCTCCTCTACGAAATGCTGTCTGACAGATTCGGATGAATCTATCTCATTCCTCTTCCCCTTTACTCATCTCCTGCCGTAGCCGTTCCGAAATTACCCCGTTTAAGGTATGAAACCATCTTAAATACGCCGAAGTGCGGCAATTTTGCAAGCTTGGTTCTGAACTCATTCCTCTACTATAAATAAACCTCTATTTTGATCAATATTATGTACCTTATAAGTGTGAGTAAAAAGATATACTTATATGGCACTCATTATCTAATGTGTGAGTATATGTAAAGGATGTTCTATCGGGAAAATGGAGACAAATTCCATAATAGGGTTGATGGTTTCGGCCTTTTCCTGTTGGTATGCTATTTAACAGAATTAAATTAGATGGTTCAACTAAAACTTTAATTTATGCAATGTCACATCGAATACACATACTCATTACCCAGGTTTCAACGCATAGCATTATCATCAGATGAAATTTTCAAAATAATGAGTAATAAATAAACCTTTGGATATGAACCGTAGGCTTGACGTCTCGAAAGTGGTACTTTTACGATGAGAAATGTTTCATACGAACAACCTCATAGCTTGTGCTTACCATAAATATTTTACAAAATGTACACACCTGGCCAAAATTAACGCAGCACCTAACCAACGATCCTACCGGCCACCGGAAGAACTACCAGAACAGACTTTAAATGGCAACTGTGGTCAGAGAAGAGGATGTTTCTGTGCGATAAGAATCCCGTAAGAATCGAGCTATGAGATAAGCACGGAAAATTGCTGATGGATATTCTGGCCGGAAGAAAATACTTTTCATGGCGTAGTGAGGATCCTCGTAGTTTCGCGTGAGTCCAACGAAGGTTCATTACGGCAGGGACCATGAATATTCGGCTGCGGCACCGATCGAAGATTTTCATCGCAAAGCTATTATTTAATATGTGGTCATTGAGAAAAGAAGTGGTTATGAAAAAAATATATTTACATTTAAGCGTAGGCAAATTTAAGATATGTTTAGAGTTACGCTCTTCGTTTATGCGAATATAGTATTCTAGCGTATCCAAAATGCCGCAGTGAGATATATTTGTAATGTAAAAATATCGAATACGTTTCGTAATCATACGCTAAATTATATTGGTTAACGTTACAGTCGCGAAGAAATAAATATATCCTCGCAACTAATTAGAGCACCTTAAATGCAAGGTTTCCGCGCAATATGATTCACGTTTTTTTTTTCTTTCGATAAGTTACGTCGGAATATTTACGACAAAATCTCGCGTAATAATTGCATATTCCTAAAAATCCTCGCAATTGTTTAACATTGCGCGGCGGTCTTATTTCTTGTATAGCGCGTATTCGCTCGGGATCAGGAGCGATTCCTCCCAGGGTAAGCATATATCCAAGAAAGGGAATCTGCGTTCGACAAAACAGATTTCGACAGTTTTAATTTTATTCCCGCTTCATGCAATGCTTTTGAAAACGAGCTCCAAACGGCGTAAATGTTGTGGAAACGATTTGGAAGATATTAAGAAATCATCTACGTAGTTAGTTACGTACGTGCTGACCTCCGGGCCTAATATGGAATTTAAGCAACTTATAAGAAAAGCTCCACTGCTGCACAACCCAAAGGAAACACGATTGAAAACGTATCCTACGGAGTCATATAAGAAAACCGTGTACTTGCGGTTTTCCGGGTGCAACTCGAGTTGCCAAAAGGCGGAAGTCGGACCAGTCGTGGTAAAGTATTTGACTCCGTGAAACTTATTCAAATAGATTTTCGACGCGCGTCGGTTCCTCTCTTTCAGGCACAGTAACGCTATTCAATGTATGCGCATCTAGACAAATGTGCACTCGTCCGTCCTCCTTATCCTCGATCCGGTCGTTTCTGGTATCGGCCAGCTCGATTTTAGTGGCATTCTCGCTCAGATTTTCGCTGACTTCGCGATCTTGACTTTTGACCTCAGCCGATTCATTTTCCACCCGTGTGACCTTGAGGTCCTGCTTTCGCGCCTCGGCGCGCTTCGGTCTTAAATATGGCCAGTAACTCGGCCCAACGTTTTCGGTCCTCCTCTCTCTCTCTTTTCCCTTTCGTCCCTTTTTCTTTCTTTTTTTCCTCTCTTTTTCCCTTTTTCTATTCTCTTCTATTAAATTCTGGACGAGCCTATTTAGGTTACCCGCGTCCCCTTCAATAGCCTTCGGTGGTGTTGCCACATTTTCCCTAGCCTCAACCTAGTCTCAACATCGTCTCCCAACTGCATTCCCTGCATACCCGGTACGAGACTCCCGGGGGTCTCATCAGCGTCATCATATTCGGAAATCTGCACTGGGTCCCGGTAACTCATGTACGGATATTTGGATTAATCCATTCTATTATCAACAAATATCAAGAATAACCAAAATAAAGAAAACAATCTATTTAACGCTAGATCAAAACTTAACATTTTCGGCGGTCGGCTGGCGATTTACTAACGACCCACTTGACTGAATATTCCTAGCAGTTAGCCTAAACAAACGAAATTAAAAATTGGATAAAGAAATCTATTTCTTCACTCCGCCGAGGTCCATCAGGGAGACTTCACTACAGGTCATGGGATGGACCATGGATAGAAAGAGTTAGTAACTGGGAAAATTAAAAACCTAACCAACGAGAGTGAACAGACAAAATAAAACAAAACTCTCACACGACTTTAACAAAATCTCGACCTAACACTAAACTAATTCAACCACTCCTACCTCCAATGATCGAATAGCGTTGTAGTCCTGCTCAATCCTGGTCACGGCACCAAATGTAACAAATCTGTCCTTCTTAACGGCAAATCGTCTTCCTTTATTTCTGAAGACAAAAAATTCAATACAGAGAAATATAGAATATTAAGTGCTTCGGGCCTGCCGGTCAACTGGGGACCTTCTCGTCTCCACTCCGTAAATGCCCTTCACCCTTCTGCCGCCTTCTCTGGCCTTCTGCCCCACTTCTTTCCTCAATAGCACCCCTCGTCACTTTTTCTGCCCTCGGGCGTCCAAATGTCATAATACACAAAATAAAACACACTCGGAAATCGCAGCACTCAATTTATAAATCATCACACAAAAATTATACACACAATACAATTTTTAAATGGGTATTTATGTTACCATATATATGATGAAAGAACCCTCCGTCAGAATATGCATCTACAGACCACTAGATAGTTTAAAATGCTGAGCAACGAAATATTTTACAACTACTGTCACTCCCTCTAAACTTTTATCGTGGATTTTACCCTTAGTTTAACTAAGCAAACACCGACATTCCTTCCAACTCAGCTTTTCCCTATCTTTCCTTCTTTCCCCCGCAAACACAACTTCCGACCGCAATCCCGCTTAAACGGCTTCCCCTATCCACTGCAATCTCCACTCGCCTCTCACATAAATGGTCAAATTAAAAATAATCTGATAAAAATCATGCGTGGTCCCTGACCAAATTTACGACCACAATTAAAAAGACTTCCACAAAAAGTAAGCGATAACTGACACGCGAATGGATGTTATAATCTCGTGGGCTTTTTTAATTAAAAAGACTTTAATCAAATGTGTAACTTCCAATAAGTGTGACAAAACTAGGGCATTTTACAATACTTTTAATAAATAATACATACATAAATTAGCTATCCCATCATAGAGCGTTATATCACTAGGTTTAGTGAACGTGATCATCGTTCAAGTAGCTTTAAATCCTTCAATACATTTCTGGACACCTGTGTTGGTGTTAAAATGCAATATAGATGCACGTGGAATGGATAAAATCAAAATTTTAATATCTTGCTTCGAGAAACAAAATTCAAACTGTTAAGTTGATATTCAGAGCAACTCTGTCGTAAAAGCTCCGCAAATGATTGAGGTCAGTTAATGCAACAGACTAAATATAATAAAAGGTCATCAGCCATGTATAATTGAATTTAGTTAATTTGTTGTTCCTAGTAAATTATTATAACACAATTAGAATGTTGATGAAATAACAGTGCTGAATCCTAGCAATCGTCATAAATCTGTATTAAAAAAATCTGATGTGGCCAGCACATGACTTTCTCCATATATAAGATGTAAATATTTATCTACGACAGTATTTTCGAACTCTATATTCAATCTAAACTTGGAAGATAAGTGATTAATTTCTTTCATATTATCTTTTACGTCACAAACATTATAAATAATGTTTTTCGGGACATGATCGATGAAAAACGATTAAATTGGCCTTTCGCCCATAGAGCCCAGAGCGCCTACGAAGTACATAATCAGCAACTTCCGGTTTATCAGTATTTCCCACATAACTCCTACACAATCAGTGATAAAAAATATATTTCATACAAAATTTATAGTAAATTAGATTTTCTAAAACTTTTATAAATAATAATATATACCTAAATATCATATTTATGGAGATATTTTGAAAACCGGAAATGAGCTTTGAAGAATGAAGCTCAACTTTCGGTGAACCAATTTACTCCAAAAACTAATTAACTCTAACAACACCAACACACATACTATATATGAAATTTGGTGTTGATCCAACAAATTATTTTCATGTAAGAGCTCCCACAAAGTACATAATCAGCTACTTCCGGTTTATCAATATTTCACGAATAACTCCTAATCATCCGGTGATACAAAAATATGTTAAATACAAAAGTTATAGTAAATTACATTATCTAAAACTTTTGTATGCAATACAATATACCTATATATCATATTTATAGAGATATTTTGAAAACCGGAAATGAGCTTTGATGAATGAAGCTCGACTTCCGGTAAACCGATTTACTCCAAAAACTAATCAACTCTGACAGCACACACGACAGTATATTATAACTTATTTCTTTTGTAATGAGTTAGAAGGTTGACTTTCTATATGAACTCTAACATACAGACGTTTTTTGACATTTAGCTCACTATAGGAGACTTCTAAAAAGAGTTAAGGATAAGTTAATCCTCTTTTAAATTTCAAGATTCTCTCAAAAATGTATCGATGAAGCATATAATAGTAATAAGATATGTTTAATCCCTTGAAAAGGGATCAAATCATGGAATGATAAATCAAAAAGTAATGAAAATAACATGAACACCGCCATGCATTTATTGATGCATCATCAAATCAATTATCAAATTATCCCGCAGCTTACGATGAAAGCAACAAAACATATTGACTACTTACTTTTCACCAGTTTTCTTGTTACTTACGAATATTGTCATTGATACTATCAATATATCGCGGCTAACACCATGATATATAAGCATCGGTGAAAGTTGAGAGCCCTAACTATTAAATCAATATAAAACTAAGTTTATAAATTAAATGGCCGGTCGTTCATTACATTTATCTTAATTATCCAACGTATTTAAGCATATCCTACAGTATATACATTTTCATCGAGTAACATCTTTAAAATATTTATTTTTATTCATTGGTTCGTCAGTGATTTGAAATATGAATATTAAAACAGACGACCTCAAATGTCATATTTGCTTTTGGCACTTTTGTATTTCAACGAAATAGTGGATAGGGAAACAATTAATTTATATTTATCACAATTATTACAAATAAATTGACTCAGAAATATAACAAAATTTTCAATACAGGTTTGAATGCCAATCAAGCGAAAGTTTAAATTATAAATAAAATAATACGCAAATTTCCCCCAAAATGACAGACTCGCCCTTTTACAAAATATTCATTGAGAAATCAAGAGGATTAACGCTTTTTCAAAATGCTTCTTTCATGATGAAACGCCAAAAGAATATTGGTCCCTTTCATAATGAAAGCCAGTTGTGTAATAAACGGGAGATCAACTTCCATTAATCTTTATTATCGGTAGTCATAAATTTTCGCGCGTGTTTATACGAAATACTTCATAGAATAACAAACATTTCCCATAAATAATATTTCGGAATCGGCTCCACGGTCCTGTTTGAGATGACATGATTGATGTAGAGTCAAAGCGGAGAAAGAAATAGTGTCGGAAAAAGGGAAAGAATTGGAAGAAAGCGTGAAAGGAAAAGCATTAGTGTGAGGAATACAAGGGCAGAGAGATTTTTTATTTATTATGCATATGGGAACGGACGAAGGAACGCGTCAAAGTCAGAAGTCTCGTTTATCACCGAAGTTTCAGACTGCTCTACGAACTTTGATCTATTCCTAAGTTTATGTGCTTTTCCTAGCCGCTACTTGTTGAAAGACGTATTGTGCGCCATGAGAGAATGTTAGCGTAAACGTAGCGAATAGGTACAGTGTGCTCGAGTCTCCACAAAGACAGTACTTCCAAAGACAAAATCGCTAAAGTGACCCAGTTATCAATGCTTCATTTGAAAGGAGATTTCAGTGAAACTAAATAGCCTTTTGAAGGGAATGAGGCTTGACGCCTAAGGATTAATGGTAGAAAGGTACGAATCGTAAACATAACAGTTATTAACTATTCTACAGGACCAAATAATACAATAACTTGAGTATAACTGTATTGAAGCATAGGAGAATTAGAAATGAATGGGTTGATAATCAGTAATAAAATCTCGAACTTACGTTTTTATCATGGTTTCTGGAGATATTTCTCGAAGGTGAATTGATTATACCAGAAAAAATAGCACTTTTTTATAGTTATTTTCTGTTTCCTACGCTCATGAAACAATCAACTAAAACTAATGGATAATCGAATATTATCATACAAAAACAATAAATATTAAATAGTTTTTTCAATATTTTCATAAATTTAAATATATTTTCTTAAAAAAACAATTCGACGACAAAGAGTAGAATTGTTGGAAAAGCTTACCAAACTTGCGAATTTCAATCGCTCAACTTTTTCTGCACCACCTCATGCTGATAAATAAAATTCTCCTAATCTTTAGCTAAACTCATCTACATATTTAATTTTTCTACCTCGTTTTAATTGATTTAAATACTCATCAAAGGCTCTGATGATGTACAGATAAAAAATTGAGAGGGGATAATAATTGATAACCTGGTATAAGCACAAAATAATGTATTCTATGCTTAATTAGGTATCGCTGGTCACATGAATAATGAGGTATTTCATATTTATTCCAGCGATTCGAATAATAAACTTTTACTTTGACAGTGGGATATATCAGCATATATCTATTTTGCTTTATTATGACCCTAATGATTTTCCCCCCTTACCTTTTAATCATTACATAATTCATTCCAACTTAAATAAATGCACGAATTACCAACCTCATCAAATATCGTTCTTTCAAAAATCGATTTCAATTTCAAAGAAATATTTTCGCAAGATATTCACACAAGGTTAGGTTACTTTTATTTTTTGGTACACGCATATAATGTAATTGAATACTTAATAACACTAATAATATGATAATTAATGAATAATGATGACTGATGATCTATAATGGCTAATTAATAATCATGATAATGGAATAAAGAAATGTATAGGACATATCTATCGGTTTCAAATATACCAAAACGTCTTTATCATACAATTCCTCTTCGAATATACGAGTTTCTACGTTATTATATTTCTGTTGCATTTTGGGTAGTATTCCACGTCCTTAAGCTGTAATCATTATTTTTCTTTATTCGATATTTTTATATATTTACATTAGATTTTAAAGCTTTTGCTATCCGTTCATGTTGTGTACTCATGGGAAGTTTATTTATACTTTAACCTTCAAAATCTGATTGTAATCAATAGTTAAGAGTTATATTATATTCCAGTCACGAACTTAGAAAGTATAGGACTGGAAACTGCTGAAATTTTTTGGCTCCCTTAATGTCCGCATCCGCGAGATGGCAGCCGCGAGATGGCAGCACTGAAGCTCGCCCTTTGAAACCATACTCTCATATGGAGTAAATGGAAAAAACAGCACGATTATGATACTTTTTCCCTCTTTTTCTTTGTGGGAGTAGTATATATGAAAGATGGAATTCAGAGTTAGTGATTTATCCATTAATAAGTACTTAAAACAATTGAATAAAATGGGCAAATTAGTAAATCCGAATAATAAGTGCAGGTTGCCTTCAGGGCACACCACAAGTAACTTCGTCGCTGTGAAAACATTATTCGTAGATCAGCGAAGTGCAATGTATTCCGCTTGGATACACGGAAAATAATTGATCCTTAATAAATTAACAACGTTACATCTACTTTCAACTAGGCCTTTTAAGACTAGAATCGCAGGATGCACATGGGTGGTCTGAAAAGTTTCCGACATTTCAACATTTCTTGACATGGTTTCTGAAAATGTTCTGAAGATGTCTGAAGAATCTAGGGTTGGAAATTTTTCAGACCACCCTCGTATATACATTTCCTGAGAAAAAATCGAAGTTCCCAGAAATAGTCTCCAGGAAATTTGCGAAACTGTCTAAAACTTAATCTTTGGTCAATAAATTTTTTATACCACTCTATCCTTTATGTTTTTATATTGTATAACCTGACTTCACATTTCAGGCACCCCAAGATAAAATGCAGTCCACGCCAGTCATTAAAATTTGATACTTTTGGATTTATGTATGTTTCAACAATATTTGACCGTTTACTCATTTCCTGGAGACTATTTCTGCGAACTTCGATTTTTTTTCAGGAAATGTATATACGAGGGTGGTCTGAAAAGTTTCCAACCCTAGATTTTTCAGACATCTTCAGAACATTTTCAGAAACCATGTCAAGAAATGTTGAAATGTCGGAAACTTTTCAGGCAACCCATGTGCATCCTGCGATTCTAGTTTTAAAAGGCCTAGTTGAAAGTAGATGTAACGTTGGTAATTTATTAAGGATCAATTATTTTCCGTGTATCCAAGCGGAATACATTGCACTTCGCTGATCTACGAATAATGTTTTCACAAGTTACTTGTGGTGTGCCCTGAAGGCAACCTGCACTTATTCTTCGGATTTACTAATTTCCCCATTTTATTCAATTGTTTTAAGTACTTATTAATGGATAAATCACTAACTCTGAATTCCATCTTTCATATATACTACTCCCACAAAGAAAAAGAGGGAAAAAGTATCATAATCGTGCTGTTTTTTCCATTTACTCCATATGAGAGTATGGTTTCGAAGGGCGAGCTTCAGTGCTGCCATCTGGTGGCTGCGGACATTAAGGGCGTCAGCCGATTGTACAGCCAGCATAGGGGAGCTTCAAGGGCGTGATTCCAGTATTGAGCTAAGGTAAGTGTTTAGTTTTATTCTCATTATTTTGTCATTAATTAATGATACAATTTTAAATAAACATAACTAAAAACTTTGTATAACTACATTTAAAAGTTATTGTTTATGATCAATTATGTTTAAACTGTAACGAGGTTTATTCAAAATCAGTAAACGAAAGTAAACGATATTCTGGTTGCTACAAATGAGCTCATGAAGCGTGTGCTGGATGAGAATAATACGATGATGATTTTGTTTGTGAACATTGCCAGAAGATTCCTAAAACAAAATAAAGTTTATTTTAGCAAAAACATATTATTTCATATTGATATATTCTTAATTGTAGCATTAATATTGATTTATAATAGCTAGTAATACAAATATAAGCTTGATTTAGCATATAACCGTGTTTATCATTTGAAGATTTCTTTTTGGGGTATAATTGCTACCCTGGCCGCTTTACCCCGCATAATGGGGCACTTTACAAGAGTTGAAAAAAAACTAATATTGCGGCAATATCCTTCACATTCTGTCTTAGGGTGGCCACTTTTCCTAAGTCTCGCTACGTTAACGTAGTAGGATTATCATTCAATGTTGCAATAAAGGAGATAGGAATTTTTTGTTGATATCATTAAAAACTATGCTGTTATGCGTTATACCTCTTAGATCAGAATTTGAATAATATCTACATATTTCTATGTACCCTGTAAGCTACCTCTCGGCGTGTAGCAGTATACACCATAAGTCTATTTCCGTGATGTGTTGCCGTAGCGTATCACTGGCGGAAAATTGAATTTTTGAGGCCACTACTCCTAGCATCTATTAATCCTATTTTTCTCGCAGAACAAAGATAACACATCACAGAATTCGTTATAAAGCACATTAAACTGCCCTTTATATTGTAGTATCCCACTTCTTGTGGATCTTACACACATATGGAACAAATACCTTACAGAAAATATAGGTTTAAGGCGATAATAATGTGAATAAGATTTGAAAACATATCATGTCATCAATATCGTAACTCACAACCCACTCGATATAAGATTGGATCACACTTCCATTGTTATTCGATAAAGATGGCCCACCAGGTTGGTAATAATGCAGGTCACCTCGTTCCTTGGAAGGGAAACAGAGATTTCGTTTTACATCACCTGACGGAGAAATGAATCAGCTCCACGAATCCACTCCACCGTAACAGGAATGATGACAATCCGTGCGAACGAGAGTCATACGAGAATCCCTTCGCGATAAAAACAAAAGGAAATCGAAGAGTGCCCCAGATCCGGGAGGAGAGCCGAAAAATCACCTTCAGAGTCACATCTCATATCTGGGTTACGCAATGGGAAGGGTGCAGGGGAGATGGCGATGAAAATCCGCTCACAGTATCCAACGCGCCAATGTCCATAACCCATCCACCATACATTTGCTTTCCGAACCGCACTCTTAAAAAAAAACAGATCTCTCTCTGTCCGGGGACTATTCCAAAGCCCACTGCTCCGAAAAAACGTACGAGGAGCTCTGGGAAATGGTCAGCAGGAAGGGAAGGGGTGACCCGACGGTTTTGCGAGTGCGTTTGTCCACGGCTCGATAGGTAGCGGACTCTTCAGAGGCAATCCTCAAGGGGAAGGCCCTCTTCAGGGACACGAGGACTAGATACCGAATACGGGAGACCCCTTAACCTCTCTTCCGCAGTCGTCTGCGGATGACGGCTCTGACAGCATCGATCCCAAATGGAAGGAAATGGGAAACCACACCTCTCTCGCACTTTTTTCGAATCGGGTGGACGTAAAATGGGAATCGGGCGGGATTTAATTTATTAGAGGAAAATTGGAGGGATTAATTAAAAGGAACACCGGGGATCTGTTATATTTTCCTTGGGGAATATCGAATCAATAAGAGGGAAGTTTGCGCTCAAAAATTCCGCTATTGCGAGTTTTAGATTTTGAGTGGTTCGGGACAAGTGGTAACTTAATCCTCAAAGGAAGAAGTCCGTGGTCGCCGTATATTCCCTTTTATTAACATTCCAAAATCCGCTACACACAGTTTTGGACATCCGCAAATCTACTAATAGCTTCCATTCATTCCTCTGTACTAATATTGGTATGAACGTAATTTCGTGGAAAATTTTCCGGTGAACTTTTAGAAATACTTTCAAAATTCCCTTATGAGTTGATGATTAATTAACCTAAAACAGGATTCATTGCCCTAGAATATAATTTATATCATCCAAATATTTAACCTATCCATTTCTTCAACCTCCGATAAATACTTTCAATCATAATTCTTCCTTTGCCATTTCCTAATCTAACCCTCCATCAACTAAGACCACTTTTTCTATTCTTCGATACACCCACATCCTTGAGGCCTCCACTTTATATGCCAAACCTTTCAGGTGCACACCATTGTGCAGCAGAACGATGCAGGCTAAGACTTTTATATTGTTCCATTGCTGATACATTTTCCAGATCTCTTAGTCATCTTTTCCCTCGTAAAAGCTACTTTCGCAACTGCAACTCTTCGTGGCATATCTCTCATACTAAAGAGCGTAACCATATAATGTGTTTAAAAGATCGTCCATGGTACAATGAAACTCTAGCGTCACTTATTAACAGATAAAGTATGATTTTCATCACATTAAAGTTATTCTTTGCGTGATAGCGTTCTTAAATTAATAATTGGACAACATTACAAGAAGAATTCAGGTTTACATGTAAGTTATCTGAAGATATGAAACTCTTTTGTGGAAAATTTGATAAGTTAGAAACCAACTATAATAGGATTTAAAGTAGTAAGTGAAATTTAGAGAAATTATTTTTTATAAATCAAAAAAATTAAATTTTTACTTCCCACCGGCATTTATTAGAGCGACCACGGTTTCGGTCTGATGATGGTGTAAACTAGCACCAAAACCATGGTCGCTCTAAAATATTTTTTAGATGCTCCACAATTAGTTTATCTTTTCCATTAAATTTCTTTGGGAAATATCTTCCAATATTCTAGTATGCTAAACAAAATTAATGTGCGAAAAAATTCAAGATTTATTCACAGATTAAACGATGATTTAGACATTCAAGATGAAGTGGTTGGTAAAACCACTTACGGAGCATCAAGAAGAAAAAATGAAGTACCAGGAGCACAAAACTCATAAAGACGCAACTTTGTGCCTCAAATAGGACTTATTTAAGATATATATATATATATATATATATATATATATATATATATATATATATATATATATATATATCTTTAGTATATTTATTTACCATAGTGAGGTGTTTTTTCTCACATAAGCGTTAAACATGGCATAACTTTGTTAACATAGAAACATATAATAAACATCATGACGGTAATCTTACTGCATTGAAAATTAAGCGAAAAAATTATTTAGGGAAAATAGAGCTGAAAATATACAAGAATAAAAAATGTGATACCGAGACAAAAATATTGAGAACTACTTTCTACGTAGATTTTGAAAAATTATAAGAAGAAGATGATTTTTTCATTTAATATACTAGTGTTTAATGGAGTTAACTCTGTGAATCAAAACTATTATTTAAACTTATATTTATGAAGGATACTAATTGTAATGAGTCATCTTAAGATTTAGAGTCTCAATTAAATTGAGAATGAATTTTTAGTATCCAACGTAACAAAGCAATTAAAATTAAATAAGTATTGTAAAAGTACTGTGAAAGTATATACGTAAAAAGTTATTTCAATGGTTAAAAGTATAAGTGATAATTGCCAGTGAAAATTAGGCGTCTGAATGTTTGATTCTTGTATAGGAATGTAACGGTTACACCTTGACATACATCTGTAATTTTGAAACGTGAGCGATTTTTTTTAAAATTAAGTACTATTTTCTTACAAAAAATAATTCTTTTTAATTTCAGTTGTTACTGTTAAAAATCTTTCACTTCGTGGATTGCTTTTATTCTGGAGGAAATCTAGAAAAACGGCTGAAATATTATTTGTACTAACTTGCGTGATATTTACCAAATTGTAACTAAAAACCATTGATGTAACTCGTGATGTAACGGAATCTCTTTCTTCTACGAGTAAGGAATAAATGGAAATGCCAAAGGTTTAAATTAGAATGATTGAAATATATTTCCAGCATTGGAAATTTCATTTCAGGATATGTTATGAACGTTGCCATGGTGTTACTTAATTTAGTGGATGCAGTTAATCCTTTAAGATTGTCTAATCGTAGACAGTTGCAGTTGTGCCAATTCTGAGATACACATCCCACACATTTATCTGCAACATCATCTGGAAAGTCATTTGACTACATTAGCATTTAAGTGAGACATCAACCAAACTGCCATATTGCACACAATTGGCATTAATTTGGAAACAAATGCAGGATTTATTCTGAATGACTTGTTGTAAGTGATGCACCCCGCAATTATGGGGTTACTAAAAACAGGAACTCAACTTTGTCCATTCCTCAGCATCATTATCAAGATCAAAATTAAATGAGAAGAAGTTAATCTTACGGACTAGATACAAAATGTAAATTGACGGCGAATTATTATCCGACATGACAATCCGAAAGGAAAAGCAGTCATATTGTACCTACTCAGAAGGCTAATTCGTCAGACTCGGTTCTAATTATGCCTCAAAGCTGGTTTTCAAGGAGGTAATTGAGCCTGTCCAATCATCTTTAGACATCACGTATTAACCTGGTTAAAGGAGCCATTACAATCCGATTAGAGAAATTATTTCAAGCGAAGAATAGAACATTCTTCGATATAAACATGAACCTAGTTTTGAAGAGCGCATGCACAAAGGATTATACATTCGTTTCTCTATTATTTGTGCTCGACATTTCCATGCAACGGTAGCAAAAACCAATGAAGGAATAACTCGTATTAAAGCCACTTTGTAAAAATTAAAACTATTAAAAACTGAAATAAGACAGAAGTTCCACCTACCGTCAATTCTTCAGGAAATGATAGGCATTGCAGCTGATTATGAGGGATAAACTGAATCCAAGTTTTTCATGAAGATTTGGTAGGCCCCATTGATTCACAGTTAAATCTGTTAAAAATCAAATTAAATGAAATGTGTCAACGAAGAAAAATGATTAGCTTGAAATCTTAAATCATAATCGAGTTAACATTAATCATTTAGTTGTAAATAACCTGATGTTAACCATACATCCAAGTTGTTAATTATAGTTAGTAGCATCAACATACTTATGAAGGTAAGTTAAATTTTCGAATGTTACATCTAGCGTCTTTAGTTTCAAAATAATATTTTAAAAGCTTTGGTTTACACTGACGTTATAGCAGCAATTTAGATAGTAAGCCGCCAAAAAAAAAACTTCACCGCAAAATTTCACTGTAAAATTAATGAATTCTTTATCAAATCATACCTTACAATTCTTATACCTGAATCTCAAAAATTGTGTCTAAAACCACTGAACTCAAATAGCCCTCATACATTTTGCTCCGTTAATGCTTTTGACATGACAGAAATGATTCTGAAATCATTCAGGGCCACTAATCATAGACAGGAATAATTTATAGATGGGGTTTGATAAAGAAGGTAAATTAAAAATTTATTGATTTAATTTTATGTATCATGGTAATAACCCTCCTTTACGTTGCTTTATAAATGCGTTACGAGGATTTAAAGCTAAAGACAACTAAAAGCATTTACGAATTGAGAACGTTTTCATCCATCAGATCACGCCGATTCCGGAATTCTATTCTATTCCCACAATTCCGGGGGGACCCTCGAATACAATGTCCTATGGCCGAAAAAATGAAAAGTTAAATATTTTACAATTTGTTCCCTAAACCGAATTTTTATCGTTTTTCTTTCGACGTTAATTTAGAGCAAAAGTTAATTTATCTTCGTTTTGTTATTCCACGTCGAACGAGTTACATCTCTGGCAAAAAATCACTTCCGCCAGCTTTTTAATAATGCAAAAATTAATTCCAAAATGCGACGCGCATCGATGCTTTTATGCGAGAGCTTCGACCTCCGCTTTTTTATTTCGCGTGAGGATTTAAAAGATTGACGCCAGGTAAAAACTAGAGCTAGACGCAGAAAGCAATTCGTTATCACGCACAATTTAAATGCTTTGTGCAGCGCTCACTTCACCGCTGCGGAGCGTAAATAAGAGGGGGAATTTATCTTGTACATCACATGCAGCGCTGCTAATAAAATTATTAATATGGAAATCAGCTATAGTCGCTCTCAGAAGCAAATAATTAACCCGTGACAACTGCGGCAGAGGCTCCAGTAAGAGTACACCCGTGAAGAGAATGGGTGAGTTGAATTCAACGAATTAATTATGGCCCATTAATTTTATGCTCTAGTTACTTCTTTGTACCTCCGAAAAATTTATTATAGAAATTCCTTAGAAGGCCAAATTTTACTTCTAAATACTTATACTCGTACAAAGATAACTTAGAACTTCAATTGCAAAATATTTGCATTATATATTTTTTATTTTAACTTTTAAAAATACGAATTAAGATGATAATCTGAAATGCAAGTCTTACATGAAAAAGCAGGTAGAAGCAAAAATTCCTTGTAAAAATTCTAAAAATAGTTTAGCCACATGTAATAGTTCTCTAGAGGCGTAAGATAATTATTTAAACAAATAAATGTTGCCAAATGACCTTAGATGTCGATGTATCACAAATAAAATTCACACACAGCACGTTCATTTACTAGCAATTAATAAGAAGTTAAAGTAACCTTCAACATACTATTTCCACATCTTAAGTCTAAGAACCATAAGTGAAGGTTGGTGGTAGCAGATTCAACATAAATCACGATAAATGTATTGAAGAAAATTTCTCGAACATACCTGAAGATAATGCTAGATATATATTACAATCGGTAGTATGAATGTGATGATAATCAAATCCTTAAGCGATAAGGTTGGTTAAGTATCGTAGCTAAGAATGAATAGATAGAGAAAAATTTAATACTGACCAACAATATAAATTATTTAAATTCTTATCCTTGTGTATTATTCATTCTTGAAATAGAACACCAGCTCTCCCACACACATCTTCTCTTCCTAATCACCAACATGCACCCATCACTCTCTTCCCACTCTATTCCATTTACACACACGTTTTCTTCAACTAATGTGGTCATTCCATCAGGCACTCTCATATAATCCTACACTTTCTCCTCATTCTCTCTTATATACTCACAAACATTCTTACTAATATTCATCCTCACTCTCACTTTCTATCTAGTGATAACTTTCTGTTAGTTTCTTTCACTCTCGCACAATTTATCACTCTATCTCCAACGCATATTTCCACAAACGGCGACTGGTATACTCAAAAAATAAAACACGCAACGTTCGAAAATATATCTAAAAATAAACAAATTGTAAAATATATCCTTCTTTGCATCTTAATAGTGCAAACATAACCCTAATATATTTACCATTTTAATATGAAATTTTTATCTAGGCTAAGGCATGTACTTATTTGTTACATATATTGCAGATTTAAATTCTTTATGTGGTAGCCACAACCGTTTTCTAAAAACGCTTTACAAATAAAATCAACCACGATCACTTATCCATAAACCTTATACATAAATAATATATATAACAAAATACAGTAGAACCTCGATCTATCGTTTTTGAAGGGACCGAGAGAAAAAGTCGATGAATGCGGGAAAATGATCAAAACGGGAAATGTAGACTCAGCTCACACTATTAAAATGAATACATAAGTAAAGTTTATCCAAAGAAAATCCCTGAAGATTTCGATAAAAACGTACTGAACTCCTAGAGACGGTACAAACAGGGTGAAATATGGTAAACTGAGATGGACAAACAGGGCTCGTACAAAAACTGCCCCGGATGTGTTTAGAAAATAGGCCGTTTTGAGCAAGTGCTACGACAGCCTTAAAAAAAAGTTCATGCCAAGCTCTCAAAGAAAATTTTTGTCGCAATTCCTAATACATTGTCTTTCTTCCTCGATTGGGCCAAAAATCTGAACGATGGATGCGGGAAAATAATATTTCGATGAACGATGAATGCGGTATTACTTGACATGTCTCCTTATGGGCCTAAGTCGGGAATATAGAAAATAAACGATAAATCAGGGAAAACGACAAATGCGGGAACGATGGATCGGGGTTCTACTGTAACACCTTGTTGATGTTAAATTACTGCGATCGTAGTTTGTTGGTGTTCTAAGAATATTCGCAAATAGAACAACATTCTATTCGCGAATATTATTAGAAAACCAACAAACTACAATAACAGTAATTTAAAAAAAAACATAAATCCTATCATCCTCCAATTTCATAAGATAATTTTCTACACATGATTTGTTCTAAGAATATTTCAACTTATTATACTCATTATTACAACTTATTATAAATTATTATACTATAAAAAATGGATGGAATTATATTTGGATAATTAACTCAAACTAACTTTAATTCATATTAAAGTCTTATATTTACTTAAAAAATTTCAATATTAACAAATTTTAAGTTAGTGCTAATAAAATAGTCTGTATTAAAATAGTTTTCAATTATTTTATTGCATTACTAACTATAATTAATATTTAAGTAATCTGGATAATTTGTAAATTTGAATATTAACCAAATTTAAGTACGCGCTATTAAAATAGTATTAATAGAAAAATTATTATCTTTTAACATTTTATTTATTTAAATTTATCACTGCAATTTGGCTTTCTGGTCAGGTGGAAACGTTGTAATTAGATAATCGATAGTATTTTGAAATGAAGGCCTCAATTTCCCACTGTTCCTCAATGCCACAAATAAAACGGCTTTCTTCCATTTTCAACCAACATACTTGAAAAATCTAGAAATAAGTTTCATAGAATTTCCATCATTTAGGTGTAGAAAATTCCAAATTGAAAACAAATTAAGCTACTAAATTTAGCATATATCCGACGGGGTTTTGAAACCCCTTTGAACATTTCTGATAAGCAGTTCAATAAATGTATTAAGTAAGAAAAACAGAGTCAAAATCTTCACTTACTTTCCGATAATTCTCAACCAGAGTCCTTAATTTCTGAAGAACCGTTCACCATGGCTGTCACCCATTTGCTGATGAAAAGTAAAAGAAGTTCAGTAAGATAAAAATATGATACAAAATTTAAATATTGGCAACTTGTTAAAAGACGAAGATAACATCCTTTATATCATGAATTATTAATACAAGTCTAAGGTAAACAATTTAAACCTATTTAGACGGGCAATATATTTCAAATTGAAAAATATACCCTATTCTTGCAAAATATTCTTGGCAACAGTAAAATAAAGTTTTTTTTTAATTCTTATACTAAAATATTATGTATCATAAAAAATCACCATATGTACTCATTAACTAAAATATTATATTATTATTATACATTAAAATATCTTTATATATTTCCCAAATTTTAACGGTAATTATTTCTAACCAAATATGCGTTTTCAATGATAGAAGGAAAAATATCAATGTTTTTCTTACGGGAGGAAGAACGATGAGTGCCTGGATTTAAATATATAAAGAATAATATGCGTAAACATATAAATTAATATTAAATATAATATTTAAAAAATAATGTATAAATTAATATATAAATAAATATATAATAGAAATGTTCATAATGGATCCCCTATTTGAAACTGCTAGTAGCCAGAGACTGTAAATAACACTGGGAAACAATACAAAAATTCTATTTAGTTTGATTTAACAGCTTCTTTAAAGGTAAATGAGCTTGGTGATTTCAAAACTGTAGTTAGTTTTCTTCTATCACGTTAAGTTTTTTTTTCTACAGCATATTTTAATGTGACCACTCTCCCTAGCAGATTGGAGAGGAGTGAATGACGCAGTAGTAGACTCGTGACATGTTCCTACTAATTTTAAGTAATTACAATTACATATTTAGCTGTAGTGTAGTGAGACGCTATTTATCACTCTTTAAAGTGAATCGCATTCCAAAATTGAAACCGAGTTCTTTCCATTGTGCAAGGAGCTAGCAGATTTCAGTTTGTATTTAGATCATGACTGTTAATTCGAGTAATAAGTGCTTAGACAGCCTCGATTCGTTTTGCTATACATGTGGTAATTTTACAATATATGTGGTATAAATGTATTTCTAATCCTAACTTGAATGCTAAATATTTTGAAAAATTTCTGCAAATATAGTTATAGAGACAATCTATCAGATTTTATGCAACCGCAATTAATGATTTAATGTTAGAGCAAATATGAAATTAGCATAAAAACTTTATATAAACTAAACATAATAACTTATGATAATTAGTAATATTGGTAACTATAAAGTAATGAGTTCAGAACATTCGCAACTGTGCCTATGGTTGTAGGTTATGTTATGGATTAAATTTTAAACTATAAAAGTTTCTTTGGCATTCTAGCGGTCATCCTTGGTTCAGAATGTAACTCCTTTACTATCTAACGTAACAAATATGTTTATGACCTTCAAACACTTTCCTTTTTCATTCAGAAAAGCTCACCTCACTTTTTAACCTTCAGCCAAATGTAAACAAGAAAATATAAAAAGAGAAAGGAATAAGTGTTGCATTACAACGCAGTATTTATTCTGATATTGTTAATCTTTAAAAATGTTCACTATCACTGCGGCATAAGTATCAACTATTACTTAAATAATATCCATGGTTTATCAGAATGTTTCCAATCTATAATGGTTTTGAATATGATAGAAGATATATATTTCCTTTGGAAGAGTAACTATAAATAAAATATAGATCAAATATTAAGTGTAGCTTTCAGAAATCAATAGGAAAAAAACTTTTCTCTAAGGGAATCTTTCGTAAAAGGTATAAATTAAAACATTCGAATCCTTTGCTACTTTTCGAGGCACGAAATCTTATTAATAAGCACAGGTTTAGTGGCAACATTCTATATTTTTTTTGAAAACTGACCTAACTTAGACATTCCATTGGATGATTTCAACAGAGTTAATTTTAACAACAAATACTGGTTGGTAATGCTATAAATAAACATTGTGAAATACGATGCAACAAATATCCCCAATACGATGCCAAAGAGCTGAAATGCATCACAAAGTAACGATTCTCACAATAATTTATGTAGGGCAAAATTTGTACTAAATTATAAAAAATAACCCACTACTGACATTCGGAATCCTTCTTCTTCCTTTGATTGTCATTCTGATGAACGCAAATGAACGTCCTTGAAGATATCCGCTGCCAAAGAATTGTCACAATGACAGATAAGTCGCCGACTAGACATTTCAACAACTGAAAGAAGAAAATAATTGAATTTAAAAAATGTAATACAAGTATGACCTAGTATTGCATCTACAAAATTATGTTTATTATGTTTATTACGTTATTGTGGTATTAAGTTTCGAGTACTGATGATTCAAGCTTTACTTTCGGTTACGATAAATATAGTAGAAATATTTATGACTAATAAAAATGAATTTTACATTGTCTATAACGAAGCAAAAAATTATAAACTTATGGTAGATAGCTACATAACGAAAACTTTTGACTGTAGTCATATTCAAAGTATGAATTAGACTACTGTAATTAAGAATAATATGCGTTATGGTTCTTCTAAACTACGACATTTCCTGAGAATCGCAAAACATATCTTATCGTTAAAGATATTTTCCTAAATGAAAAGGTTAAACACTCCAGGAACAATAAAATATATTTAAAATACACGATAAACATTTTTTCGCAAATGCTACTTTTTGAAGCCAACCCTCTAAACGTCATTAAAACTACTATGTTGAAAATAATAGCATCTCACCCAAGCAGAAACGCTCTTGTAGAAACTGAGCAATTTCAGAAAATAATGAGCATTGCCATACAAAATTATAAGTGGCTAAGTTTAATTAGGAAAAACATTTAATGTAGTACTTACTTGGTTAAATTTGCTTATAGGAATCAGTACTCATATTGGAATATTAAATGCTAACGCTGTAGGGAACTCCAAAATATTTCATTTCCAATATTTTTTCAAAAATCACTACCATGGTAATTATCAAAATTAAATGTTGTTTAACTTGCAATTTCTGTTACCTAAAAGACAGCAAATAAAATAAACATTCTGTCGGTAAATTTTCTAAGAATTCAATTATTTGTCAAACGTTCAATTTCTCGTATTATACGGAATGCAAACTTTACTTTTAAAATTAATTTTAAAGTTGGAAAAGCATGTAGAGATTTATTTTTTTATTCAATATCAGATTCCTTTTCTGATTGAATCAACATCTTCGTTTTTTCTCGTCCCAAGAATAACGCAGTGGTATAATTGCTGAGGAATCATATGATGATTGTATTGAAAATGATCCGTCGACCTCCCTCAGGAACTGAGGTTTCGAAAATAGATTCCTCAAAATTGACTACCAGTACCTAATTACTGTAATAATAGGTAATGCGAAATATTGCTCAAGTTTTGATTTTCCTCAAACAAAAGAATGAGGAATAAGTTTTATGCTGTAACATTTATATCGAAGATATTAAATAAATCCTTCCTATAAATAAGTATTTGTAAAACCATTGCTACATCATTAAATATTTCAAGTAATCATGCGACTTGATTAAATATTAACTTGCATGTATTTTCTGTGATATATTGGAAAACTTTTCAATTCAAGAGCATAGTAAACTACACAGCTGATATAATGAACAGAGTTATTGAGTTACCCATTCTTAGTAAACTATGTTAATCTTGTTACCAATCAGTATTACATTTTTGAACTCTTTAGGGTAAGGAATCACGCTAAACAAATAATATTAGTCTTACAGTAATACAGTACTCACGTTCTTATTCTGATAACGGCATGATTAGTTATGAAGACTGTGAATAAATTCCATATTCTACACTCATTGATCGTTTGCACGTAGTTTATATATCTTGATCCACTGATGTCAAATCAACTCAGCAATTCATGCCATCGTACCTTTATGAGTCTTAGAAGAGGAATACCTTATTCCAACAGTGACAAACCATAATGCAATTGTAACTGAAACACTTTATAACTACTGTATCCACTTAATGCAAAGTTGATGTTATGTTACGATGAAACTCTTTTTCCTCCAGTTTCACAAATAACCGCAAACAAATGTTAGTCACTCACACGACAATGCAATTACAGAAAATACACAATCCTGAGCACTTGCAAAACGATGTTTTCCCCGATAACGAGTAATTATCCCTTTGAGCTCGTTTTACCCCACGTTTTCTATCCCTACAATTCTATGAAGGCACGTTTCGCCTGATTTCTTGAGGAATTGTGGTCATGTAATTTTAGAATAACGAAATTCTTCCATTACGTCACGACCACGCGACTTCCGTAATGTCCCTCTCTTCTTGGCACGTGTTTTGAGTGTGCCTGTCATATTTTCCTATGAAGTTGCTCTACGGGTGGTACAAAATTGTTCTGCAATAGTCATACTGCATTCCACATACTGATTAATAATCCTTCCTGCACATTTATATGTTATAATTATGTTTATTAGAGAAACTAAATTACCCTTAAATCTAATTTTAACTTGAAAATAATGTAATATTTTTTATTGTTTCCCATTTACAGATATTTATCTATTTAATCGAGGTTTTAGATTTTTGTGCATAAAAAGGTATATCAATTATATTACAAAATCGCCGTTCAGTTATTTATTGCTTTTATTCAGAGCTAGTATACCGAGCCCTATATACACTGCGTGTTACGAGCATGAGCGACTATTTCTTTCTGTCGTCTTTTGTCTGGAATATTCGAGCGACTGGAGAGACAAGTCGGAAAAGAGGAAAGGGTCATTCGGACGTAGAAGCGACATCTCGCGGTAGGTCACCGCAGGACTCACATCTGCTGCGCCTCGGGGAGGTCATCCAAAGGCAAATGAATCACAATGGGGACAGGGTGACTCCCGAGGACATAAAAGAAAAGAATGGGAATCATTGGTCAGCTCCTTTTTCTTATAAATCTCCACATTTAAGATCATTTGTTCCTTCTTTCGTTCATTCCTTCCTTCAGACTCGGTGAAGGTTTAAGTTATGGTCTGCACTTTATTTGACAGTGAGTCCTCATGTTTTACGAAGAAATATGAAACAAAAGTTAACTTATACAGAGAACACATTTTAGCTGAAACTCTTATAAGTACATATTTAAATTCAAAGAGCGTAGTGGCTAATTCAAAGATTTATTTGTATACATTCACAATATTGTTTTCCAGAATAACTTTCAGAACAAAGTTTTATTCATTTCATGCACTAAACAGCATTGGCAACTGTTGAAATTATTGCAGTGTATTCAAATTAAAAGAATAGTTTTAACTTATTTTTCAAAACATCATATCTCCAATAAGTATGTCACTATCCTTTGGTTAAACCTCAATTAGAATTAATGTAGTGCTTCTGTCTTGCAGAAAAGTGCTGTATGCATGAATTAGAAAAAGTGCAATGAAAGGTTTTACGTCATGTAAAGAAAAATCTGCGAGCGTTAATCAGATGCTTCAAAACTTCAGCTCCATTTCATTAATAATGCCAAATAAACTGCGCTCTTAGAGGCCTTTCCCGTTACATAGGCCACTCTGTTACTGCAAGGGAGATCTGGGAGATAGATACTCAAACAAGTTGTGTCAAAACGATTTTTTTTCGCGGACGATATGCAAAATTAATCGATTAGTGAATCATAGTCATAGTGCATTAGCCCCCTGCGAGACACCGGGAGGCTGCTAGTAGAGAATATATGTAGATGTAGGAAACGGGTAATACACAGCTGCTGCAGATAAGCTACTCTCCAAAACTCTTAAACACTAACGTAAAGACTAAAAGATAGAAGCAACGGGAGTTGCGATGTTTTTAACTTAGCCAGAATTTCACAAGTCTCCTTTAAAAATGAAAATAGCAAGAGGAATATCATCACCCTTACTTTAAAATACACCATATTAATGTATTCTGACTTTCTTACTCCAAGATCCGTCTGATAATGCAAAAATCCTATACCTGCAGTATTTTTACCTATATAAATTGAATTAATCTCGAATTTTGAACTTGCAATTAAATGAAGACGTAATTTAACTACATGAAGAATTTTCTAGTCGGACATATTCAACAAACTCATTCTGCAAATACAAGTTAACTGTGTCAAAACATTCGATGTTGATCTCATCTTTAATTCATTTGATTCTCTTTATTTTTTAGATAATGAAGCTCTAACGAGAGGTACAATGCGGAGTATAATTACTTTTGATTCGGGATTCTATTTTGATTCTTCCATTCAGAATTAATGCTAACAAAAATTACTCTTGAACTTTAATTATGTCGTCTGTATAAGGAACACTCAAAATGCGACTAAATAAGGAGACAAAAGGAAAATACACGTTCGTAGCCAAACTTAGCAAGATCTCTGAAATGCACGTAAATAAGTTTGTGGTATCCAGTACGACAATAACAAGGACTCTCTTCACCCATATCTCAACGAAGGATGACAGAACTCAAGCAATGCATCTATCCATACAATGTGCAATCATTCAGAGCCATGCTTTGCTTGTGAAACAGCTTACTGCGATCAGATTTCAGTACAAGGTTGAGATAACGGCTATAATATCATTCTGACTTATTGATATTTTTAAAACTGACTCGAAAAAAGTCAAGTGTGGCCGAAAATCGAACCTGGGATTTTTCTGTATCCGGGAAGCTGCTTTAACCATCTAAGGTAGTTTAGATGGTCAACGCAGCCTCACATTCTCCAAGGTTTGATTTCCGCCTCCGTTATCCCGCCTCCGACTTTTATCATGTCCTTTTTTCCTTGGGAATTTCCCTGATGTGCAAATTTCCCTAAAAACTTTCCTTAAGGATATTTTTATCTGCCATATCAAGAAATTATATCGTAAAAAAACAGTTTATCATGCCTTTAATTAATATTTAATAATGATGGCAACAAGAGGAATAGGTACCAACAATCGAGAAATTGTTTCTTAAACGCTATATAATGTAGATCTTATTATCCAAGTGATTCATAGATGTTTTATTTAAACTCACGTTTGTGGCTTGGTTTTCCGTCTCGAGATATCTATTCGAAAATCGACCGTATCATCACGAATGCACGAATGTCATAAAAGAAGGGCTAAGAAACAATCCTTAGCGTGAAAGAAAATAAATCATAGACTATTTCTATCTACGTTTCTCGGTGTTTACCCAAAGGAAAAATATTAAATTCACAACAGATTTGTCCATCACGGATATTACAACGAAGAGTCACTTCATTCGAGAGTTTGCCCTTGGGATGTTCCACCAATTGGACGTTTTTACAAATAGTATTTAAAGCTAGTGCTCGGGTTAGAATAGGTGGTCATGGCTTATGATTTATTACAATAAAATAAATAAACTCTGTGAGAGATAATAAAAGAACCTAAAATGTATTTTTTTACAGAGGACATTTTGTATGACATGGCATCGACCAGGGGTGGTTTGGAGTTCACTATGTAGGCCGTTATGAGGTAATTAAAAGTTATCTTTAATATATGCGAATCTTTGTCATTTCAATCGATGTTTCAAGAAAAGGTTGTATCAGACCTTTCCGAAAAACAATTGGGACGAATTATTGCTTGCATAAAATATTTCCAGGGTGAGCCGACTCTTAGTTGAATAATCCTTAGAAAAAAGTCCAATGTCTTTCAGAGAAATATCCTTGCGTAAATCCACATGGACAAACAGTTTTTTGGATGAAATTTATTTTGGTTAAGCGATTCGGGGGGTAGCTTCCTGGAACCATGAATAAGCTCAAATGATTCTTTGTTTTCACACGACCATTAAAAATGTATTTAAAGATGTTCTAGTGCTATATCAACTTCAAAACCTCAAAATACATTTAAATCTCAAAATAAATCTATAATTCATACATGTACACCATATAAACACTCGTACTTTGAGCCAATGCTTTCACCTGAATTTTCTCCACACTTCCTTCTATAACTCCGTTTTTCCATAATACCACCTTCTTTCAAATTGTATATTTCCATTTCTCTCTTGTTTTACAGCCGAGTTGTTAGAAAAATAACACGCATTAGCAAATCGGAGATAATCTTCTAATATAAAAATCAATACCTCGAGCTCCTGATACCGATATGAAAGAGTCCTTTGATCTTTCGTATTTCCTGTACTTCAAATCTTTTACCAATTCTCAGTGACCTAAATTGCTCGTTGTGAAAATCCGGATGTCCTCTGTCACTTTGAACTCTGAAAACGGTCCTATTGTTTGTGTCTTCCGAACCTTATAAGAGAAGACGTATACAGGTACAGTTTTATCGACTATCACTGGACGATCAATTCTTTTGACGATGAATGGTCCTCTGTTGTTCCCCAACGCTGTTGCTTCACCAATTTCCTTTTTCTCTCCCCTATTTCGAAAAAGAATTCACAGAAAGCGAGCGTAAGAATTTCTTTGATCCGAAATGGAATTCACCCTTTAATATATCATGACTTTTATCGTTGGAATATATCTCCTTCAGCATAAATTCTCATTGATTGGAGGGAATGATCAAATGACAGGCTTTTATGGTAGAAAAATGAACACTTATAAGGGGAAAACGAAATTAGTCACCGATTTTATGCGTATTTATGAAACATACATCCTTGTAATAATGTTTCTAGATGTCCTCTTCTAAGTTTGAAAATCCAAATTGCAAAAAGCAGAATAGCAACTATCTCTTAAACTCATACTATTATCCTTTACAATTCACCCTCCCAATTCGATTTAATAACTATGAGTTCCAAATCAAAATCAAATATATTTTATATTTATTGCTTTAAACTCAATCTATATCTAAATGTATAAATCCTCCGAGTTGACTTACGGAATGTTGCAACGAAATTCTATTTCTCTGAGATCTTTTTAGCGACTATCGCTAGCGGAAAATGGATTCTTGAAACTACTAGTCCTAGTATCTAATTTCCTGACAGTATTATTTCGAAGTATTTGATCAGAGAATGAAACAAGGAGGATTGACAGTATCCAGAATATCCTCTGGGAACTAATTTAATTTGAAAACTGAATTGTGTGAATCAGTTTGAAAAAGAAAAATACGAAACATTTTTTTCCTACCTTCTCAAATAACGATTAAGCAAACAAGTCTAGCAGATGAGGACAAATTCAGAAGGATACAAAGAATCATTTCAACCAGAGAAGCACGTTATATACAATACATTAAAATACAGAAGTACAATTTAAAGATAAAACTTCGTAGTAATGCTCTTTATAATGCTAAAAAAATGTCGTAATCTTTCAATATTTCTCCAAAAAACGTATAAAATATTTTCTTCATTCTTCAATTCATGTACAAAAAGTAAAATCGATCTTAGTTTTTTACTCTGTTCAAATCAGCGTTGGATTTTCCAAAGTCTTATCTTTTTCTCGATGAATTAATCAATTTCTCGAGAGTGATAAAATTGTAAAGTGATTTTATTTTCTGGTAAACCTTCGTACGTCAAACTTAAACGAGTTCCTTAGAAGTCCTTTCCATTTATCCACCAATCGCAATCTTTCATCACCGTTCATTACCTCGAAATATCTCCTTCAGAACGACTCGCTTATTTAAGGATCGCTGCCTTTGAAGGCCATCAATCATTTGTGTGGGCACAGTCGTTCGTGAAGCTTAACGCACGAACACAGTCGTAATACCATCTTGAGGAAAAAACACCATATTTTTCTCCACGATATCCCATTCCTGAAGTTACGTCAGTAAATGTTTCTCCGAACAAAACAGATGCAATTCGCGAAAATACTCGTGTACGGTTAAGCACTCCCCCTAGGGGTAGAGTACCGCAGAGCCCATAAACGTTAGGCCCAACTGACGACTTGCGATATGCACCACTGACCTTCATAAGTCACGCAACTGGAAGAACTTTTGAAAAGGTAAGGAGAGTTTCGTGAATCGGACATGATTATGACTGGAACGAGAGGGTTCCGAAGAGTTGAAAGAGGGGTGTTGAAGAGAGAAAGGAAGAGAAAGAGAGAAAGCGGGAAATTGGAGCGGAAGACAGTTGGTGGAAGGAACGCCAGAGGGCGGGCCGGTCGGTTGTTTGACGCTCCCTGTCGTGTGGGGCAACGTGGCGTGAGGAAAACCCTTTTAAATCCCCTTCGATCCACCTCCTGTCATAAAACGCTTCCTTTCCAGGAAATTCTGATTTTTTCCGGCTTTCTCCTGTTTTATTTGCACTATCCGGACGCTTCCGAAGACTTTAAATGTTTCCCGATGATCCATGCGTGTTGGCGGAGGGAATTTCCAGGAGTGGTCCCTTTTAAAAAGGCTTTGAGAAATAGCGATGGCCCATTCTCGTAACACTTTTGAGATCTCTTCTATTTAGAAACTAACGTTTCCCAAATCTTCCCACTCCTTCCCCCCCATTATGCAAAGATGTGGATGGCTCTCGGTGGGTATGGTCCTTACCCCGGGATTAGGGTGTGCCTGAGTCAGCTATATAATTGAATACAACCCCCTTTCCTGTACCTTCTCCACCGACTTATTGTGTCCGAAATCCTATAAAGCATAATGTTGCCCTTAATCTTTCGAATAAGCATGGGAGGTCTCCAGAGAATCAGGTCACGGGGGAGCACTCAGAAGGTGTAGTATACAAAGCCAGCTTCCAGATATGAGGACTGCAATGGTAAAGATGTGGTCAACCAACTATTTCTACTTATTTAGTGGTATTGGGCTGGAGGGGTTTATGCTCGATGGAGAAGTTTATTCAGTCTGATATGCTAAGTAAGACTTTCTTTCCTCAGATAGGGAACACGCCCGATAATAATACGATAAAAAAGCAAGCGTTACAAAAATGCTCTCAGACGTAGGTTGGGAATCCTTGAAAGAAAGGAGATTGGAAGCTAGGCTGCGATTGCTTAATAAATTCAGGGAAACTACATTTTCGGAAGATACAATCGGTATCATGCAACCCCCCTGTTACCTCGGTCGATCCGATAATGACCGTAAGTTAAGAGAAATAGATGCTAGGACGAATCGTTTTAGAGATTCATTCTTTCCGCGAAAAATACGTGACAATAACCGAATAAGGAAGTAGTTTAGATTCAACTGGTTTTTACACCCCCTGCCACACGCCGAAGGGCGGCTTGTAGGGTATTAATGTAGACGTAGAAGTAGACAATCTTGATAATACTCCCTTCCAAGCTATGTACTAATTTCATCACTTAAAATTTTACATCTTTTATAATCTCTGAACAAAATAAAATAAATATGCGGAAGTTAAGTACCTAAAAAACACGGATCGGTTTGAATTCTAATACCTTCTATTAGAAAACATTGCAAAGTAGTTATAGATAAATTTCAGCTAACCATCAATTCCTTTTATTCATACTAAGCCACCGTTGCCCTTTATCAGTCAAGTCCCCCTAAGCTCTCATTAACTTGTCTGGGGGTGTTACACCGAGGCAACAGCAATAAATAACACACAAAACCATTCCCTGATCGGATAAATCCGATCATCTGGGATTCGAACCTGGGATCTTGGGGTTTGGAGTGATAATGTAGATGGTATGCTATCTTCTCTGCCACCAAGGCCGGTGGTGGATTAGATAACACAATTCAGACAGCAAATTATTATATCAAACATTTCATTATTTTATAAGCAATTATACGAGATTCTAGTGAGATAACTAAACATTTTGCCCAAATATTGGGAAAAAGTTCCAAAGTTCCCCATGGTTATGTCACAATTTCTTTTTTACCACTGTTTACGAAATTTAATTCCCACTGTAAGTTCAAATGAAATGTAATTTCTGAATTTAAAAATTAAGATATATCTAGAAACTTTGTATGAAAGGTGAAGGTTAAAGAAAACAGAATCCTAAATGAATTTGATGAAACAAATTGTGATTCTCATTCAAAATTGTAGTTGCTCCTACTTTGTTGTGTGGTACTGACAGTTAGATGTATTAGGAGGTGTATACGATTAATCTGAATCCTAAATGAATGGATTATGTGGGAAGTAAGTAAGGTAACAGCAAGGGAAATGAATTTAATAATACCAGGAAAACTATTGAAAGTAAACTAATGGATTGTGTAGCTGCGTCACAAGTTAAAAAGGCTAGTTTTACGTTTTTTTTGGACACATGGATAAAATAAGCAGGAAAATGATGATTACAATGAAGTATAAGAAGAATTTGAATAGTTTCAAATGAAGAAGAAGACCAAAATATGATGGTTTATTGCAATGAAGAAGATGCTGGTGAGAAAACTGTACCTACTTAGCCATAAGAATAAAAGGGAACGCAGGTTTAGTTTTCTGTGTCTGCAGCGAAATATATACGTAGCAATAAGAAAACATACATGAGTGCTGTAAATAACAAGCCAAATAACATTCTTACTCCAATAAAAATTAGTTTGAGTGAAATTCATGTATCATAAGTTGTTCATAAAGCATTTCTGTTCATTACCATTACACGTTATAAATCACAACCCATATTATTTCACCTTTACTCGGAGAGTTGCAGTGGAAATTTAATAGATTTCTCCAGAGAATTATTCTGTAATCAATGATATCTTTATTGCATTTTACTACAGGGATTTGCTGTGATCACCTTATTAAACAGTTGTCCTCGAAATATTTCCATTTCAAAACACATGAAATGATTACTGCATGCGTACTTTGTGGATTGAAATGTAAAATTAGAGAATTTAAGCAGCGGGTAAAGTCCTCCAGTAATTGGCTTTAAAATATAATATTTTACGTATGTAATTATTTTGACTGTAGACATTTATTTCAGATGTAAATCAATCGCCCGTTCCGATTTAGAATTCACCACGATTTATTTCGAAATGATGCAGTCGTTATGAAAATACTACAATAAATACTGAAATATTTTCAAGAGATCGATCAATAAACGAACAGTAATGAATTTCTACAGGAAGTAATTTAAAAATAAATTACCAACAACACACTCTTACACTGGCACGATACATTCATTAGCGACATAAAAGTAATCAGTCCTCAAAATGCACACAGATGTATATTTAAGGTTCGGGTAGCATTGAAAATCGAACATACAGGTTAATCTTTAAGGAGAAGTGTTAATGGAGCCAAATTTAGATATTTAAAAGTTGATTGAAATATGAGTTCTCTTCTCCAGGAGTGTTTTAATTACCAAATTCCCATGATTAGAAGTTTTCACTCACGCGATCTTTTCATATCTCTTACTGTATATCTCCATTATTATGCCTGAGGCATTTTTCATTGCCAAAGTCCTATTTCAATTTTACATTTTTCAAGTGTATCAAGGTCATACGCTTTATCTGAATCCTTCGATATGAAAGCTATATTCAGTTAATTGGTTTCCGATTTAGCACTTCCGCTTATGAAAAGAAAGGCCGAAATGTATGTATTCCTAGTATAGCTTTAACTTTTAAATTAAATTGTAAATCATATGAAAGAGTTTGCACGGATTTTTTACATATATTCATCTAAAATTGGTTCCTTTTCTAGATTTAAAACTGTAACACACTGCGCTATTGATAACTATAATTTCAAGCGATTGCATAAGTACGCATTATCGTCAAAAATTAAAAAGTAATAAATACCAATATGATTCAATTTGTTAATGGTGAAATTAAGGTACAGATAGAAGCAACTGTAGTAAAATCAAAGAAACGTAATTTAAACAAGAGCACTATAATTATTCGTAATGTTGGAATGAATTAAAGGGAAAATTAAGTTGATTGTAGTACATTGTTATCGAAAGTTCCAGAGATAAATTTATGACATGAATTAAACGAACGAAATAAGAACGCAAAATAAACCGCCTTTCATTTTAATTCAGAGCATAACTGTAGTGATAGCGAGCAAATAATTTGGCGGATATTAGTTAAACTAACCTTTTCAAATCACTCATAAACAGCCATAATAGGAATTGATACCAAGGACCTAAGCTTTGCTGGGAAAGCACCTCTACCTACGCTCCGAAAGCCGACCTGCAAATGGAGTACTTGGAGGATTGAAAAGGAAAAGATACGGATAGGATTGTGTTAGATGTGTATGGCGAATCTCAAGATCAAGAAATATACAAATTATAGAAGAGTATAGTAAATTAATTAATATAGTACGGAGTGTAGTAAATTTAGAAGTATAGAAATATAGCATATAAATATAATAGCAGTTAGACAAAATAAAAGAAATAGTATCTGGAAATACCTGAGTTTAAGGAAATACAGTTTAGAATTCAGGAAAGTATCCGCGACGAAGCTGGATCGTGGAATGAGCGTGTTTATCAGCAGAAGTTGATGAAATTTTCCCTAAACATTCCACGAGTTTAATTGCAATTGGTATAAACTTTAACTATTTGGACAATTGAGCCAATAAAGGAAAGTGAGAGGTGCAGCAGATTGCTTGTTTGGATTACGTACTCAAGGGACTCAGTGAATTTTGGACAACTGCACCGTGTAGGACTAACTATGGCCAAGGAGTATTGGAAATGAAAATATTAAAAAGTAAATTGTGTATTGAAGCTATTCTAGCTTAATCTGTAAAAATTTTAATAGATTCAGAAACGAACTTTGTTGATGGTATCATTCATGTTGTTACTTTGAAGGGAAATTTTGTTATGAATAAATACACTATAGATTAATAAAACTATATAATACAACAACATAACAAATTATAACTCTATGGTAGCACCAGACCTAAGACGTTCATCTATAATATCAATGCAAGAGCTAGCACCTGGATAGCCATGTGGGCAGATGGTTCGGCTTTGGTGAAAGCGGTTCCGGGTTCAATTCTCGGTGGGAGCCCATGTGCGAAATGACCTAAGCTGTCGAAGCACATTTATCAAAAGTACCACTACAACTAAGTCACTGTATCTTTCATAACTAGTTTGCCCTACCTGATGATAGTGACTATGCCGAAACCCCTTGTTTCAATTCAATTATTTTAGAAATTAATAAATATTCCTTTTTTCATGAAGTCTAGCCAGCGATGACAGCTACTTTAAATTAATCTATAGTCTGAAATAAATACACATTGAGTTCTGTCTATACAATTTCTGTTTAATAACCATCAACAAATCTCTAACATTTAATACTATTCACTCTGGGCATGAATAACATGAAATTGGATGCTTTCGGCCATCATCAGAAAGACAACTTCATTAAAGATTGCATAATCCAAGTTCTACCGAACCCTTGAATTAAATTCCATAAGGCCTTCGCTGAACGGGAGCGAATTTCATATGCCAGGATTTGAAAGAAAGATGGAAATAACTAATTATTTCCGTAGCAGACGTTCAAAATTATGCAAATGATTTACGTTGAAGAATTCCACGAGTGGGTGGTGAAGACAGCTAAGCTGTCAAGGGTTGAGAACTGTATCAGTCGACGCATGATCCCAACTTCATTTGGACCACCGATTTCGAGTCCAAAAACGCAAATTTTGTTCTCAAATTGCCTCGGAATAGAAATTAATTTATAAAATGAATGTAAAATTGAAATATTACGTATTTACGCAACACATACCTCACTTCTGTACGAGTTAAAGTAAGATCTACATGGGTTAAAATCTATTCACCAGGAAAGCCTCAAGTCTTTTTAAGATCTACATATTCTTCTTGTAATATTTGTATTAATTAAACCAAATTAGAGCAAACAAAGAATTTGAACACAATAAGCACTATAAATCAAAGCTCAACTTTGTGGAAGGAAGCTACTCTAAAGGAGTAAAATACTCTTAGTAATTTCCACTGAATATATTTGAAAAACAGAGGACTAGTTTAATCTTCGTTCAGACATTAATATAGAATATGTCTGATCGAAGAGGGAATTAGTCTCCTATTTGTCTCAAATATGTGTCATAATGAGTGTTTTACTCCTTTTATATATGTACAACGTTTTGTACCATATGATAGTATCCCTCCTGTGAAGTTTGGCTTTAGAAAGAATGAATCTAAAGCAAAGTAACCAACAGGATCTTACTTTGTGGAAAATAGTATACAAATTCATTTCCAACTATATTAGAGTATATATAATCTAGTATCAATGAAAGATGTAAAAAAACTTGATTATAAGCTTAATGAAGATTTCAGAAGGATCTGAATACATAATTATTTGACCTGAAGATGGGTGCAGAATAGGAGGCTGAAAATTCGAAGGCAAGGAGAGAAGCTACACGGTTGGAGACCCCAAAACTTTCTACAACAAATAATAGATTAAAACGGTTGTAATGATGCAATTAAAAACCACGTGCTACTATTCAAGGTCTAAATTTAAAGGTTAACATAGAATATATCCCATGGAATGATTTAATTAAGCTCCAACACAAAAACCATACGGTCAACTGCAAAAGAGTACGTAAACCAATGACTGATAGAATAATACTATATGAGAGTTATAAACTGAAAAAGAATTGAAGAATAATGAAGTACATTCACTTTCAGGTCAAATATGAGTGTCAGGTAGTTTAATCTATATTAAAAACAATAGGGAATCAAGCACACATAACGTTACTGACCGCGAACAAAAACATAATGAAGACATTATGATATGCGCCGTTATATTTGATTGAATTTTGACAGTGAATGTCAATTAGGAAGGTGAATTGAATTTACTAAACGTGATCCTCATTGGTTTTTATGTACTGTCACAATGGTCACTTTGGACACTTGGACTGTTTACATCAATTTCTAATCCTATGCTCTTAAAAAATGATATTCTATTGTGCTACAATTACGATGAAAAGGTTGTAAGATCATGATAAATAGACAGAACACCCACTTCTCACTATACTTTTAATGAACGTATTTTCGTAGGTAATTTTATGCTTAACTACATTTATCTCCCTTCCTATACTCGCCATTTAAAATGTGATAGCAGCATGCACTATCGGCATCTGCTTCAATTTTATCGCAACCTGTCAAAGACTGAAGTGAAGCAACCTTTATCCGATTAATTCATAGTTGATGCAGGGTAAGAGTTATAGATTTTAAGGATAATGAGCGGAAATTTGAAGGCTGAATGAATTTATCGGTTGTGGATTAAGCAGGAAACGTTTAATTGATGAAAGTTTAATGCGATTATCCGGCGTTGATGAGAATCGGGCAATTGAATCCCACACTCGAGTGGAATTAACGATTCCATAAGACGAACTTGCAACCTGACAAGGATGGCTTTATACTAAATATAGGTGCTCTTAAATGTGTGGAAAACCTTGAAAGATTTCCCACTCTTATGGCTTCTGGTTTCATCTTGAACATGCTCTTACTAAATGTTCACGGATTATGAGTGTGCTCTAATGGTCGGAAGCCGCATAAAAACAACGCGCTTCTCCCGTTAACCAAGTATGCTCTGCATTAATCTGGAGATAGCTTTATCCCTTCATTTCAAACCTTTGCATTATTAGCCGAGAGATAAAAACGACGAAGGTCAAAATCTCACGTGACTCTTCCGGATTCCCGATAGTGAAGTGAGAGTGAAATATGTAAAATAAAGAATATTTTATTAAAAATTCCCTTCCTCTTTTTAAATCCAGCATGTGTCTACATTATTTCCGTAGGATGTGTTTCAAAGAATCCAAGAAGAATGAATTCCATACTTTCTCATATTTTTGAGCTTTATACCCGTTTGTTTCTTGTATACCTACTAATTGGTTGAAAATTTATCATTTAATCCTTGATAGAAGGAATTTCAAAAACAATTGTAATGTATATATTTGAAAATTAAGCTATTTTTGTAGTCACTAAATATAATATTTCTATAGACTAATATATCATATTGGGGAATCAAAACTAATGATTAATTTAAACATTTTTTATATTTCCCTTTAACTATATATTCGGAACCACCAACGGTGATAAGAATTTCAGCGTAATTTCTGCCGACGATTTGGCTGCAAGTCGTTTATTAGGTTGATGGGAGGTACTATATAGTCTATGAACCCCCATTCCACTATCATCGATCTTAAAGTTCTCTCCAAACGACAGGTTTCCACTCCATGCACTTCCATAACCTGCTTATCTATCTGAATAGTACGACTGTAGGAGATTTTAGTCAACTATTCAATCACAATATAGCAGTAGCATGGGATTTCGCCGGTGCAAAAATAGAACAATTCTCCTCTAATAGGTATCATATAGTCAATCTTTTTTCAGAATATAATAAATGATTTTTACACTAAAGCTAATAAGATACTGCAAGGCAATTTTTATCTGCTCAGATACATAACAGTTTTAAGAAAGCTTAGCAGTAAGCAATGCTACTGTTGAATCCTGCTCAAACTGCCGTAATCATAAATAAAAATAAAAGAGTTTAAACGAGTTACGTCAAAAAATCAAATAAAACCGACATTTGACTACATAGTTACATTACATTGCCTCAAAATGTTGACAACCAAAATATAAAAAAATTGAAAGACAGAGTAATTAATTCCTTATTTATAACTGACAACGAAGAATAATAATCAAATGTTGTTATAAACTAGCTATTTTGTGTTCTGTCAACCAAGAGTAAAGATGTAGAAAATTTCTCTTTGTACTAGATTGAATAGATTCAGAACAAAACTTAGTTTTCATTTAACAGCCGTACTTAATAATAAGCATTTAAATTCTCTGCTTTAGAAGCGAAGAAACTAAAGTAGCTGTCAATTAACTACTGAAAAATGGGTCGGTTACAACACTTTCATCTAGATATTCAATCTAAGGAAGTTCATGTCCGCCCACATCCGATCCGTATAAAATTAAAATTCAAAAACTCCAACACGCGATGCAGAGTAAGGAAGCCGTGATTTAATTCTCCGTGAAAACTTCATTGATGATAATAATACGAATGATGAACTGACGTGGAATTACTCTTTCCGAGGGTATCTCTTTTAGCCCACGAAAAGCGATCCATAAAAACAACTACATCATCCTAAGTGAATGTTTCGTCAAAGGCCGAGCAAATTCTCTACGTTTTTTTTATGCCACGAAACCCTTCCGAAATTAGCTTCTTGTGAGATGAATCACTCCCGAAATTCATTACCCGAGCGGGGAATATCTCTCTGAATCCGCAATCATAAGGTGGCAGCACTAGTCACGTGTGAATAAACGCCCCATCTATCTAGAGGCCTCCCACTTCATCACTATGTCTCGATTATCGGCAATCAAAGGACATCCATCATTCCCGGACTTCCGCCCATTTTGCCCTTATCTCCCGCCATTTTCTCTACCCCCCCCTCCAGCTTTATCATATTTTCAAACATACATCAAAAGTTAATCTTCTTCTTCAGACATCTTTTAGCCTCAGCATAAATATTCATTTATTCTTTTCCCAACGCGATCACATCGCTTAAATTTAGTGTTCATCGAGGTTTAAATCCCCCAATAAAAAGCTTCGTGTCTATGAGAATACTGTTTACTACCATGCTCCAAATAATCTTTATCAAACAATTGTAAAACAATTCAGTTTAAAAATATTGCTAAGATAAGTTTTTGATAAATTGTAAGTTGCACGATGTTCTTTTTGTCTAAACCGCTCTCTTTCTAGTTCGACATTTCAGTATTTGGAAGTATTTATTTTAATTGCATGGGCATAAAAATCTCAATGTCCAAGCGAAAAGGACACATATAGATCCATAGAAAAATCATTAACTTTTAAGTAAGAAGTAAAAAATTCAGTAGAAAATAAAATAAAGAAACTTCTTTGGTGGTAAATCGGTGGAAACGAGCAATCATCATATTTAAAAGCAGTATTTGCACATGATTTACTCAGAATTTAAAAAATTAAAATTTTGAATTTAATTGAATAAATTGGATTTCAAATTCATGAAATATAACCACTCCGATCACAGCATAGCCACCATCATCGTGTTGGAATTATCAATGGTGAAATCGGTCCTGGACGCATTTTAATAATTCTAATTCTGTGTAATTTTGTACGAATATTTCTCCTTAATATAGTCTAGTGGCTAATAGTATGGGAGATTATTTAGGTAGTTTTCGAAAAAAAAAATCCTCTGTTGAAAGTGAACTGTAATTTTAAGCGCTTTTAACTGAATTACTTCTCAACTTATCATTATCATGTTCAGAACTAAAGTGTGTTTAAAGAATGCAAACTACCCACGTTTTGGGTATATTAATAGACGCACGGTCCCAGAATTTAAAGGTCTTCCCCGTTCTTTCTTGCTGGTTATTTTTCTCCTGCAAGGGACTTATCCAAGGCTTTATTTATAGGTCGATTTTCTTAAAAAGTTTAGTCATTTCGCCAGAGTGCTCCTTTTCTACAGTCCTTAATATCCTCAGCCTCTCCCTGATTTCTTCGCTTATTTATTCACCGTTCCCTTTCTCTTTCAGAAATCCCTTTATTTGTACCCTTATGAAAGGGAGCTTCCCACGGCAATAAGTCGAATCCTAGATGCTCAACGGGTGATCCGCCAATCGGCAACAATGCAATCTCCTCCATTGTTGATGAAGGAGCCCTTTGTTCTGCGTCACCTCCGTGTTCATCTCCGTGGAAGCCTCGGGGCCGTAACCATGCCGTCCAAGTTTCCGCCTACGTGCCATCGATCCCCAATTCGACAAAATTGACTTTTAAAGTGGTCCCATTTTATTTCTCTAATGACTTGGGAATTTGATTTGAGGCGTCAATTGCGAGATGCGCACGGATTAGCACTGTCACGTGAGGCGTGCACCGGACGTCCGGGGCTTCGATCCAAAGAAATGGAGGCGGAATTCACTTAGCCTTTCTTTTTCGGAGAACAACGCGGATGGCAATCGAGAGGCTCCTGTACACAATAACATCGTTGCCTTTACGGAGATACGTATATCGTATATCCTCAATTCCACGTTCATTCCTCTCCAATGAGAGTTTCGCTGAAAGTAAATTGTAAACTTTTTCGTTTTATAGTTTATCATAAAATGTTCGTGCACGTATTATCATTATTATGTCCTTATACCCCAGATACACTAGAAGGTGCATGCTTCCTTTCAGTGGGGTTAAGGGTCATCCAAAAGCTTTCTTTTATTAAATTAAATGTACAATAAAGTATGATTGTAAGTATTGCAGCAAAACAGAATTAGATTTTCATTCGGAAACTCTTGTTTATTATCCATCATCTTAACCTCGCAATATTTTAGCCAAAAATAGACTTGTTTAATTGTTCGAGGTAATTTATCTATCCTTATTGTTATGAATCTCTGCAATATAATGCCTTTCGACATTGGATTTACCGAATTAAAAACCGTCAATGTAGATGAAGAAAAACCGTACATGTTAATAGAAAAGGCAGTGCTTATTATTATTGCTATGACAACCATTAATGAATTAATAACGGATTATTGGTTAAGGAAAGAGAAACTAAAAGTCAAAAATGTTCAGGAATTGCAAGACAAGATCGAGGAATACGTAGCTTAAGTCTACTTCAAGTAAGAGGTGAAACCGTTCAGAAACAAAATCAGAAGAATTCAAAATTAACATATGATCATCCGCTTCGGCCATGCCTTATGATACGTAATCATTTACAAATAAATATTTCCATGGGATATATCCCATCTCTCCACACTAATGCGCTTTGAGCGTTCAGTTACACGTTACTCACTATCGCAAAAATCGATCGATCGATAATTTTCGATAATTTCGTGCAAGATATAAAAGAATCGATCTATCGATTAATATCGATCATTTCGTGAAAGAGATGAGATTCCATTCATTATCCATTTATAATAGTATGAGTGAATACAACAGTATGACATTTCTTTTTAATCCGATAACTATCGCTACCTATCGAAGTCTCCCTTCGGTAAAACGACAGAATGCTTCCTATAAACGAACTAAGGATTTTATTTTACAGCCTGCTTAAATTTATGAGAAATATTCTGCGAGCTTTTAGTCTTATTGAATCCATTACTTTAACTCTACCTCCTGGAAAATATTACGGACGTGAAAACCAAATGAAGAGCAAAAATGCACCAAATCCCTTCCATCTAAAACCTTGTTATACATAGAGAATAACAGATAGTATTCAAACTGCCGAGACCGTTTGCGTTTTTGTCGGCACTATCGATGAAAGAGCGCCCCGAGAGAACAATATTACACGGGAGATGGCACTTCGCTTCTAAATTATTTACATAGAAAGGCAAAAAAATCGATACCTCTCGCTCCCAAAACGGCACTCTTCCCAACTCTTGCAATAGCATTCGCGATAATGGTATCACCGCACTGCCATAATCAGTTCGCCAATGTACAATCCACGGGAATCGAAAAATAAAACGGTTATACACACGAAAACTTTTCCTTTGCCTAAAAATCAAAGGGAGGTTTTACCTTTGCCACAATCAGGGAAGTTGGAAAGGATTTTGATTGGCATGTCATTGAAAGAGCCCTCCTTGATGTCAGAAGAATTTTCTTAAATTAATTTAGGGGAAGCATCAAACAACCTCAGTTGCTACGACGTATGATTATCCAGATTTAAGCCTGAAATTTCGGTAAGAATTCTTTTATTACGGCTAAGTAAATCCAATTATAAATGCCTCTCTAAAATGAAAACTCTTACTCGCTATTATCACCGAAAAATGTGCAAGAATAAAAGAACACTTCTATAAATATAACCTTTTTATCAGCTGGGTATTTCTACCATAGAAAATGAATTCTAAGATGTCATAGAAATAAAAGTTTCCTGGTCCCACAGCAGAATTTTTATTTAGAGAAGTTTCAGACACCAACGGCCATATCAGCTCATCAGGTGATATTTGATGACCGAAACCTGCCAAAATAAAAATTCTATTAAGAAATCTAGGAAGTCTTATTTCCAATAACATCTTGGTAAAGGTGTTTCACGAAGTATAGCCGTCGCACATTAATTGTTGGCCAATTGTAATTTAATCTATACGAATTACTGTGATTGGAGGGAAATGTTACATTATTTAACTCAGTTAACTACATTTAATAATATATATATCTTTATTGATATTTTTCATTTTAATGTAACATAATTGTAGCTAAGTTAATATTTTATCGTTTATTCCAATTTAATTTTGTCGGATGTACACCTTACGTCACGGAGCACTTTGCGTTACATAAAACATAGTATGTAGTACAAAAATTTGGTCAATAGAGCCAATAATGTCCACTTAAAAAATCTATAAAGCTACCAGAGAAAATTGTCAAGCAGTTACAACGTAGTTCAATGATACTGTTCCTTTCGATACCGATAAATCCGCCATAACCTAGGCTTGTATCTTTTATAAACCTACTTGAAAATGAAATCACAATTTTTCTTCTCTGTCCACGTAGGCCGTAGCGCGTAAATGAAAGTTGAAAGAAAACGACAAGAAACCACGACTTCAAAAAAGTGCCGCACGCAATAAATAAAGAGTCCTGACTATTGGAAGATTTATAGCTGTCATTTATCTAATATATATTGGGAACGCGAACGTGGATGAACTTAGCTCGATCCCATTGCCGTTCATCCTTTTCTCGTTCCTTTCCGCTTGTATCCACATCTCTTTTTTCTCCACATCCAAAATTTCTCCCTCGATTCCTCTCCTACCTCCATTTTTCCTTTTGTCTACAAAATGTATCGCTTTCAAGAATAACGGAAGAACGTATAAATCAATGCAGTGTTTTCTAAAGAACTCTCAAATTCAGCGAAAATACCCACAGAAACGATGAAACTTCTCAGTGGCTGCGCGAAATGGTCTACCTTAAAGAGAGAAAGAATTTCGGAATAAGATTATGCGAGACAAAACAGCAAATAATTTTTTCAAGAAATATCACTTGATCTATTCCCCAAATTTCCAATTCGTCCACGGCTACCATAGTGATTTCCCACAATAAAAGCAAATGATAAGGAATAAGAACGCGGTATGCAATTGTCAACAACTAAGGGGTCGTACACAAATTACGTAACGCAAAATTCTTCAATTTTCGACCTCCCCCATGTAACAGGACCGTGACGCTAGGCAGGACCCCTACCCCACACTCCGTTACGTAGCGAGTGCTTTGTGAAAAGTTTTGGTCTTATATTTAGGAAAGAAAGATTTTCAGTCCACAATAATAATTAACATTTTAATTAAAAATTTCAATTTTAAAGGCCTTTCATACACTTCAACTAGATTTGATACAATGACCTGTTGACAATTAGCATCGCCCAAAACACAGGGGAATACTCGTGCAGCCTACCGCACTCTACTCGCACTCTGAATACTTCCGTTCGACACTCGTGCTTGCTCATAGCTGCCAATTTTCTCCGGTAAATTGCGCGCAGGTTTTAAATGCAAACTTTAAAAATGCAGAAATTTTGCTATTTGTTGCAGTTCTAAAACCACGGCGTAACGCAAACCTTGACCCCCTCCCGCTAACCAGGTCCGTAACGCCTGCTCGGACCCCCCTCCCCCAAAATTGCGTTACATAATTTGTGTACGGCCCCTAAAATGAAACCTCTGCTTACGAAGTGTAAATCCTAGGAAACAAAAATAGTATTTAGTTAATATGTAATCCATCTCGTAGGCCATAACATGCAGGGAACTTATTCTCTTTCCTGTACATATTTTAGTTTCTACTAACATTAGGTTTGCATTCGTATTTCACATCCCTTTTTTGCGGGTGTTTTCATGCAGTGGATCTTTATTCCTACGATAATATTATATTTTTTTAAATCTATTCCAAGTTTCCCCTGTATTTTATTATCCTATACATGTATTAGTTTTCTATTTTTGTCATTGACGTCAGGTTAGATGGAAGAAAAAATTTTTCAGTCTTAATCACCCTTCAATATAAACATCAAAAGATCAAGTAAATGATTAATTTACTTTTGTAATGTCAAGAAAAAAGGTAAACAAAAAATCAGAATCACATCTAAACATCTTGTTTCAAGACTAAGTCGGACCGAACGTAGTATTTCAAAACCTACGTTCATCCATGAATTACTTTAATCTGATTCAATTTTGTTCGCTTTTCCTTTAATGGCCTGAGAGCTTAAAAATGTTAGGTATGCGGAAGTAACATCCATTAGAGAATCTTAATGGCGAAAAAATTCGAAAAAATAAACGTTTCCCTCACACTCCATCTCTGAAGTAGCTTCCATTAGAGCGCCCTTGAGAAATTTACTACCAATATGAGGAATTATAACTTATTACTCGATTCTTTCATACTTCCTCATCTTTTTTTGTAAGGGGAATTTTTGAAAAAGAAACAAACTGTTGGAGCAACAGCATTGGGAGCTTCGCAACCTCTTAACAGGAAGTAGGATTAGAGTCTTGATGATGCTGGCGAATCCACATTCCACAAAGATCAAAAATTTCTTGCTAAACTTTCCGCTTAGGATTAAGTGGGCAACGAGATAATCAGGAAATTTTGAGCTGCGGTCTGAAAACTAGGCGAGGGCAGGAGATGATGAAATCTCCAGCTAGTTATATTCCATGTAGTTATAAATCTCCAGCTCTTATATTCGTTTCTACAATGCTGGATTCCGCCACTGGAGGATACCAAGAGGATGCTGGTGAACATGAACACAGAATATTTGAGGGAAGATTATCTCAGCAATCTTACTTATCCTCAGATCGTAAAGCATAATTTTTGGACAATTGCTAATGAATTCGGTGATTTGTTGCCATCGTGTCCCGGGATAATTCTATCAGAAAATAGTAAACACTTGGAAGGAAACAGTACAGATTCTCCTAACATTCTGCCACGGCCATGGACTGTAGCAATATGAATAATAAACTTTGTAGTTAAATTGATATCAAAATATTAAAAAAATACAAATATCTGGGAGGGACTGAGATGAAAATACTCTTCTTCCTAATAACTCATCGTCGTAGATAATACATTAATTAAATTAAAGAAATTACATGAGAAAAATAAGAAGAATTTTGGATATAAAATACATAAGAGATTCTTGAGAAAATGAATTTATCGAGTGCAGAAAAACACCCACAAAGAATGGTGATGTAAAAAACCTGCGCAAACCTACCGATAGTAACAGATAGATAGTATTAGAAAAGAAGAAACAAAAAAATTACATATACTATCAATAATTTAAGTTATGCGATACAAGAATAAGTATAGGCACGTTAGCAATTTGATAATTAGCATCAATACACATTATATCATAAAACAAAAGGTATTACTAATATGAACCTACCAGTACTGCTAGTTGATAAAATAATATTTATAATCTATCATCATTTTCATACTTCGTGGATGGACATAATGAAGATATAGAAACAATTTACAATTTACTTAAGTTTTAATAAACCCTTAATAAATATTAAAGCCAGTTAAGTAAAACAACCAGTATCGGCTGAATCGTCATCTTCAGCTGATGAAACGGAACTGACGTTGGCTCATTCCATTAAAGAGGAGGATCTATTCAAAGTATGCACATAATGCTGGATCTCGCATTAAACTCGCGAATGCATTAAATGGATTTGAGAACCCCTCCATTCGTGCAATCCGAGCTGCAAAAACCTGCACATGGAGGGTTGTGGGTAGTTTCGGAAAATGCTAAACTTTATGTGGATCTTGCCCAGTTGAAATAAATGCATACCCTAACTCCAACCGGATCAAAGGAAATCCAAAAGTATCAAGCTGTTTGGACTCGGATATCTGAAGCGCTGGTAACCAAAATTCGGAAACGTGTTTGATCATGAAGATAATTAATTCCGGTTGAGAACTGACAGTACTTCGATGAACGCCATTAGCAATTACAACAGAAATTTTGAAATGCTACTCTCCGGGAGTTTTTGCTGCTACGGGATTATTTGACGTTCGCTCGAAAAAGGTTAAAATAATACATTTCACTCTTTTTTCATAAAAAGCGAAAATGCCACTTAAACTCTAAATAAACTACTCTAATGTATAACATTCAATACATGTGTATATAAACTCTTCTATTAACTATATGATTCTTACTTTGGAGGAATGTTTTCCTGACAGATATTAACCGGAAATTCTTCAAAGATGTCTATTCTACGCGTCTTTCTTCATCTGTCCAAGACTTTTCCTCCTTCATCAATCATTTCTGTCCATATTCTTTCTTCCCCGTTCCAATTCAACTTTAGTCTCTTCCATCCTACTGATCAATCGATTCCGAATACGTACATACGAGTAAAATTGGCCAAACAGTGATGAATTACATTATCTATCGTCAATTTGAATCTTTCTGCGCTCCACTGCTTGTTATAAAAATAAGGAGATACTTTTAAAGAGATTCAAAACAATGCCATAGAAGATCTTCAATATTTTAATCAGTTAATTTCTACTTAATTAAGATAAGTTAAAAAATAATTAATGAAAAATGCGAAGGAAATAGTTTCAGGAGTGACTCAATGAAAAATTCGATGAATTTCAAGATTAGATTAAATTTCGTAAGTATAAATTGAAGTAAATTATCAGGGTCTTTATGATAAACAAACAGAATAAGGTATGAAATATTGTATGAGATAGCATTTGGAAAACAAAACACGAATATTTTATGTATCTATATGCCCATGTTTATTTGTACCTTCAGGTAAATGTCTAAATTTATTAGCACAGGTCATAAAAATTAACTATTACTTTATTCCATAAATTTATGACAAATTATTTGATTAACAATATTAATTAAAAATCGTGATTATTATTCATATATTTTTTAAATTAAGTAATACTTTATTTCTATCTAATGTGTTTAAGATGAAGTTCCAACCAGTGAAGACCGTAGTGATTGAATGTGACTAAATTTATGTTTACCAGGAGATGTTGCTTAGCAACGAATTGTAGTTTATTTTTTTGAAAGTATTCACCTCAGTTTTACTAAATTTGTTCAATCATTGAACTCTATGAAAAAACAACTTCGTAAATTGAGTTCAACCATATGGACCCACAGCTTATGGGTTCATGTAGCCCCATAGTGCGCACATACAGAATTCTTGGAATTCGTTAGAAAGATAAACTCGTCTGGAATAAGAATACGCTCCTGGATCAATTTCACGCGTCTTAAACGCAGAGACAGCCAATAAAGATCACTCCTTAAAGCCCTCTTTAAAGGAACAAACACGTCAAACAGCAATTCATCTCAGGGACATCGCTATTCTTTGCGATGATATTGCCTTCCGGTGAGCCAAATCATTCTCTCACGAAACAACGTCACTTTCGAACCCGTACTTGTTTTCCAGAGACGGAATAACTTCATGATGAGGGCAGCACATGAGATGAGACTTCCCTCGAATATGATACCGTGAGGGCTATTTTGATCACCTCCCATTCCCTCGCTGAAGAACTGAGGGAGTGTTTATGAGATACATCGATTCACAAAATACAAGGAGATAGTTAGAATTTTAATCAGTGTGAAATTTAGCAGTCCAATATTCGAACACGATATATCTTTGAAGAAAAGATGAATCTAAGTGTTGCCAATGAATCGATTATTGATAATTTGATACTGAGGTTTGAATAGCTACTCGGTAACAATATCCTACATTGTTAACCAATGCTATTACTTAGAGTTAAAGACACGTATTATAATTTTATTGTTGGATATTAAGATGATGGAAGCAAAACGAATCACACTCTTGCGAAAAATATTTGCCCCAAATTATATGATTTCAATAATATTTGAGTATCGTATGAAAAGTGGAGAGAAGAAGTTAACCAATCAATAATTAAAAATGATGCATTTTCATAGCTTCAGAGATAATTTAAGCTAAACTTATGAATATTGTCAAATTTTAATTTTAAACTTCGTAAAAATCAAACAAATTCCTATTTCATTCTTATAATTTAGCATTGGGAGGTAAAGTTATTTAATTATTATTAGTAAATGCATAGACTAAAGATATTAAATTTCTTATTTGATTAATGGTAGATATCTGGGGGTTTCACCATTACTTTTTTCAGGTAGAAATTTGGAGGGTCCCCGTCCTAATCCAGACCCAGGAGCGGCCCGCCACCTTCCCATCAGGAGGGACCATAAGAAAACTGACCACGTGGAATACGATTTAAAAAGTTATAAAAATTCAAATGAGCAACAATTCATTGTCTTCGTCGTCTCACTCGTCCAAAGAGATATACAAGCGTCTTTTGATTGACGTTCTACGATTAAAATTAAGATTTTGCTATAAATGTCCTGTTGGTAAACGGCAACGTTGCCGTTGGGTTGGGTTGGGGGGGGGATTTCTAGCAAAAATCTAGAAATCCTCCCCCCCAGCCCAACCCAACCCACGTTGAAATTCAACAATTACCTCAGCTAGTTGATAATAAGGCAGCAAACCAAACCAAGTAGGCCAGTGAGCTATTTAAAACATCCGCCTATCTGACTGAGCAACGTTACCGTGTGTCAACGGGTCATTTCTAACAAAATTACGGAAAATCTCAATTTTCATCTTAGAACGTCAATCAAAAGACGCTTGTACATCTCTTTGGACGAGTGAGACAACGAAGATAATAAATTGTTATTCATTTGAATTGTTTATAACTTTTTAAATCGTATTCCACGTGGCTCCTGAGCTGCGAAGGCGAGCTAAGGGTCCGTATCAGGACGGGGAGCCCCCAAATTTCTACCTGAAAAAAGTAACGGTGAGACCCCCAGATATCCACCATTAACCTCTTATTTTATTTACTTCTCTTTAGATCCATAGAAAAATATAAAAAAAGATAGGAAAAGGGAGTTCAAGTGAAACGGAATGGAAGACTTCAAAAATATCTTCTAGGATTTTCAACGAATTTGCTGTTTTAAATTTTACCTTTTTCTATAGTTTAATCTTCAAATTGACGCGATCCATATTTTAAAAGATTCCCGGAGAAAATTAGATCCATTTCTAGAAATATGCCAAACCACAGCACTTTTCTGTAAATGATCAACTTTAAATGTGGTTACGAGAACAGAAAGAAAAGACCGTGGTTACACAACTTAACTCAAAGTTACCAACTGTACTCGACGTCCGACACAAAAGAAGACGGGTACACAAACCAAGACAGTTATCAAATACTGCACGATTTGCATTCAAAAGCACCCAATCTCGAGCATCACACCACTTCTTAAAACTTTTACTATGCTACGAGAGGAGAGAGTAAAAGGCCCTCAGGATATGCAATCAAATCATACGCGTGTCTCGTGTTGCTTGAAAATCGTCTTCCGGAGAAACTTAACTCACGTCTATGACTGGAATCCGTCATAAAGAAGATGAAGCGTATCTGCCGTTTGAAAGCCTCTTTCTCAAAGACATCCGCCACTGCGAAATATGCAAACATATTCCCCTTTAAAAATGAGAGGAACGTTTATCTCGGGCTAACAGAAGCTTCGCTTAAAGTCATAAAAGGGAAGTAGAGTCAATTACTCAGGATGTCTCGTTTTTGAGATCTGAGAGAGAAAAAGGTGATTGTGGAGGAAGAATTAAATTGTTCCAATAAGAATCCCCTCCGAGTGTAGCTCGGAGGAGATGGGAAAAATGATTAAACGAGAATAAGAAAGTGGCCCCGGGATAAGGTGCTAAGAGAGGGAAGCTGTAATTCCATCGAGCTGAGATTTCCTCCATTTGGAATTAGAAGAATGGGTGAATGAAGGAAGGCCCAGATGTAAAGGGACTAGAGATTCCATCCATCGACTAATTCATCGAAACTTAATTCCATAAAGTCTATGAGCAGCATTAAACTGCCCCACTAGCGGAAATTAGGATTCCAATTCATAATTATTAAGCACTTCCAAATGAATTGCTTTGGTCTATTATATTGCTTAATCATATCAAAGTACATACATTCACGTTGACTCTCAGAATTGTGCGTTGGCAGCACTTAAGTTTTTCATATTTCTGATTTCTGCCAATAATAATATTTTTAAATATTCAAATAACTCCTTTTGATGTGTCATATAATTCATACTCAATTATTCCATAGCACAAACTGCATACATGCAGGTATTGCTATACACTTGCTAACATACATAGCAGAAGACGGAGCCTCTCAGTGTAATTTCGTATGAAATTATTTGGAAGCATTCAGGAAATTTTGAAAAGGAAAGTGCCGTACTATTAATAATCTCTTACTCACGAAGATTCATGTTTTTCCCGGAGTAAAACATCCGATATAATGAAAACTTTAATATTCACCATGGCGCACCTTTTGAGAGAAACCTTCGGCAGTTGCTTCTCCATTTATATATGCGTACCCTTACAAGTAACCTGAAAATATTTAATGCGCAATATTTCCATTTAAAATCTACGAATGATTTACAATCAAAGCAGTCAAAATAATTATTTAACTTCATAATGATAGCAATGGCAGCAATGTGTTTTATCATGTTGTGCGTGTATCTCCATTATAAATTATTTTATTTCGTTTACGTATCTAAATACCATCAACGAACAAAAACCTTGGCAGCGTAAATATTTAAGAGGCACAATGGGATACATAAGTGTAATAATACACAGTTATTCTGCCACTTTTGTTGATTATATTATTTGATAGGTCCAAGATTTTCTAAAACTGATCACCCAATTTTTATAGCGGAATTTTGCTCATCTTCATTACAGATAAACAATATTTTTTTTAAATAGCTATGTGGTGCACATCTAGAGGTAACTTAAACCAATTTTTTTATGACTTAAATGGTACATATATACGTAATTACTGACTAATGCAATGTTCTCTATGAATCAAGGCCCTTCTAAGCTTTAAAAATACATATGTTAAGAAAGAAAGTGCTCTAATATTCAAGATTTCTTAAGACAGTGGAACAAAATACTTGATGAATTAGCATCATCTGCACTGGAAACATCGGTAGTTAACAAGGGAAACTGAATAATAAATCCACAATAAGAACTTCCATTTTCAACAGATATAAAATCTTACTCTTGAAACTTAAACAGTCATTTGAGAACATGGAGACAGGCTGTTAGCTATTTCATTATTGATTCTACAAAGAGGTTTGCTTCTGTTAAATTTGTTACTCGTTCTGGGGATACGTTGTGATCAGATACAGAAGAACATTAGAGAATAATTACTGTATGCAACAGATGAGGAGAAGACATAGAGTAGGGCAATAGAATAGTAAGATTAATTCAGAATTATTTTTTCAGTGAAATCAATAGGTTCGACCTTTTAATTGTCATTAGAAGAGATACTGTTTTTAATGTGGAGTAGTGGATAAGGCACGATGTAGAAAATAAGTTCGTACAAAAGAAAAGAGAAAGGAATCTTTGTAAGATGAGGGATAACGAGGAGTCAGAGATGGCAAACGGGGGAAGTCAAAGATAAAGAGTAATTTCGTTGAAGCGGAAATGGGCTTGTAATATTACAGAAATGAATGACCAACTTCGGACTCTTCCAGAGTAATGGAATGGATACCTATGTGGATAAAGTTGCCGAGGATATGACTCAAAGAAAAATATAAAAGGGATTCCATCAAATTCCTCTGGAAAGGTTGGAGTGGAAGTAAAGATGGAAGTTTTGCAAAAAGCACGAAAGCCCTCAAAAGGGATGAGCTCAGTAACGGTGTCTTTTTGGATCAGAATTTGAATGTATCAATGCCCTTGTATTGAGAGAGAATTATTTTTAATTTAATTCAGTTTTGTTTCAGAAATTAAGCAGGATGTTCTTAAGATTTGAGTGCTCCTCCAAGACTATTGGAGAGGATTCATTTGTTCTACATCCCCTATGCAGATATTGTGTCTCTGTTCTACCCGTGTTATTGTTACCCTTTAATTAGTCGCATAGGATCAATATGAACAAAATTACATTTGTCGAGAATGTATATTATTATTGGATTTATAGTACACACAAAAACAAGAGTTTAACGTGATAGTTTTTCTATTCTCATCTAGCATTTTGTAGATTCCAAATTGATGGCAATTTATGCTACTTATCGAGACAGAATTAACCCGTTGCACTGAAATGACGAGCTTAGCTCGTCACGGACTTCCGATGCTAAGTCGCACAATAACGAGTTACACTGGTCACAATGTAATATATCGTTTTTTACTTTTTCCATATACGAAGTATAGAGAAAGTATTGTTTTCATGAAAAAAATCGACTTCGAGATTTCAACGAAAATACATGTTTTGGGGTCCCTAGAACATGTTTTGACCATTTTCGGAATGATGTCTGTGTGTATGTGTGTGTGTGTGTGTGTGTGTGTGTGAGTGTATGTGTGTGTGTGATAGTGGGCGCTCTAACATGAAAACTATTAGTCGTATCAATACCAAAATTCATATATAGTACTTTGGTGTGTGCTGTCAGAGTTGATTAGCTTTTGGAGTAAATCGGTAAACCGAAAGTCGAGCTTCATTCATCAAAGCTCATTTCCGGTTTTCAAAATATCTCCATAAATATTATATTTAGGTATAAACTATTAAAAATAAAAGTTTTAGAAAATGTCATTTACTATAAATTTTGTATGAAACAAATTTTTGTATCACTGATTGTGTAGGAGTTATGTGGGAAATACTGATAAACCGGAAGTTGCTGATTATGTACGTTGTGGGCGCTCTGGGAGCTGGGGCGAAAGGCCAATTTAATCGTTTTTCATCGAACATGTCCCGAAAAACATTATTTATAGTGTTTGTGACGTAAAAGATAATATGATATAAATTTAACACTCCTCTTCCAAGTTTAGATGGAATATAGAGTTCGAAATTACTGTCGTATATAAATATTTACATCTTATATATGGAGAAAGTCATGTGCTGGCCACATCAGATTTTTCTATGTTAATTTCGGACAAGCAAAACAAGATCATATTTTACTAACCATCCCACGAAAAAAATTCCAAAAAATAAATAGTGGATTGAGGCAGTATATTCAGAAAACAAATCATAGTGGAAGTGATTAAACTCACAAAAGTGTTTATGTCATTAAAATAATTAGGAAATAAAATAAGTTATTTCCCTAAAATTTCCATATCCAGTCCGCTCGATACAGCATACTCGAGATAAATTTCTCCATGAATTCCTTAGCCGGATAATTCTTCTTTTAGAAGATCCCCTAATTCATGGAGACTTTTTAGGAAGACTTAGTGGGTTAGTATTTCATATTATTTATTATCGTCATAAAACATTCACTCTTTTCAGTGCGCAAAGGCATTTTGAGTTACGATGGACTTACTTGGAGTCATGTCTGAAGACCCTGGATGGCGATAAACTGTGATCTTTCAGAGGGAAAAAAGGAAGAGAAAATGGCACAAGCCTTTCGAAATTTTTTTGGAACTTTTCTAGTGAGATAAATAAATAATCTATCCTCCATCGTTCTTTTTCTAACTCGCACTTAGTTAACTTCAGCCCCTCGGTTAGTAATGCCGTAAATACTCTTTGATAAGAGTAGATAATTGACCTACATACTCCTCTGGCTTCAGGACCACAATAGATGATGACAAGGTACTTCTTAGTGGTTTTTCCTAGGAAATCTTGAACTCAGTTGAGAACTGCTTCTATACAATCACGGACAAAACAAAAACAAAAAAATAACCCGACGAAGCGGTTAGAAGTCTATTATAAGCGAGCCCAACTCTAAGATTAGTTTCTCAACGCCTTTTAAAGTTCTCCTCATTGTCAAAGGACAAAGATGTTTTCAAGTGACGACCAGCATCATCTGATAATTCCTGAATCTAGGCACTATGGCGTAATTAGTTTTTTTTTCCGAAAACGTACAGCATAGATCACAAAACGCCTTATAGAATAGCCAGTCAAACAACATGGAAAAGAGATAATATAATTTAGTTAAGTAGTACTTATTCATCTATTAAAGTTTCCTTAAACACATCGCTCCTCAAGTATCTGTTTCGTGACACCTTAATTGACCAGCTTTATCAACTAAACGTTCTAGATCATCGTGCCAAAATTTGATATTCATTAACATTTCAATCATGTATCCTACTCTAAATGAAGCAACAGAATAAAAATATTATTAGTTTCAGCCAGAGTTATGATCTAAGAAGACTAAAATAATAGTAATTTCACATCAATTTAATTATTAGCTGTATTTAAAATTCATTCTAAAAAGGATACATCAATTTTAAAAAATTACCTCCTGCATTTCTTCCTTATTATTAACAACCGTAAAATATACCATAACCATAAGAAAGAAAGGTACTTTGAGAAGTGTATGCAGCAAAGTATTCGAAAAAGCCATTCGAAGTTCCCCTTAAACTGTCTTTTAGCCTAGTATATATTAGAAGTGAAATTTTCCATAAAAATAAAAAAATAAATGGTTAAAAATATTATTTTTGAGGATAATAACATGGAATACAAAAGATAATCTTTTTATAATATCAAATTATTTTCAAGGATAAAATATAACTGATTCTACCGATATCAATTTTAATGGATTCAAGCAAAATTCCATGGCATAAAATTATAAAAACATAAAATAATGAAGAGTTTCACCACATATTCATCACATGACCAATACATTGTTTTCAAAAGAAGTAGCTAACAATAGAAAACAGTAAGAAACTACACGGATTAACATCATTAAGTGTCTGGGCTATGATAAAAAATCATTAAATAACTTTCGATATCACACAGCAGATAATTTAAATCTATCATTATTCTCGCATTTTTCAGTTAGAGAATACAGTATTTATCAAGGAAAGCAATTAGATGTAATAACATCCACAATTGGTCGACTCGTTTCGCAGTATAATATCCAGAAGCTTCCGCGTGCACCCCAATTCTGCAGACTTATTAATTTCCTCGACGGCTTGACTGCCTTATTCGTCGTGAGCGAAGAAAGAATGCAATCGCGAAAGAGAAATTAGAGACCAGACTGACAAATAGAGAGAAAGAGGGAACGCAGAATGAGAAAGTAAAGGTCGTTATGCAGAAGGAAAGGGTTTGGAAAATGGGAGAGATAAAACCAGAAATGAGGGTTCAAGAACGGGTCCTTATTCAGGCTGTGTGCTTGGTTTGAAGCTAACCGTGTACTGCTCATAGCAATTCAATTTGCCGTTACTTCTCTGTATCTGGCGTTGATTAACCTCGCGGACCGCTCATGCAATTAGAGCAGACGCCATCCTTCTTCCCGCAAGCCGATCTTCCTTTGTTTTGCTTCAAAATGGCACCATTCCGTCCCTACGCCAATCCGACGCATTTCTTTCTTCTAATTTGCCGCGATTAATGGCGCCCATCGATTTGCAACGAGCATGGATTTGCTACCGATTAATCACCGAACACGCACACAAGGGTCGCGTTTCCTTTGGATGAAAACAATCCTTCCCAATGCACGGGGATATTAATAAGAGACCGCTATTAGTTTCGTGTTGTTGCATGAATGAATTACACTGGGGAACAATTTTCAACTTAATTTCTGTTGAGTTCGATTTTTGAGCTGTTTAAGGGTAAATGAGGCATGCTGATTTCAAATCTGTGTTTAGTTTTCTTCTATCACGTCAAGTTTTTTCTCTACGCTTTATGTGAATGTGACCATTCTCTCGGAGAAACTCCGGTACCGTCAAACAAAGATACAATTTCGGCGGAATTATTTTCCGTTGGTTTATTCGTTTGTTGGCTACAGTTACATCTTAATTACAATATAGTACAATGTGCGAACATTTAATCCTTTTGTCCCGCAAGAATAGCGAAATTGACCATTGTGCACCTTTGGAAACCAGCGACAGGTTCATATTGTCCTTACTTGCTCAGTTACACTTGAGATATTGCAGTGAGACGTTGTGAGTTGCTCTTATTTAGTGAAGAACTTTCCAGAGTTTAATCTGAGTTCTTATTTGTTTACAAGATTATCAGGGTATAGTTTTAATTTATATATGAACTGAAATATTTTATTATGTTATCTGCTACTTCGCATCGTAAGTGTTCAAAGCAGCCTCGATTCGTTTTTTATATATGTGGTAGTTTTACCATTCCTTGTCAAAGAAAAAATATCAGTGTTTTTGTTAAGCAAGCCTATTTTGCCTACTTTAAAGTGAAAGTTGGTGATCAAGATAAGTCGTGTGCCCCTCACAAGGTGTGTAAGCAGTGTGTTGAGGGTTTACGGATGTGGACAAAAGGAATACATGATAAATTTCAATTCGGTATACCTATGATCTGACGAGAACCCAAAGATCACTCAAGTGATTGTTATTTTTGTACAGTGAAAACATCAGGATAAAACAAGAAAAGCAGATATAAAATAGAGTATCCTAGTCTACCATCAGCTATACTCAGTGCTAGTTTTCAAAGAATTGCCCTCTTTGGAAATACATGAAAACGAGTCTAGTGAAGAATGAAGGGGCCTTAACGACGTAGATTTTAAAATTGAAGATACCGATCGTAAGGGATTTGAGCAGCATGAGTTGAATGATTTGGTACGAGATTTGGGACTATCTAAAAAAGCTTCAGAGCTTTTAGCATCAAGACTGCGTGAGAAAAACTTGCTTGAAAATGGAGCTAAGGTATCCTACTTTCGATCAAGAGAAAGTGCGTTTCTGCAGTACTTCCCAAGTGATGATGGATTTGTCTATTGTCATAACGTACATGGTTTAATGGAAGAGTTGGGAGTTTCAGCCTATAATGCAACTGAATGGCGATTGTTCATCGATAGTTCAAAGCAGAGCATGAATTGAATCCACAATGAAAATTTATTTGGTGCAATTCCAATAGGCTATTCAATTTGTCTGCGTGTAGAATATGAAGATATAAAGAGAGCCATTGATTTGTTGCAATATAACATGCACCAATGGATCATCTGCGTTGATTTTACAATGGTCTACTTCCTGCTTGGCCAGCAACGCGGTTACACCAAGTACCCTTGTTTTTTTTATGTATGTGGGACAGCAGAGCTCGCCACTTTTGGCCGCCACGATCTGATCTGAAACTTGGTGAACCAAATATTCTACATCAGCCACTTTTTGACAGAAAGAATATTATATTTCCACCTCTACGTATAAAATTGGGTCTCATGAAGAGGCTTTGTCAACTGAAGGGGACTGTTTCAAGTATCTCATCTCTGCATTTCCTAGATTGCCATTTGAAAAGATCAAGGCTGGTGTGTTTGACGGTCCACAGTTTCAGCGGCTCATTAAAGATGAACATTTCATCAATACAATGAGAGTACTTGAAAACAATGCTTGGTAAGCATTCATAAATGTTGTCAAAGGCTTTCTTGGAAATACACGAGCACAGAATTACATGGAAATTGTCCAGCAACTCTTGGAGAGCTTTAAAATGCTTATTTGCAATATGAGCATCAAATTGCATTTTTATACATAGCCATCTCGCTGACTTCCCGAAAAATCTTGGTGCAGTCGGTGATGAACATGGTGAGCGATTCCACCAAGATTTGAAGGTCAAGGAGACAGGGTATCAAGGTAGATGGGATGCACGTATGATGGCTGTCTACTGTTGGAGCATCAGATTAAACACTCCAGAAAAAGCTATAAGCAAAACTTTTTACCTTGATTTGCTTGTTTAAAGTTTATATGAGATAATGAATGCGTTTGATTAGGGAAGTATACTTGGTAAGTTTTCTCTTTATTCTCCTTCATATGGACATTTTGTAAGACTTTTGAGATATATAGAGGGGTGTCCTGTAGCTTAAAAACTTGACGTGATAGACAAAAACTGAGGTTCATTTTGAATTCAGATGTCAATCGTTACTCAAAAACAAGTCACAGATCTAAGACAACAAAATCACTGTTCCCCAGTGTTATTTGATACGCAAGTTTAGACCCAGAAGTTACTGAATTGACGTTTTTATACTAAAAAGGTTTATGCTTCCATACCAATGTGACTTGGCCGTACCTTCCGTGAAGCCTAAAAGGTTTTCGAAAAAACCTTGCAATACCAGCTAAAATATTTCTTTATGTTCGTGTTCTTCATTTTCATGTTCAACATTATCCATAGTGGAAACGGAGATTGACTTTAAGGTGAAACTTTTGCAGAAGCCTTTATCAATAATATGTACGTGAACATTTTTATTAATTCTAATTTTCGTTTTCCTTAGTTTTATTTCAATTTTACTAACTTTCGTTCCGTTTTGTCCTGATCTCTTAATACTTATGAACACTTATCATATTTAAATAGAATATTTTCTGATAACCTAAGTGTGTTTACTATGATGTGATGTTCTCAATACTCATTCTCAACTAAGTAGCTAAGAAGTGCTATCAGGAATCTTTAAAAATGTTGCTGGATCCTCCAATTTTGGACTAATGATAGAAATACAATGGAGAGGGGTATACTTTAACGATTATCAACTCAGCTATAGAGTAATTAATTACATGTATAGTTTTTACTCGTTTTCTATAGAATTGTAGCGGAAATTTCATAAACAAATAAATTATTAAAACACGCTCTGGATGTAAGAATTCAGCACTCAGTATATGATTTACTCATTTTAAGTGAATTGGCCATAATTAAGGGAGAACTGTATTAAAAAAAACCTTTACAGTGCTGATACCCGAGTTCTGTAAGAGGATACTAAGAATTGAACAAGATAATTTAATTGTGCGTCACTTTTGATGAAATCAAATACCATGTAAAACCATGCAAATGAGCTCTCATTAGATACAATTAGTTCAACTTTATCCCTCTACGATGGATGGATGGATTTATCGCATGTCACAGTGAGCAATTTCCATTGCAGCCATTTTTTAAGCACGTCTTGTTAGTCTCTTGAGACACGCCTCCGTGATGATCGGCGACAAAAGGTTTTCACACATTTCAACGCCTTTGATGTTCACTATTGATAGCATTTCATCCACAAAAAGGGCGATACACATTCAGCCTATATGGCAGTAGCAGGGGTTATTCCGTGGCAATTCAATTGATTATCTTGTGCACTTGGACTCATATTTTAGGTTTGTGCCAATGACATTGACTTTGTACTGGATAGACGCTCAATCGATAAACTTCACAACTTAAGAATAGCTTACAGTGGTGATGTACGTATTGATGTATTAAAGTTTATTTAAAATTAATTTATACTGTAAATAATGAATTACAAGAATGTGAATAAAGGCGCAAATTATATCCCTTAATATAAATAACTCTATGTATCCTCCAATTTGTATTGTTTATACTCACTATTAAATCATACAAGTACGATTCATATGTTAGGCAGAAGAACAAAATTCCTAGATATAACCTCTTTCTAAAGGGAAAAATATCAGACATGTCTGTAAATTTCAATGATATAAAGAAGCAAGGGCCAAAAGGATTGGCCTGTAACCATAAAAGGCAGATATTCTTCTAGTTAAAATAGCGGATGTACTTACTTGGATGCATCGAAGAATTTTGTAGTTGAGGTAGCAAGATCACCAACAATTAAACAAGAAAGTAACAGAAAAATATCTTATGCTACATAAGCATATACATATAGACATTTATAAAGGGCATTAGTATAAACAATAACGAAGTAAGTAAATGGGATGGAAAGATGTTAAGCCACTCAAAAAATATGAAAAAAATCGTTCGAGAGAGTATAACGTATTTTTGTTATATTTATATTGCAGTAGTAGTAGCAGTGCAGTATTGAAGATGAGAGTGAAGGACAGTGAAATATTCATTATTTTGTAACATTATTCTTTTATTTATCTTTTAATTTGTTAAGAGCTTCCTCTGCGGAATAATACTTTTGGTAGTACATGGAAAGAATGAAAGGCTTTCGAACGTTAGGCATAGAAAAATTGTCCTCATTTTTCAACCAAAATTCCTGCACGTATTCGGCCTACGTGCTCTCAGCTACAAAACGAGGGACTCCCTACTTTTCATTTAGAATTACAGATCACCTTTTAACCTTTCTACGTAGCTTTTTTTCTTGAGTGCTTCAGGTTGTATAGTTCTAAAATTTCCACCCCCATAATGAAAACCGAGAACGGAGTGAGTCACGGTCACATGTTAACCTGCCGTAATGCTCCAAACCCCAGAAGGGAGAGTAACTCCCCCTTGGGTCTTTGACATGCTGCTGTCAGCCGAAGCCACGCTTGTTAAGCTTCAAATGCATCGTCAATTCCCCTGTTCCTTCGTTAAAATTCATTTTCAAGGCATTCATTTGTTCACTTGCTTCATCGTCTGCATTTGTGCCTTTCAAGCTGTCCATTGGCATATGCTGACGCGTGAAGCGTGATCGATCAGCATATTTTGTATATTCTTATTGCAAATAATGAGTGGATAGTGTTATCATAAAATTATTTCTATCTAATTTAGCAATGCTTTCTTAGGTTTTTATTTCCTTCATTTGATAAAAAAGGACTAAATTGAGATCCTCCGACTGCTTAGCTTGGTACTGAAGGCTAGATGTAATAAGAGGCTTTATAGTCGCCCCCAAAAAAATCCTTTTATGATTATTATTATTATATACAATTTATAATTTGAAGATCTATATAACTGGTATGATTAAGCAACGAATGTATCATAATATCTAAATTCCAATGGTATGGAAATGTTATCAGTAATCCCTCTGCAACAGCTCGTTAGATGTGGCAAGTAATAATGTTAAATAAATTATATTCACTATAACTCCCTAAATATATTTAGCAGGATATAAGCGTTTCTCAATATTTTAGCAAGGGCTGCTTGAAAATGTACTGAAATGGCTCAAAATCTACGCTAAGTCGAAACATGTTTGAAGAATTAAGGTACGACTTCCTTTTTGAGTTAATATACTGGATGCTCCTTAAAATATTCTGTATGGTTAATTTCATATTGATATCTACCTTCCAAACATTTACTGTTGCAGTATTAGAATATTTACAATGATTAGTCAGAGAAAAATATCCGGACATAATGTTATGACGAAAATACTGCTTTCATAATATTCATGGATCAAAGCCAAAGATATCCGAAGAAAGATTTTGCGGATTATTTTGAAAAGAATCCTTCTTGGAGTAAAAATAAGCCGTAAGTAATTCAAATTACCTTGGCTCTATTGAAAAACCATATTACAGATATCGAACTAAGGATTGATATTCAATGTGAAATAGCTACTGAATGAAAAATACTGTTTCTGCCATTCATAGTCTAGGAAATTCCGGCTTATCTAGCTCCAACGCTATATCTCTCAAAAATGCACGGTAATATATCATACATCTCGGGAACGCCCACCTGGGGATTGTAACTGTTACAAACAAACGAAAAACGACGATCGGCGTGTAATGGAGGGGGAAGCGCAATCTGCATCTTTTACACTGCAAATAATACCATATACATCCATGTTTGTTTCATTTCGGTCGGAATTTCATTTTATTTCGCAATCTCGATTCTAGCTTATCGCTCATCTTTCGCAGTAGACGGATAGTTTGGATGGCGTCCAAAAAATAAACTGCGACCAAGACAACTTGAGAGACCAAAATTATGTGGAATCGAGGGAGGAAATGTACTTTTAATAGAGAACGTCTGGTTTGCGGTAAGATAAGTGAAAGGCTGGACTGACAACGGGTGGCGTAAGAGAATTTAGTGGTGGATATAATTGGATTGATTCAAAGTAACAAGGAAAATTAAAGAATAGAGGTTAATTGAATTAATTTGAGAAGAACAGCTTAGTTCTTATAGGTCAATCTAATTCACTCCAATTTTAGAGGTCAACATACTAGAAGTAGTAGAGCTTTAACTATTAAAAGCTATTAAAAATAGGCAAATGCGAGAGAGGAGATAATTTAACTCGATAAAACGAAGTTTAGGATTCGGATGAAGCGAAACTTCATACAAGGTTGACAGAAGAGGAAGCAAGTTAACCAAATCTCGTGAAAAAATTGAAAAAGTAAAGATGTAAGCTGGTCCGTACTAAAGAAGAATATTTAATAGATATGTGGTATATTATACGGGCAAATATCACAAATCAAATAAACTGAAAGAAAAATTGAAGGGGACGAAATCAAAGGATGCAACATATTTCTACCCCAAATATCACAAATGTGTCGCTGAAATTCAGATCACTTAAATTTAAATACGGTAGTTATGCATTAATTTTCCAATAACGGTAGTCGAGCACACTCTTGAGTAGCAGTGGGTAATACGATAGTGTATAGTACTACTCTACCTTTTCCTTCAATCCAGTGCAATGAAACAGCGAATGTCGCACTCAAGTCCTCGAAAAGAGATGATGCAGTGTAGATTACACATTTGATAAGGCCGCGCACAAGCGTGCAATCTTAGTGGAAAAAGCCAACCACTCTCGCAGATGCATTTCTCTTCCTATGACAGAAAGCTTTTTGCAGAAGTAAACCGAAAAAGCAAACAATTAACACCTGACATTCTGGCAGCGGTTTCGATGTGGGTCTAGAGGAAAAGTACTTCAACATACATCTTGTTTTTCATATTTTCACGATGTGAGCTTGGTTGCCAAAAAACTTCATATAAATAAAACAGCATAATAATATATATGTTTTTAATAAATCTGGAAAACTATGCTGCGATAGATGGACTTATAGAGTTCCATTGAGTTTTTGTTTGTTTTGTTTCCATGTTGGATTGAAGCAATACTTTTGAGCATATCACATATATTGAAGAGCTACGAAAAGTAGATTTACGATGATATATTTAATTTAATATTAAATTATTCAATTTTTAAATTTTCAAGTGTGAACAGTGGATGAATACGCGAGACTAAACATGCAGATTGAAAAATTTACTTAAAGAAAGAATGATTTAGTTTTACTATTTGAAAGGTCTCGTTTGAAAGATACCAAAAAATGCAATTATAATCGACATGCTTCCGGCGGACAACTTGGAAAGGCATAAAAATATATGAACTTAATAAAACCTTCACTTAAATGACTTGAAATGAAGTAAATTAATAGCTGTTTAGTGAGTAGTAAATAAATTCTGGGGAAGTACAGATGTGAAAACATATTGACCTTGATTTGGCCCCCTACTAGAATTAATAATGTTCAGTTGCAATTACTAACTTAAGTCTTACAAAACCACTTTTTAAAATATAGCTCTGCTGTACATAAGACTTTAATTTTATAGATTTGCATTCCTAAAATGTACCGCTATAACATGAGAGGGTTTTGTCGCTTTGTTTAGAAAGTATCACAGCACCCTTGCATTTATACTAATATACTGCCCACTAGCTGCATACATCGTAATAACATATGAAATAAGCCATTGGGAAGCTCTCAGTTTTATCCCATATATTTCTATCACACTTTGTGTTCGAGTAAGAAAATATTTCTGGTTCTTCATGAAAGAAGCGTAATTGAAATTTTAGTACCATTTCAATTATACTTCATTATTTGATGACAGGTATCATTAAACATATATCACATATTCAAATTTCTAGAGGAATTAATTTGCGTAATTTATACTGATTGCCGGTAATGACAAATTGCTCGAACAATTATTGCGTTAGGGAGCGCTGATTGCGAAATGATGTTTCAATGAATATTTAGATAATTCCATTATTCTCTTTATGAAATATTCAAAATTGAAATGTACATAAAAGATATTTAAACCTCCTTTTGTGATAATGAAATATATTTTGTGCTGTTATAATTTCATAATGTTTTTATTTGGTTATCATTGAGGGATTGCTGATAAAATTTGGCTCATTATATTTTAAAATGAAAAATTAAAGTAGTTCTGCTTTAGTCACCCGCAAAGACTTTGAGAAAATTATATAAATAGATTACTGAAAAATTCCATAAATAAGAATGATATTATTCAATATTTAAATCTTTTATATAATTTCTGCTAACTCTCATTATGGAAGAAAAAATCCATTGACTAGCCATGATAAAATGACTATATTTCAGAAAAAGGAAAATATTAAGAAATTTTACTAATGATGTTCTTTGATTATTTTCATGGTTTTTATAATGTTATCGTTTTAAATAAAGTGCTTGGACCGTAACATCGTGTTAAGCTTCAATTAGGAACATAGAAAAAGTATAAGATTTACATTTTTATTATTTATATTTTAGTTTTTAATTTTAACTTTGTTTCCAACACTTCATTTGATCCTCTCAATTGAATAAATAAACTTTCTTCCATAAGTTACGATACATTTTCAAATTGTAAATCATCATCTTCAAATGATTATGGAACATCATTTACTGCATCGATTACTGTACAAGAAATACTCAGAGTAAAGTCAATTTTATGACGTCTTCATTTGCGCTTGCAGTTTCTCATGGTGAGTATAAATATAAGCAAACTTCATATTATTGAGGACTAAGATCAATCAAAGGTTGGCCAATTCTCAATTATATGGTACTTAAAGCATGACTTGTGCGTGCTTCACTTTCTCAGAGAATGCCGTTACAGTTTATTAAAAAACTTATTAACTCGGTTTCGTTTGAGGAAAAGTATGAAAACCTGATTATTTGAACTTTCAAAGTGTTTCCATCACCTCACTGAAGTTCATCACGGAATTTCATGCGCTTTTTTCCCCGTGAGAAAGGTATATGAAAAGTTCGAAGTACAAACTCGCACATGCTGCTTTTTCGACAGCCTTTGCATTTCTCAAAGGAATATGAATATCTCTTCCATGAATCGTTTAAGGCGTTACCCAGTCTCAATTCCTCAACTTCTTTATCCGCTGAATATCTTTAAGTTCCTGAATTTCTTCAGCTGTTCCGGAAAAAGGAATTTAAGGGGTCATGGGATGACTTGAAGGTGATACAAATTATAACTCTGGTAGTGAAAATTCTCTTCAAAATATTCCTCTTCAGGCTAGTCAAATGTTTGTATAGATAATTTTCAAAACGTAAATGCTCTCCGGCTTTATAATTTGTGTAAATATCAAGAAAGTTTCGTATGCGATGGTCAATTTTAGCTTGTCAAAGAAGAACACAAATTAAGTAAATTAGGACATCTTCCGCTGTCACATTTTATACGAAAGAACATAGTGAAGTAGACTATATTAAATGATAACCGAGTGTAACGAAAGGCATACTAAAGTTGAAGTACTAGAGAAAACTTCAATAGCAACACTTATAGAAAATCCACAAGAAAAATATATTCTGATCTCTGTGATTTGGGCTGAAATTGGTTAATGTGCTCATTTTTCATGTAGATCTTTGCAAGTGTCGATGTTAAAGATTTTTCTATAATGAAATTCCACCAGGTATCGCTAAATGAAATTCACTATAAATTGTGATTTCTGGACTCGTCTTCCATATTTAACTGGTGTAAACCTTCTCACTTCTCACTACCTTTTACAACCAAACATATTTTATTACATCCCAAAGATGTGAAAAAAACTCAAGGAATAGGGAATCAAACCCGCGATCTTCCTCTATCCGAGAAGCTTCTTTAAACATATAAGCTACCCGGCCAGAACAGAATTTTCTCAAGCCATTTTTGAAACTCAGTCTTTGTGCTAATATACCTTAATCCTTTCCTTTGTTTTATTACAACTTTATAGTTAGCGAGGCAGCTAAATCACAGCTCGATTCATCATTAAGATTCCCTAATTTTAGACGTAAAATCCTCTTGCTAATTTCTACTTAATTTATATGAATAGTAAATTATCGGCACCTTTCATCATTTTTATCGGGCAATATCATAAATCTGCCTCAAGGTAACATCGCATTTATACTCCAAATAGAGCTCACACATTTGAAGTAATTACAGTTGCACGCTACGTAGGCCTTTCTATGCATGCATGCATCACGCACGAATCCACATCAATGCTAGGGGAAAAACTCTCTCTAAAAACCGAAAGGTCATTTGCAGATAACACGATGGGCTGCCGCCACACATGCTCCTCCATTTATCAGTTTCCCCTGGCTGTTTGAATAAAGAAAAATCCCCGTCCGCATGAAACGTTCTTCCTATGATCCATTCAGTTTGACCGAAAGCTTTAGCGGGCGGAAACTTTGGACTAGTTTGACGTGAGGTTTCATCGCAGTTCACAATGAAACTCTGGCATGATCAGTACCCCGAGATTCATTGTCTCGAAAATACAATTGCGAAAAATATTTTACATTTATTCCGATTTGTCTACATTTATATCAATTTATCTTCTTTAACTTCCATTACGAATTATTGTTCCAATTGAGACTTATGAAATATTTTGGACGGAGCTTACAAACTTGAAACGTGAATGGAGAACTTGAATGGATATTTTAACACCTTTTCCAGTCTTTAAAGTGTTTGCTAATCTCTTTTCCTTGAGTTTCCTGGATAAGACACATAAAATTTACCAATATGTAAATGATAAATATTTTAGTTATTTTATATAAATTTTATAAATTTCACTTCTTATCAAGAGTTTAACATCGACTAAACAAAAGAAATAGTAAATTAATAAGAATATATGTGATTGAATTCCTATTCCTAATGTAGTGTTCATTAATTTAAGGTCACTTAAAGTAACTACATTGCTGAAATTCAGAGAATTTTACGACTGAAAGTTCTACTAATCGACCTCTAATACCAGATTCGATAAGTAACAATGATATGAATTGTGCCAATTCGTTGTGTGGCAAATCAAGCAATGAGAAAAGCAAAGCAATAAACACTAATGGAAGAACAAGTTTTACTGAGCGGTTCAACAAATGCTCTGTTCCCGAAGTTGAAAGATAATTAAAGAAAAATCGGTTCGAATGAAATTTCCTTTTGATGGTAAACTATCTTTTAAACCTATCTTTTAAAGAACATATTCGAGATACGGTAGGATAGGCGAACAGAATGCAAAGATTAACTGGTAGAACATTGAGAGGATGCTCATCGAGAGTCAAAGAAATGGCTTACTTTTCTCTTATTCGCCCGAGTCTTGAATACTGCTGTGCGGTTTGGGACCCACACGAAGTGGGTTTAGTCACAGATTTAGAGATGGTCCAGCGTAGAGTAGCCCGATTCGTTTGCGGGGATTTCAGGTTTGATAGCAGCGTTACGGCAATAATAGAGTCCCTCAGTTGGAATTCACTACAGATTAGAAGATCTGAATATCGTCGGAAACTTTTCGAAAAGTTCAATCGTTCAGAATTTATAGACGAAGTAAGTGAAATGTTAGTGCCAGTAAGGAGCGAACGCGATCTCCGAGAGGCATCGACGAAGCGTTATAGGGAAGTAATCGCAAGGACGGATAATTACTTTTGGTCGTTTTTTCCCCAAGCTATTAGATGCTAATAGGTAGGAATGAATAATGGTGGTGTATTACACCCCCTGCCATACGCCTCTGGCGGCTCGCGGGGTATTTATCTAAATCTAAATCTAAACTATACACGTGGACTTCCAAATGTGGTTGATCAAAATGTGCAGCCATTATCTGGCCTTTTCCAAGACCTTAAATCGAAGAAACGAAGGTTAATCCAGATCAAGTCATCACTGATGGAGGGAGAATCCCTTAGCAGATTACTTATATCGAAATGATTCACAGAGCTTCAAGTTATCAAATAAGTTTCACACCAGTCTCACGTGATGAATAAATGTGTTCTTACTTTATGATATGCTGGTGAAATATATTTAACTAAAAGGTTGTGTTGTTATATTTTTTAAATGTTGAAATCCATCATAGATGTAATAATTTAAAAGTTAATATTGTTTATTTTCGAAGATGCGTTTTATTTGAAATTTTACTTTCGATTCATATTTGGATCAGTACTTGTAAATCTTCTCACCTTTCTTCAGTTGCTGGCAAGGAATTGTTACAAGTGACACGTTTTCTTTTAGCCTTAAATCTATAAACTAATAATAATAAATAAAATATATTCTATAAACGATTATTTCACATTAGAAATTATAATTATTTAACTCGGAAACAGGACACGAATTATTTCCTATGGAAAGTTATTTATTCTTTCCTTTACCTTTCAACCATGAGCAAGATATTAATACTTTCTGGGTAAAAAATGTTTGATTTGTACCTAAAATGACAAATCAATATAAATTAAAGGAGAAAGTAAGAATCTCCGAAAAATATCTTATGAAAAAAATTGGAAGTCAAAGGAAGCGCTTTACCAAGATATCCAAAAATTTCTCTAAGGATCGCTGAAGATTGAAACGCCATATGTGAAGTCAACTCAAGCCCATTACCGACAAAATTCGTATAAATTTGAGTGTACTTGTTTTATAATGGAATGTGCAAATTGGTGGTTATGATGTGCAAGTAAAACGCACTCTCAAATGTTCGCTTATTTTAAGAAATCAATTTAATCTCCTTGAGCAAAATATCATGACAAAATGAAACTTCACTATTTAATGGTAAAGTATTTCCGATGGAATTTATGCAGCACAATAATTCTAGATGAAAAAACAGATAAGAAAAAAGTATACAAGAATGTGAGGAAAAGAATAGTTATTGTAAGAGGAAGGAGCCAAGAGTTACAGATATATCATTAGTCAAGAAATGTGAACCATGAAAGACAACTTATGATCTCATAGTAGTTGAAAAATTCTTTTCCCTCAACTGTCAGATATTAGCGGAGCCACGCCTTTGCCTTAGAGCTCTCGTGAGCGTGATTTATATACGTTATCCGATTCCGTGTATTTCTCTATAAACCTGAGTTATTCACAAACTTTGCATGAGCAGTGAAACTGAGCTCTTTCGCGTGAACGTCTTTTCGACCGGCATTAAATGGACTCCGGGGCCCATTATCAATTTTCGCACTATCTAGGAGAGAATGAATACATACCATAATTTGGAAGAGGGTACCATAAATGCTTGAGAAATTCACTTCAGTCTAAACATTATGATTCTTCATGCAGATTCTTTTGGTAAAACATAAAATTCACTTCATCTTACTTGTCCTTTTCAATAAACAGATGTTATTGCAGTTACGTCTCTCAAAAATATTCCTCATGTTTTGTATCGATGTATGCATAGTTCTACTCTTTTTTCATTTTCTAAAAATGCATTAATCTTTTGATATTGCTTTTATTGGAGTATTTTTCAACGTTTTTCAAATAATTATATTCATTCTGGCAAGTTGTAAAAACTGATTAAATATGCATTCATAGAAAACTGTATAGGAAGACGCATCAAAAAGTTTATTTCTATTGAATTACATATTTCATTACTTCGAATATCAATGGCCTTTGTAACTATTAATATTTCCAATAAACTGACTTACATATATTCTTTGAGCGATGAAATTAATTTTATTCTTTATAAAAATATTCCTATTTTTTGCATTACCTGAACGCAAAATTCTAAATCTATTTAATTTCAATGTGATAGAATCAATTCCACCGTAGTACGCTTGGCTTCTCGGAATTAACCAAAAAATGGAGCCGTTATACACTCGAGAGAAAAACAAAAAATACAACAGCCTCCTAACTTCTTCCGGTACACTCGAATAAAATAATTCCTCAGAAAAACCTTCGAAGGGCGGAAAAAGAGCAAATATAAATTTTCGGCGAGGAAATTTAGACAAATAAAGCGAGCGACATGCCCCTTCCAGTATATTCATAGAGAAGGATTTTTAAGAGGAACATTAAGTGAAAAAACTACCGGAAGGAGGCAAAAAGGAATTTTTCGAGCCAGGATTCGCGTTCGGAAAGGTGCTCTCAATGCCCGGCAGAATGGGTTCAAAAGAGGAGCATTTTTTTATATTTTCCGCTCCGAGGGGCTGACAGGAGCGGCAAAAATTCCGGCATTTCCTCGCCATACCTCTCAACTTCCGAATGCCTTCGCTTCGCATTCCTATTATAGACACCCGGTTTCCTCTTCTCACGCGACGCTATTAATAACTGCAAATTCAGCCCCCGTGAGATACACGCGAGATTCTTCGCAGGCACTTCCGATGAAGACGTTTCGATGATGGAACTGCGACCTCCCCCATTCCTGAGGTCGCCGAAATGCTGAATTAGCGACATGCAACTAAAGTTGGTTATTTTTTAAGCCTCTCGTATCCTTATCATTCGCTGCAATTAAGATTCATCGAGCCTTTAATCAGCCTACATAACCCTATCTTTGGCACCAAAATAACCTGTATTTCCGCTTCTCTGATAAAGTTTACGAGTTGACTCTTGGAGATGCCGTAGAAACTCGAGTTTAAGCAAACTCGAATATAAACTGAGGCATCTAATTTTATCACAAAAACTTGGAAAACTAACTTACTCGAGTATGAGCCACCCAAAAAATAAAGATAAATATAAAAATCAAAAACAAATAAAAAATATAAAGATAAACCAGCAGCAATTCCATTTCACCAGCTCTAATGATAATGTAAATGTACATAACGTGTACATATTCCGATTTAATTGTAAACTATTAGGTCCTCAAATAATATCCCTTGTAATTATGTTTAATTAGGTTTCTTTAGTAATACTAATTTTAGGAGTACATATAATACTATTAATATATTGGTGCAAGTAAAATTTTTGTAGTAGCCAAGTTATGGAATTTTGTGTAACGCACATTACACCATCAGTTGGCAAATGCACCCAAGCATTGTTGAGTCTCTCCGAGACTCGAGTATAAGCCACGATTTTACGTTATCGCGGTGTTTATTAATCCTTCAGGTAGTCTGAAGTCATAAAAAGGGCGAAGAGCCAAGCAAATATCAATTTAGTAATATAAGTGGTATTGTTAAAAGGTGCTTATACATTTAGGCCATATTACACATTGGCTCCCACCGCGAAATGTCATTTTAGATCCCATAGCCAAGAAAGAGGAATCAAAATCAGTCAATGTGCTGGGATGATGCTGGGAATGTAAACATTTAAAATTCCCAGCATCGGCCCGACCCAAATATAAGACGAGGAACCTAATTTTATCGCAAAAACTAGGAAAACTAATTGTAATGAGTATTATCCTAGGGTGTTTAATGCAGCAGCCACTCGTAAATTTAAAAATAAAAATAGATATCAACAAAATCACAGTAATTGAAACACAAGTAGATTAATACGAAAATATGACAAAGATTTGGAAACTGAAGAAGTCAGGAATTTACAAGCCGATTTCCAGCTACAGCAGACATTTTCCACTGAAGAGCTGGAAAGTATAACCCTCACTCCAGTATAAGCCAAAGGGGAATTTTTCAGTATTAAAAATGTATTGAAAAACTCGGCTCATACAAGGGTATATAGTGTAACATTCTAAGTCCTTATTTCGTAAAATTTAATCACTATTATTCCCTTTATTTATCTCTCCCTTTTCAGAACTGAAAGATTCCGTGTGGTTGAGTCAAAGAAGTAAACTTATGGCTCAAATTTAAGAAAGTAGAGCGAGATAATGAAATACGCTCCTTCATTTCAATCTCATAAAACAGCTTGCAATTTTAAGCGACCGTTTTCTCCAAGCATTGAATTGTCCATCGTCAAGACGACTGCATTGCTCCTGCTTCTCTTTACCTCATTTTTTTTCTTCATTTTCAACTTCTGAAGAGGAAATTGCAGATTCGAATTATATACGAGAATAAGCTAACTTGTAGAAGTTTTTCTCAAAATACCTCTCCTTCGCACCCTTTTTAAGTAATTCACTATTATCACTATTATTTTAACTGCTTTTGATTGATAATAATAGCATACTCCTCTTAAATTAATTAAATGAATTACTTCCTTGAACTTATTTAAGTGCCTTAAATCTTATGTAGGTATTTCATATTAAATTATGAAAATTAAACTGTGAGCAAAATACAGCAGTAGTGCATTAAATAATTAATAAAGCTACATATATTGATTACGAAGAAAATCAACCTTAGTCAATGGCATACAAACTACACAGCAAGTGAAAAAATAAAGATAATTTGCAATACTTTAATTTTAAACTCTTTAATGAAGCGAGGTTAGACTTTAGTTGGATCTCTCTGACCACAATTTTGAATATGCATTTGAATGTAATGTTAAAATAAGAAAAAAGTCCGAGAACGATACTAAAGGTTTGGGAATTGTGGGAAAAGACTTTTCAACGGATGGTTAAAAATGACAATAATCCAACTGTGAGGATCAGCCCATAAGGAAGGAGAAGAGGAGTGAAAAAAATACACAGTTAACATAGTGGTAAAATTTCTGTTAAATTAATAAATTTAAAATTTAAGTTTTCATTAACTTAGTTTGTTAAATTAATACATTTAAAAGTGATATACTAGGTAACGTTCTTTTGAGAAAAACTTCAATCGATTCTTTTCACATTGACTCATATTATAAATCTTTACTTACATATTCGGTTAGCAAGTAATGTATTTTATGACTAATGAAGTAGATATAATAATTTATTGCAAGGACGTAGCAATTCGATTCCATCCCTAATGGATATATGTAACGGGCAATCATAAGACTCTTACATAAGTGCATTTATGCTACGATAATCGAGTGAGCTTAAGCTTACTCTTCTTAATTTAGAAAATTTCATCAAGGAGAGCCGGAGAATCTCTTAAGATTGCGAGCGTCATTATTTTCGTTGAACCCACCTCCCTGCGATTTCGACTGCTCGAGAGCATCTCTTATCGACCCATGCACTAGACGCGTACTTAAGATGCGCCCTAACTAATGCAAAGTAGCATCGCTCCCTGACTTTCTCATCCTTCTTACCGAGAAAACGTTTCGTGTATCCAAGTTTATTAGTTGCTCTCCCGCAAATTGTGGGATGCGGTTTTCGCAAGTTATTTGTGAGGAAAGCTAAGACCTATTTAACTGATTCCTCTAAGTTCACTCCAAAGAAGTTCCTGCGAATTTGGAGACAAGCTTTTCCATTCGAAGAAGAGCACAACTAAAAGTACTCTCAATCAAAGCACTATCTTACGCATCTCTATTTTCAATACTCCCACACAGTTGAAAACTTTCAAAGATCAAGACAAAATTTGAATTTATTTTTACTTCATATATATGCCCTTAATTCAAAGGTAGGATTTGGGCCAGACGGATTAGACAGTCTACAAGCACGTCCTAGCGTTTAGGTCCTTCGCTCCTTATAAGGATGCCTTAGAATAACGGATATTAAGTCTTATCTCAAGGTGAAATGTTGTAGGAAAGTTATAAATTAATAAATCCCTGACCATTATTATAAATCAACCCTGCTAGTTTTTATACGTAAATATTTATAAGTAAAAACATTTCCCCATCTATAAATTAAAAGTACCAAAGGTGTAGACGATTCTCCAGTTACAAATCCATAATTATTTGTTTACATTCTCACTTATAAGAATTACATATTCATACAAAATATAAGACCGGAATTATTCAAAGCAATGAACGAACAATACAGTCATGGACACTTCATATTCAAAAACTACCTAAATCCTCATCAATACTAGTCACTTCATATTCTTTTCATAGAACAACGTAAGGTCTTGGAGTTGAGGATCTAACCAGTTTACTTCCAGACGATTACATTTAGAGACTAATAAATACATATAATTTAATCAGCGATTGTGTTGGTATGATCAACCAATATTTACAAATAGTTATACTTTATCAGGACAATTTTGAGTATTAAAGACAATCGTATCAGCAATTAGAGATTATGGATGAATCTAACGCAGTAGTTCTTAATGTTTTGATGAGTTAATATTATCTTCGTTTTTACCTATTCTTGACTATTCTTTCTTATTATGTTAAATTTACAGTTAAACAACCCTTTTACTTTTCAAGCCCAACCTATTCTGAACTTAAAGTTAAAAAAATTACATTATATTCCTGTCTTTTTAATAAATGCTTTAAAATTGAAATACCTGTAACTTTATTTTGAAAACCAATTTCCATTCTTAAAGTTATCCATTCTTCATCTTTAATCTTCGATAAAGTATGGGTAACAAATTTTTTAAATTTATATTTTAGAAAGAAAGCCATATCTTTTAAACGTACCTAAACATGATACATGATCAAACTTTTTTCTCGGGTTACTGAAGTTTCTTATTCAAAATTTTAACCTTAGCCGAAAGTAATCCTTTAAATTATTAAATTAATGCTGTATTTGAGATATATTGCATTTAATCACATTGAAAAATACTAAAAACTAGTAAAAACATCAGTAATATAAACCAAATTCTTACAGTCGTATCATTCTCTAAAGACATGACTTTAGTTCAGCTTTCAATGGTTTACCCTCTATTTCTGCAAAGAATCTCTCAGCATTCAACTTCAAAATATCCGATGTTAAATTTAATCACTTAAGCTAATAGTTTACTAAAGTAACCTGGTATTTTGTGGATCATGCTAGCTTAGGTATTTAAAAGGATCTCCAGAGAATTAGGCTAATTCTTTCTGGGATTCGAAAGCGGTCACTGTAGAAGTTACTTTTAGCGAAGATTTCCGCTAAAATAAAAACACATGAGAATGTGAGAGGTGGATATCCCCCGAGGATTCTGCAAATGCATGGGCTAAAGAGGGATTTTGCGGCGGAGTCTCCGCATATTGCATCGGAACGGAATGGAATTCGTCGAAACGGACTAAAACGAATTTCGTCCGCTCCCCGTAGAAATCAACTTAAAACCGTTATTATTTCTCTCCTCTGTCGGTGAAATACGGAGTAGGAGGAGAAAGCATTCCAAATCTGCAAATATTTCAAAACGACCCTGCTCTTTTGAAAATTGAGGCGAATTATTTCTACACTACATATAGAAAAAGATGACTAAATGGAATAATCACAAAAAACGAAATTCAAATACCTAATCACCGTTACTAATGAAATTAAAATATGATAATTCCACAAAGGTTAGTCTCAGTTACTTAGCCGAACGTTATTTTTAGAGGCTCCTGTTTCATTTTCTTCTGATCCTAATTTGTATACTAAAGAAAAATTATACAGCACGTTTTGACGAATTCCACAAAATTTAAAACACCCATGTGACCGGTTTCAAGGTGAATCATCATCAGGCAACCCAGAGCTGGAAGGAGGCAGTACTTAAAGCATGGTTTAACCACTCCAATGGTTAAACCATCCAAACTAACAATCCATCAGGGCTCCTGGATAGTCATGTGGACAGCGCGTTTTCCTTTGGTGAAAGCGGTCCCGGGTTCGATTCCCAGTGGGAGCCAATGTGCGAAATGACCTAAGCTGTCGAAGCACTTTTAACAATACTACTACTACAACAATCCATCCAAAGTAACCACATCAATGGTTAAACCGTCCATTAAATATTGCCTCCTTCCAGCTCCGTGTCACCTGACGATGAAGTTTCACCTCGAAACCGGTCGCATGTGCTTTTAATCTTGTGTAATTCTTCAAATAAGGCTGTTTAATATTTATTTAACTATAGAAAGATTCCACCGGATATCGCTTGAGATGTTTGGTTTTTTACCTATTCGTATAGATTAAGGTGGAGTAATTATAGAAATGTTTAAAGAAATTATTGAGTAGTATAAAGTCAGCATTATGAGTTTTGATTAATCAAAACATAGAAACAGCTTCAGTTAGCCCTTGATTTACCATCCGCCGATCTAATATGAAGTGCGATGCTTGCGATTAAAGCGGAGTGTTTGGGATACTTGCTACTCGATAGCAGTCTCCTGTAAATGTACCCTAGCCATAGTAAATTGCTTCCTAGAGCAAGTTAGAATGAATGGTTGAAGAGGCAGCGGTGGAATGAAATGCAGTGATTTTGCGGGATTCCTAAAGAAAGGGTGGGTGTGAAGGAAGAATTGCGTTGAACCACTTTTCACGCACTAAATTAAAACTTTGGCACTTCCACCGGTTGAAGCACGGAAGTTTTAATAAACCTTGCGGGACAGAACACGTTTGGAAAATTTCTCATACAAGCACCCCTTCGCCTCAAGATGCGAACATGCTGAAATTATGCGGAATTTCAATTTTATTATGCGGAACATTTTAATTATCTTAATTTAATCCACGAATCTTAAAAATGTTTATGCACTTTATAAAACTTACATTTAAGTTTACATATTTGCATGTTGGCGCAAAATTAATTACTTTTTCTTTATTTAAAAATACGTACCGTCCAGTTTAGTAAGAGGTATTATTAACTAACATTTTAGTTAAAATTGTAATTCTTATAGTAGGAAAACAAGGAATATTGCCGTTTCAGAAAACTGAAGATAAAGTACAAGTTACCAATTACTGAATTGGCCATAAAATAGTGAATAAATGTGTCAATAATAGTGTCAACTCTATTGGAGATTCATCGTTTCCTCTGTCAAAACATTGAGCTTGCAATTTGATGTCAAAGGATAATAGCAAATGAGACTCTACACTTCAGCTTCTAATTTATTTTGTTTTGATTTAATTCCCAATTTCCAGGAACACATTCAGGGATTCGAGAACTCATTGCTAAACACACACCTTAATTAAGGAACAATTTACCTTTCTCGAAACTATCAGTACACGATAAGATACCAGCTTCTGAGAATGCCGTTGTTTTCGTTGGGAAATAAGATGCCTTTCGACCCGTTCCGTTAAATGAAATGTTTATTTTCATTAATTGCATTCATTTTATTGGAGCCTTTCTATACTGGGAAAGGAGATGAATCGTACGGAGTGGCTGATTTTTTCGAGAAAACAATAATTCTCAGTAGCTAATGCATTACCATCAGAATAGTGGGACTAGAGTGAAGTTGCTCGTGAAATACGTCAATAACCTACAGCTCTGATCTTAAAAGGAATGCATATATTCCTTAATGATTTCAAAACTATATAATCTTCCAATGTTGATCTATTGAATAATTTAGTTTCGAGCTTATTGTAAATACAAAGTTGTACAAGAAACTGTCAATAGGACTACTAATATTTCGTATATTGTAACATCTCTTTAAAACTACTCCAATGGTTACAGGGAAACTTCAATCCGTATACATGGAAAAATAAAAATCATCTCCAAGAACCGCTCTTGATATCAGATAAGATTTTATAACTTACTTTATAATTGAACATTGCGAGTCCTTATACGAAAAATAGGCGTTTATCTCACGGAACAGGTCAAAAAAAAAACTTTATTATTTTATTTATTTTTTTCTTCGTTAAGAGACTCCCAAATATTGCTCGAATCTTCATTTTAAACCTATTCTCAGAGATATAATCTAGAAAGTTTTAGAAGACGCTATATTTATTACTACTATTGGCTTTGTTTAAGTCCATAATGGCCAAAAGGAAAGGATAATTCTGTAAAAATAAATTGAACAGAAAGAAAAATCGTGAGTGACCTCAGGATATAGGTTAAGCACTTTAAACAGAACTTATTATTTTAGGAGATAAACCTGCGAGAAACTAGAGAAAATGTGTTAAAAAAATTCCTCGGTTTTTTAATAGAAAAATTTTCATCGCTACTAGCTCGACTCTCAACGATTTATTTTGTATCCTTTTTCGTTCAAATTTTCGAGGTTAGTACAAAAAGGCTATCAGACTCCAGAGCTAGCGATAATAGTTGCTTCCGTTCTGTGTCGAAATTACGCAAACAATTGACGGCGTAGCGTGCGAAGCGTTGGAAGAGCCACCGCAGTGAAAAAAAAAAACATAAAAAAGTCGACGTTGTAACGATGTATTTCATCCGGCATTAGATACGGCCATAAATAATCAACAGGGAGAAGGAGCCATAACACAGGGATTTATTTACCGCGTTCGGTTTCAATAATTAACTTACGGCTCCTCCCCCTGTGACCCTAGGGGAACGAGAAGAATTACAACCTCACACTTTTGGGCATAATGAACAAAAAAATCGGAAACCTGGCTCTGACCTTGAGAGGTAAAAACTTGCGGTGATATTGCTTTATCAACACTTCAATATGTAGCAAAAAATACCCTACTTCGGAGAGTATGATTACGTGATTTTCATAGAAGCAGAGTATCATAAAGTTTCATTACTTTCTGTAATAAGGACTCTGAGAGTGTTTTACTATTTGGGAGGTGCTCTCCCAATCGGTATCCAGCAAAATTCTCGTGTGAATCATAATAACCACGAGGTCACTATATTCAAAATTTTGAAAAACTAAATAATTAAAAAATAACGACATGACTGGGACTCGAACCCAGTTCTCCCTTTTTCTGGGTAAATATTCTAACCATTAAAGTACCGTACCACCCATATTCTATATCTGTTAATGAGATGCTTTGAGTTTCAGGCACATGCTTACTCGTTCAAAGTTAAATTTCATTTCGAAGGAACTAAATAATTGGTTAATTTTGTTCGAAAGGTTTAAAAGAGAATTCAATTGGGATGCAACACTATTTTATTCAATTTTTACACATACTTCGTATCTCAATGGAAACCAAAACTAAAATAAATGTAATAAGTGTCCCGTAAAGGTTAAGTTAATTTATTAGAGTACGTTCGTGAAAGGCAAAATAATATCTATATTCAGTTTCTTTAAAACTTACGTATCCATCTAATGAATCACGAAGATAATGAATCTTAACATAATATAGATAGATATACACAAAAATAAGATTCAAAATAAAGCTTATTTCTTCACAAAAAAGCACAGAAATAAGGTCCCGTGATGATGCTATGAATTTTATCTCCTCTATTTGATTCTATAACTGACCTGATATTCAAATAAAATCATGTAAGAAGAATTGTTACCAGGAAAATCATATTTTTACAAACGACCCGGAATAGTAACCATAAAGGAAATGACAAATAAAGAAAAGAGTAAGAAGAAAAGATCAAGGAATCCATCACTTGTCACGTACCGCTAGTCAGATTTCTCTTATTATACAGTGAATCGAATAGCAAGTCTAAATACATATAGAGTGAATTGAATATAATTTACTGCAAGCCTCAGAGAGTTTTGCCAGATTACATTACTTACTTGATTATGCGATGTGGTCTTAGCAGTTTCTGTTGAAAATTAGCACAAGGGATCTTTCCAAGTTTTCCTTGACTCAAGTTTGCTTCTTTTAATTCTGAAAATAATGAAAAATGGTATTTTACTGAAGAGTTGTAATACTTAAAAAATTAATTCTTTATATATGCTAGTATAGCTGAAGAACGTAATTTGTTTATTTAAATATACTTAAAACTGCAATTTATAGCGTGTATTACATTTTCAGCAAATTGCAAAGTATCGTTAATTTTTTTTAGTGTCCCATAAACTTTTTCATCTTCACTTTCATAAATCACCAATACTTATGGAATATATATGCATAAAAAGTTACTCATCATTAACATAAAATAAATTGCCTCAATAAAAATTAATGGAGTGTAAAAATATAGAAGATTTAAAGATAACGAGAATTGGATTAAAAATTATACCTTCATTCAGCATGATTATCTCCACATAATACAATTAATCACAAGGCATTTAAATCGAAAATTGTACTACTTTAATAATAACCTATATTTATACAACATATAATTCACTTTTATACCATTATCTATTCGTTCATTAATCAGGTACCGAAATCTTCGTTTGGCTCTACAATTCTCCTTAGAATCCTCCGATTTCTCTGCTAAGTACATAAATATTGAGTACTTAAAAATTGAATTTGCATTAAAAAGCAATCAATGTACAACGAAGAGGAAGTAATGGGAATATAAGATTTGGCTCGAAAATACCTTTGAAAGGGCTTTCGTAGCTCTTCTGTGCGTGATTTTGCGGTTAGCAGAAAATACATGTAAATTTGCGTGAAAAACCAGTAATTGGGATATTTTTTGCTCGATACGCTTTAATACCCTGGTCTGCCATCAGAAGCTCCGCAGAAACACATTTGGAGATGTAAATTAAACAGCGGTGCTGTAATTATCGCGAACTAAATGGAAACATGTTTTTCGCATTAAGATATCATTGATCGCATTCCACTAATTTCCAATCGTTTATCTCACCAAAAGCCATCTCACAACTGAAATTATCTTTTTCATGCACTTAATTTAACAGGGAAAAGTGTATAACGGTGTAGCAAGAATATACGAACAATTGTTGGCTGCATTAGTCCGAAAGTTTACCAATTTTCTCTACCATTCATTAGGTTTTATAGTCCTCAATGTACTTCTTACAGCATATATAATTTCTTATGGCATTTTGCGCAGTACCTCTTATGCACCATATTAGATTTCTTATGGTATTCTTATGGTTTGTATCTGTACTATATCACTCTTAGTTCACTCAGCGAATGAATTTGTTTTCTCGTTTGCAATTTTGACGTTTCAATTTTTTAAATGTACGCAACACGTGACCGATGATTGCGCTGATGGCCATTCTTGTGCGATAGGATAATATAAATTTGACATTCTTGAGGGAAAAAGATTACCCACCTTTTGAAAGTTCGCTGTAGCGTAGTTTGAATAGTTAAGTAGGTGCGTGTATAAGAAATCATTAGTTTTTCTTTATTCTACATTGATACAGATTGCAACTTAACAACATATCAACCATTATGGAAAATAAATGAACATAAACAAAGGTGGCGAGTCATTCCTCTAAGTATCTGCAATAGATGAGATGCAAACAAAAGCATATAAGTACTGCAGTTTCACAGTATGTTGTTATTGATTATTCTTTCAATTGTTACCAACAATTATTTAATCATTACATTTACACAAACTTTGACGAGGAAGAATCCACTGCTTGGGCCGTGAATTCCGTATCAGGAAAAAAGAAAAGGTATAACTTTCTAATAATTGTTCAAGAATAAATTGATAATGATTATGATGGTGACTCAAAGAGTCGAAACAGTTGTTGTTTAAGAATACATTAATGTTTTGGTTTGTAAAAGTTATACTTTTTTCTTTGTTCCTTTGATGATGAATTATGAATTTTTTAATGCTAAAGTAAACGTGCAACGGCACCTTACTCTGCACTTTTCCGCAAAGTGTAGGCCTAAGAGTAAATGTAAAGTTGTTGCGAGAGTAGGATTAATAAGGATCCCCTGGGAACACAGGTAAGAAACTTGTCGATGGAGTTGGTTTAAAAATGCATTTCACGACACTTCTTCAAGTAGTGCAGTGAAGCGAAGAGCAACGTTCTTAAAACGTGGAGTCCCTAAGTGTACACGTGAATTCTGCATTAAGCTAGCTGATTATTAGAGGTAGAACCAAGGCTTTCCATTCGCTCATAAATAATTATAACCCATCAATATGCACGAAGGATATCTACGTCAAACTGTAATCGGCCTCTCTGAGTGCGATATAATTATTATTATATTTGAAACATAAGAAATTTATTTCAAGGGAACTTTGTTGATTTTAATTTAAGATTGAGAAATAAATTTTCCCAGTCGTAATTTTCTGCATACATCATGAACTGAGCTTTGAGAAATCAGATGACGGATGAATTGGAATAAAAGTTAAGGTAATAACTTACTTGTCCTACACACTCCATAGGCTTTTCTCTATTTTTACTAAAACATTGGAAAATGTACTTAATTACGTGATGATAGAGCGCAAAACCACGGTTTTCTAAAAATGAAATAGGAAAATTGAATATCATATTCCTGAAGTGAAATATTGTGTTGCATATGATGGTCAGAGTGATTCAAAATAAATGTAGTGTTAATAAGTAATTCGTTTAGTTATGGTATTTTATGTAAAGATACATAATATTGAGAGCAAATTAATTAAATTATTATCATAAATATCAAAAGCTATTTAGTAGTGACTAAAGTCATCTTTAAGAGGAAGAAAAATTGACTGATTTTATCTTTATGCGAGTTCCAAAATATTGTGCGATGATTTTAATTCATAAGAAAAACATTTTCACTATATTTAAGTTCTATTGGTACGATAATCCTGTCGGAATTAAATAACCTAACACGGGTCAGGAAGAAGAGATTTGTCGATAACGTATTTGACGCCACAACTGATTGATAATAGTAGTCTTTTATTCATAACTTATTGGGAAGAAGTAAAGAGTGCAGATTCTGTGGCCTAACAGTATGGAAAAGGTAAGACCAGCACTTCGCTCTACCACATTATAATACCCAGAATTATTACCTGTGTCAACCTGTACACTCACAGCTCCTGAGAAAAAGCCAGCAGATGAACTCTCTTAACATGGGATAGAACAACAACCTTCAAATTGGTAATCGAGCACATTGACTGCTAGTCCACCGAGACTACGCATTTATTAATTAATTTTCGCTGAAAGAAGCTGATCGACTTCACCATGCACTGGTACAGTAAAAATTTTAAATTAAAATGTTTCGAATTATTTGAAATGGAACGTATACTGAGATCAAGTACCCCACACCACTAATTCAGTCGAAATATTTCCCGAAAATGGCTGAAAAGGGATTAAGGGAGACGTCCATGTCAATGGCATGAACGGAGGAAAGAAAGGGATTCGGGAGTCCTGGAAGCAGGCGTCGGAGACACGCAGATATTTCCCATTCCGTCGAATCGATGAGTCGAAAATCGTCGCCTTCCGAATAAATTCAAATATGAATTAATTCCGGCCACATTCGATATGAATGGGAGCGGATGGTCTTTTATTTTTCCGGTCGCCCTTTCAAGGTGCCATTGTCGACTGCATAAAATCGGCCATTTTTCCGTAATTATGGAGTCTTAGGAGGTCACGCCAGTCGACTTGTCACTGGAGAATATTCGGAATGTGCGGATGGATTTTGAGACGCATTCCACGGAGACCCCCTCAAATTGGAATTGGAGGAGCATATGGGGTAATCACGCTTTCACTCACGAAACTCGAGTTCAGAGACGTGCTCAAGTCGTGGCGACGGACAAGTATCCATTAGCGTAAGTGCTAATTCATTTAAAAAGGGGGAGCGAACTTATATACTCACAACTGATGTCCAAAGAATAGGATGAATAATTCCGTTTTTTAACAATACTTAATTGTACGCAAATAAACAAATTTTTAAAGGGTTATCATGTCTCATAGAAAATGGCAAACAAAAAATATTTCATAATTAAAATGTGAGTATACGATGCATTTTATAAGTTTTAAAATCGTGTAAAATTGAAGCATAAAATTTATGCATAAATTTAATATCACAAAACCCAATTTGTGAACATCATGAAAATAATTAAATTTATTTTTTAAGACTTTATATAAGAAAATGTGCAGAATATATTTGCGCTAAAACAATACTTCTTCAGCAGAATTGTTTTATGTACATTCTGTGACCTTTCATCATTAAACTTTCCTAGAAAGATATCGGCCCATACCATGTGTACATTTAATCGCTATATATGTACACGCAATGTATACGTGTAATGCACAATTCCCTGCGATGCAATGTACATTAAAATATGGTTGACTATCAGTTGAAAGTAAGCAGTATCATACTGCACCCAGATAATATTCTATATTACTTGATTCTGTGGATGCAGTCAGATTGTGTTTTCTTTCAACTTATCATGAATAAGTTCCAATATATATATCGCCAGGAGTTATTAATTGGTTAGAAATCATTTCAATTTTAGGTATTCATTGATATGTAAGGAATGAAAGATTGTACTAGAGAAAATATATTTCAAATTGTGCACCACCACATCGGCCCTTAGTTCAAACTAATTATTTATGAATATAAAATTAACCGCGTCTTCATCGAAAAATGTAAAAAACACGCTTTAAACGTTATTTAAGGAGAGTAATTTTCTTTGCCTAAAAAGTGATTTATATTGTGCTAATAACTCATACCTGATGCAAAATGATTTTCTAAAAAATATATTAATGAGTTAATGAATCTTTTATTTCTTCAGGTATATTTTGGAATTACTAGATCGCTAACTAATTTATTGCAAGGGAGAATACTTGATCAGATATCAAGGAAAAATATACAAAACGATTGATAAGTTCCCAAAATGAATCTTTTCCGCAACTACGATTGCTTATGAGAAAGAAAAACGGTATATTATTCTCCGGAATTTATCGAGTAAATAGCTGTGAAAAGTCCAAACAAGCTTACGAGTCGAGAGGAAATTAACCTCCTGAGAAGAGCTATAAGCGTTTTCCAGGAACAGTTTGATTAATCCCCGTATTTTATATTTAATGACAATACTGACCACACCGATACTATGTAATTACTCGCACAACGCATCAAACATATTCCTTCTAAGCTGTCAAGTACAATTACAAACGTCAACAAAATGGTATGATTGTGCTATTATAACAGAGCAGTGGCGCAGCGAGGGGGGGGTTTTAGGGGTTCAAACCCCCCCCAAGAGTCAAGTCCTATGACTAGCTTTGTACTTTTATTTCTGCTGAAGAGTACAACCCCCCCCCCCCCTCGCTAAGGGGGTTTATCACGCAAATCATACAGATACACTGCTTATCATGTGTTTGCTTGATAAATTCAGCGAAAGCTTCGCGCACCCGTAAATATGGCTCCGATTTCAGTTAAGGTGATGCTTTTTCGTAGCAGAGTAGACATCGATATCAATGGGGCGCAATGATACGAGTGTTTCGCACACTATGTTCAACGCGTGCACTTCTTAAGCCTATCCTTTAGTTAGATAACTCACGCCATAAGATAAGATTCCCATGAGAAAAATTCGAAAGTGCTGATTTGTTTACTCCACGAAAAAATACAAGGGAACATTTGAGAAGTAATTCTAAACTTGCACCCTGAAAACAAAGATTAAGATTACGTTTGAGAAACAAACATATAGATAAAACGCTCAGTTAGATCTTTTGCTTGTGACTGTTTCAAGGGTGTAAATTCAAAGATAGGCTCGTGAGCAGTGCTTTTGAGAAATTCACAACAGTTCGAAGGAGAGTTTAGTTTGGATTTATTTCAGATGGACATCCAAAAATTCCTTTCACAGTCCGCTAACAGCTCGAGGCCGCTATCGGAAAAAAACATAAGTTAATGGCTGTGTGTTTTTTTGTGAAATAACCATTATTAGATGCATAAATTAGGATTTTCTTATTTTAGGGCTGTTATCAGAAGACACAACTCAAGATGAGTTTAGCGACAATTGAAAAGCTAATTTTTCCTTTATTAAGCATTCTAGACGATTAAAAGTCTGCACACAGTTGACTCTTCATTACTCGGGAGGATAGAAAATATACTAATCTTTATTTTATGATTGCCTGTTAATTAGATGTATATTTAATAAAAATTTTCGCTAACCGAATTTCCGTAAACAGTTGAAAAAGTATTGGAGCAATGAAAGATTTCAGTAAAAATTAATCTGCGATGATATTATTAATAATATACCATTTCCGAAGCAAATCTGTCAGCTGAAAGGTATTGTGCGCGTAAGTTACGCACATATTTATCGGAACTGTGACTTGATGACTTGAATTAAACTTGATAAACTGTTAAAACTGTGAATTAAATTCTTCAGCTTCCTTTTCAATGCAGCCAATTTTTTCTCTGGTGATAGAATCCCACGAAATGCATGACTTATCCTGTTAACCGCTTGGTCATGCAATGCCCATTCAAAATTTCAATTCGTGGAAAATATTTGTTTTCTTTGAACACTCAGTGCGCAAGACTGGATTTGCATCAGCTCTTTGCTGGTTAAACCACATATTACTTCTAAATAGTTGTAAGTTGACGTCTTCATTTTTTTCACCTTGGTATGTGACTTTAATACTGCAAGTTCAATTATAATATCAACTATAATCAAGAGTCTACTGTATTTTTTTATGAAGCCGAATTTTCAATTTTCGGTATGAGACGCATTCAATGAAATACTTAGCTAATACATAAATAACGAAATCAGGCTTAATTGTAATCCTGGCAGAAAATTTCATCTGATATAAATGATTTTTTGTTTCTTACATAAACCTTGTACGTGCAATAAGATGTATATATACTTCATATCATTATTTTTATACATTGATGGCGTTTTCTTGACAGGCGATATTTCAATTAAATTCCAAAATCTGCTGATGATATAGTCAAATAACGAAAGATAATGAAATAAGCATGGGCGCGCCAATGTGGGGGAACAAATGAGTGGATGTTACGTTTTATATCGCTTGCCAAAAAACCGTAGCAATTTTTTTCCTTCCCACGCTTTGCAACCTCTAGGAAGAAATAACTCTCGAAGACTCGGAAAGTTTATATCTAAATCACTAAAAAGCTTCAGCATAGAAAAAATGAGTTTTTAATAGATATTGGACGTATCTAAACCAGAAATCCAAAGAACACACTTGTTAAGTTTCCAATTGTTCGCTTATGTAAACTACTATCTTGCAAAGTCTAATAAGTTGGCCACATAAGCGTTAAACTCCTCTAGTTTTGAAGGTTTTTTAGTTTTTGAAAGAATTGACATATATTGTAGTAAGTAGCGGGCATGAATATACTAGCCCCTGTAAAGTAGGCATTTTTGTTTCCTCAGACCCCCCCCATTGGTAAATCCTGGCTGCGCCACTGTAACAGAGGAATATAATGTACGTTATTTACTGATTTAACTATAAACCACGCTAGAGTTTAACATATGTTCTATATCTACAATAAAATATAATAAAAGCCGACTTTCGGTGTGTGAGTATACATAAATTTTAAGCTTTGAGGAGACTTGAGCACGCAATCGTCGTGTGTGTTATAAAATGATAAAGACTATATTCAATATAATATAATTATATTCAAACAACTAATGAAGGATAAAAATGTATCTAAACGTTGTTGAAATCAAATAAGTAAATGTATATCGTGTAAAATCCATTCCACAGCAAATCCTTACTCTGATAACATTAAAGCGAATAAAACATTTGGTCAAAAAAGGATTAATTATTTCCATCTGATATAATAACTTGAAACCCTCTCGTTGACAAAATTTTGCATAACCAGAGTATTTACGAAATAATAGGATTATTCCAAGCAAAGAAATTTTGAAAGAAAGGAGCATCACCGAAATCTTTCAATCGAAAACGGAGATACCCGGTAAAACCTGGAATCCAGCTGAGAGGAATTAGACAATCAACATAAGCAGTATAGAGGAAAACAAAAATGGAAAAGCATTTATATTTCCACTTATGGTACAAGAGAATAAGAGCGACGTTATTCGAGCTACTCTGGGAACAGAGGGATTATTAAATTCCGCCAAAGGACGCCTGATCCCAAACAAGGAAGATGGCAGACATTAAATTGAATTACATGGATGAGAGAAGAAGTTATCAATGGACATGAATGAAATACAATTCCAGAAATTTATAAGCATTTTGTTAGCAAGAGCTTTGTGTTTTATTGAGGATTGTGTTTGTAATGATATTATACTGTGTGTGAAGAGCCGTATGATGAAGCTATTTATAGGAAATTCCGAATAACATCGACGTTACCACGAAAAATTCTCTGCTAGGAGAATTACATTTATTTTTTGTTTTAGTTATTCGTAAATTGCTAAAATATACCACCACCAGGTATCACTTTACCAAACTATTTCACATAAGAAATTAGCTGAAGTGGCCATATCTCTGTAGGAATGCATCCAAATAAATATAACATTTTAGCAAAAATATTTAAACAGACATGAAAACAATCCGCTTTCAAAACTGTACAAAACAAACAGTGGCCACAATATTCTACAACTGCAATGCCATAATCAAATTATCTAGATTAAATTTCGGTATTTCAGTTAAAGGATATTTATTAGCTATTGTTTTTATATAATTGACTACACGTCCTATCATAAAAATGATAATCTGCTTACTCAGAATTTCCACCAAACCAAATCAAAGGTAAGCATTATTTACATTTATGATAGTATAAAAGCTCATACAAAATAACTCAGTCATTTATGCAAACAAAAATAGCAAAACATATATGTAACCTTGTTTTATATGTTTTTATATGTTTTTTTGTACTTTAGCATGGACCTTAAATTAAAGTTAAAACCAGTCACGTAAATAAAACGGATTCATGGTAATAAGAGCTGAAAAACATTTCAAAGAAGAAGAAGAAGAAATGAAGAAAATGAACCTTTATGCTAAACAAACCCTTCCAGTACATTTCAGAATGTAAGACGATGCTAAACTCAGAAAGAAACTAGAGAGACTTTACTTAAGGTTAAACTCGGAATAAGGATGCAAGTATAAAGAAAGAATTAGTAAGAGCTTTTTCAAACCATGCTATCCAGCAAAGCATTCTAAGTTTAGCATGAGTGGGTAAATGAGAGAGCATCCTATAAATAAATTAAGAGTCTGCTTTTGCCCAACATTAACTTTATCCAGCACTTACACAGCAAAAAGCGCTTATTTAAAGAATTTATTATTTTATGCTCATAATTGAAATGAAAACAGAGTTACTAAAAAATTTTAGCGTAAGAAAATATTGAAACGATAAACAAAACTGATTAATTTGGATAAATTGAAATTTAGCATAATTTTCATTTAAAGCAGATTCCTAGCATGCTTGTAAAGCTCTTAGATCTGGAGTCTCAGCTGGGCTAAAACCAGGCTTTTCAGGCAACATGATATCTTCGTGACTATATTGAAAACTTATTTAAAGTTCCAAAGCAAGCATACGCATCTGAACAATGCTTTTAAAGATTTTTAAGAGGATAAACATTGTTTGTGGAATTGAATTTATCCATTGGAATAATGATGGAAGAATACAACCCTAAAAAAAACAAAGCATAACATTAAATTTAACATATCTGTTAGTATTTATTGAGTGCATAATGTAACCAAAGATACGAGATAATAAACCTAGCACAATATAGTAGCGATAGAAATGTCCTCTTGTGCCAGGATGACTGCATCGTATGCAACCAGCAATTAACATTTGCTGTGCGGGAAGCTCTTATTATATTTGTAGGCGTTCCTGAATGCCCTATTTTAACGATGTATCTCATTTTTATGCCGAAATTACATGTATATTAGACCAAATTTATAAAATATGTCTACCTTTTACAGCTTTATAACTATGTCCTGCTTTGCCTTTAATGTTCTTTCATAATATTCTAATTTCTTTAGAATCTAATAACTTTATTTTACTACCTTAACTATGGATACATTTCCTAAGATAAGATACACATTCATTGAAAGGTGCTACTATCTAAATGTCCAGTTTCAAAAATATTCAATTATTTGTCTTTTTCTCATGAGGGATACCGGACTCATAACAAACTGAAAAGGGGCCAAATTTGGCCGAATCACCATAGTTTGGAAACCAGAGACTTATTATGTCATTTCATTCGTTTGCTCTCTCTAATGGAAAATTTTAAAGCATCAGATGTCATCGAATTACAACTATGAACATTATAAGAGCTTCTGATCCATTTAAATAACAGCTAATATTGTGTTGGAACAATTATGGATATTTTGGAAGAAGTTCTGAGAGCTAAATGATATGGAAATAAAAACAAACAGAGTGAGTGATCTGAAGATAAACTGATAGATAATACGAGATATGATAAAATTACATTCTTTGAATTATGTAGACCGAAAAACTTGCTATAAATTTGAAAGGGAGATTACTTTCGTCTTTCTCTGAAGTTTGTGTGAACATCTATTACTGGAAACTTGTTGGAAAAGAGAAAATCTTTCTACTATGAACTAAATCGTTAAACCTCTTGGATAAACAATAAAAAAACCACTTTCATCACCGAATTGGAATATTCTAGAAAACAGGGTTTAGATTAAAATTCGGAATGTCAATTAGACTTTCCAAGAAAAGGAAGTTCCTCGTTGATTGTTATCGCTTATGATTACCGTTGATATTTTTGGTTGATATAATGAACTTAGATTTAGTATAAACTCAAAGATGAAGAGATTATCACCGTATATTTTGATTGATCAATTACCAGGATGGAGCGATAAAATTTACGAATTTGGGTTGAAAATTGAGGCAAATGATCACAGCTAGCGATGGAGCAGCGAATGTGAAGATAATGGGAGACACAGAACTTGCACTCTATGGGTGCGATTGAACAGATGGGTATTCCGATGTGTGTTAATTAATGCAGAACACTGATCCATTTCTCCATGAGATGGCACCACCGACCCTTAAACGATTTGGCCGAAACTTCGTAAGCATGTAAAGGTCACTTTTCAGCTCATCAAACATCCCTATTTTCGAACGTGTTGGCTCGAACAAATGATTGCGTAATCAATCTAAAAAATAATTCCAACTCGAAAGACTCCCAGGCATTCGTTTCCTAAAAGTTCCATAAAATTCAGATATATCAATAATACAAACTCAATTTCTAATTAAGATAATATTCAAGTCAAAATATTTTATAACAATCCGATTGGAATTAATTAAGTCTCAAAACTAACAAAGAATACCTGTATGGGAAAGCTTCACATAAATTCATGTATGTCAATTATACGCTTTTCTTCCGCAAAGCAGTTTCCTCGATTCTTTTTTTTTCAAATATATTACGAAATAATAACTAATCTTTAGACGATAGTATATCTCACTAGAAATACAAACTTTATGTAATTTATTAAATGTATGGTATATCTATCGATAAACTTAAATGATTTATCATTTATTAACCTCATTTTTAATGCATTTCGAGCTATGAAATAATTTTAACCAAAAATCATTAAGATTATCATATAGTGGGATATGAAAGTTTTAAGGGTCCGCAAATGAGGAGAATTTGATTAATATTAAAGCTATTTGTCGTAATAAAAGTACAGAATTATATTACTTCCTCTGCCTTTAGTCAAATTAACTTAGAAATGGAAGAATTTAAGCTAGTAATGCTCTATTTACATCACTTTAGAGATAATCATCTAGATTTCTAAGAATGATTACTATTTGAAAATCAAATTAGCATAAAACAGAAATAAGGAGGCAGTTCCGAGAAAGGGAAAAAGCACTAAGCCCGCAAAGAGCAAAACCTCATCAACGTCAATGGTGCTAAACGTTTCCTCGATAAAGTTAAAACATTTTCCGATGCTTCTCTGGCAGGATCCTCCGTTATCGACGGAATATTTCGTTCCCCTTCGGCCATCAATTTTCTGTCGATTTATCGATTAATTAGATTCCGCATTTCGGAACCTTTCTACCTCTTCCCTGAACCCCTTTCTCCCGTCCTCTGAACTTTCTCCAATGCGGGGCTCCTTTACAAGTGCCGCCAGCATAAGCGGCATATCTCATAGAACACCTCTGACTGGGTCACTGAGATCGTTTAATCAGAGGACTTCCCCGGTGTCGAACGTATGCCTCGCAGGTCATGTCTGGCACCATAAATGTTTTCATCATCGCCATTTACCGTCCGAAGCTCTAACAGCATCACGTACATACGTCGAGAAAATGGTGAGAACTAGTTGCAAATCGAAGTTCGGTGAGTTTCCAAGTTCAGTAGAAGCAACTTTCGAGTTTTATGCGCTGAATTGCGGCAATTTCTAGCCAAGGAGTTTTCTTCTACGTTATAACGATCGAATCCTGATGGAAAGTGGTCGCTAAATACTAAAATGTAAGGTTTATTTCTTCATTATAAACTGCGATATTTTCTCGTTACACCGAAGCATTTGAGGAAAATGTACGAAAGAAAAGAAAATGTTTGAAAATAATTATGAATCAAAATGTCTTCTGGCTGTTATATTAGTTTATCTGCTTTTGTGAATAGCATGGGAATTCTATTCTACTAACATTTACAAAAATTCATAGAATATCACCATCTATCGAGCAATTTATTATTTTTTTAAAGAAACTGTAAATAATATATACAAAGTATCATTTTTAACCTAAATCACAAGAAAAAATGAGTGCGGAAGATATACTTAAAATTAAAATGTGCAGAACAATGATGAAATTGCAAGCGGCAATACCAGATGTATAGAAGTTTCCTCGCAATAAAATATAGTGCTTTCATTACGACATTAAAAATTTTAAACTAATCCCCTAATTTATTTTAAAAACGTATTTTTCTGTATCTGTTTAAAAATTTAAGGCTTAATTTAATTTTGACCCACATCTAATATGTATAATCTAGTACATGAGTTTCGATGCTTATTAAAAAAATTATGAGCTTCATAAAAGGCTTCACTTTCTCAATCTCTATATTTCCATGTGCTAATTTCCGAATATTAAATAAAAGTAATTTACTTGAATGGTCACGTATTAACGTTTCCACGGAATGCCACATAAACACGCTGAATGCCTGAAAACTTCTCTACAAAAAAGAAAACCATTAATGCATTTCAGTTCATATATTCCAATGAAAGGCGATATAGACGTTCTAAATAAGATATTCCAAATCCGCACAAAGTAGATTAAGCATCACCTTATAAATTTAACGGCACGCAGTGAAATTAACTTTGATTTACGACAATGTGAATTACGAGATGGGTTTCCACATCAGCTAAAGGCTCTACTCGACTACAGCAATGGAAATATACGGCAGCTTTAACTTAAACGAATGCCCGAAGGGAGATGTCAAAATTATAATTTATGCACACTATGGAAAAATGCAGATCACCCTATCCCAATTTCTACTTGTTGGGTGATAAAAATTCAGTAACGAAATTTGAATTACTAAGTAATTAATTAAATGGTTAATTTTAAATGAAATATGTATAAATAAATTGTTCTTTTTTTCTGCAAGCACAAACCGTTAGATCATTAAACCTTTACAATTGTTTGTCTTAAATTTCTAAAAATACTAAAAATTTTGCAATAAAATAGATTCGATTATTTATTTAACTTTTTCTATTAAAAATATTGTTTCTACGTGTTTATGAATTTGTTAGTAGAGGTATTACACATTAATGATTGCGTGTAATGATATCAGTGATATGGATCAATGATATGAAATATCAGCAACAGGCAATGTGACTGAAATTAATGTAGCAAGTGAAATTTTACTCAAAAAAGGAAACTATTACAGTATTCCATCAAAATGCAAATTCATATTAATTATAAAAAATCTATTTCAATGATAGGAGGTGCATAAATAACGTATGAATAGTGATTAATTTACATTTTGGTCTCGAGATTAAGTTTTACGTTAGGTAAGGAAGATTTCAGCGCCTTAGGAGCCGAAAAAACTCAGAAAACCCGCTTTACTGAAAACGAGTTGTACAGCCTGAGTGATATTTTTAATACTTGTAGTGGTTTAAAATTCGTTTTGCGATATCTTTGTAGTTCGCAGGTAAAATGATTGCTCTTTCTGGGTTTATACCTCTTCTCTTGCTTAACAACGAGATATTTGGAGTTTCTCTCAAATTAATATTAGAGAGCAATACCCTAAAATCTTTGTCATTATGAGGTTCCGCTACTAAAAACAAATATTTTAAGATTTTCTATAGGATTATTAGTTAATTTTAACATTAATGATATTATTATGTTTCGTGGACTATCTTTCATGATTTCGGGAAAAATCTAACTTTATTGTACTTATGAAATTAGAATAGAAAACAGAAACACCGTGATAATCTCCCTAATGCTTCCCTAGCGACATAAACAAGACTACAATTCCAAATCTTTATTAGCGTGCGCCAGGTGGACGAAACAAAATGAACGACTTGTTAATGAGCTGAATTTTGAATTATTCAAGCACAGAATGCATTTCAGAATCAACAGAACTTCTGGGAACACAGCTTCCGATTACGCGCACTATAATATTTCGCTTCAATTCATTAATCTTCTAAGTACGGTTATCCTTTGTAGCAGACGCTATTCTCTGTAATGAACTATAAATACGGGCTCCAGGACTTTATTTCAAGTGCCACGTGGATAGTCGCTTGCCCTACATACAGTAGTGGAGTTTACTTTTCTGCGGCATTTTCAAGGAAAGAGGAGAGCAAATTCTTGACATTTTATCGCACGAGGTGATATTTCTTCAATTTCTCCAGTATGTCACGCTAAGGGCATTGGATTGTCTGAAAGCGACACCCTAGAACACCCTGGTTTGAAAAGGATGAAAAATTGAGGGAAAAATATCATCGGCAATAACACAAAACATAAATTGGAAATATTTCGCACATTTTCTGCGTCAAGAAATAAAGTCGCTACTACAACTGAAATTGATGTCATTGTAAAAGCGTTACAATCAAGGTTTCTGGAAGGATAAATCTGTCATTTCCTGAAAGATGATATCTTTGGATGGATTTATTCGAAGAATCATTAAATAGGTAAAGCATTTCCTTCACTGATCTTCATCTGAAGGATTTAGCATTGAGATACTTTACCCGAAAAATTTTAAACGGCTTATTTTAAATTCAAAAACAGATTATTCGTATACAATATGTAGAGAGAATGCCAAAATGTACATATTCGTGAGTAATAGGCTATTTTTGCAAATAAATTTAAGGGACCACAACTTACTTTATGAGTTTCGAATCATGAAATAAGCTAGCTAATATTATTCATCCCTTATATATGCCATTTTAACTTGGTGTTTTCTTGACATGGAGGAAAAATCAAGGAAACTAAATACTAATAATGAGCCTCGTTTAAAGGTCAACTAGTTAGCCTTAAATATGGGTGAATATTCATGAATTACTTCTCTCGTTAAGAAAATAAAAATAGCTTTAGGATCAAATTTGTGTCTGTTAATGAGCTCTGATATTTATCGCAGAAATAAATGCGAATTTATGTGTGTTACTAACAATCTGAAAGTAAGTAGTATTATATTCTTACCTATCAACTTCACAATCTTGTGATCTTTTTCCTTTGTTATGTGCAAGTAAGCATTATCATACAATGAAAATGATAATTTACTCTGCAATCAACTTCTAGAAAATACTCGTTTAAACATGTAATACTGAAATATTATTTAAGCAATTCCTTAGAGTATTCACAATTAATGTTAATTCGTACGCACCGTTTTTGAAAAGATGCGACTGCTCTGTCTCATAGACTCCATAAATGAGTTTTGAAAACTTCATCCTCAATTGTCTTCGAAAGTTTTGAGGGTTGGAAACCGCTTTTGACATTTAAATTTGCATCCTGGGACTGCCGCGTAAGAGTAGCAGATAATTCGTTAGCTCTAAAGCCCCTTAACTCGATAACCTATTGACATTCTTTATTCAGTCATGAATGAGAATAACCTTTGCTTACACTCCGATGATTACGAAATTCATGGAAGACTAAAAACAGGACAAATCCTAAGATGTTCAATTTTGCGGAGATTGCTAAAAAAGGAAGTTTTTGTTGTTGTTTGTCCTCTGCTACAGAAATTACTTCACGAAGTGTATTATTCCGTTGGACATGCGAAAGACCAAAGTATCGGTGAAGAAAGACGAAATAACTCCAACGTCATAATTGAGTATCACTAAAAAGTGGATAAATGCTCTCTTTGATCATCGTATACAGCTGTGAATTGGCTAATCTCTTCGTTAAAGCGAATCTTTCTTCAATGTTTACTTCTAAGACGTTACTAACGGGGGGCTATTGCTGTGAAAATCCGTCCGAATTAAAAATTAGTATTTCTAACCATGAACTACGAAAATTTTGTTAGTTTGGAGAAAACTTAATTTCATAATTAAATATCTCTTTAATTATCTTTTACTGTAACGTTACCATTCTTTTCCTTAGCAATATTTTCTAATTTCTTTCTGTTTAACTGAATCACGCACATTTCAAAATATTTTGGTAATATACCATAGTCTTATAAATATAAATAAAATGATGTTCGTGACGTCGTCTAAAACTCGAAAACGGCTCGACCGATTTGAATATGTTTTTCGTTGTTTGCCTTGGTACGGAGGTAGTTTAGAAAAAAAATAAAATTAGGAAAAACAGTACGAACATATAAATTTTAATTTTTAACAATTTTGTTTACACTTCAGTAGCAACCATGTTTTATTTACAGCAACCTCATAGTTTACTGATTTTTTAGTTAGAGTTTTAAACAGTTTTACTCTCTCTCTACTCGAGGACTTAGTGTGAGGATTTCAATATTGTAAACCTCTGAAGGTAAGTTCGACATATTTGAGTGACTGTGAAAACAATTCCGTGTCGTTTTACATTGTTCATTACAATGCCAAGGAGACGACGAGCTGACATAGGTCGTCGTAGTCAGTCATATGCGTGGCGAGCTACTACACGAGCAAACCTAACTGATGCACAGCGAGCGACGGATAAAAATAATAGACGTATTGCATGGAAAGTTGATTAGGATTGATAATCGCTTATGAAGTGTTACAATCAAATCAATTTTAGGAGGTACGAAGTTCAACGGGTCATCGAGTAAAGAGATAAAAAATCAAAGTTTGCGTTTATAAAATGTTTATAAATATGAAACTGCTATTCTAAAATATTCTTATTCAAAATGAAAGCCTCATCGGTCAATAATATGATTTTTCTTACAGTAGGATAGAATCTAAGTTTTCTGTTTATCCTTCCAGTTTCCCATGTTATATACACAAGGCATATCAATCCATGAGGAAGAAGTTTATTCTTTCACTTCCTCATGCGATGATCACATTGCGAGGAAGGATTTTTTCTGTAGGAGAATAAAAGAAACAGGAGGGCTAGACAGTGGAACTCATGTCTATCAACTATTAGGTGTTTGATTTAAAGCACCAGAAGGAACACTCGATACGACATTTATCAGACCGGCTCCAGATTACAGAAATACGACCCCATAACAAATCCACCCAAATATGAGGGGAAAATGAGCCTTTCAACCCTTGCCTCGAAGCGAGGCACCTCACGTGTTTATCATAGGACGACTTTCGAAATTCAATCAACCTCGCCGAGGCGAGGAAAAGCTACAACGTAAATTTTAAACATATGCCAAACAAACACATGGCGCCCGCGGGGAGACATTCAAAATCTCATTCACAGTTAATTTATTTCGTTTGCCACCTATCCAAGTTGCGCGTAGACATCAAATAATTTTCATTAAACACGTGCCCTTTGAAAGGTGTATCACAGTAAGAAATACTGAGTGATAAAAAAGAGTACTGAAGTGCATCTATGCATTTTTGTTATAATTATCTCAAAGCTTAAGAGAAACCGAAAATTAAATGATTGTCCTCGCGGAAAAGAAATAATTATGACAGCAGACGAAGCGAAAATTTCGAATAATAGGAATTAAAAAATATTTAAGTATCAAAGTCATTATTAAGAGTCATAAAAATATGCTAACATGCTGTTATAGTGGAGGCATTTTAGGCAAGAAAAGGCTCAACTTATCCTTTTTGGTTTATCAAGCTGAAAATTGGTGGAGATGTTCTTTGAACAGCCAAAAGCAAAATCCCAAAAATCCCAAAAAATCCCAATTGGGCAACATGCCTAAATATTTAAACAAAAGTCGCCATCTTGGATTTTCGACCTTGCATCATATATAACGGTATATCTCCGTATCTAATGGTGATAAAGACACACGGTTTGATTTAAACTACTTACTAAAGTGTAAACTAGACCCATAGTATTTTATATTGAAAGAATAATGAGTAAATATAAAGCTACACACGAAAAACAACTCGTCTTAGGGTAGCTTTAACGGGAAAATCTGCGTTAAATGTCGATTTTCGACCTTTTATTATCATTAAATCAAAAAATATATCGCAATAAAAGTTGTAGAACACATCAAAAGGCTTCAGAATGTTTTATTATCATCTCCGTAGTCCAAAAATTGTAGCTTCTACGAAGCGCCAAACACGTTCGCACACTCAGTAGATGACCACTAACGCGGAGCGCCTATGTGCGAGTATCCATCAAAACACCGATTATAATGCCGGAAAGTATATTCTTATTCCTACAAGTAAATAATTTTACTAATAAAATATTTAAGCGTTTAATAATTATAACTTAGTAAGATAAAATTTAATAAAAGGAAAGATACCCCATTAATTTGGACGAATGTTTTTCTTGATGTTTGCATCCTCGGGCGAGTTTTCAATTTGGCGAGAATGAGGTAAGATATCGAAATGCGGAGTAATGTCGTCTTCTTCTTCCTCATTCATTTCATCTAAATCGTTCGGATCCGAACCATACCAAAATCAAAGACCGGATCGTTACCACAGCCGTTTCTTCATTGTCCAAAACCACGCTTTTGCAAATAGAGCACACAACCTCCACTGAAGTAGCCATGCTTATACGTGAATGGCACCCACACCACAAAGAAACATACAGTATCACAGCACTTACAAGTCACAAACCCAAGCCTACACTAGGCATTCAAAACTTAAAGGAACGCTAAGAACTACGCACAAACTCACCCTAGGAACTTAAAAAAACGAATAAATGCCAAATAATGAAACTAAAAGCTGCGCAGCAGTCATTTTCCGGTCTGAACGAGTTCTAGATTCCAAAAATGGAATCATCCTGCGTAGAATTCCTTTGGAATCCCTTTATCCCATTGAATGGGCTTGCTTTGATGATAAGGTGAGAACATTTGCCTGTGAGATCTGTTTTAAGAAGTTAGATACCCTCCGCGATAAACTCAACAGATTTTCCCAGAAGTAATTACGCAGGATGATTCCACCTGCCGCCGATTTTCCTCAAAACTCCCTCCCACAGAGCATGTATTTTACCAGTGAGTGAAAAACCTATCCTACGTTAACTTTTCTGATAACGTAGTCAACTTCCTATCAAAAGGCCTGAATTTTAATTCTAGCCATTATAACGGTAACGATTTTAAGAATCTGATAGCTGATTGTGAATATATTTTCAACCATCAAGGGAATGATCATTCCTTAAAACATAACTTCACCCATACCATCACTTAAAATCTGAAAAATCTAGTGTTGCCTTCTTACTTCCCCGTAAACTTACTTCCCAGAAAACCTTACTTAGCATCATGAATACTGTGGAACGTGAAAATCTCGTTATTTCCAAAGCCGACTAAGGAAAGTGCATTGTCATAATAGACAAAAGTAATTACACTCAAAAAGTACAAACCTTCATAGAAGACAACCATATATTGAACCAACGAACTAAATAAAAAAGTGTACAACTGTGCTAAAACCCAAGGATTATTATAAAATAATTAATCCAAATCCTCTTCCTCCACGATTATACGCTCTCTTAAAGTTACATAAACTTGATATCCCCATCCGCCCAGTTATTTCATGTGTTTCCTCCCCAACCCACAAACTGGCCTCTATAGTGAATGAACTTATTTAAAACTTAACCCTGTTTTCACCTAGATATGGTATCCGAAACTCCATCGACCTTGCTAATAGACTAAAAAATTTGAAATTATATACAAACTAAAAAATTGTTTTTTTGATGTTAATAACATATTTACAAAAATCGCTAGGAAAGAGGTGTTGTTGCTGTTGGAAAAATTATTGTACGACAAAAACTTGGACAGAAATGTTGTTCACGATATTTTACTGTTGACAGATTTATGTATTTCGCAGAATTAGTTTTGTTTGAAAAATCTTTTTTTAATCAACCTGATGGTCTAGCGATGGGATCTCCCCTCTCGCCAATTTTAGCCGAAATATTTTTAGATAATTTTGAGAATAATTTATTTACAAATTCCCAGAATGACGGAAACCCGTTTTCTTGTGGTTGAGATTATTGAGATATGTTGACGATGTCCTTTGTATTTGGAATGGATCCCACAGACAGTTGAATAGCTGTCACACCTAAACCAACAACACAGTAAAATCAGATTTTCTTTAGAAATAGAGAATAACAACAATTTGAACTTCCTAGACTTAACTCTCTCAATTGAATTTTCTATCTATCGAAAACCGACTTATACGAACCAGACAATTCATGCAACCTCTAATCATCCAGTCACACATAAACACGCTGCTTTTCATAGTTTTATTCATCGCCTCTTAAATATCCCCCTATCTCCATCAAACGTTTCTCGGGAACTAAAAACCATAAAATGCATGGCTCTCTCCAATGGTTATTCCGAAAAACTTATAGATATCATACTTTCACATGGACAAAGAAAACAAAACATTTTCAGGATATATCCCGATTGCTCCATTTTCACGGAAGTACAACGTTGGGGGAAATTATCTTTCCTTTGCCACATCAGTTATCATCTTGCCAATTTCTTAAATGCTCTAACATCAGACCCGCTTTCTATACAACGCAGAACATAGGAAAAACTATTTTAAACAATAAAGATAAATTCGATAAAACACGCAAATCTGGTATATATAAATTAAATTGTAAATACTGTAATGCAATATACATAGGCCAAACCAGTAGAAATTTACACATTCGAACAAAAGAACATAAACAGTCTTTCCTCAATGGTTCCAGTGCCTCACATTTCGCTAAACATTTACTCGAAAATAAACACCATTCTGATTTTACCAACACCCTCCTCCATAGCCATTCTCAAGGAAATAAGCTAAACTACCTGGAGGAATTAGAAATTTTACATCATAATTATACGCTAACTAACATTCACCTCTTTCCTAACCACTCCCTACTTTTATCAACTGTTTGCCTCCTCCCGCTGCTTCCCTCACCTAATATCCTTAACCCTTCCTCCCCTCTCAGACCTTGCTTGCTCATTGGCCATTGTTTTGTATATATTCACTGGAGTTGTGGTCTCTTTACCTGATGATGGACAGAATTTTCTGAAACCGATCGTGTATTAAAACTCAAGTAGAATTTTCGACATAATGTTTTTTAATTCTATTCTTATGTTGGTTTATTGTTGTTAGTGTTTAGAAAGGTTTTGTATTATTTTCCTTCGATAGTATTAATTCTTCCGGTTATATTTCCACTTTATAGTCGTTAGCTTGTAATTTTTTATCATTTTATATTATTGCCTTATTTTTATAAATCATTTTCGTTAGTTTTCCATTTGGGAAAATATTTGGTTAATTCTTTGAATAGTTATATTATAGTCGTAGCAATTCAATAGCATATAATATAACATAAGGATATAAGGAATATAGTAATAAGAATATACTTTCCGGCATTATAATCGGTGTTTTGATGAATACTCGCACATAGGCGCTCCGCGTTAGTGGTCATCTACTGAGTGTGCGAACGTGTTTGGCGCTTCGTAGAAGCTACAATTTTTGGACTACGGAGATGATAATAAAACATTCTGAAGCCTTTTGATGTGTTCTACAACTTTTATTTCGATATATTTTTTGATTTAATGATAATAAAAGGTCGAAAATCGACATTTAACGCAGATTTTCCCGTTAAAGCTACCCTAAGACGAGTTGTTTTTCGTGTGTAGCTTTATATTTACTCATTATTCTTTCAATATAAAATACTATGGGTCTAGTTTACACTTTAGTAAGTAGTTTAAATCAAACCGTGTGTCTTTATCACCATTAGATACGGAGATATACCGTTATATATGATGCAAGGTTGAAAATCCAAGATGGCGACTTTTGTTTAAATATTTAGTCATGTTGCCCAATTGGGATTTTTTGGGATTTTTGGGATTTTGCTTTTGGCTGTTCAAAGAACATCTCCACCAATTTTCAGCTTGATAAACCAAAAAGGATAAGTTGAACCTATTCTGCCTCCACTATTAGTGTTCTAGTTAGTTACAAGAACCATGGGAACTGTTGAATTTGCTGAAAATGAGCGAAATATTTCCATGTTTGGTATTTAAAAACAACTAAAATCGGCTGCTTTAATTTTTATATTTTTAAATTCATAAATCAGCCGTCATCACTGGAAAGAGACAAAATCATTAATATTTCTTTTTCTGTGGTCCTATTTATTTCATAGGTCATGCGGATAATCAAGTGGCTCGCTCACTTAACATGTTTGATTCCCGGCAGGAGAATACTGTTCACCCAGTATCGTGTATAAAATAGAAAGCTACCTGAATCAATAGACAATGGGTTCGAAAGGTCTTGAAAAGCCAAATACGGCGGCGTGAGAGTCAATAGGCCGACCACTAGTCGCCAACATTGAATTCCGTTATTCCTCAATGGGATTCCGCGCCATGGATCTCAACATCACTTATTCCACCCCCCTTAAGCTCTTGAAAACAACCCGAGTACGTCTTATGGCCATGATTTGAAAGCGCTTCATGATTTTGCAGGGATAGAGAACCTAGAATGTGCTATAAATTCAAAATACAATTGCTTGTAGAGATCAAAACATTAAAGATAATTCTACGGGAAAGAAAGCCTAAATCAAAAAATCTGATGTAGCCAGCACATGACTTTCTACATATTTATTGAAAACAGAAGCCTATGCCGGTAATATATAAATAACTACAAAACAATGAGTGTAATAAAAATGTTCCAATCAAAAGTTGTAGTAAAATACATTATCTATATTTTTTGTATAAATTGTATATAAATACATCACATTCTGTCAGAGATATTTAAGAAAAACTACAATTTTTGGATAAAAAGCAACTTACGGTTAACGAGTATTCACTAATAACTCATAAACAATCACTGTTACGAAAAAATCATTCTGAATTGCATTCTGACAGAGATATTTCAGAAAAAAAATTTTGTTCCGGATAAACCGCAACTTCCGGTAAATCGATATTCATCAAAATCTAATCAACTCTTGGCATTGTTAGGAAAATACTAAATATGAATTTTGGAAATGAACGGATAATTAATTTTTAAGATAGAGCGCCCACAATCTTTTTTTTACCACAGACAGACATGTTCGTGAAAATAGCGAAAACGAACTCTATGGGCCCCAAACCATCTATTTCCGTTGAAATCTCGAGGTCGAATTTTTTTTCGAATACAATACTTCCTCTATACTACGTATAGGGAGAAGTTAAAAAGCAACCCCTGAAATTTTAGAATTAGTATTCGAAGAAAGTAAGGACATAGTTTAGAAGAAATTGAGAGTATAATATCACGCACTGGTAAAGATGTAGGAATCAGAATATGACGGCAGCAATGAGACAGCGACAGTAACAGTATTAGCATGGTATTCCATCATTCCGAGTTCCTCCGTGGTGGCTGCTTCCACTTCATATAACGCTGTAGAATATAGAATTAAAGTCAAAAGATCTATTTCCAGATATCGATCCGATGCAAAAGATAAGGAAATTGTTCTCAGTTTTCTAAAATGCATTGCAGAAATTTCATTTTTAAGTCCCATGAACGAGACATATTTACGATAAGTTAGGGTTAGACAGATGAGTTAGGGTTAGACTTCTCAATCTCGTCTTCACTAATGCCGTTTGTTATTATTTTAAGTTTTGCTGAACGGCCGAAATTATCTGATAGTGTTCTGTTTCAGTATCACAGATTTTATACAACTAAAATTAAGTAATTTTGACAGTACAGGACTCCGAAAACACGAAAAATATAACGATAAACAAACGATACCCTTGCTTTAAAAATAGTTGCAAATAATGGCATTTTTTTAATGTTCACTAGTGAATTCAAAAAACGTTTTATTTTTTGGGTCATTGATGATACAATGGAAATATGTATTCTCTGCAGCATTCTTGAGGAAAATGTTTAATATAAAGATTGTCATTTCCAACAGAAGTCACTAACAGTGGTTTTTTATCTCAGACCTCCAAATTTCGCATATGGTCTGCCTTGTGAGAGGCTGTGTAACAAAATACACGGGATTAGAGTATCTGTAGGTTTCCGTATAAAATTTAAAGTTTCAGAGGTACCATGTCAATGGTAGTCGTATCATACTCTCTTTAAATTCGTTCAAATGTTACGCACGAATATCCTCTGCAATAATATTCTATAGACAAACCTGGAATTCACTGAGCGGTATTTAACGACCAGAGCGGTCAACGCACCAGAAACTGAAAGTAGCTACAATTTTTCATCGCCAGAGTTCTTTAATCGCCCAAAAGAGGGCGACGAACTCTTCCCATTCATCTCTCGAACGCATTATTAAACGACAACGAAACGGATACGGGCCCCATTTAACCCATTCGAATTTAAATCGGATAATAATCGCCCAACGGATGAGCGAAGAGATGAACCTCTGGGAACCACTTCGTTCTTCAACAATGCGGGGATGTTATCCACAGAGACAACAAAGGATGCAAATACAAGACGCTTAGCGCGCTCTAAAAACTGCAGTTATGGCAACGGAAGCCATGTTTTGGCGGGAAGCGATTCACGATCCGCCTTTGGCTGGAGGATTTAACCCTCATATGGATTCACTGCGCCTTTGCGGCGCTCGTGGTTTTTAAAATGCTTTTAATACTGCCCAATCCCATGGATCTTGCTGAGACTTTCAGTAGTCTATTTTTTCTGCATTCTTAGTCGACAAGTTTAATTTTGCCCGCATAGTGCGTATAGTTTTCATTTTATTGGCCACTAATGGAAAAAGTTACGTCGTTGGATTTACGGCGCCGCTGCGGCTACGCGAGTTTTCTCGTCGCTATTTTGGCCTATCAATACTCATTTAATGGTTCTTATTTTATGCATGAAATGGTATATTATATTTATAATCATAATATTTAAACGATGAAGCTTTCTAAATCATTTATTATTGTTTAACATAGGGCCAAGTTTGCTATGCCAAATTTCTTTCATCTATTATCCAAGTATCATAAATTTTTCTTTTTTACAATGTTCTTTTACAAAACTTCAACTAAATACAATAATAGATTTTAGAAATTCGTGGCTAACCTAAGGGTGTTATTTCTATGGCCTCTGTCATTATTTGACAGCAAACGGAAAATAATGCAGTGTTAAAGGTCTTTATTCATAACTTCTGTAATAATGGGTTTAATCAAACAAAACACAGTTAAAAATAAAGAATATAGAAGTTACTAGCATTATCAATAAAAAAAACTTGCTAAGAAGAGCCAAATTTAGAAGATAATGACAAAAAATACCGCAGCGCCTCTGCGGCGCCGAAAATCCAACGACGTAACTAAATTTGTAAATCCATATGAGGGTTAAAGGGGTGCATCGCTTAGGGCCCGAACTAGACAAAACAAAGGGAATACGGTGATCCCGTGACCGTGCGTTGCAGGGTGCGTGTGCTTGGGTTACTATGAACCGGAGGACTAGGCAATATATAAGAGCTTTGTCAGTCGTCCGCCAGAGTGAGGGAGTGATTGATTGCGCCTCCGCAAGGGGGCGTAGCTCACAGGACAGTGCTTTTCATGGGCGCGGTGGCCGATGGGACGGAATGAGATGGAGGGGAGGGTTTTAATTCGGTGGAAAAGTCTAGGGGGACTAAATGAAGATTTGAAAGCCCCATTAAGAGCTTTTAAATATCGCCCGGTGACATAAATTCTTGAAAAACGAGACTCTTTCCTACAGTTACGAAAATGACGATGCCTGGAAAAGTGAATAAAACTCGTTGATAATTTTCTCGCCAATAAATAAATTGATTAATCATTGCCACTCGAAATGGTTGACAAAACTGAAGGGAGGCAATAACTGATGGTTTTTCGATAGAAATATTCTCCTCAACGAAACCCAGAGACATATATAGCTATCCACCGAAAAACCAAGCTTAGGGAATTTGAAATGAAGATGGTTTAAAGAAGTAAGGGAGTGAAAATAATGCAATATTTTTCATCATTGCATTTCATCATTAAGAGGGTTACAAAAAACATCGAATAGCAATAAAAAAAATCCAATGGTCTATATTTCATTCCTTGATTACGAATATCCAAACTAGATACTATGATATGAGAATTTTTAGATTTTCATCATAGTATTTTAACATTTCAATAAACATTTGAATTCAATCCTTTAACACTTTAACTTATATCAAAGTGGAATATGCTATGTCCACGTATCAAGGTAATCCCGGGTTCGGATCCCGACTGGTTGGATTTCTCTGGCTAGGGAATGGTTGTGTGTCTTTGTAAATAGTATGAAATAATTATTGAAATTGATGTAAATGGGGTCTTCTTGTTTCCATTAGAGAAGTTATTATTATTAGGTCTTTTGAGTCAATGGTTTACACAATATCACATAAGTTCATCGATTAGGTTTTTATGCTGACTTTAAGAAATAATTCAGTATTAAAGAAAAGATAAAAGGAATTGAATTAAGTTGTAGGTTAGACAGTTGGATATGCCTTTTTTTGACATTTCATAAAACCATAAAACATAAAACTGTGAGACTTTTTTTATATTTTCCCCTGCGCGTTTTGATAAGTACTTACTATATAAACTTTGTTATTTATACGTTCTCATGTTATTATTTATGAAATTGTGACGTAAGTAAGCTTAGTGACTTCGAATCCCTACGTTAAAAAAATCTTCGAACTACATGGATAAAAATAGGATAATAATAGCCTTCATGAGAACGAGGAACTCATATATATATAAGGTCCGGAGCAACATGCTGCGTTCAAAACTTCACCTGACATTTACTTCGATTTTAACCGCGCGTACGACTATGTTTGTGTTGCCAACGATTCTATAAAAGAACATTATGTAGAGCTCAGAAAGCGGCGATGAGTTTCCGAAAGATTACACCCGATTTCCCATTTCGCCATGCCGTTCTCCCTCATTCATTAAAACTCAAAAAGATGAACCAGATTAATCTTTTTTCGGTATTAACGTTCCATAGGAATAAAAGTTTTCCAACAAAATTCCAACTTCGCGAGGAAACAATTAAATGGGAATAAAAGTGCAAGCCTTTACTCGCTCTTACATTCATGGTAGATGTATTATCATCATTCCGATTCGATAAATCTTCCTCTTTCGCACACATCTCTTCCCTATTTAGCTGGAGAGTATTTTCCTTGGGCCTCACTCGAATTCTCTGTTTTTTTCTCAATTTTAAAACGCTCCTTTTTACTCTATGGCCCACATAAGGCGGTGTCCCAGATGTAGAAGGAGTTTGATTTAATTCTTCTTCCTCCTCCGCTGCAATACGTTTTCATCCGCGGAGTTTTCAAAAAAATGTTTTCTTAAAGAGATCTTTTACGCATCTTGAATTTCCACAGCCTTTCCTCATCGCCTGGTTGCTCGAGTTCAAAAACACGTGTTCGCTTTACTTGGATATTAGTTTCCTTAGAAATCAATATGTGCTTGTGTGAGCAATACCTCTAAGAACTCATAAAACAGGAACTAACTTTAATCTGTGGTTGCATGTTAGTTTCGATGGATCGATTTTTCTTCATCTTCTTCATTTCATTTCGAATGACCAAGAATAAGTTAATAATAATAGTTAATAATATCACAGACTGGAAGATGGGAAACACTTTCAATAATGGACTTTAATTCCTATTCTATTAAAAGTAAAGTAATGAGTGTCATTATTAAGTAAATTTACTTCATAATGACGCTTCTGAGTGGAAAAATGTCCTTATAATAAATTTTTTGCATGGTGTTGTGCAAAGTGATCTTTTAGTAAAATAGAAACTTGTTTCCTTTGTGAAAAGTAATTTTCTTTTAATTTATTCGATGTCCTGGAATACCACAAAGTTAATCGTCAATCTGCTGAGTTTATAGTTACAACATAATGCCTTAAGGGTTTAATATCACGTTACACAAAGCAAAATCTCGTAAGTGTAGTAACGTCGGATTCAATCTCTGAATTTAAACCATGAATCGTAATTTTATTCATCAGATGGTGTGACTAGTGGAATCAGGAACTAAAGGCATGAAGGCGACCTAGTTTGAGGTTATTATTTCAGAATGAGAAAAAACATCAAGCATCTGATTCCCTTAAAAGACATCAATACAAATTAAAAATAGCATTATACTTTCCCCAACGATTTTCTTCTCTACCGTTCCAAGGCGCAAGTCTGATTCCCAAACTAACAATAATTACTACTAATTTTAAGTTTCATCAGCTGATTGCACTTAAACAATTGAGGTGAATCGCAAAGCGTTCAATAACCTTTACTAAAGTTTGCTAGTGTCGTATGAAGAAAGATGACTTATGTAGAGAAATCGTGTTACCAAGTACAAGTTATATAATACTTTTCTTTTCCCCTTCATGATTTTTCACTACTCCCATTACAATCTTAAGCCGTCTCACCGGTTTTCAGATTCCCAATATCCACGCATAGCAAAAACTAGTGGGAAAGTACAAGTAATTCCTCAATTTGCGAGTGAAAGCTATTTCATATTGCCATTCCGAGCACAAATAAGATTTAAATTCGTAGGTGGTGTTAAGGTCTTAAATGATAAGACGTTTAAAAGGTAAATTTCCAAAATCAGCCCTTCCCGCAGCTCGAGCATAAATTTCATACGCTAATTAAGGTTTGTTCATCCTACAATATTATCTTGATTATTGCAACTCTTCGTAATTATTTTGGAGTAGGGTAGAATAACTGTTTTCTATTAATATCATAATCATCCACTGATGAATGGGTTAGAAAAATACCTCAATTCATCTAGCTAAGTCGTCTCATCCCCTTTTCAAATATATAGTAGCCAGTAGAGGAGGATTTGAAGACAAAAATTGACTTCAGACTGATGCCTTTATGGATCTACAGATTAGGTTTTTATACAGATTATTTTTGTTACTAATAGAGAGGTGCGTTATCGAGGTATATTTTGTTCTTCTATGAATGACATCACGTTTCAACATGAATTCAAAGGCTCGCTTTAAACCCTTTCTACAATGCTGTCCTGTTGGAGCGACAAGCGAACAAACAGAAGTACGTGGCATCCAATTCCGAAGAAGATTCGACCCCAGCACTTTTTGTTCTGCAACTTGTGATATCAAAAATTAAACTATCCTTGATCCAGTGTTATATATTAAAACTAAAATATCAAAAGTGTATCTTGTATATGCTGTTAAATAAATATCTCTTATAATATGTCAGGCACATATAAATTTTTAAAATTTAACATATTATAGAATATTTCTAAATCAAGATCCTACTGAATCAAATGTAAATCTATTGTCCTTCATTTGCTATTAACACAAACAATTCAAAATTTGATACTGTAATCACTCGATTAATATAAATCTAAGCGATACACAATGCGCAGTGTTATTTTAAGTTCTTATACCAATGATTAATATAGGATACATGTATTACTTGGACTCGTTGTATTTCTTCACTTCTTAATAGCTATAAAAATGATATCCTATTATCACTCCTTACTATAATTTACCCTCTTATTTCCCCAAAAATCTCATTTAGATATTTTACGTACAACTTGTTCTATTTGTCTTTTTCCCATATACTCTCTAAGAATGGAGAGATTTGTCTCGTGTATTTTCAGGAGAAGTTTCAAATGAAAGTCCATTTCGGCGTACGATCAATTTATACTCTACGGCGTCGCCAATTTTAGCACCGACGATCCCTCGTACTTAACCGGTAACATTTCACCGTGAGCCCCGCTTTTATGACACGAGTGTATTTTTCGGGCTTATGCACGACTTTTAAATCGATACCGTCTAGACATTTAATTACCTCCCCCCTGAAATCAAAGACCGTAATCACATAAGGTTCCCCGCTAAATTATAAGATCGGTAAATCATGCAATTACGAATTTCATCTTGGGGAACATTTCCTTCCGTGCGCTCTATATCTTCGGAGAGCTAATTCAGTACGAGTCCGGAACTCCGGGAGAAAGGCCAATCGTACCTCTTCTTATAAAAGATTTGCACCGGTATCCCTTACCATTTTAAAACAGGGACCAATTTTGCACCGCCTTAATTATAGTTAAACCTTCAGCGCGAGGTGATTCAACCCTACAATTTCAACCACGCTCGGTTTCGAAAATCAAAAGATCTATTAAAAAGCAGCTACAGAAATAGATTTCCTAAATTTAGACATTATATGACCCTTGGAGACCCTTATTAAACTCATATCTAAAGTATACGAATTGAATTCGTTCGGCTTATGACTTGATAAAAAAAGGGAAATTTTAAAGGTGTGTAAGCAAGTTCTGACCAACTTATGCAGTGGCCTTAATAGAAAAGCAAAAAACTTTTATACAGATATTATCCAAAACGTTACCGTATGTCCCGTGCTAAAATACGACGAATTTTATGTGCAATTGGAGGGTAAATCAAAAATAATACCTATAAAATATTTCGGAAAAACAAAATATTGTCAAATACGTCCAGAATATTTTCTATTTGATCACAGAATCAATTACAGCAACAAATTTCGTATTATATAGCACAACTTCAAAATTAAGTACATATTTATGAAAACTAATATAGAAGTAATTACGTGGTACGAATTCTTAATTAATTTCGCTTGAATAACTAAACTTGGAAGAAAATGCCTTCTATATGAGTTGACTTTCTTATCAGAAGTACACAGCATTTTACTATCTATGTTTGCTTGTTTGCTTACATGAATGGAAATTATGAATGTTAATATACCTATTGATTTCTTGACTGATAAAGGATATACATCCAATACCTTGAGCCTATGTAAAATTTTCCTTTATTTCCTTGTTGAAATCCCAATTGATCCCATTTTATGCATTCTCTTATCACATACTTTCAAATGACTCTTTCACCAATCTGTCTCGCTAATCTACTCCAGCAACAACATTTCAATTTCACGAATTTACCGCATATTTCTTTGGCGCTCAACGGAGAGAAAACTATCTACGGACTTCCACCAACAACTCGCTACTTGCAGTCCATAATGTAGAAATTTATCATTCATTGAGTTAAGCATACACTTAAATAAGAAATTTCCAATTGACGTTTTTGAACATATTGTGTAATAGCTGAGAGTCATGCGGTCGATAGACGCCACAATTTTTAATAGCTTATTGTTCATCCTCCTGCAATCCAGTCTCTAACCTGCTAATATTCCTCTTCATACAAGCACGCCGATATACTCAGATTGAGTTCCTTCTATTAGGGAAAGGATATTTCGTTTAGAAATAGCGCTGAGGACATAGTTCAAGCCTTATTGTGAAGAACAAAACTACGAATTAGAAATTATAAAAAAGAAAAAGCTGAATTGCCATATATGTAACTTTCTGAAGGTAATTCTATCACACGCACTCGATTTACCTACATAAGTTAAAATATTAAGACACATCTTATACTAGCTGGCTTCTTTTAAATTTCAACGAACCTTTTACAAGCTATTTTTTTAGTGGGAAAACAATGTCAATTTTTAAAAGCAGAATACTTAAAGAGGTACAATTTGGGTTTTAAAACTCAGATGTATATCATCTCACCTTAAATTATTGCAATATCCAACTAAATCGTGTATTTACAATAATCGTTTTATTAATTTGCCTCCACGCGACCTTCGTTTTAGACAGTGACAATTTAGACTTCAAATCCACCTTCGTGAAAAAACAAGCACCTGCGTGTATACACAGCATAGGCAATAACAGCAAAGAAAGGCGGAATGCCGGAAAAAACATGGTCAATTAAACATGCGGTTATGCGAAATGAAACTCTTTCGCAACCTGGAAAGCCGCCGGATATTCCTTTCGGTTACCCTTTAACTTTCTTCGCAACTTTCAACTTTGCCAACACTACTTAATCCTTGCCATGGATAAGTTATCGGCGTACAAATCGCAGCGGCGTCTAACTTAGTTGGTTCAGCCTCAATTTCTCTTGCCATCAAACGCTACACACAACCCAGAAATCGAAGGGTTTACTCAGCCCGTGTCAGCCAACGACAGCAATCCGTAGCCCACCCCTTTACACGCGTGGGGGGGTTATGACGTCACACGAAAAATGTTTCACCTGGCAACGTACGCTTGATTTACGGATCGGAATATGAAAACAGTGCTCAAAAAGTTATAAAATGATCCACGGTGCTATTTAATGAAAATAAATAAATCGGAATGCCTTGATCCGTACGATTTCATTGGGCTGTTTCCAAATTTGGTGGAGTCGGTAACGCGTGACGGATGTAAATAATTCGTAAAATTCGCAGCAAGCGCAAAAATACCAGGACATAAAACAATTCTGAGCTTTCGACTGAAGCACTTGAATGCTATTTTTATTGAAAATAAACCTAAAAATTCATCCGCCATCAATGAAAATGTGGGTCGTCAAATATAAATATTTGCTAGTGTTTTCTGCCTTGTCTGAAAATGAACTATCATCAAACGAGACGAATTTTATTAATTTTCGTCTTACATAACTCTAAAGGAGCAGATATTTGCATATCGGAAGGAGTGGTGTCATTTAGAAGAGGTCGATGAACCTTTCTGCTTTGATGCATCTCAAATTGAAGATGGAGCGGTGAAGCGATCGTATTTCGTTAAAATATCTCTTCTCAAGTGAAACTTTTTCAAAGGGAGTAAAAATTTGTATGAAAATCCGATTCGTGTTCCTTGGATGATACCACATAACGCGGATTTGGACAAAAGATGCAGTTTCAAAACGAGATCGATCGAATCTCTTGAGAAAGACGGGATGTTTAAAGATTAAAGATGCGTATACAAGCAATATCCGCACAGACAGTTGTGGTGCCATATAAAAATCACAGTTATCTCTTCAAAATAGCATTTATCTGAGGACAGCGCAGGAACTGGGAATGTTTCCAAATCGCAGATCAATATCGTTCTTACCGAATCATAATAGAGAAAATACATAATGATGGAGTTTCCTTCAATGGCCATTTCCCGCATAATCCAATGAGGCCTCTCCTGTTTCCAACATGAAGTATTATTCTTTATTCTTAAATATTTTGGGATTTAAGTTAAAGAAATGAGCAATACTCAACTGCTATGAGTTAACTAAACTAAAAAATCTGATGTGGCCAGCACATGACTTTCTCCATATATATAAGATGCAAATATTTATCTACCGCAATAATTTCGAACTCTATATTCCATCTAAACTTGGAATTTGAGTTATTAATATTATATATTATCTTTGATGCCAAAAACATGATAAATAATTTTTACGGGACATGATCGATGAAAAACGATGAAATTGGCCCTTCGCCCATAGAGCCCAGAGCGCCCACAAAGTACATAATCAGCAACTTCCGGTTTATCAGTAATTCATGAATAACTCCTACACAATCAGTGATACAAAAATATGTTTCAATCAAAAGTTATAGTACATTACATTTTCTAAAACTTTTACAAATAATAGTATATACCTAAATACCATATTTATGGAGATATTTTGAAAACCGGAAATGAGCTTTGAAGAATTAAGCTCAACTTCCGGTTAACCGATTCACTCCAAAAACTAATCAACTCTAACGACACAAACCAAAATACTATATATGAAATTTGGTGTTGATCCGACAAATAGTTTTCATGTGAGAGCGCCCACAAAGTACATAATCATCTTCTTCCGGTTTATCAGTATTTCACGAATAACTCCTAATCAACCGGTTATACAAAAATATGTTTAATACAAAAGTTATAGTAAATTATATTATCTAAAACTTTTATAAGGAATACAATATACCAATATATCATATTTATGGATATATTTTGAAAACCAGAAATGAGCTTTACACAACGTACATAATCAGCAACTTCCGGTTTATCAGTATTTCATGGATAACTCCTAAACAATCAGTGATGCAAAAATATGTTCCATACAAAAGTTATAGTAATATAAATTTTCTACAACATTTATAAATAATAGTATATACCTAAATATCATATTAATGGAGATATTTTGAAAACCGGAAATGAGCTTTGAAGAATGAAGCTCAACTTCCGGTAAGGCGATTTACTCCAAAAACTAATCAACTCTAACGACTGTAATAAAAGTACTATGTATGAAATTTGGTGTTGATCCGACAAATAGTTTTCATGTTAGAGCGCCCACAAAGTACATAATCATCTTCTTCCGGTTTATCAGTATTTCACGAATAACTCCTAATCAACCGGTGTAACACAAATATGTTAAATACAAAAGTTATAGTAAATTATACTATCTAAAACTTTTATAAGTAATACAATAGACGTATATATCATATTTATGGAGATATTTTGAAAACCGGAAATGAGCTCTAATGAATAAAGCTCGACTTCCGGTTAACGGATTTACTCCAAAAACTAATCAACTCTGACAGCACACACAACAGTACTATATATGAAGTTTGGTATTGATACGACTTTTAGTTTTCGAGTTAGAACGCCCATTATCACACACACACATACACACACACACACTCACACACACACACACACACACACACACACACACACACACACACACACACATACACACAGACATCATTCAGAAAATGGTCAAAACGTGTTCTAGGGACCCCAAAACGTGTATTTCCGTTGAAATCTCGAAGTCGAATTTTTTCATGAAAACAATACTTTCTCTATACTTCGTATATGGAGAAAGTAAAAAAGAAACGAAAAGGTACTTAATACATATAAAATAAGAATAAGGTGATTATATAATTGTGAACTGTTGTTTACTGTTTGAATTAATTATCATCTGTTTTGCGCCCTATGTAATTGTGTACGTGCCCTGTGTGTAGGATGCAATTTTTGTAATCTGTGGTTCAATTAGGTAAAATAATTTTGTTTGGATAGTTATTTTTATTTTCCGTAAAATTTGAATTTAATATGTTGTATTGTTATATATTGTATTGAAGCATTTAACATTACTAGAGGCTACAATTTGGAACCACTTTCAAGGTAGCAACCATGGTGTGGTATAAAAGATCGTATATGTTTATATCTATTGCAAGAGTACCCCAAATAAGTAATACATTCATAATAAATAATACAATGAGATAAACATAGAGAGAGATTTGTAGTAAATTTTATTTTAGTATATTAAATTGTAGTGTAATACAATGTAGTTGTGAATAAATAACCTCTTGATGATCCACTTTGCTCAGGGAGAACTGATCCAAATATATAAAACACATGTAAGTTCTATTAAACTGTAAAATGTATGAGATGAAGTAAAATAATCAATAATTCCATAAAAATGCGAAGGATCAGTAGAAATAACAGCAAACGTTGCAAAGGTGAGTGGACATACAGTTTTCCGAGATGCTTAACTATCTTTTGAATTAAAAGAGGTGAAAAAATAGGACGTGACTGAGATTCGAACTCGTATCTTACCCTCACGTGGAGCATACTCGAGAGAGCAACGGAAAAAAGTAGTAAGATACGTCTGCAGTTTACATCCTCTGAGAAAATGGAATACTTGAGCTCGATTCTAAGTCAGTCTCCTTTATCATCTAACCCATTATCACACAATATATAAATAATCAATTTCAAGAGAGTGTATGAGAAGAATTGCGGCTGTAAGAAACCCAAGAAACTCTTAGGAAAAAATAATAATAATGAGAAAGTACATATTGAATTGAAAAAACATAATTAATAAGAAAGTACATATTAATAAACTCTTAAGAATGTTCAATTTAGTTCAATCCGAACTTAATCACAATATTAGAATGAAAGGTTAAAAGTTTATAAACATTTACTAATCCTTAATATAATTGCTGGTATGGCATATGCATGTATGGCATCAGCAAGTGAAGGCCGAAACTATCAGTCATAGAAAAATTATATTTTAGCAAAACTAATACCAAGAAAAGGCTGCCTGAATTCGGTGTACCCTATTATCTTTATAGATAATAGGGTACAACTAAATTATTACATACATTCATTCGTCAAATTTTACAATTGCCATGTTTTACATACTATGATTGATTGGTCACTAAATTGCTGAAAAATCAATAACCGAAAGCAATGTATACATGTGAAGAAACATTTCTTGGGTTTCTCCACAATGAATTTGAAACTCCCAAAAAAAATTGGGAGTGTGAAATGATGGCCGCGGAACCATATGAAAGAACTTCAAATTACAAATTTGCTTTTTGCTGTAAAAGAACCTAAAATTTTCTCGACGATACGTTTCATGGGATAATTTCCACATACGAAACCTATCAAAAGAGCTGTTTCTAATAAAATATTATTAGAATTTTATTTCTACTGATCACCTTTATCTGCAATCGATTTAGTTTTTCACTTATATCACCTTTCCTTTGATGAAATTCTTCCCCTTTATTCATCACATTCTTTTCCATTGACACACCCTTCGCTTTATATGACCTTTGTTTCGTTAAAGCGTTCATTCAGACGATTATTTTTCAGCCTATTCTCCTCGCTCAGTTTTCAATCTTTTGTTATTTTCTCATTCCACTAAGGTACCATGTTATTTGAGACAATATCATGTAAGATTTAATATTCCAACTATTCTGATTTCTGCTACTATTTCCGAAACCTCTTTGATGTTACGCTTTACTCTCGCTAATTCCACTTTTTTCTGCGAAATGCTTTCGAAAGGAAACACCGTCCAATTTTCCGCTTCTGCGGCCAGCGCTATTTACGAATCTCTTTAACACGCGCATCTAATTTAACAGACAACTGACTCCACCACCTGCTTTCCCCCAAGTATTCAATCTAGGTCTATTGTAGTTTCATAATCATGTGTTTGTAACGATGATACTCGTGTTAGAACATTCCCTTGCTTCCAAAACTCCTCCAACTTAATCTATGTTTATCAAAGAAGTTTCCCTAGTGACTTTCCCCACCTGTTTTCAACTCTCGTCGAAAATGATAGCGTTTTGGTGAATATGTTGTTTCCTTTGGAGAAATTCCAAGACGTTTTAGAATTTTTTCTTAAATTTGTATCAGAAAACATGATCTTACAGATTATATCAAATCGCCCAACCGAAATACGTAATATGAAAATGAAATATCGCCATGATTCACCACTATTTTCTAAGTAAATTTATTTCAGATATCTGATTAATTCTCTTTTGAATAGGAAAACTAACTTATTGCCATATGTATCGATTATTATAATTACTGTTAAGAAGGCTAGTTTTACAAACGTTTTACAGATTACAAGCCGTAGCGCCCGTTGATTCTCAACGGTGAGAATAGAAGTAGAATTAAATACAGTTACCCTTTTATAAAAAAGAAGATAATCAAACATGTATCATTTTAGCTTCGTTCGATGGGACAGATTACCGTTGGATTACCGTTAACGAAACTTTTCCGTGAAAATCCCAGTATCTTACGCTCTCATAATTTGTTGCTAAAATCTATTAGTTTGGTCATCTGAATATTCTTTTTTATTATAACATTTCTACCAAATTTATCTCAGGTTGACAACAATGATTCTTCTTAATTTGGTTTTGCAATTGAAACAGAGCCCGCGAACTATATTGCGATTTATATTTCCAAACCAATAAACCAAGAAATGAAAATTGTACTTAAGTTTACAAAGCCACCATGACTAAATATTCAATCTCAAATCTTTCAAATGAACAATTTCTTCGATAAAGATAGCATTCGTTCAAAGATTATAAAAACATATTCAAAGATAAAATTAGGATAAACATCACCACCTATTTAAGGATTAATTTTCAGAAATGCACAAAGGTAATACGGAAATGCATAAGAAAATAATAGAAATAAATATTACTGTGATAACAACCGATGAATATTTTTACGGAAAGTAACTAACACACCACATAAACACTGAACACAATCATTAACACAAACACTATCACGGGAATGAAAGCCGAAACGGAAACTACGATTAAACTTATAATTTTACGGTAAATAATTACGTTGATATAAATAAATCATGGTTGCTACAGAAGCTCAAACAAAATTCGAATTACTTTCTTAAATATTTCATTAATTCTCAATATCCTCTTATATATAAACTCATGAGCTAGAATCAACAATCACCTAGATCTTCAAGGGAAAGGGTTGTTTACAACCTCAGAATTTGGATAAAATATTCACGTATTTTATCCAAGTGTTCGCAATTTCGAGTCGGAAACAATATTCCACGACCAAAATAAGAAGTTTTATTTTGTTCTCCTTCTTTTGGTACTTGATTCGACTTTCTAGGACCATTATTTATAATTTATGTTTGCAAAAGAAATGAACCCTGCTACGAAAAACATTACCTCTACGTTTATTTTTTATGGAAACGTTTTGACCAGTCTGGGTTCGAACCGTGAACTTTAGGGAGATAAAAAGTAGCCTATACTCTGCGTGGGGTTGACTTTTAATAATGTAGAAAATTTCAAAGTTTTGCGACTCTCGGTTCTCGAGTTTTTAGCGAACATATACACACACACACACACTCTATTTTATATTATAGATAGCAAATATTTAAACATTGATATGAAGAATTCACTACTTCCAGACGTAGCTTTATATGTTTGCCATAGTTTTAGATAAACGTTTCACCAGAGTGGTGTGCAAGTTAAGAAATAGTGATACATAAAATGAATTGTTGCATTTCGTATGTAAATGTTGAAACTTATAATTCATATCACGTCTCACCAGAAAAGTAAAACTTGCATTGCACGGTATATAATGGAAGCATTTATATAGTGGTGATGCATATTGATGCAAAAGGATAATTTTCATCAATACTTTGGAAGACAATACAGAATGGAATTTTCTAACTGTGTTTCAAAATACAAATTAAAATTATTTATTTATTAGAATTTCCTCCGCAGTTAGACATATGTCTGGTGGCAGCGTAATTATTGCATAATTTTGTTACAATGACAGTTATGTCAGAGTTAAATTTTAAGTACAATTTTAGCTAAATGCGGTTACGATAAAATAAATAAAACAATTAATTATCCACGCAAGATTTTCAGGGTTCCCAGTAGACCTCCACGGCTTCCGAGGCGGTCCGCAATCGTTTCCTTTTTAATCAATTTCTTTTCAATTAAAGAAAAATAAAAACAATTTAATAGATACTCAATAAGATCTAAATCACCTAATGCATTACATAAACTTAATTTCTTTTGACTACATTCAAAGGAATGAAAAGACCATCAATATCTCCACAACTTTAATGTAAAATAATATTGATCCTTTGTTTACAGATCGCACTCACAATGTAGTCGCTCCAATTTTACAAAATAAAAGCGATGTCTTTTCCGTTAAAAGGCAGAGTCAAAGCCCATGCAAGAGCAGAGGAAGCGGCGAAGTGCACACCTCAGCGATGCCGACAAGGAAAACACCAGTAAAACCGGAGGACATCCAGTAAAACCCTCTTTGAGTGCAGGTGTTAAAATTTTCAAAATTCCGATACTCTGTGAGAGCGTGAGAAATACTGATCGGATGCTTCAAAGGGGACCTCCGCAGGGGGTCCACGCACTCGCAAAGGTATATTCGCGCCTTAAGCGGAGCAGGTTGGTGGGCAGCTTTTGATTTCGCTCTTCCACTTAATCGTCCGGAATTTGAGGGAGTCGAAAGGGGTGAGAAAACCCTTGTGGGGGCGCTTGGGGAATGTGTGTAGCAAAGGTAGGGCAGCGACGGGGGCGACGCCGCGGCGGAAAGCGGTGGCGGCCCGATTCAGTAGTAACCGAAGCGTCGAGGGCGTCGGATCGAGACGCTCCTTCTGCCGGCGCCACCTAGGATACGGGCGAGGGCTGGACGAGTGACTTGAAAGTGTGTGTAAATGCACCCCTGTGAAAAATACCATCTCTAATTCAATTTAAAGTAAAAAAAAGTTGGAGGAAAAAATATTTTTTAAACTTTCCCACTGAGGAAGTTTATTCGTGTTTTTCGGAGGTGTTGATCCATGCGGATAAATCTTCAAGGCGACTGTTGCTGCCCCCGAAGACAGTGCAGTGCGAATATTAGGGACGATTGAACTGCTTCCAGAAGGAAGAAAACGTTCGTTTTTCAAGTGTTTCCCATCTTTACTTTCTCTCTTTCTCATTCTCCGACCGTCTCTTCACAACTTTTTCCCAACCGCGGAGTGTCGAAGTAAATCATCCCGTGAAAATTACCGCGCCGCTTCAGGAATATATTTACCAGCGAATTAACCACAAAAATATTGGAAACTAGACGTAAAGTTCGTGTATTTGATATAAGAAACATAAATTTTCTATTCGATCGTTCGAATTTTAAAAAGAAAATAAGTATAGGTATATGTTAGTTACATTGTGTACGTAATGAAATTAGGGAGAATACATTAGCTGAATGTTTCTCGTGTGTTTATCTGAAAGAAGTATATTAAGCTATACAATATAAATGTGTCGATGTGAACTGCCAAAATAGTTAATGTGACGTGTTTTTGGAGAGAATTGACTGAAGCAAACCTTAGCCACGCCCTTCCCCTAAACCGTTGGGGATTTTACTATTCGTGACCAAAAAGTTTCTTCCGGTGTTCGCTGGATAAAGAAAATACGGTCGGCAGTGATTCGCAACTCCTAGGCCTTGTTCCGCACCTCCGTTACGGGAGATTAAAACAGCGAGCGAGCGCAAAACAACGCCGCGACCCCTGGAAGGGTCGCCGGAAGGTATAGCGCGGGCCTGGGCATCTCCGGAGGATGTCTTCGGCAGAAGCGGACGGCAAGGGATAGAACCGGGCCAGCAAGAGGAGATCGACTAGTGGCCATGGGGATTCCCACTTCACTTCTCTTCGTACCGATTCTGCTCCTTGAATACGGTGAGGATTCAATTTCACCTCTTTACGACCGAACCCATGAATCACTACGGCGTATTTGTTTATTTTTTATGCGATTTCCAGCTGTCTGTGTCCTTACGGAAAAATATTGAGGCATACTCTGAACGAAATGAAAGGTATCATATAAACGAAATAAATACGTAATTTCAACGCGCCTGGAAGTGTGCTGTGTTAATCACTATCCGTGAAATTTCACCGAAAAATATTAAAGACAACAAAACTTAGCATTTTCGACTAGATTTTAGTTTATTCTACTGAGAAATACTCATTTTTGCTTTAATTTTGACGGCGTTCCACGAAGTTAGGCCAGAACAACTTGAGCTTTCTCTGAAAGTTATGAGTCAGAATTATTTAGAAATACGCTGCAAGGAGATTCATCGAAGAGAGAAGTTTTAATAACTTTCATCCGGAAAAACAAAAGAGGTGTTTCAAAATTCCTTTCGATATTCAAAACGAATACTCCTATGTATAAGAACCAACCTCCAAATAAAGAATAACTACACGAAGAAGGACGAGATATAGTAGTTTTCCTGGTTTCCTACTCCATATTATTCAGAAGAGTCCATTTTCTGGCCGATCTCATATGGTTAGTTACCCGAGTGAAAGCTATCGTGGTATTAGAGTGACGAAATATTTCAAAAATCACCTCCATTTCCTCTCAATTTTTCCATGCGGCTTGACTGGAAATCATTACTTCGCAAATCCAAAATATTGAATTAACCACAGCATTTAATGAAAACGACTTAGGTTTCGATTCATAGCGTCATGATTTAATCATGTGGTAACGTGTATAATTGTTTTTATTCCTCTTTCGTCATAATGAATCAACATTAAAGTGCAACACCTTTTACAAAAAATACATGAAATCATGATTTTTCTTCCATAGTTAATTTTATAACATGCAGAAAACAGTGCCATAGTGCTTGCACAAGAAATGTCAATAACTCAGAAGAAGATAGACCGTTGTATCAACTTAAGACGGATTAATCAACCGAATTGCAATGCTATGTATGACACAGCGCTCAAGACAAAAGTTACGCTGAAAACATTTCACGAAAGGAAATCCCACCTGGATATCCCCTTCAAAGACAGCAACCATTGCGAATTTTCCGTGCCGAAATATGCATGAAAAATCGAAAAAACAAACGCAGAGAAGGGCTTCCCAAAACATTTTCTTTTCGCGAATAGAATAGAATCCTCTCTTGGATGGGATATCTTTAAAAACGCCGCTTTCCTTAAGTAGCGCTCGTGCCTGGTGGTGGATTCTGGCTGATGGTGATTATTCTCCTCTGGAAAGAGATACAAACGAGCAAGGAACGTGCGAGATATGTTTCCAGCAAATTGTGAAAGGTGTAATTTCCTCCCTGATGAAGACGCATTTCGTCCGTAAGGTCCAGGAAGAGAAATTTTGCGCTTTAGTTGTTTGATGTTACCCTTTCACGGAGTTCGTCTGTGAACGAAATAATTTAGATAAGTTCTTAAAAATATCTCATTACTATGTTCCAAACAATTTGGTGAATATACTTATAATTTTCCTAAATTATAAGAGAGTTTCAGACTGAAAGGTATTTTAAATGTTTAGCATGATCGATTACTTCAATACCTTTATAGTTGTTTGTGATAATTTAAAACTAAAAGTACGTTTATGTCAGATGAAATAACACAAATAGAATGCTTTTACCGCAACTACCTCATATTGTTTAGTACTAGGACAATCTATAGTTTACTTTGGTCCGAGACTTCCGTGATTTGTTCCACGGTAAACGAAATGTGCCGAGCATGAGATTTCTTATGGGAACAATAGAATGTTTGTAATTCTTTTTTTATCGCATTATCAATCCGTAGAAATTAGAATTAGAGTTTTCAAACCCCGAACCTAATAAAGACCGTTAGATAGCAAAATAGCCCTTACGGTTGAGAGTCGTCCAGCAATCTGAAAACTAATTCATTCAATATTCCAATACAAGTAAGATTCCGCTGAAAATCTTACTAGTATTGGAATGGTACATGAATTATTTTTCAGAGATATGAGGTAAAACTCGGATATGAATGGATACGTAACTCAATGAATTAGAAAATCCAATTTCCTTTAAGGAAAATCAATTACTTATTCTCAAAAACTAATTTTTTGCTAATCGCTAAATATCGTTACATATCTTAGCATTGCATAGGATGATCTTCGAATAAATTCCTAATTAAATTCGCATAGAACGAAACAGAAATTATTCAGGATAGGATTTGTTTTGTGAATTAAAAAATATTCTTCAAGAATTACTCATTTCAATGAGTAATTTGACTAAAATACGGAAGACTTAAGGAATTGGGTAGGATTTAGATACAGCGCGGCATTTGAGATTTAGCCGATTTCTTACAATCTTTCAGCGGTAATCATTCAAAATGAACGCTGAATGTTTTGTTACATCTAACGTCGAGGTAAATGCATCATATACAGCTAGAGACAGTTTGATTATTCTCATGAATATCCAGGCCTATTTTAAAAATTATGGATAGTACCAGTAAATTGCTTTGATCTATCAAACGCGCGGTTAAGAATTGATGTAGAATTAATAGTCCCTTTGAGGATTTCATTGCAAAATTCGTTGCTACTGAAGAAAGTGATTAAATCGTTGTTATTGGTGGGCACAACGACAGCCATTATTGAGAAAATTCGGGGGATAAAGAGGTTAAATGCCAGGCATGTTTTTTACACCCTCCTACCCTCACTGTTTTTTCTGTGGTGTTTTTTAATAAATTTAGGTTAATAACCAGCAGCGTAGTTCTCGTCTGTGTACTTTTCAAGGTCTTTTCTTAATCTCGTTTAAATTTTGTTTTTTTTTTGTTAACTTTATAAGGTGGTTAGAAGTGAGAAGAGAATCAATATCGTTCAAGTAAAAGTCGCTTTATTGATATTATAATCAGAGAAAAATTATTTTTACTGTGCATATAGGAAATTAGAGGTATTAGTTAGCGTTTGATAGACTTTCAGTTGAGTCAAAATTATGCGTTGAATATAAGGCCCGATAAAGGTAGAGGTCTTTAAAGTATCGAGCCTTGGTGTAGCTCTTGTAGTTGAAAATTACTACGAGAAGGAAGTAACCTTCTTATGTTACTATTTTTAGCGGTAGGGGGCATCGCAAAAGAGAGACTATCACAAGGAGGACTAAAAGCTTCGGCGATGTTACTGGAGAAAATGCAGAAAAAGAAGATTCTCGAGTGACACAGAGGAGATTGTACGTCTTCAGCACAAACTTCACCGCTCTGAAAGTTAAGAGAGGGATTCAGCAACCGATCTCCATCAATTCTTTCAGCTCATTCAGCACGAGTCAATTAAAAACGAAAATGAGGACGTTCATCGATGTATCCCTTTCCATAGTGGTGCGCCACTTTCAGGATATTGTAATGGTAATAATTGGAAATGTATTATTATGATAACAGATAATTTTAAATACCTGTGAGTGCATGTGATAAAGGATCATCCTCTAATATTCACCGGGACAGCTCCTCTCTCTCTCAGAAAGAATCGAGTCACTGAAAAAAAATAATGCGTTTGAGAAATACGCTGTGAAATGAACTTCTTCTGCTTTACAATATTTACAATTTGATGTTATTGCTATAATCCTAAGTTAATATATCATCGAGTCCTGTGGCTTCTTACATTGTAGCAATGAGGACCAATGACAGCCAAAACAAAGAGAGCTTATCTTATTAACATTACACAATCATATGTCCATAGAATAATTTTATGAGAAATGCGTTCCTTTTTGAAGTTATTTGAGCTTCGATATCTACTGATCATTATATGATGTAGGCAATAATGAATAGATATAGAATAATTTACATACGATATATATATATATCTGTGAACCTTTACTATTAAAGTTTTTAGGAGGGATTAAGAATGCATGAGGATATTAGAATATTTTAAAGTTTATTAATTCATTTTTATTATTAGGTAATATAATTAATAATTAATATCCATATGTTGCGTGATATTCCCCGTGGATAAGCGAAATTTAAGCCGGGATGAATCAGTTCTAAACTACTCCGTAGCACAATGATAAAAACCAAAAAATAATACAAACCCGATTTTTGCATATTCCACAATCATTTCACGTTTCGACACACTAAATTATAACACACATTATTGGAAATTTGGACGAATTCTAGGTATTAGTAGGAAGATAGATGGAACAAAAACAGCGGTGCTACGTGCTGGGGTCGAACCCTCCGACACAAAGTTGGCAAGCAAACGGTGTTGCCTTTCAACCGCTGAGGTCACATCCACTGCAAATAAATCTCCACTGAAAGGAGAAGTTTAATCCAAGAAACAAGATTTGTTGGTGCATCGCTCCTATCCAAAGTTTTGCGCCAGTTTAATGGCTGTTTAAATCTTTACCGAACAGTGCCGGATCGATTAAACAGAGGTTAATTAAGAGGAAATCTGATAGCGGAGCTGCGGGCTATCAGGGAATCAACCAATTCAAACAGAGATTTCATCGGAATCTGAAAGTGATCGATAGGGAATCGAAATTCTCCAAAATATGAGTTATGTGGATAGAATAAAGCTAAGCGATGTTCAAGTGGTGATATTTCAACCTTAGCACGACCAAATGTACGGAATTATTTGATTTGAACGCCCTATTTTCATAGCTTTTTTATTTATCATTAGCCTATACATTGGAGCTCCACTCGAGTAGCGGAATAGTGATTCCACTAGTTAAGAATGATCTTTAGCAATTAGAAACTCGTGTTTTGTTGCTCGTTGCGATGCCTTTTTTCATGTTTTAGATAAATGAACCTTAGTGAAAAATTTGAATTAGTTCATTTATGTAGCACATTTGGCGAACGATTCACCCAAAAAGGATTATCAACAAGCATAAAAGATAAATGAGTCTGGAGTAATACCGTCACTAGATATATTAACGTTTGCTCAATATTTGCTTGCTCTAAATAATTCATTGTGAATATCAACCACATACTTTTATCGACTAAGAGTTTTCCACAATTTGTGAAAGAATGCAGTGGAATTTATCTTTGTGAGCTGATTTGCTACATAATTTATAAGTTAGACTTTTATTGTTTCATCGTTGTAGAAATAAAATCCCACAAGTGGAGAACTTTGGAATTTTTAAGATTCTTAACAAACTTACTCGATAATCAGCTCGGAGTGACACATCATCCTAGCAGATGGTACCAATCTTCACTTATACCTCCGCGGGGAAATATTCTATCAAAGAGAGATCGATCTGAGCTTAAACTTGCTCCCTAGATTTCCCTTGGAACAGCTTTTTAAAGAACTTCCTCTGAAACATGCATATTTTCCTTTTCAAGAAAGTAAAATTTATTCGCCTCCTTTGAGAATCGCTCAAACTCCTGCTCATCTTTCTCTATCAATTCCAACTTAGTGGTCTTTTCTCATAATCTTTTCCGGGTATGATGCATTTGAGAAAACAAAATAACCTCATTATGATGCATGCTTTCGGGAAACAATGAAATATTAACTAAATTACGTTCTTAACCTTCCTCATTGCTAAAGAAAAAGATGAACCCACATTTCCGGAATAAGTTATAAAATATAAGACAAGGTCATCCGACCTTATAAATATATTTCATCTACTCCAGTCATTTTGGATACACAAGCCTCCTCAGGGAATCGAATCCGGGACCATGATAGCTAAAGGAAGAATATCTGAATGGATGAATGTACTTCGTATTTTAATTTATGTTTCTAGCTAAATGAGAAGCAAATATTTAGCCCTGAAGACATATACGAAACAAATAACTATTTAGAAATGAAATTACACAATCATCGTGTATAGTGAAATGGTATGAAGTTGAATTTGAAAAAATCACAATTATAGAAATTCTTCTTAAGTATAGATTTGTTAAATTAAACTCGGAGAACGTGCAAATCATTAACAATTCATTAACTTTCGGCGTATGATACCACCTTTTACAAAACATCTATATTAAAAGTAAAAACTGTTAATACTTATTACTATCCTTAGCAATATTTGTGATCAAAATTCAGGATTACTTTGAAAGCAGATAAATCTCATTCTTTTAGTGACTAAAGATATACCCTAGAAGAGATATTTTGTATTAAAAACCTTTAAGTACGAAATAGTGTTTTGTAAATATCTAGTGTATTCTATTATATATTCTATTAATATCACATTTCAGATAACATCATTTACCAACACTGATCAAAAATTATTTAACTCGTATTCCCTTTAAAGTGCATATCTGTATTTATATTATTTGAAAACATGGAATTATATTTTCAAATCAATCCTGGAAAAAGGTTTTACGACCTCTTTATTTAAGCAATAAACAGGTTAAAATCTTATCTTATACCCACCATAATAGGGCTATGATGGAGACTTTTGAAACTTTAATATGTGAATTTATAGAAACAGCCAAAGAAACTTTCAGATTAAGTTAGTGCATAAGAAGTTCCGCATAAGAAAATGAAATTGAGGAGAAAAACCGATAAGGAACCGATGTAGGAAAGCAGAATATTCTCAAAGTAGCATTTCTGTAATCCCCGTATCAAGAATTTAAAGCCACAGAAAAATACACTCTGGCGTGGAATTTGCTCGAAAATAAAATCAGTCATTCAGAAATAAAATGTTAAATATAGTTTCTGAGAGAATAGAATAGGAAAATGAAGACACTATCTTGAAAAAATTTCTAATGGATGCGGGAATTAAACTGTCAATTATAAAAAAACGCGATTGCCATTTCGTGAAAAAATCTTTTCGCATTTTCATAAAATTTATTTAATTTGTAAATGTCATTATATAAATAGTTGTCAGTAGTATATTCGATCCAACATATAAGGTTAAGCGGATAATGAACTGTGAATTAATGAATTAATAAATAATTAATTATGAATTGCATTTTCTTGTACGTATATTTATGATCCGCTTATATTTTGAAATTGTTTGCTTTACTTTCCTTTAGTTTTGTATCTTAGGAAGCCACATAGATGTTTCCTTATGCATGTTTATGTGGCATTTAAACGTAGGAAACATAATGCATATTCTTTTTAAATATGATTCTTAAAAAGTAGTATAGGAATAAATAAAATCTGAATCTTTTCACATTATGTTTTTCTTTGAGCTATGATAATTTTCCCCACTTGAAAAATGTGAATGGAGAACTACAAAACGTTTTAACATCACAACATACCCTGAAGTATCGCTGTTATAAAGTCACGCAATTTCAATAGAGCAATTGCTTTCATTAAGTATATTTAATGCTATTTTCCGATGTTAATCGCTGGACGCCCGCAGTAGCCGAGGAAGGAATACTCGAGGCAACAAATAAACCCTTTGCCGAGGGGAACGGGTGGTTAATTTAGGGTAGTGCAGTTGCATGTAAATTCGCTTGACGCAACCAGCGCGAGCGGACCTCAATCTAATTAAAGCGAGGATTCTTTTTTATTCTGCGTTTCGCCCAATTTTTTTCTCCCGGAAAATAACTGCAAGTAACGCTCGGTTAAGGTCGATTAGATTGGTAACTTAATACTCAATGACTGATAAGGCGTTCCTGCACGAAAAATGCTCGTGTTTGCCGACTTCGAATCTTGGAAACGAAGTTACGGGATAACTAAGTGAACTGGAACGACTGGGATTTCAAAATGCGGCCAAATTAAATAGAAATGTTTTCTTTCGATGCGTACCTCTAAATGAATTCACCTTTAGTTTTTAGCGTAAAACTTTAACATCGTTGTGTGTTCTATTTCATTTCAAATATTGTTTTGTTTTTCAAAACATATCTGTTACACTTCAAATGACAGCTGTGAAGGCACCATCAATCTTAAAAAAAAACATATCTGTTACTCGACAAATAGATGCACTGTAAAAGGATACAATTCACACAAGGCTTCTAATACATAAGGAACTAATTCTATCGAATCTAATCTAGTTATATTAAATAGCTAACGGCAATTTAGAAGAATTTCGATCCTTTCAAAACAAGATAACATGATGAAAAGCGATTCAAATATTGAAATTAAGCATTCATTTTTAATTAAAATAATTAACAAACTAATGCTGACAATTAACAAAAGGACCCGGGTTACTACGTATAATAGAGATATTATGTAAACGAATTACTTTTATTTTGACTTGCATGTTTTCTTAATGGATAATTTTAAATTTAAGCCTTTTTAGTCAGAATTGTCTCAACATTTTTTGTAACAAACCTCATTAATTAATTCCTATATGAATGGGATCAATTTAGCAGATTAATAACGACAAAAACACCCCTTTTCTAAAAGCGTGTACGTCAACGAAAACAATGTAATTCAGAAATCCGTTTTTCAACAGAATTTGAAATTTGAACCAAAACTAAGTCAGATTGAATGCTTTTACATAATTTCCAAACACCACGATACAAGCAAAATAAAAATGTTCGAAGAAATGGCAAAAAATCACAGAACATCAACTATTCATACCTATGATGAAAATAAAAAAAATTGTACTTTTCCCACAATATTTAAAATATTTAAAATACTGTGGAAAAAAGTACAAATTATGTTATTTTCATCATGAAGTATTTCCACAAGACGTCGCCTGAGACTGTTGATTTTATTCATACCTAATTTCTCTTAAATCTGCTAAATTAGTCACCGGTGGAGAAGTAAACAAAACACGAGAGGGAAAATACCTATAGGAAAATTTTGATTAACGGAACAGAACGAAAGATATCGAAAAATGTATCCCACGTCGGATGCAGGCCTATTAAAACAGGAGATGATTGAGCTGAGGTGTTGATGAAAATCGAAACTCGTTTTCACCGCACTTCAATTATATCCGCCCCGGTGTGCAGAAACTAATCATTTGTTGGAATTTGAGAACGAAGATTTATGGCACTGGCACTTGGCTTATGGACCGGATCACATATTTTAGCGCTTATTTGTCCAATTATAATATAAAAATGTTATTGTAAGCATTGGTGGCAAAAAAGTTAATAATATCTATATGGGTAATTCCACGCCATTTCGACAAGGAAATCGGCAAAATTGACCCTTGAGGTAACCGATTTTTACCAAATCTGGTAGATCGTTTTCATTTGATAACAAAATGAAAATCCCCAAGCCGTTTTGTAATTAACGCAATTGCTTACGAAATATTGCAATGTTTAAAAATTGAAATTTTACAAAAGTGCCTTCGCATTCGAGGCTATATCTCCGGTAATATAGAAGCTAAATATACACGACATAGCTTAATTTAAAGGCCTTGTGTTATAAAAGTTAACCATGGGAAGTTGTTATAAAATTTAAACAATTTAATAAAGTTTATTACAATTTAAAATTTTCAAATCGATTTTTGACGGTGTAACTATGCCTTCGATTTTTCTAATTTTTTTATATGTTGTACATACAACCCTCCTCTACAATTTAAAAAATTTGGCGAGGGTAATATTTCATTTTTTAAAGAAAAACATTTTTGAGTATAGGCGACGAACGACGCTCGCCGCGGCTCCGCGACGTCCGGCTCGCGCGCTGAACGTTCGAAAGTGTGGTTTTTCATATCCCAGCACGCTTATTCTTCCATCTGATTTTCACCAATTTTAACTGTTCAACCAATATTAATCGACCCTTAATTCCCTTCACCCTTGCCGACTGATGAAACCAATGGGAGTCATTACACTCCGAGAAAAGAAAGTCGCTTTGGCAGACTGAACGAGACGTTACAATCCCTCGATCAAACGCCTATTTCATGCAAAAAATGCATAGATCAAGGAAATATCCGGCAAGGAAATTAAAAAGAAAGCTACCACTGCTAAATTAAGCTATTTTGTGTATTTATATCTTCTATATTACCGGAGATATGGCCTCGAATGCGAAGGCACTTTTGTAAAATTTCAATTTTTAAACATTGCAATACTTCGTAAACAATTGCGTTAATTACAAAACGGCTTGGGGATTTTCATTTTGTTATCAAATCAAAGCCATCTACCAGATTTGGTAAAAATCGGTCACCTCAAGGGACATCACCTTGTCGCATTGGCGTGGAATAACCCATGTACATATTTATCTCTATCAATATATATTGAAAATGCACCTTCGCAATGACTTTTAAGTATAAATGAAGAGACTTAACTAACTAATTTTCCTAATGAGCGCAACTAACCGTACCCAGCTGCAAGATAATTTTGTTTAATTTTCGTGTTTTTGAAAACTGTAATGTAATATGAAATGTGTTATTTTTCGACTATATTGTGGTACTTAAGTATAAAATTGCATCAAATACTATAAAAACACATTAATTAAGTTTTTTTGTAGAATTAATGTTTTCAGTTAGTTTAAACTACAAAAACATGGATGGAAATTTTTTACCCAACCTTGGTCCAGCATGCTACCGAAAAGATCTTAGTCCTGCAAGAGATGATGCACGATCTTTCTATTATAGAAAGTAGCCAAAATATTATGATCTATTCTAAAAAGACATTAATACGTCTTTCGGCTAAGAATCGAAGTAAAAGGTTCTTTTTTCTACTAATACGATGTTACAAATACGAAGATAAAGCAACCAAAATAATAGTCCACCATGGATATAATCCTACGATGGCTTTTTTGCCTTCGCTTTGAAATATAGAGTGAAAGGAAGTCCGCCGTATCCTAGCATTAACTGGTGGTGGATTTGAAATCATTCTTTAGGAACCAAATGCAGAGAACTGTTACAGAGGACTTTTATACCCCGATAATTAAACCCTCTTTTAATTTGATTCGGGGAACCTTTTACTTCTTCCCACCAATTTTATTCCATTATTTCTTTTAAGAATCGGTCCCCATCGGCGCCCCTCTCGCTATTTCACCTTCGTTTGTTTTTCTTCTTCATTCTTAGGAAGATTTTCGATTCCACTCGAGAAATGTTTTGATGCGTTCTGCTCCAATGGAGTTTGGGAAAACCTAATGGTCCCGCTGAAATAACAATGGCAAGAAAACTTTCCGTCATGGTCCCTGTGGAAACGTTACTAGGAAATAAATTAGTTTCGATACCGCTTCTATTATCGTAAGATTGTCGATAAATTATTGCTTATACAATTTATATGAATAGAGGAGAATTGAATAAATGGATAACTTCTGAGTGGAATACCTTTTAGACATCTATTCAATACAAAAATTCACCAAAACGTCTGATAATGATCTTGGTAAAGATAAAAATATAGGTATACATTAAACCACAAAGCAAAGAAAATATATGAAAAACTTAGCACAGAACTGACGCAAGTATTGTCAATATATTCTGTGGATAAATTTTGTTAAAAACTCACAGTAAAACACACCTGAAAATCCTAAATAAAATGGTTTTAAATCAATTTAGGTACTCGTAAATATATATTCTTTAGTAATGTATGCACCCCACATTTCTACAATTTGCGTGTTTTCAAATCTTGACTTAAGATACAATAATTTCTTTTTCAGTTAATCATAATAATGAATCAATAAACTGGACTGGTTAATTTACGAAGTACCAAAGTAATCGGCTGGTTATCATTGTAATAAGAAAAATGGACAAGAATTATATATATGACTAGACTTGACCACTAATGAAAATAAAGGGGAGAGTTGGATAAAACGGGGTGGTCTGATAATAGAGGGTACCGAAGTAAGGCTCATGAATAGTGCACTGATTTTGACGATGTACTCGTATATGACGAATCATGTAAATGTGAGTTTTGTGACTAGAGTAAATATTGATTGTTTGAAAAATGAAAATTTAGGCCTATAGATCTACCTTAAAACCGAGTACTCCGTTTTATCAAACCGGTCTGATAAAACGGGGTACTTGGCATAAATCAAGTAAATATTAATTTTATTTGTTTCTGTTCGTTTAAATTTTCTTTTTTTGTCGTCAACTTCAATCAGAAAGATGACGCAATTGTTCATTAAGATTATACAGATAAATATTATCTAGTTTATGAGACATGGTAACTAATTTGTTAAGTACCCCGTTTTGTCCTACTCTCCCCTACACAAGTAATCATTGAAACAAAATCGTAAATATGTCCATAAACTACTTAACATTCAGATATTCCAAGATAATTGCATTGATGACTAGATTTTCTGACTCTCTGAATTTTAATAAACTTTTCTCTCGTTTTCTATTGAAATATAGCTGTGACACAAACCATTTCATAATTCTACTCACCGTAAATGAAATTATACGTAGAATATACAATTAATAAATCTATGCTTCAATAGACATATCAACAAAAACACTGGAATAAAACATGAAAAGAAACCATTTGGATATATCTCTGATTAATTTCAATATTTAAAGCTTGAAGATTTTTTCCATCGCCAAGTAGACAAAGTATAGGAGTATAGAAGGACAGCTTTTGCCGCAGTGATCTAATCCAAGTGCTCCTTTGATAGCTTCGCATCATTTTTCATTCCAACGTTTCGTCAGACAGTGGTGAGCAGAGCAAGCGGCGAAACCTCGCAAGAAATATTAAAGCCATGACATGAATATCTCTTTAATGCATTGCAGCCATAGAAGATACTCCGCAGCGCTGCTTTTGTTGAATTCGCGGAGGAGGTTAGATGAGGTATGAACTCAGTTCCATATTCAAAAAAGAACTCTTGAATTTTATGCAACTTTTCTTCGAACCATGTTATATCTTGTTTAATTTCATAGTTTTTTTTGTTTAGTTTCATATATAAATTATATTAGGATAATCTTGTATTTCTGCTAAATATTAATATTATTATCATATTAATACTGTGATTCGAATGGTATATTATATAATTTACTTTATAAGGAATAATAATATAATTAAAATTATATTTTTATAAATTTTAATGAGAAAATGATGATATGAATAGCCTTCCGGATTACATAAGAATACACCTTACATTATAGTAACCGCAAATTTAGGTCAATGAAAGCTATAAGAGGTAAAATAGTTTCACAAGCATAAAAAATATAATTGTTGTTATAAATTGATAATTATGGTAGAACGGTTAGCTGCAAAAGGAATAGCGTGATTATTAGATATGCAAACATCGATACATTACACCATTATTAATCAGTTAAAACCTACGAAGCGACACCTTTCTGCATTGCGATAGCACCTCATAGGCATTAAACAGAAAATTAAGAGAGTTATTAAAGGATGTTTTATGTATAAATAATTGGGAAAGAGTTTTTTTCTGAGTTTTAATGGTAAGAGAATATTCATTTGTAACATGTAATATGATTGCTTCAAGTGTACGAAAAGAATTACATCGAAAACACGACCGCCACTGGACAAACACGTATTCCAAAACCAAAATACCGGAGTTTATTCACTCCGGACGAAGAACGCGTCGTTTGAATTCATCAAATCTGATGTCCAACGGCAGAATCGGTCTCCCCTCTGCTAAATTAAAACTCCCGTATTTTCGCCATGTTTTTCTCCCCATTTTTTCTAATTGGTTTCGTTAGCTGACAAACAAAAAATGCCGCAGAGACCTACCCGAGGGCTTCCTTTTCCGAAACACTATTTATGATTTTAAAGTTTATGTAGCACTTAACCGATTTCATCGAAATGTTTTAGTCATTAATTACGCAAAGGGGAAACCATTAACATAGGAAAAACTGCAAGTTATATTTCATTTATTGTTCATTATTTTGCTTTTTTAAGTCAAGATAGATATTTCTTTGATGGAATAAGCGATATATTATACAAAATAAAATTAGAAATTTAATCTCAGTTATTTCCTTTCAAGATTTCTAACTAACAGCATGTTCCGCCTTCGGTTTCTTTGGGTGTAGCCTACAAAGTCATCTTCAGGTTCATTATGTAGCCTTTCATAAAGCATTTCTAATGATGGATATGTAGGACAAACTGTAGGGGTAATTCTTTCACACATAATGAAGGAATTCTATTAGGGACGATAACACACTCATTAACATGATCATAATACACTCATTCATCATCTCAAGATACGCATATAAGTTTCGGTATAGATACCAACCACCGATTAAAAATTTTGAGAATACATAAGGATAAAGAATGACATTACATGATCGCAAAAAGTACTAGTTTCCTAGTCCTAACAAAGATTACCAGGGAAGGGTATGACTTATTTGAGATTCAAGGAAGAGGATTGAGGTATATTTGCACATAAGAGAACCCAAGAAAATCCCAATGATGATTATTATTATAATTAGGGATCTTTATTATAGGCGAGATTGAGACTAAAAAGTCTCCTCTTCCATCTAACCTGTCGTTAAGTTGTTACATTATTATAAGTATATTACATGTATCAATGAAACTTAGAGGAATATAGAAGAAAATGTAAGAAGGGATAAGGGGAACCAAGACAATTTCTCAAACGCACCCGAGATATGGTCGAATTTCTTTAAGTTAAAAATAAACCGAACCGATGCATTCTGGGCACGCTGCAATTTGGTTACTAATTCTTTGGATGTCTTGGCAAACAATATCACCGTAGATTCAATGTAGATATCTTCAGTAAGTGATATTAAAACTTTTGCTTCAAATCTGTATGCTTTATTTTTTAAGAGGTAAATTAAATCTGTAAAGTGAGTAAAATTGATTAACATGAGATGTATTTTAAAAAATGTGATCGTGTTTTAATGATAAAGTTGTTCTGTAAACTAAGAATTTGCCCTATAAAGTTGAGATCATTATTATTAACATCAATTTTGATCGGAAAATTATTTGCAATAAATATTTGCATTCATAATAAAATGCATTTATTAGATAAGGCTCTATATACATACGGTGAATATTTAAAAGTCACAACTAAGCTAGGTTTTTAATCTCTTAGTATCTTTACTAAAAGGTTTAAGCAAAAATTGAATCTCGAATTTTTAGTCAATACTTTTTCAGTAATAAGAGCTACGAATACTATTTTCAATTTCTCTAATCTCTGGGCCTCGATAACTTTGCCTACTTCTCATAAATCTGTAGCCAGGTACATTTAACTACTAATCATCGATGTTCTCTATATTTAAAGGATTCGGAGAACCCTTGTAGGTGCAATAATTACAGACGAAACGTAAAATTAACGTCAAGATTTCGCGGTGGCAATGAGAGCAATGCTCATAAAAGAGAAACCTCTTTTTTTTATTACTCATCAGATTTTCCGAGTCGACGCTGCGGGATTAAAAATTTCCATGACAGCGGGGCCTTTGTTTTCTCTCTTTATCATTTTCGTCATTTTTGCTACTCCAGCCATTTTCGCGTTTTTTTTTCAAGATTAATGCTTATCGTAATGTGGAGAATAATATGGAATAAGATCAGAACGGCGTGTGAGCAAGGATTATGATATATTTGCGTTGAGAGAGGACAAAGGGACTCGCCGAGTGGCACTTTTAATTTCGCAGCGATACCTTTTCCCTGAGACGGGTCACGGAGCTTCAGGAGTCACTGAACCACGAAATAACCACCTTTCTCCTGCATAATGATGGAATAGTTTCCCTTTACTTACGCCATCACATTCCACCCCAACTTTATGAGCCTGTTCGAAGGGATGAGGGAAAGGGAAATACTGGGTTTTACTGAATCGAATGTTGTTTGAAGGAATGCAGATGAGAAAACGAATTTGATTAAGTAAAACATGCGAATCACCAAAATAATTCGGAAAGGCAACTGAAAAGGCGCTCCAAACCTCTCTTTATCGTCAAGATAATATTATATTGTCAAAGAGTATTCGATAATTTAACGTTATATCCGGTAAGTTATCATTACAAGAGAAATCTGTGAATTTAGAAGAATATGTTTAGATTAATAGCACAGAAGTAAATTAATTTAAGCAATGATGTTAACAGCTGTGTTATTTACAAAGGACACACAACTAATGAGTTTTAATAATCACCAGTGTTCAAGTATACGCAGCTATATAATTGCAAACGAAAAACACAATAGAATGAGGCGCTTAAACTCTACATCAGATTAGGAATTTTCTAATATTTCACGTACTAGTTAATAATTGTCGGAAATAAATTGATTGAATTGATCAAAAACAGTATAGAGAGAGTATAAAATATCTAACGTGTATAAATAGAACAGAATCAATGCTGATATAGTAATTGAGCAGTATTCTCTACACTAAAGTTCATTTAATTTGGCAAGTTAAATAAATCTAGTGCTCTTGCATGCATTCTTAATTAAAATGAAATAATTACTACCTATTCACTCTACCAGTTGCCATATTAAGACATTTATAAATATTCCTTTCATAGCTTTGCCATTCTCGTGATTCCTTGCAATGAAGAGTACAATGAAGAACAAAAGTAACCAGTTGTTCATTCAAACCTTCCGCAAATGATCCTCAAAACTTATAATTCACATGGATAAAGCAACACGTCTATTTGAAGAGAAAATATGAATCATTAGCGTAAAAATAAAATCACCTTTATAAATATTTGGGCCTTAAATATGTTAGGTTAGGTTAATATGATATATTAGGGTTATTTCTGGGAATTGATCAATTTAAAATCGTTGGAGGCGCTAAGAGAGATATTTAACTCGTCATTGGGTGCTTTTGCATATTTGTATCTTTGCTAACAGAACCTGGAAGAGCTGTCAATCCGTCATTTTATATTCTTAAGATTTGGTTAAGCTAAAGTAGAATCCAAATACAATAAGTAAAACCAATTTATAAGCTCGCAATTCATACCAATTCATCCTCAAATACATTACCAGCCTAAATAAAATTCTACTTTAATGAAAATGCTCCAGAAAAGGGCAGCATTCTATTTCTAAGAATTATCGTCGGTAACTCAAGAAATCAGAGACTATCTAAAGCATTAAGTTAATTACCTTGCATAAAAATATTATGAAAAAAAAACAAACTGTTTACGAATCCTTTCATACGATTGCTTTAAACGCAAAAAATGACGACGGAATTCGAAAATCTTCATTGGAATTGGCTCGATTTCGGAAATCTAATGAAATCGATTCTCGGCAGCAAAGTGGGTGTTATCGTCCAAATTGTGAACATATATATCTGAACGGGCCGGTTCGTTTCTATGGAGAAAAATAAAGAACGATTCTTAAAGCGTCTCTCAAATTAAGGCTTCCAATGTCCCGAATACGATCAATCAATCAATTGGTAGCTTTTCCTATAAGGAGGTTAGCTCTCATGGATCTCCACTCTTCTCTTCTACTTGCTTTCCTTTTCATTTCCTCATATTTGTTAATTTCAGTCCAGTTCTTTAAATTGTTCAACCATTCCATCCTTGGTCTCCCTCTTTTTCTCTTCCTTACTGTCCATCCTTCCAGCGCTGTCACGATTCTCTCTTCTGATGATCCCCTCATCACATGTCCCGCGTATTTCCACTTTCTTCTTTTCACATCATTCCATAGGCTACACCTGCTTCCGATCTTTCTCCAAACCTCTTCATTAGTTATTGTTTGACCATTTAATTTTCAAAATTCTTCTGGCAAACCATGAGTCCAATGCCTTTATTCTTTTTTCCATACTTTTTAAGATGGTCCATGTCTCGCACCCGTACAAAAAAACCGGCCAAACATAACACCTCAACATTTTCAGCTTCAGTTTCCTTGTTGATCTCTCCTCTCATTAGATCCTTATATTTCCAAAAATTTTCCTTTTCCATTACTGCAGTACCCACCGAATACGATGCGAAACGGAATTAGCCAATTCTCGATCTTTTTCGAATTTGAGAGTATCATGTTCCAAAGAGAATTTTCTCATTATTCCTACTCATTTCTTACAGTTTCCAGGATTTCAAGACATAGGAACAGGTCCAATTTCCAAGTTGAACTCTCTAATCTTTATAATTGCTTAGATTTCCTCTGAAAATATTCTATAGTGACGAAAATGAAATAAGAACAACTTATACGCGATACCACAGTTTTATTATCAACAAGCAAGGTTTGGAACGTTCGAACTAACAATGTTTCGACGTGTAGTGTCATCATCAGGCCTGAACAGGGTAACGGGCCTAAAACTGTGATATCGTGTATAAGTTGCTCTTATTCAATTTTCATCGTGAAGAGCTATCAAAAATAAAGTTCGAAACAGCTAATATTCTATAAGTTGTCTGTTAATGACATTAAAACTAATTCCTAGAAACTTACTGATTACCCAAACTCATCATATTGTCCCAAAAATGATTGGACTTTTTTTCTCGCTTCGCGATGATCTCGCTTAAAGGATGCTAAGGAACCACAAAAACATTACCGCTAACTGACCTCATCCGTTTCAATCTGATTGAATAGTAATCAAAGCTTACGATCAACTGCAGATAAATTCATGGAATGAAATCCTCTCCACGATTATGTATGATTTGGTACGTTGCCAACGTATAAGATTTCCAGCCCAGTAAATATATACAAATGGGAGAAAGAAGGCAAATTGTGAACAAATTTTTAAGTTTAGATTTATCAAATAATATTATATCAAATTAATTATTTATAATATAATATACACTTCTAACCATAGTTAGAAGTGTAAAATAAATGTTACACATCGAACCAAAACTTTGCTAGTATTAGGTCAGATGTCAGATAAATACATAAAGATGTTTTCTGGGGACAGAGCGATTTGAACGCCTACAGTAAACCGAACCTCGGATAGCTGACAATTGATGATAACGGGCTTAAAATAATAGAGGAATTATTTTATTATAATCAATGGTTGTTTCGAATTAGCGCTCAAAATTTTCATTATAATCGTAGTTGGATTATAATTATAAATCTTCTCACACCATAGAGTAATATATTAATGATATTATGACATTTCTTGAAACTCGCGATACGGTATTGATAAAAATTTGAAAATGCAGTGTTTGACTAGATTCTCATTCAATGGGGAAGCCAGAGCAGGCAGCGATGGTGAGCGAAACTGATTACCAATTCGGTGGAGTCTGTATACAAACCACAAAAGAGCAGAGGAAATATAAATTCTCATAAATAAGCTTTTTCAAAAGAAAGGGAGTTAAATACATCTGAAGAGTACCGCGTAGATAAGGTCAGAGACAATTTTCCTTGAATTTCAAGGGCCGAAAAGAGCCAATATTAATCGGCGACATCCTTAGATAGCATCTCTTAAGTAACCCAGAATAGAGCAGTGAGGGGGATCAAAAGCAGGCGTGACTGCAATAAGATTGTAACTGTGGTCATTTAACACGTTGATTAGAGAGTAAACAAGCGCCTAGCGACAGCACCAGGCGACGCCCCATTACTTGGGTACTCTCTAAATTAGATTTTGGAAGGGAAAGGATTTGATAATGTGAACCAGAGATAAAGTGGATATAGTTGCAGGAGGTTAAGTACGTAGGCTGTTAAGTTAATTAACTGCCCAATAGGATGAATGGCCAACAAAAGAGAAGACGGAAGGCACTTGGAAAAGACTGAAAGAGGCTATTATGTAACCAAGTTCAGAAGCCTGTAGTCTGAAAAGGAAGAAGAGCGATCCTTCTTGAGATGCATGAATCGCAGATGCTGCGAATGTTAAGGAGCGTGGACCAGAATGATTCAGCCAAAACAATAATGGACCTTCATAAATCTTATTGAGGAGGAAAAGGGTCCTCAAAATATTTTGAACTGCTTATTTACTACAGTCCCAAGTCAAAATATTTAATTCTTAGGAATCTTACAGGTATATTCACTATTTACATTCTTATTAATCAAATTGTAAGCAATATCTAAGCCATATATTTTCATTTCTGTACCTCCTTGGATAAACCTAGCATAATTAATAGCTTCAAGTGAAATCTGGTCGAACTTAATTCTAAAATGTACAGAGAAATTAAAATACATTACCCACAGAATAATACATTTATTCACACGACCTTGATTTCAGTGTTGTGTCACATCATAATCAGGTACAGAAACTTCAGTTCAATAGCTTAAATACTAACCAAAGAATGATATGTGGGGAAAGTGAATTACAAAGTAAAGGATCCAATTGTAATTTTGACGTACCGTAATCTGTAATTTATCTTTTTCCTATATCTGACCTTATTTAGTTGTAAAGAAAGTTGTCACAATGGAGTTTTGATGTATCTTTGAAATTTAAAAGTTTCCTTGTTCACTTTTTAAAAAGTAGGCAAAAGAATTTCGTTAGTTTGGAGGGAAAGTTGGCAACATAAACTTTCGCTCATTCTCCTAACCCTATAGTTCGTAAATTTAATCTTAAAACAATTGAATATTTTAAATATTTTCCGTTTAAATGCAATCAAAATTTTGTTTGTCACCACATTTACGTTTTGTAGCCCAGTAGTTTCTTTATGATGCGTATGAACAATTTCCAGAACCAGGCTATTTCACTTCCTTCCTGAAAACGTTCCCTCTTATTCTCGCCGTCGAAATTCAACTTGCTTTCACTTTCAGTTGTAAATAAAACTGGCAGAACTTTGCTGAGAGAAATAAAATGGCATACGAATGAATCCCCTCAGGGATTAATGCTCCAAGTCCGCCTAATTTTATAGATGCCTCCACAGTCCTAAGATTGATGAAAATGAGATGAATTCACGAGGAAATCTTACGGAAAGACAAAAGGCTCTAGGCGAGAGAGAATTTACGGACCAAATTGCGAGCCATAAATGTTCCCCATTCCTTTCATTCCTTCGGCGTTTGGAAGTGTTAGGACGTGTAATTTGATTACAATATTTACTCCACCTTTCTCGAAGTTTATAAATCTAAGGATTAAATGAGGATGAGAGACAATCGGTGAAAATCAACGTGACTACATTGGAGTAGAATGGGTATGATTTCGTCAACGATAATTGTCTTTCGCTTTAATTTAAATAAAATGCAATAAACTATCTACTTTTCTCAGCTGAATCGGATGTGATTTTACCAATTGAATATAAGTTGATAAAATAATAGAAATCTTGGAAAAAGTTATAGGATATCACCAACTAATTGGCAAGTAACCTTTTTGTATTCTATGACGTAAAAATAAATAATAAAAAGAACTTTAGTTTTCTTGTCAAGGTATGTGTGGTAATTTTCAAATTTTAAATAGTTTAGTCTGGTCAGTAAAGTTTTTCCTGGTTTTCATTTCAAAATGTTAGGGATATTAATTTTTTTTAATTAGTAGAAGTTTAAGCCTATTATTTATTTCGAATATATGAAACGATATTTAATATCCATCGATATCGAACAACGATATAGTGGTATAAAATGCGGCAGTTTTCCTCTGTTCGATATACTTCAAGAGTGAACTAGAACATTATTTAAAATAATTAATAACTACTTATATATAATCTCTGATCAATGAAACTAATAAATTGAGGAATTTATTGTATGTAAGGATTCATAACCCCAATTCCACACGATAAAGTCCTTTGTATTGTGCGTTTTTAAGACCGTTAAAACATAAGGTCCTGGACGCGGACCATGGTAGAAGGTATTAGAATTCCACTTCCAGGGTTTCAAATCCTTTTTAGGGCATAGTTGAAGATGTATGCTATTCAAAGGTTAAATACATAAGTGATTTTCTAGAGGTCATATTCGCCAAGAATACCAATTTGCTAAATTATCTAAATATCAAAAAATGTTATGCACAAAAAATTAAAAGGATTGCCACTGTTATATAAAATTTCTAACAATAAGTATTCCCTAGATCTAATAAAATTACAAATTACTTTTTCTAGAGTTTCCCAATTAATAAGATGAGAGTACTCAATATTTAAAGACGGCATCAAAGCGGAACCGTTTTAAAATCCGAGTTCCTTGATCTAAAATGTAGGTGAAGCGCAAGAAATGGAAATTACAAATTAATTATTTCCCATTTTAATTGCGGACACTGCTAATATTTCCTCATTCCTGCACAATACCTCCGACGGCCTTGAATTTTTTTATAAAATAAAAACCTCAAGTCTTCCTCAGTTCAATAAATCATTCGTCGAAAAAAATCCTAGCTGAGAATTAAAAGATTCCCACAGTGGGTTCTCTAGTTCTCTAATGTTCTCTAGTCTATTTCGTACTATTTTGAGAGTACAAAGGCAAGGAATAATTAAGTGGGCAATTACAGATTTTATTCATGCAGAATAGAAGGAAGTACTCCTCATAAGGCACAATCAATGCACGTGGGCAACCCAGCACGGAACTGTGCACACCCCTCATCCAAGAGTCACTTTAAAGTGCTCAACTGCCATCCTTGGCCTTTTTGAAACAGAATTTATACGGGTTTATGAATGTTTAATCTTATTAAGCACTATTGCCATAATAGAATACAATCCTGTTTCCATTTTGCACAGAATTCGCCTCCTCCTGCATAAAAACATTGCTAGAACCTTCATTTACGCGAGCTCGTTTACAATTTGACGGATTTTCATGGAATTGGCACCAATCATTTATGTCACCAACAATGTTATGAGCAATAACCATTCACGGCGTATGCTTAATGGAAAATTTTGAAAGGTACCTCGCGTTGTATAGACATAAAGCTTTTTTAAATTTTACGTTAAAATTTCACAAGATGCATTTTCCTTTCATTGCATGCATTAACCACGCCATTTTGAAAGCGATGACATGGGTTAATCACGCCTATATATCACATGAAATCTCCCATTGTAAGAATACGGTTGAATAAAGGATAAGGAAAATTTAATAACCGGCCATTTTGTTGCTAAAACACATTACGAGTTTAATCTCTCAAGTACGCAATGATAAGTATTATTGTAGTATGAACTAACTAACCATCACTATGACTAAAGAGTCTATCTTCTCAAGAATGAATAATTAAGCAAACGTTTGAACAATCACCATTTCAGTTCTGCGTAAATTGTTCTCTATCCGCGTAATTCATAATTCGACTCAATATTATGTTTCATAGAAACTTAAAGTCAGATGAAGCGAACGGGATGCTATGAAACTCTAAGGAATTGTTTATACGTATATACCATTTCAGTACTTTATTTCAACAATCGTGTAACCAGCGACCATTAGATAACTATGTAAAGTGGGAAATATCTTCCGAATAAAAACTAAAGGGAATTGTCGATCCCTGCCCATTTCCTTCGTAGAATCTTATCTTCCTGGTTTATCATACCTATTTTTTCTTAACTTCTGTACCGATAAAACTAAAACTCAGCACAGCACGGTATCAGGCCTCATTATCAAGGAGACACAAAAGATCATTCGAAATATTCATTGTAAACATCGTTGAACTGGTACGTAGGCAGACAAACTCAAAACAGACGATAGGATAAATTTACACAATCCATCGATGCTATAGAGCAGCGGACACCAACCGGTAATAAATGAACCAATAATGTTTCATGTGAAGTTATTTAGGTCCTTATTTGCAATATTTGTGAATATTATATCCTTTAGTTTCATCCTGAATCTTCTGTGGGCCACAGTAAAGGATTGACAAGCGGTGATGATTACATTGCAACAATTATAGCATAAGTACTTTATACATGTTTGTGAATAAAATGTGCATCTTAAGAAAACTAAGATTAGTTCATGATGTCAGAAAGGCTGACGACCGCTGTTGCGGAAGACAACTCATATACAAAGTGTCGAGTACTTTCACATGATATTTGGTAGAATTTCCCAATGGTACACGAGATCGATGGATTGGGGCATGGTTTGCGTTCTTCTTTGAGTCCACGCGATATCTCTAATATTTTATGGTGGCGAAAAAACGGCTGTAAATTTTCTAACTGTAACAAATTTACATTTTATTTTTTTGAAGTTTATTGTAGGTTGATACGAGAAAACTTGAACATAACATGCAATGGAATTGAAATTATTGGTTCATAAGAAGTTCTAGACAAATGAAATCGAATGCAGAATCAAAAAAATGTTTAAAATATTTGAGAATGAAACTAATCTTGGTGTTAAAACTATTTTCCCGAATAAGCGTTGAGGAGGACCGGCAAAAAAAAAGTTTTTCATTAAAAGAGAAAATAATTCACTTGATTACCTAAAATGAGTGAGCTATAATTATCATAGGAGCATACATTTTAGCAGAGGGTTGGAAATGCTTAATGCCCATCTTGTTATACAGTGATCCGGGAAAAACAGCATTTATCAAGAGCGAAAACTTATTCTGATTTGGAATCGGAGTATTTGAGATCCAGAATAGCAGTCGGCTGCATTTCTCCATGAAATACAGCAGTCCCCGAAGGATGAGTAATGTCCATAACGGAAGTGGTCAAAGAGAGATTAATGTTTGAACAGCCGCATGGCTCTAATCCAGAAAATGACAATGATCTGGAATAACTCTGTGCTTTAATTAAAAAGTGCACACTCTTCTATGTGACGCCGTCCGGATATTAGGATTGCTCGTGATTTTAATTGAGTAATACGATGATTAAATCTTTTTGTCAGAAAGATGACCTCAAAGCGATACTTTTATACCTCTAGCCGTAACCTAAATGCAACTACTGGAAGCTCAGTGATTTTAATTTTACGAGCATAAATCCATACGTGACTTAGTAGCTACTATATGCCACTTACAGAAGCTTATAGTGGCAACTAAACCATTATGCAAAATTCAATCCCCCATTAATTGGGAAAGTAAAGGAAATAGTGAAGTTATAATTCCAAGGGAAAAAGCGCTATTATTTTTTAGTTACCAACGCAAGCTTTAGGATAAGATAAGAATAAAACATCACTGATGAGCAGACTGATTTATAGCTTTCCGCAAAAAAACAATAGTTAAGGAGGGAATAATAAAATAATCAGTTTGAAAGTTGCCAGTGGTTCAAATTAAATGAGAATATTATTCAATGGAGGCCTTGGAACTATTTAGCATATTTTCATAGCTCAAGTTAATGAGGCAAAAAAATTATTTCCATCAAATTTTTTTACATAAGAAGATAAATGATGACTTGGTGATGTGATGATGTTTCTCTGACAAATGAAGGTGAGCAATTATTGAAAAGAAAACCGCGAGTTCATTATTTGTACAAATGCTAGAAATTAAATAAAAATCTCTCTGCTCTGAATAAGAATCACACTTTACTCAAATTCCTTACATACATCATTTATATAGTTATTAATGTAATAAATTATTCAAATATAAATATCTACAGGAAAATGTAAAAAAAATACGGACACAAAATTATATATCTGGCTTGAAAACATATAGTGGTCAAATGGCCACCTCCTTCTAGGTATAACAAGATATACAAATACTTTCATTAGTGTTAGCAAAATTTTAAGCCGTTCATATTAAATTTTGGATGATATCTCAGAAAGACAAAGAGTTTCAAAAATTGAAAAATATTTAACTAAAAATTGAAGTAAAACGCTGAAGATGTGCCATATTTACTCTTGCTGAGAATGTCACTCTAATGAATACGTCTGCAAAGCCAACAAGCACCGTTCTCCTTCTCTAAAACCACCATTTTACTCAGCGCGTTGTACCACATAACTTCAAGAAAGAGACGTGAGGGATTAGGAAAAAGTCGACGGTTTTACGGGAAAATAAAAAAGTGGGGTGAGAGAGGCTGATTTATATCCTTCTCGGAGGCGTTATTAAATACCCGCTTCTTACAGAGGCTTTCCTTAAGACGATTTCCGAGTCGCGATTCCTCCAAAAAACGCGTCCTCCGCCTACAAAATAATCTCCGACTCCTTCGTCCACTATTACCCCTCAGTGATTGATCGAATTTAGACCCGTAGAAGAGCAACCCTCTTCACATCCTCCCTTTGAAGCTTACGTCCATCATTTCCACTCTTCCAGAAACAACGCCTTATTCTCTACATCACGGTCTGCTTTTGTGGGGCTTTGCAAAAGAGGATTGGTTTACTTCCTGCGGACTTTATTGGCTAAGTACGATTTATCCTCTCCAACCGAACTTCTTTTCTGCAGTCGAACCAAATCATTTGGGAAATTTTGATACGGTGAGCAGGCAACAAGGTTTCCCTAATTGAAAATTTTCGGGATGTGCAAGACAAATTACAATCTATGATAGCTGAAGTTATTAGGTACGCTTTAGCTTAATGATTCAATTTTGTGTTTCAATTTAATTGCTCAACAACGAAAAATATGATTTTTAGACTCTCTTTGTCAGGATTACGTGTATGTCAATTTCATTCCGCAAAATTTCATAATTGAAAGCTAAACCCAGGAGATTAAACCATAAGGGTAAATTTATAAACTGATTTAGTGACGATGGAGAGATTATGAGCAAAGCAATCAACAAATGTATACTTAAGATGTATGCAGGCAAACAATGAACTAGATCGTGTGATTCAAATTGGGCTTTTTCTTCATTTGTGTGAATATACTATAAAACCGTTCCTTCAAGCCGTTCATGTTTCAGAAAAAAATATGGGATACTGAATAAAAGATACTGAATACTCGTGTATTACACTTATAAAAAATGTATGTGTAGCAAGTTCCAACCACAACGTTTTGGTACATCTAGATAGAATTAATTTTAATATTGAGACCACACAATTCATTTGTTTGATTACAAATAACCTGAATGGAGACCCAAGTATGTCCACAAAGCAAATGAAATTATTCCGAATGAAAAGTAATTACCGGATCATTCATTCGAGTGACCAAATCGCCAAACACTTCAGCTCAAATTACTGGTGAAACCGTATGCCATCACCAATCTAATTAAGGCAGTCGAAAATCAAATCGGTGGGCCGAACAACCTTAACGATGCCTCATTACAACTTTTCCCTGCTAATTTATTACGGCCTAAATTTCATTGTGGAGTTGAATAAAACACTCTCTTCATTATGATGGGGTATTTTGATGTAGCGGTAAAGCCTGGGATCAATACACAAACATGCGTATGGAGAATAAATGTAATTAACGATGCATCATGAATAATATCAATAACCAGAGTAATAGAAAATATGTTTTACGTTCACTGCGTCTTCAGCTTTCAACCTGCCATAAACGAACGGTGCGCGGTAAAAATGATACAGGTAAATATGTCACACTTTTTGATAGGTAAAAATGCCACGGTAAATATGCCACACTGGAATTCTGTGGGCGGTGAAAATGTCACAGCAGTATTTTCACGGGGGGACATTACCATTTTGACAATGGCTCGTATTGTTGTAGTTATTCCTGTATATAATGCAATAATTTTGTTTAGTGTCAATCATCTTTACGCTATAATACACCATTTGACAACGTTTAAGTCCATATTGGTTAGGTGTAAGAAGAGACTTTCTAGTCTCAATCTCGCCCGAATAAAGTCCATTTATTATTATTATTATTATTATATTGACAGTGGAACATGCCATAATTATTAGATCGCATAGCGGCATTGTTTTCCACTAAGCTCTTAAAGATAACTTTGGCTAAAAGCGGATGGGTTGAGTGGGGTGGGCGGGGTTCCTTTAATTAAATTGTATATAATTGTTGCCACAGTCTCTGCACTGAAAAATAACTTTGGCTAAAAGCCGATGGGTTGAAATGGGTTTAAACCTGGATTTAAACGAACGGATAGGTTGTTAGCCTTTGGTGAAATCGGTCCTGGCCCACTGATAGGAACCCATGTCTGCGAAACACTCTCAGCTATCAAAGCACTTTTGAATATATTCTACTACCATTTGACTTTATTCCGCCATATTTTAATATCATCATTAAAAGCTGCTTACTATATCATTAAAAATGAACTAAAATGTTTTTTAATAATGGCAGATTTAGTTTAACTGTTTTCGCTTTACTGATGTCATTGCATATGCCATAATAGCGCAGCCTTCAGTCTGTTTATGTTTACAGGAGGTAAATTATTGAATCTTTTTTGTAATAGTATGGAAAGAGAACCTATATGTATAAAAATGAATATATATATATATAGGTACAATTCAGCAGAATGTAGCTACAATATATGTGACCCTGTTTATCATTTTTCTTTACCGACATAATATTCTCTCGCATTTTGTCACATCTCACAGTCGCCTTCTCAGCTAATAATTCTTGGTGAGATTACATGCATAAATATCCTGCGTTTGAAGTTCCTCGCAATCCATATACTTTAAATGGACTATTAGTAGTATTTTTAAAATTACTTCAACAGTTTACGTTATTTCGCACATTGGCTCCCACCGTAAATCGAACCCGGGACCGCGTTCACATGACTCTCCGGGAGCCCCTTAGGTCAACTAGTTTGGAAAATAATGTATGGAATATATCAAAACTCTGTCTATTTATAACGAAATCCACATAAAATGAAAGGTAATACAACGTATTTGAATAATATTTTATGTATCTCAAAATACGACAAAATTAAGGATGATGCCATCAGCCAAAAATATTTTAAGTGCCTCAAACTGGGGCCTGAGGATCACTGTAGTAAATTAATTTGAAAGTTGAAGTCAAAAATAATGCATAAATATACACGCTTGAGAGCAAGAATGAGTTCTTGTATACTATCTGAATGAATACAATATCATAATTAGTTTACCAGTGATGGAATACACATCAAACTCAAGCTTTTAATATGAAGGTTCATAGGAGAGCTTAGTCTCTGACGAGAAGTAAACGAGTGAATTAAATCTAAAGATAGGAAGATTTTATCGATTGTGCAGAGAGCAGACGACCCTTTTCTAATTTTTTTACGAATCAGTGCTGCAGCCATTTATCTTCTTAAGGATTACTTGGAATGCTCCTGCGCTTTTCTTTTTCTTGCGCCTTTTTTCTCGAGAGCATCAGCACGTTGATCTTTGAGCGTCAACTGGCTACCCCTTCCGAAGCCGAGAATCAATAGTATCTCATTCAATCTCCGCACCTGCATAAAAGAACTGCGGTAGGCGAGAAAGACCGATACTTAGAAATGAGAAGTAGCCGTTCAAATGTGAGGAAATGGCGTATTTATTTTATTTTCGGAAGAAAGTTTAATTTTCAAATAGTTCGAGGAGGAAAATGGTTACTTAAGCAAAAATTCAGGAAGACTGGGAGAAAATAGAAACTATCTGATAAATAAATACCCTGCATTTGTGCTGTTTCATAACTTCCGCAGAACATTTTTTTCTTTGAATTGTACAAAACATTGTACGTGAAATTAGTATAAAATATTTTAAGTAATCAATATCGTCGCATCCACGATCAAAGTTAAAATGAATAATTGAGCCATTTAAAAATGTGATGAGGAATTAATATGAAGATGTGTAATACACTACACTGTGATGAATTTTATCTTAGGAAAATAATAATTTATTTAGCTCATACATGCCACTCCAATTACGCGTGCTATATTAAGAAAGACGACGCAAAACACGGAGGAAAGGTAATGAAAATACTACCAAGAATAAGAATAATTGAAAAAATACAAAATAAGATAGATAGATTTATAAATGGACCCTTTAATAGGAAAGGTTTATTATGCTGCGAAATAAAGAGCAAAAATTGAGGACCCCTTTCTGCTTATGATGTTCAGTATTGTCTTCTTGAGCTGTTTGAAAATTATACTTACTGAAATTAAAATAAATATAACTTTCCCTACATCTGAACGGAGTCTGCGTGTGTTTCTCATTTCCAAATATATAACAAGCGCCAAGAATGAGAATTAAAAATCCAGAATTTGCATTTGCGTCTCGTAGAAATCGTTTTCATGTTGCATCTAACCACAGGGGTAGTATTACTATCTCCCTCTAGCGCCCAAAAGTGAAGCCAGGGGTAAAGAGGCAGATTGCGCATTTAGCCATGCTGGGTAGCACTTTTCGTATCTCCCTATACCAATACATTGTTTTTTCGTGATTTTGCGGCTTTGATACAGAGTTATCAAGGTTTGATCGAGTAAGTCGAACGTTTTGGAACACAAAATGTAGTTTGAGCAATGCGTAACACGAAGCAATTTTGTTATTTTTGCGTTTATAAAGGTTTTATAGGTAAATAAGCAGGGGCCTGTTTCTGCCTGCAGCATGGTCAATTGCTGCGCATCAGAACAGCTGCCCCCACAAAATGTTCCGAACTAGAATCTATGCATCTTCCTTAATTTTATTATTTCATTCATTATCTGAAATCTATGAAGCAGAACGAACGTCAGAATTAATCCACGGCGTTTCAATGAACATTTCATTGTGCTCTCGGCTGCACCTGTAGGTCTTGCATGGTATACAAGTTCTCGTATTCGTCATTTTGACAACTTTTACTTCATTAAGCCCCAATTATGAATTAGAACAAACATTTGCACAAGCGGAAAAATCTCTAATTACCCTGATAAGCTATTTTAATGTATTATAGAGTAGCTTTATTTAATTGCGGTAAACGACTATTAAGGAATTTTATGCCGTACTTGGTATTGATCAATTAAAAACTATGACGAATTAATGCATTATAATATATGTAAAATTAACATTATAATAATCAACGAGGTTTTGATAGAGTTTGCGGGAGATTGGCAGACGATTCGTTCTCTGTATTTCTCTAGCAGACGACACCGGCATCCGAGAAGTTTACATTGCAGGCATGTTTTATTTTCCATAATAAAAGGAATCAAGAGGCCTTCGAGAAAAAATTTGAAGATAATCTTTAAGTGAAAGGTTCATTTAAACTATCTGAGTCCATTTCATAGGATAGACAAGCTCCCGAGTCCCGTATGAGAGGAAAATAAAACCCCAAAAATACATGTAGTTAAAGGGGAGCTGGAGAAAAGTGCTACCCAGTGCTCTGCGGGTTGCGTTATTTTTGGCTTCACTTTTCTCCCGGTAGACTCTCCCTGTGCATCTAACGTTTCTAAATTATGATCTTTCTTGTGGAAAATACTTAGAAGAAGATACTGTGCTAGGCTGCCGTACATAATCAGATAGTGTTTCTGGGAAAGACTGAATAGATATTTTGATTCCTCTCTGATACTTCGGCCGATTTGACCATGAGCGTAATATAAAATATACCCCAGGAAAAATCCTTCAAATAGCTCATTTACCTAGCACATAGCCTCTTCATACGAGACTTACAGATTAAGACTACGTGTGGCTAAAATCTTGCAGTATAGACGCCCTCATAATGGACAGAGTTATTTCGGATTCTCTAATAAAGATAGTTTCCAAGAATAAGCAACACGTGTGTAAAATCCATGTCAATGAGCCCCGTTTGTGAGGGTACGAAACGTACACTTCCAGAAAGGAGTAAACGAAAATTAAAGAGAACTGAGGAGATGGAGAATCTTCTTGGAAACTCACCCATTAGCGATTGTCTGAAAACAATGTATAGAGTTGAAAATTCACCGGAGACTTAAAGAAACAACGAATCTCGTGCGATTTTGAGATTGTTAAAGCTGAACTGTATACTATTTTACATTTAAATCTCATTCTTGATTGTAGTTTTAAAAAGATCATATCTGATTTATATGACTTTCTTGTTCTTATCATACCTGCAGATATTGTATCATGGAAGCAAAAATCTGAAATTTGTCTTTTTCAGTATAACTTATAAATAATTATTTTGCCTATAGATTTGCGCTACGAAATAGATAATCATGGCTATAGTTATACTGTTTTTTCTCAACTTAACCTTTTCCTGATTATTTTATTCGCACTAATATTTCACAGCTGTCAATTGAATGTTTATTCAAAATAAGAAGCGATGGTTAAGATTGGTTTCATAATAATACTGCAATAATCTATGATACAAATTAAGCAATAAATTAGCAGTGTCATAATTGTAGAATTATCCTTATCTGAGAAAAAATTATAAGTGATACATTTGGATGTTCAGAACTTCTACAGTGGGCGAAATTTCTAAATTTAGGCCACAATTACGGTTCAGGAGAAATTATAAGTAATGTTATTAGCTAAGGTAAACATTCCAATCGAATTATTTCCCACGCATTATTTTGAATATCTGTATTTCAGGAAATTCTAAGTTTTAATTATAAAGAATGGAGATAATTAGGATTTCCATAAATGCTACGCAGCACTGATTTTATTCCCATTAGAATAGTTAACGTGGTGGCGGATTAGTAAGAAAACTTTTTTTCTCCTAAGATTCCTGTTTAACGTTTGCTCAAATTGCTGAAGCGTTTACAATTAATTAAGATCTGATTCCAAGAAAAATTATGAAAACTTGAAATTTAATTCCCAATGTGATTATTTATGATATGAAAATCTGACGGAAGATTTTTTTTAAAGAATCTTTAACTTGAACTGTATTTCAATTTTTACGAGAAAAACGGCGTTTTTATAAATAATTTATATATTTTAATGATTTTATCAATAATTTAATATGAAGTAACTATTAACATAAGCTTTCTTAGATAAAACTGCTGTTGTTCTTTAGAGCACGTCCTTATACGCAAATTTACTCTAACCCTTTTCCTTGCAACCAAATTCATTTCCCCAACGTTTATATTTTAAATGAGAGGTGTGAGAACTTTATCAAATTATCAAACTTGATCACGGAAATAAGGATATAGATATAACATATATTGGTTAAAAAAATTCATAACTGCATAAATACTCAATTGGAAAATTAACAAGCAGGAAGTATCCCGAAACATCGTCCAATGTAATAATATAAGGCGATCTTTCCTGGGATGAAGTATCGCTAAAGAGAATAATTTGTATTTCAGTGCTAAACACCAACCGAATAGAGTTTTACAGATCCAATTTAGCAGCCAGAAAATCACATTAACCTTTCAATCAAAGGGTTGGTAGCTTTTGCAAACATTTTCAATGCCGTCTGACCTTTAAAGAAGAGCACCCAGCGCGCAATCATAACTAATTTCCCACCAACGGCTCTTCGTCCCCAATACATCCGACCCCATTTATCTCCTAATCTTAACGATTCCTCCATTTGGCAGCCCATAAAAAATTAACCGAACATCGCACGTGGACCATTTATTCGCAAAACACAATTTCAGGTGAAAATCGATAACCCGCCAGCGCAATCGCTTGTCATCTGTGACGGAAAACATTTTTAACCTTTGCGAAAATAAAAATTTTCCGAAGAGTTATATATGTATTTAATTGAAAATCCGCTTTCTTTTTTCTAAATTTTGAGACACCGGATACGTAAATCGACTATTTTCTACAACGGCTCTGCTAAAATATATTTAAATTTGCTTTCACAAATGCATTAATTTTTATTTGATAGATATTTGATAGCCAGCGAACACAAAGGCATATGTTATAACGTTTATTCAGTCATTTTCGTAAAATGTCAGAATAACAGTAATCTGTATAACCATCGGGTTCCACTCCTATTTTGGAAGACAATGATGCGGCAAGTAAAAGTCAAGTTTGAATTTCTTTTAAATTGTTTGGATTTAAATATGAAGTAAGTAACTTTTATTTAATCTGGCTAAAAATCATTTTTTGTAACTATCAGAAGCCAATCCTGAGTATATATTATTCATACAATTTTGTAATAATATCTTTTTTGTGTTTTCTTTAAAATTGCAATGTAAGTTGTAAAGTGAATTTCTCATTAATTTATAAAATATTTTTGTGTGTGAAAGGAAAGTTAGTCACAGTCTATAAATTATCTGTTATCCCTTCTAGAATCAGGTTCATATGGAATTATTGCTGGATTGTATTCGTTAGGGAATTTGCCTCACTCGGTCGGGTTAACCAGATTTGGGTGTAGTTAATGATAGAAAAATGCTAAATGCCAACCAGGATGATGGCTGGAAATATTGGGAAAATAAGCATCCTTTCTTCTTGGGCCTTTTTCATTCATAACAAGATACTTTTGGAAAAACGTTTGAAAGCTGTATCAAATTTCAAATAAATTTTTCTGAAGCATATTAATACAAATAAATCCATTATATAAGTATGATTTTGGCCAATTTTTCAATTTATGAAGAAAAACTCAGGACAAACAGACCAAACTGGCATAAACAAGCGTTTATTTGCATATAAATTTGCTATATTTAGTTATTATTAGACGTTGCACATTGTTCAAACTTTTAACATCGTTAAAAGTTTTTCCGGCGATGATAAAGTGCTATTTTTTATTTGCCTAAAGTCCACGGTTCGAACCCAGACGAGTAAAACAATTTGCATAAGAAATACACGTAAAGTTCATTTTTTTCGATGCATTGTTCATTTCTTTTGCAAAACTAAATTAGAAAAAACAGTCGTAGGAAGTCAAAAGTAGCGTTAAAAGAAGGGCAATAGAATGAAAATTCTTATTTTGGTCGTGGTATATCGTTTGCGATTCGAAATTGCAAGAATTTTGATCAAATGTACGAAAATTTCGACTGAATTTTCATGTAGTAAACAAACCAATCCCATTAACGATCAAGGCGATTGTTGATTCCGAGCTCAAGCGTAATTCCATAAGAAAACGTGGAAAATTTTTGAAATTTCGAATTTTGTTGACGAGTCTGTAGCAACCAAGTTTTATTTATAGCAACATAATTGTTTACCGTCTTTTTCGTAACACAAATGAGTTTTATATTTGTGGTTTACCAATAATTGATTTTTCTCGATCAATTCAACGGGCTGCGTATAAATATCCTGGTAAGTTGCGGATGTATTGAATATATATTCTTCTGAATTAAGTACTAATTCTAATTTATTTGCAATAATGTATATTTAGCGATTTATGTGAATGGAGTTAGCGAAGAACGTAAAGATTTCCCAGATTCGGTGTTTGTAATCTTTGAAGAGTTGAACGGCGAGTTGTAAAGTTGTAGCAAACCTCCAGCATCGTATGATAGACCAAAAAGGTAAAGAAATTTTATTTTATTACATGCAGAATATAAAAATTGATTCAATCGTTGTTTTTAAGTGCTTCCACTCCATATTCATTTACTATCCTTCTGTTATTGGTGTTTAATTTTTGTTTCTATTTTGACATTGCGATTACTTTTGTGGTTCGTGTTTATGTTACACATTTTAAGATTGAGATACCAGTCAGTTCCAAAATACATTTACTTTCCGTGTAGAATATTCATCGTTGGTTAATTGAATGAAATGTAATTTATTTCTGTCATTTACGTTTAATGCTTGATTCATTTGGCCCCTTTGTACCTGTATGAAAATGTAACTTTAAACGTGGTACTGCTTATCTTAATGTGATCTAAGAATATATATATATATTTCAAAACAAGGGAATTAGAATAAAGATTTAGATATTTTGGCTGAGAAATATCGTATGCGATTTGAAATTGCAAGAATTTTGATAAAATATACGAAAATTCCGTCTAAATTTTCATGTTATAAACAAACCCATTCCCTTGACGATCAAGGCGATTGTTGATTCCGAACTCATGTGTTAGAAGAAGAAGACATGGCGGATTAAACTGGATACGGCCAGTTAAAATAAATTTTGAAAATAAGAGTTGAAGATTTATGATGAAGAAAAAATTGAATGGCATTTAAAATTTTTTTTGTGACAAACAATATCCTGTGAAGAAACGCACGTTGAAAGGTACGAAAATTTTTTCATTGATTTTTTCAATTTTCTTTAAGCGTCTGTGAAAACCGAGTTTTGTTTATGGTAACGTAATTGTTAACTGAATTTTCAGTGAAATAAAACGATTTTGAAATTCGTACGTTGATAGAATTTGCATTCTCGCTGTCAATTCTAGTGATTTAAAATAATAACGTGGTAAGTTGTGGACATCTCTCATATTATTTTTGAGTTTTGACGGAAATTACGGACGTCCTTATTTCTTATGTTTAATCGGTCTTTGTTTTCCTTTAAGTTTTGAGCGACGAGTGGTCAGGAGCGAATAAGTAACATTTAAAAGCCTAAAAAGGTAAAGCGATTTCAGTTATCTGTAGACCGCAAAAAATCTACGATATTGTAGTAGAATGGGTAATCCCTTACTTCAATCCAAATCCAAACTACTGCCCGCGGGACGCATCTAATGTTTGATAGTTAATAAAGCTGAAAAGTTTGGAGACCCCTACTTGAAACGCAGTATATTGTGGATATCATAGACACAAGTATAATAGTTTTTGAAATCATTTCTCAGTTTTGCAATCACAAATGAATAAAGTCTATTCTACTGCACTATAATACTATGCTATTTTGTGTTGAAAATTCTTACTGCAACAGATGTAAAAACGTTTAAAAAACTTATGTAACATTCATAGCCGGTATTGTAATGTATATTTTACGTTGTTTATAACTTTAATCTTCATATAAATGGCTTTGTCTTTTCGTCATATTGTTTATCAGTTTCAATATTATGAAATTGCATTATTTTATGTATTGTTAATTGTTGAAAGTGAAAAATTCTGTTTTTTTTTCGAAACCGTATAGAAATAACTAATGCTGCGGAAATTATAGCTGCAGTAGCAATATCAACGTTCAATTATAATTACGAGCATCGTGATCAACTTACTGATTTATGCATTTCGTTATGAATATATAGTATGATTTACCTAGGTGTTTACTGGACGGAGTGCCATGTCGAAATAAAACTCTGATATTGAAAACAGCTAACCCAAATGACAATACATATTTAACATACTGTACGCTGAAATTTATTAATTTGACCTCAGCCGAAGAATAGGTTATAATTCTTAAACATCTTGAACATAAGTTTGTTTTCGGGATTAGAAACTATACAGATAACCACAAAATGTAAATTTACTTAAGCCACTATTCACCTTCTCAACGGAGGTAGGTGGTGTCTGTATTTATTGATTACTGTGAAGATTCTACGCTGAATATATTTTGTGGGTCCAGGAAATAATTTATTTTAGAAGTTTTTCATTAGTTACTGGAGAAGGAATTAATATATCAGATCATTCACACTGTTAATATTTTCCTCAGCCATACGTCACTCGCAGAGTACATAAATCTAAAAATCTTAACCAAGTCCCGTACACAGACATATCAGCAAAGTGTTTACCGAGATCAAACTAGCATTTTTCGAAGCCTTATCACTTGGATCCAAAAGGAACTTTCCTGACATATTTCTGAGTGAGACTGTCAATGTTATTATTCGATCGAAAATATTTTCAGCAATAAAATAATTGCAAATATTTATTAGGTTTGTAATCAAATACTTTTCTGCTCACTTAACCCAATGCACTTATCATATAATGAATTTCGACTTACGAGCATAGCTCCACAGACTGATTTCGGTAAAGTTGTCCCTCTATTGTCATGGCTTTTATCGTTTCATCCTAATATGGCGTTGTGCCTTGCACTTAATCATTCCCAAGATCTACGACTACGTTTTTGGGCATTAATTAACATACCACTACATTTTATACGAGTCACAAATTCTCACTAACAACCTCATGTTATAAGTACAGCCAAGATAAAAAAATGAAACATACCTTCTGGTTCCATGATACACCATTTCTTATTTAATGTCTATAGTTTTTTCTTCACGTAAGAAATACAGCAATGACGTCTTTGTCCATTCTCGGAATTACACTTATTCAGTTACTGACGATATCTTCTCAATGATGACCAGTCGAAAGTTTGCGGCTTCAGTCGGCGTAGAAAGAAGAAAATTGCTCCTTTAGGAGATAAAAGTCAGAGGGGAAGAAGCTATTATGTATGCCTCTTTTCATACGTAGATACATTTTGATACATTAATTCAGAAAAGCTCATTCAGATACTAGAACCTGCCTTTAGATACAAAGAAGATGTAAGCCGAGGGAGAAGAAGCTAAAGTAAGCCTCACTTTCATATGTAGATACATTTTGACACATAGTCACGGAAAAGATCATCAACCTGCGTAAAATTGAATATTGAGTTAGAGTGGATTTGTAGACTTAATTGTGACTTACATTTCTTGGTATATTGGTTTCGAAAGTCTGGTATTCGCTATTTAACAACAATTATGAAGAATTTGTTACGATCAAGGTTATTACACTGATATTCATGAAATTAAAAATCCCCGTTGAGAATCAACGGGTACTTCTGCTAGTTTTAACAATAAAACTGTTCTGAAGGTGAATGTAACCGTACAAAAAAGGGAAATAAAGTATAATTTGAAATAAAGATTTTTATAAGAATCATTCAAGAGGAAAAACTCTTATCTTTGAGTCTCACATTCAAATATTTACTCCACAGTAAACTTCGCGGAGTAAACAAGAAATTGGAGTAACAAAAATTTCAGATGTGCTTAGTACAGTAAAGTCAGACTCAGGAATTACTAGAACTGGAGTTCCCATTTCCAATGACTTTTGGTGAAGCAATTACAAAAAAACTCAGTTTCATAAAGCGTATAGATGATAGATACCCTTAGAAAGTTAGAGAACGATATTGCTATGCATTAGTCAGGTCTCCTCTGGAATATCCGTCAAGCGAAAATGGATCCTGCGGTTGAAAGTTACACCAAAGAACTCAAAAAACTTCAAAGTTCGTAGGCAATGAATTTCGTACATAATCCATACGTAAAATTACAGGCGTTACTGCCTGTATGAATGTTACTCAACAAAGTTGGAGAATCTATGAAAACAAAATCTCAAAATACCAAAGGGTTTCGGAGCAAATTACATAAACTTCTGAACAAAAAATGAAAGAGGACTAGTAAAGGTATTGATTTTCAAACCAATTATTCGTCTAATTGATTTGTATTCGCCTGCCAAACAATATGCCGATTGGCGACTATCAGGGAATGATACACATTATAAACCAACTGTACTCAGAAATGCATACATTTTTATGATAAACCCTGCGTTTCCAAAATATTGCACTAGTTTTTAAGCGAAAAGACACGTGAAACCATACGTTATCACATTTGTATTTAATTCCGAAATATTGCTTCGATCTATTTTTGCAGGACCTGAAGATACTTGTAAAACATTTAATTAATTGGCGTTATGATTTAATTACAAGTATTCAGACTTATATTTACTTTCAAATTCAGCGAACTAAAATCTTTAACTTGATACGCTTACATTACGTTGAGTTGTTACTTCCATAAAATCTTTGCGGAAAATTAATATCCACATTATTCGGATAAATTTTCTCCCTCTATTTTAGGGTGGAAACAGCTGAATTTAAAAGTGCCTTACATTCCACAGTTGTCGCATTAAACCAATAACTCATGACGGCCACTCACATTTAGCAATTTCCATGGATTCAAACGCTATTCATAAAAAAAACTGTAGAATTATCTAGAGCTGGCGAAAGTGACGTAGCTGCGGATTTTGGTTCGCTTTTGCGTTTCAATGTGAGAGGAATGCTGCATCGACACCTGTGCCTTTCACTCTCTCTCGTGAACATGAGATGATAGTCGAAATATTTTCGTTTAACTATAAATGGAATATTTCCGGAGGCGCCCGAAAATCGTGGAGAAACAGTAGCAAACGGTAATGCAACACTGCGCTGATAGAAGCGGCTCCAAGTTTCACATGCCTCTGGAAACTTGAACTGTATTGTGAAGAAGTCTTGTAACTCCGCCGAAACAGAATCGACGTGAGACGTGAACCGGCAAGTCGCATCGTGAATTACTTCACTCATGCTCTTCATACTGTGTAGAAGATCAGAGATAAATATATTCTTCTTTATTGTATTTTCGTGTAAATATGTGAAGAGATTAGACATTGTAAACGAATTATATATATAAAATACGTGAAATTAAGATAAATAAATACGTATGTGATTTTCAATATAGCAATAAATAACTATAAAAATTCAGTAGAAAAAGTTTTTGGAGTATTTATTATTAAAAGTTATTATAAATGTTATTTATAAAATAAGGAACTAGGTTTCTGGTGAAAAGTAGTTTTCCTTGGTTATTTTAATTCGACGAGAATATCTGCTTACAAGATATTCTTCTTCCAGATGTAATATTATTTATATAATAATCAATAATCGATTATAGTTTGATCATCGTTAATGATTTTAGAAAAGCATTTGTATTTTGGTGCAGTAAGCAAATCTTTAAAATAAATTGATCCATATATGAGTTTATATTGCACCAAAGAATTAACAAAATAGTCTAATTTTCTGTTTATTATGTATTCCTCAGAAGAAAATTCGTGTTGACGGAATAATTTCACATTCATGGGTGTTTATCTAATGCGTGATTTATTATATCTGAAATACCATGATCTTTGAGATCGTGAATGATGGTAAAAACTCCTCTCGCAGAGACAAGACGAAAATATCACGGATTGAAACAAAAGCAAAATATTAATTTTATGAGATGGAGACAAGCTCCGCTACGGATTTAACCCTAAGTTTATGAGAGGTATCTGAAAATATTCGTACATCTTTTATTGATTCACAAAAACTATCATTGAGCATTTACAGTAAATAAATATAAAAATAAACTCCCTAATTTCTAAACCGTCAACTATTAGTTCAAGTCTATCGAATTTTTTTCCTAGCTTAGTCGAGTTATAAGATAATTTTATATTTAATAGAGCTTAAATATCAAGGGTTTACTATAATCTAATCAACTGAAATAATAACATTAACCCGTTAATAGGGAATACATATAATAAACATTAATATTTACAGCGATATTCAAAAACGTTCCTCGTGTTCCAATCCAGATAAAGAGGAGCTACGTGACGAAATTGGAATAACAGGTATAATTTTGGACCAGAATATTATGTAACAATAATATTTTTTTAATTATGTAATTTTCATTTTAATCTACGAAATATAAACTTATAACAATAAAATTACTTTCATTTTTACTTATGGAGCACCTTGCATTTTTATTATAGGAACATATTTGTATGTTTGTATGAATTATACGGAAGAGAGAAAAACTATGATCAAGAGTTCGTACAGAATATTACTTGTTCATTCACTTTGTTCCGTATTATTCTAGGAGCTAAATTTCACCTCTCTCATCTTCAATACTTCCTCCTTCCTTTATTTTGAGTCTGGAATTTGATTAATGCCTCTGGACTAAGATACCTTCAGCTGAGAAGACGTCTCCGTTTTGACTTGGAATTCTGCTTTCAATTCCGCAGACATTTGGAACCCAATCGTTAATAAAACGGATTTAATGGCATTGTCAAACTTACTTAATGCTGATTACGGCATTTCAGGCAAATGAAAATACATATTTCCATAAATCGATGCCACAATCGATTGTTTCATAAACGTAAATGTTTATAGAATCAACAGAAAAAGAAAAATGAACCTATTACACCATCGAAAGTCTTTAAAAATCCAATTACCCTTAGATTTTTCTCTTTCCTTTCATGGAGTTCCACGTTAAAGAGCTTTCCAAGGAAGTTAATCAGCATACAAACGTCCAATCACAAATTCCTTGCCGTTTTTCAATATTATTTACATATTTAGCTTAATCTTTGAAATTAATCTTTATTTCCAATAGATACTGTAAATTTTCTGTCCATTTCCTGATACTGTATCTCTATATAGTGTAAATAATTGAGCTACGTACCTCTCAAATAATTTGACACATCAGCTGACTGGAAAAAAACTGAACTTCGTTAACGGTGTACAAAACAGAAAGGAAACGTTTAATCAAACGTTATGTCCTAAATAAATACATTAACGTCATATTTAATTAAATAATATCTCCAAATTCGACAAAGGTGTTTGAGTTTTTGTGTATAAAAACCAAATGCTGTTTACTGTTAAATATTGTCTTATAGGAATTGATATTTCTATATTATTACACTATTTTACCAAAAAAGCTTTAACTTTAACAACACCTGACATTTCAAAATTCATATTACCATGTTTTCCATCATAATTATTCGAAAAGAAATAAGGTATTTTAGCCTACAATGATTTAAATAGTTTTATAGTAAATGAACAATTGGATTACGCTTTCCTATGCACTCCTTTTATAGCCTTCATGATGACTAAAGGGTAACAAACATTTTTTGCAAGATTAATAATGCCAACGAACCCGGGAGCGTTGAAAGGAAGTAAACTATTTCCATCTCTGAATTACAACTATAAATTTTTCAATTCAGAAACTCGCAAATCTTGCACGCCTAACTAATTCAATGGAAGGCGTCTAAATACATAGCAGTTTGATCAGGGGCTCCATAAATTCTTAAAAATCTAGAGAACAAAGGCATAGCAAACGAAAGGTAAACCTGAAAGGTCTTTCCGTTAACTGAAGAGAAGGAATTGTTTAGAGTTTCAAAAGGAAGGAAATATTTTCGCCAAATGAAATTCCCACGGCCATAATTCACAATTCCACCTGCACCATAAAATCGGTCCATTTATCTCGACAGCAAATATTTCTGATTACGACGGAGGTAATTCCATCGTTAACAAAAACGAATTCGAAGGAGGAGTCCCACTCTTTTGGGAGATTACGGGGGAAAATATAAAGCAAGGGAGAAACAAGTTTTTATTCCATACGGTCTCTCTCCTGAAGGCTCTTGGAGCCAGATAAAAAAATGTAAACTGCCTTTCGGAGCAGTTTCCTTCGAGAAAAAAACAGTCGTTTGGAAATCATCACGTCCGCACATCTGTTTGTTTTTCGTCCCGTTGTTAACTTCTCAACACTACGGTGGAGATGGAACTAGGAGTCCTTGGCTCGACTTCCGATCGTACAATTTTTATCCCCGAAACATAGTCGGATGTTGCAAAGAACATCCATTTTAATTCCCAATTTATTTTCTTTGCGACTTAAAAGTCAAGATAAAATGATATATCAATAATAAACTATAATATTGAGCAAATCAACAAAAATTGCTACCAGGAAGTATGAAAAAATTCAAAACTTTAACTATTTTCGTGATAAAATAAAGATTCAATATTGAAACGTTCGTTGTGACGAATTCGTCAAGAAAATATTGGAATAATCATTTGCATGGCAAGAAGTAGGTCAGCTTGAATACATATTCCACGTATTACAATAAATATATTCGTAGAAATCCAAGAAAGAAATAACTAAAGAAATAACTATATCAACTTCGGTAGGGTATGTTCTGAAAAATTAGTTAATACAACGAGGGTAAACATAATTTTATTACCTAAATGATAAGTCTTGTACGTTTCGATAGGCTAATATACGCAACTCCCTTTCATTAACTTCTTTATAACTAATCCCATCCACCATGAAATAGAACTATTGAATGGATAAATAACAATTCGCATTGTACTCTTATGTATTGTATACATATTCATAATTAACTTTCAAGGGTGAAGCTCACCAACATCTTAATTGAATGGCGCTCCCTAGGATCACATATTTTCACTAAACATCTTCCCATTTTGTCATATCTTCACTTCCAAAAATTACCTTCGCGAACTATTCACAATTTTTCAATGTCCGACCCAATACCTCTGCCACATTAATTTCTACCAACATTTCACCTTCCTTTGCCCTATTATTTTCCATTTTTATGAAAAATATGAACTCAACTTCTTGTTTTACGGTATTATAAATCTTACTCATTTCTCTATTCTAAATCTTTTTTCAAATATATTATCACCAAGCTATTTTTCTTTCATCATCATTCATGTATCTTTAACTTTTCAATACATCTCTTGATATCCAAAATCCTACATGATTCAGATGACATACTTATTATCTTAGAACACTTCTAAACATTTTATACTTCCTCCACCATCCATTCCTTTCGAAAATTATCTTTACATTTTTGTCTCATAGCCCTTATATTTAAAAATTAAAATTCTCATTTGAATATTAATCCTGCCTTTCCTCATCACACATCTTGATGCGTGCGAGCATCTCTTGTCCTACAAGCTCCGTGCAGTATGCAAATGTGACTCAATTTTCATCCCCTCTTTCATCTTTCTCATACACCCTCGTTAATGAGCATAATTTGGTAATGCAAAAACAAACCTTCATTAGTCATTCCTAGACTGCATATATTTCCATTATTTTCCTCAGTAAGCCCGCGAAACCGGACGAATTTTCCGAAAAATATTTCTCCCCTCCGAAAGGGCCGAACGTAAACATTGAAAAGGGCTTCTTTGGCATCGCATGTCCGGCGGACAAACACTCTCGCAGAGGCGGAATTTTTACGTGGAGCCGAAAAGCATTTCCGGGATAAGAGTTAACTGCTCCAGAACACACGTCGACGCTTACAAAAGCCTCTCTCGTTAAAAAAATTGCAATGGAAGCGGAACTTTCTCGAGGCTCAGCAAATTTCCTTTGGGCCCTGACAACCGAGTTAGAGCATTTACGAGGTGTTGGGAAAGTTCAGCGGTTTTGTCGACCGAGTAAAGTTAAGAGAGCGAAGTTGAAAGTTGTGTCCCCACCCCCGGACGCCTTGGGGTAGATGGTTGTTGGAAAAAAGGCGAGGGTGTTAAGGGTGTGCAAAGGATAAAGGACAGATATGGACAAAGCGATCCGGAAAATTAATTTGGAAATGGTCCTCTCGAAACAGGGCACCCGAAGTAACCGAGTTTCGGTTTTTAAACCGCAAGGTTAGAGGATCTCAAACCATTTCCTCGAAAACACTCGTCCTGACCACAGAAGCGAAGCACACCCCAAAACTACAAGGCACAGGAGACCGATACGTCGAATTTAGTTACCCCTGATGACGCCGAAGAGGGAGGTAAAGGATAGATGTTTTGGCGACAACAATGCTAATATTCATGAAGTAAGAAGAAGATATATTCAACCTAGAAACAAAACAAGCTGATAAAATTATTTTAATACAATTAAAAATTCAGCACCAACTACGCTAACCGTTATCCTAGCAATAATTATTCTCCAATAATATTTTTGATAGTGGAACGACTTAATTAAATTCGTTTCCAATATTATCGGTTTGCAGTGCCAGTAGGGAAAAACAACCCAATCCTTTAACCAAATGAATGAAATCAATCTTGCAGGTTTGTGAATTATATCCCAGCAGAGACAACAACCAGAAAATTACAAAGAAGGTAGATATCAAAGGCAATAAAGTATCTCCTGAAACCGTAAAAATAACAGAGCCAATATTCCGTCGAAAACATAAAAACTATGAAGCCAGAACTCGGTCAACGAATTAAGAAACCTGAAAACTTAATACGTATTTCGACAGCATGGCTGTTATCTTCACAGGAGGAAACTGAACTCTACCTGAAGATGTGACTAGAGCGAAGGTGTACATAACATATGCGCTGTGTTCTTACAGCGGGAAGGGGTTGTGGGCAGATGGCGGGAAATGTGTATTAGAAAGTAATTTGTACGATAGGGACGTTGGGATGGGGCCTTTTCCATTCTTAAATGTCATTTTTGTTTTTAAAAATGTAAATTCTTTCATAGGCGTCCCTTTTTTTGTTACTTTTTACTAATTTTAATATTTTAAATTGTATATATTAATCGAATGATCGTTTTCTGAAAGGTGAATAGCTATAATGGATAAATTTCGTCTTCTGTCCTTGTATTTGTGTAACCCCATACCATAGGAAGCATAATGAAATAACAAAGAGAAATTTCCACGCGAAGAATCATTTAGCTTACGAAAGTTTTAAAAATGTTACAAGTCCATCATTTGGCAAAGAGATACTACAAGTAGCATCCTCATAAGAAAAAGATAAGAACATCAAGCAACAGGAAACGAATCAAATTACAGATACAAAATCAGTTGCTGGGTAAGGAATCTTCTTTTAAAAGATAAATAAACCCATTTCAATACCTGATAGCAGGGGGAGATTGGTTTGTGAATAGGTAAATATTGGTAGAAAACACAAGGAGTGTTACCTGCTGTGTTTCTCTGCCTGATAACGACATGAGACAGTTTGAAACGGGTCGCAATGTAGGTTTTTATTCACAATGAACTTATACTTTGTTGTTTCATCGTATTTCAACATTTAAAGGTGCATGAAACAGTAACGCTGCAAAGGGAACGTAATGCATATAAACGTACATGTGTATAATCTCGCGATATCGGAATCAAAAGCGGGTTATGAACGTCCTGTTCTATAAATTTCTCAAGTATTCCATATTTCCTGCTCTTCTCTTGAGATTTGTAAACAATTCTATTCCACATTCTCGTGGTAGCCTTGTGCCAAATGCGAAGAGTACCTATTGGATACAATATCTTTCAAATACAAGGATAAAAAATAATTGATATTCTTGAGAAATTAACTTTAATTAATAAATATTAATATACTAATTTAATTCTATCATGTCAAGCCGTACTTCGTGAAAGGACATTATAAGGTTATGGAAAAATAACACAGTAAACTTCCACATTGTTGAATATGTTGTGTTACTTTTCTATTACCTAAATATACTAATTCTAAGCATCAAATAATTTTTTACAAAATTATACTGCTGGAGCCCCTGAAACAAGGCTTTTAAATCTTGAAGGTGATATACGAACTACTATTACTGCTGAGTCTTCCCTTCCATCACCTCTTAGAATGTATTCTATCTCCTTAAATGGTTACATATCCAGTTTACTTCATGCTTATCAGTAAAAATAAATTCTCAATTCCAATTGTTTATTTCCTAATAATTGACATTGTCTATGTATATGCTGATTCGCTCACTAAATTAACAATTAAGTTCTTAAAAGTACAATCGAGACAGCAAAAGGATTATTACTTTCTCCATATACGAAGTATAGAGAAAGTATTGTTTTCATGAAAAAAATCGACTTCGAGATTTCAACGGAAATACACGTTTTGGGGTCCCTAGAACACGTTTTGACCATTTTCGGAATGATGTCTGTGTGTATGTGTGTGTGTGTGTGTGTGTGTGTGTGTGTGTGTGTGTGTGTGTGTGTGTGTGTGTTTGTGTATGTGTGTGTGATAGTGGGCGCTCTAACGTGAAAAGTATTGGTTGTATCGATACCAAACTTCATATATTGTACTGTCGTGTGTGCTGTCAGAGTTGATTAGTTTTTGGAGTAAATCGGTTAACCGGAAGTCGAGCTTTATTCATCAAAGCTCATTTCCGGTTTTCAAAATATCTCCATAAATATGATATATAGGTATATTGTATATCTTATAAATGTTTTAGAAAATGTTATTTTCTATAACTTTTATATTTAACATATTTTTGTATCACCGGTTGATTCGGAGTTATTCGTGAAATACTGATAAACCGGAAGTAGCTGATTATGTACATTTTGGGCGCTCTATCATGAAAACTAATTGTTGCATCAACACCAAATTTCATACATAGTATTTTAGTTGATGTCGTTAGAGTTGATTAGTTTTTGAAGTAAATCGGTTAACCGGAAGTCGAGCTTCAGTCATCAATGCTCATTTCCGGTATTCAAAATATCTCGATAAATATCATATTTAGGTATATACTATTATTTACAAACGTTTTAGAAAATAAAATTTACTATAACTTTTGTTTAAAACATATTTTTGTATAACTGATTTTTTAGGAGTTATTCATGAAATACTGATAAACCGGAAGTTCCTGATTATGCACTCTGTGAGCGCTCTGGGCGCTTTGGGCGAAAGGCCAATTTCATCGTTTTTCTTCGAACATGTCCCAAAATACATTACTTATAATGTTCGTGACGGAAAAGATAATAATATATAAATTAATCACTCATCTTCCAAGTTTAGATAGAATAAAGAGTTCGAAAATACTGTCGTAGGTAAATATTTACATCTTATATATGGAGAAAGTCATGTGCTGGCCACATCAGATTTTTACTTTCTCCATATACGAAGTATAGAGAAAGTATTGTTTTCATGAAAAAATTCGACTCCGAGATTTCAACGGAAATACACGTTTTGGGGTCCCTAGCACATGTTTTGACCATTTTCTGAATGATGTCTGTGTGTATGTGTGTGTGTGTGTGTGTGTGTGTGTGTGTGTGTGAGTGTGTGTGTATGTGTGTGTGTGATAATGGGCGTTCTAACTCAAAAACTAAAAGTCGTATCAATACCAAACTTCATATATAGTACTGTTGTGTGTGCTGTCAGAGTTGATTAGTTTTTGGAGTAAATCCGTTAACCGGAAGTTGAGCTTTATTCATTAAAGCTCATTTCCGGTTTTCAAAATATCTCCATAAATATGATATATACGTCTATTGTATTACTTATAAAAGTTTTAGATAGTATAATTTACTATAACTTTTGTATTTAACATATTTTTGTATCACCGGTTCATTAGGAGTTATTCGTGAAATACTGATAAACCGGAAGAAGATGATTATGTACTTTGTGGGCGCTCTAACATGAAAACTATTTGTCGGATCAACACCAAATTTCATACATAGAACTTTTATTACAGTTGTTAGAGTTGATTAGTTTTTGGAGTAAATCGGCTGACCGGAAGTCGAGCTTCATTCTTCAAAGCTCATTTCCGGTTTTCAAAATATATCCATTAATATGGTATTTAGGTACATACTATTATTTATAAATGTTGTAGAAAATATATTTTACTATAACTTTTGTATGAAACATATTTTTGCATCACTGATTGTTTAGGAGTTATCCAAGAAATACTGATAAACCGGAAGTTGCTGATAATGTACGTTGTGTAAAGCTCATTTCTGGTTTTCAAAATATATCCATAAATATGATATATTGGTATATTGTATTCCTTATAAAAGTTTTAGATAATATAATTTACTATAACTTTTGTATTTAACATATTTTTGTATAATCGGTTGATTAGGAGTTATTCGTGAAATACTGATAAAACCGAAGAAGATGAGTATGTACTTTGTGGGCGCTCTAACATGAAAATTATTTGTTGGATCAACACCAAGTTTCATATATAGTATTTTGGTTTGTGTCGTTAGAGTTGATTAGTTTTTGGAGTGAATCGGTTCATCGGAAGTTGAGCTTAATTCTTCAAAGCTCATTTCCGGTTTTCAAAATATCTCCATAAATATGGTATTTAGGTATATACTATTATTTGTAAAAGTTTTAGAAAATGTATTGTACTATAACTTTTGGTTGAAACATATTTTTGTATCACTGATTGTGTAGGAGTTATTCATGAAATACTGATAAACCGGAAGTTGCTGAATATGTACTTTGTGGGCGCTCTGGGCTCTATGGGCGAAAGGCCAATTTCATCGTTTTTCATCGATCATGTCCCGTAAAAATTATTTATCATGTTTTTGGCATCAAAGATAATATATAATATTAATAACTTAAATCCCAAGTTTAGATGGAATATAGAGTTCGAAATTATTGCGATAGATAAATATTTACATCTTATATATATGGAGAAAGTCATGTGCTGGCCACATCAGATTTTTTCCTTAATTTTCGTAATTTTCTTGCATTTTGATCAAAAAAAGCATCGAAAACCGAGAATTTTAGCGAAATTTCAAATTTTATCCCTTTTTACTTTCTTCATATACGAAGTATAGAGAAAGTATTGTTTTCATGAAAAAATTCGACTTCGAGATTTCAACGGAAATACATGTTTTGGGGTCCCTAGAACACGTTTTGACTATTTTCGGAATGATGTCTGTGTGTATGTGTGTGTGTATGTGTGTGTGTGTGGGTGGGTGTGTGTATGTGATAGTGGACGCTCTAATGTGAAAACTATTAGTCGTATCAACACCAAACTTCATATGTAGTACTGTGGTGTGTGCTGTCAGAGTTGATTGGTTTTTGGAGTAAATCGGTCAACCGGAAGTCGAGCTTTATTCATTAAAGCTCATTTCCGGTTGTCAAAATATCTCCATAAATATGATATAAACGTATATTGTATTACTTATAAAAGTTTTAGATAATGTTATTTTCTATAACTTTTGTCTTTAACATATTTTTGTATCACCGGTTGAATAGGAGTTATTCGTGAAACACTGATAATCCGGAAGAAGATGATTATGTGCTTTGTGGGCGCTCTAACATGAAAACTATTTGGCGGATCAACACCAAATATCACATGTAGTATTTCTATTACAGTTTTTAGAGTTGATTAGTTTTTGGAGTAAATCGGTCAACCGGAAGTTGAGGTTCATTCTTCACAGCTCATTTCCGGTTTTCAAAATATCTCCATAAATATGATATTAAGGTATATACTATTATTTATAAATGTTTTAGAAAAAAAATTTTACTATAACTTTTGTATGAAACATATTTTCGTATCACTGATTTTTTAGGAGTTATTCCTGAAATACTGATAAACCGGAAGTTGCTGATTATGTACTTTGTGGGCACTCTGGGCTCTATGGGCGAAAGGCCAGTTTCATAGTTTTTCATCCAGCATGTCCCGAACAACATTATTTATAATGTTTAGAGTTCGAAATTAATGTCGTAGATAATTATTTACATTTTATATATGGAGAAAGTCATGTGCTGGCCACATCAGATTTTTTTACTTTCTCCATATACGAAGTATAGAGAAAGTATTGTTTTCATGAAAAAAATCGACTTCGAGATTTCAACGGAAATACATGTTTTGGGGTCCCTAGAACACGTTTTGACCATTTTCGGAATGATGTCTGTGTGTATGTGTGTGAGTGTGTGTGTGTGTGAGTGTGTGTGTGTGTGAGTGTGTGTGTGTGTATGTGTGTGTGTGATAGTGGGCGCTCTAACGTAAAAACTATTAGTCGTATCAATACCAAACTTCATATATAGTAGTGGTATGTGTGCTGTCAGAGTTGATTAGTTTTTGGAGTAAATCGCTTGACCGGAAGTCGAGCTTTATTCATTAAAGCTCATTTCCGGTTTTCAAAATATCTCCATAAATATGATATATACGTATATTGTATTACTTATAAAAGTTTTAGATAATGTAATTTACTATAACTTTTGTATTTAATATATTTTTGTATCACCGGTTGATTAGGAGTTATTCGTGAAATACTGATAAAACGGAAGAAGATGATTATGTACTTTGTGGGCGCTCTAACATGAAAACTAATTGTCGGATCAACACCAAATTTCATATATTGTAGTTGTATTACAGTCGTTAGAGTTGATTAGTTTTTGGAGTAAATCGGTCAACCGGAAGTTGAGCTTCATTCTTCAAAGCTCATTTCCGGTTTTCAAAATATCTCCATAAATATGATATTTAGGTATATACTATTAATTATAAATGTTTTAGAAAATACAATTTACTATAACTTTTGTTTGAAACATATTTTAGTATCACTGATTGTTTAGGAGTTATTCATGAAATACTGATAAACCGGAAGTTGCTGATTATGTACTTTGTGGGCGCTCTGGGCTCTATGGGCGAAAGGCCAAATTCATCTTTTTTCATCGAACATGTCCTGAAAAACATGATTTGTAATGTTTGTGACGGAAATGATAATAATATATAAATTAATCACTCATATTCAAAGTTTAGATGGAATATAGAGTTCGAAATTACTGACTTAGATAAATATTTACATCTTATGTATGGAGAAAGTCATGTGCTGGCCACATCAGATTTTTTACTTTCTCAATATACGAAGTATAGAGAAAGTATTGTTTTCATGAAAAAATTCGACTTCGAGATTTCAACGGAAATACATGTTTTGGGGTCCCAAGAACACGTTTTGACTATTTTCGGAATGATGTCTTTGTGTATGTGTGTGTGTATGTGTGTGTGTGTGTGTGTGTGTGTGTGTGTGTGTGTGATAGTGGACGCTCTAATGTGAAAACTATTAGTCGTATCAACACCAAACTTCATATGTAGTACTGTGGTGTGTGCTGTCAGAGTTGATTGGTTTTTGGAGTAAATCGGTCAACCAGAAGTCGAGCTTTATTCATTAAAGCTCATTTCCGGTTTTCAAAATATCTCCATAAATATGATATAAACGTATATTGTATTACTTATAAAAGTTTTAGATAATGTTATTTTCTATAACTTTTGTCTTTAACATATTTTTGTATCACCGGTTGAATAGGAGTTATTCGTGAAACACTGATAATCCGGAAGAAGATGATTATGTGCTTTGTGGGCGCTCTAACATGAAAACTATTTGGCGGATCAACACCAAATATCACATGTAGTATTTCTATTACAGTTTTTAGAGTTGATTAGTTTTTGGAGTAAATCGGTCAACCGGAAGTTGAGGTTCATTCTTCACAGCTCATTTCCGGTTTTCAAAATATCTCCATAAATATGATATTTAGGTATATACTATTATTTATAAATGTTTTAGAAAAAAAATTTTACTATAACTTTTGTATGAAACATATTTTCGTATCACTGATTGTTTAGGAGTTATTCCTGAAATACTGATAAACCGGAAGTTGCTGATTATGTACTTTGTGGGCACTCTGGGCTCTATGGGCGAAAGGCCAGTTTCATAGTTTTTCATCCAGCATGTCCCGAACAACATTATTTATAATGTTTAGAGTTCGAAATTAATGTCGTAGATAATTATTTACATTTTATATATGGAGAAAGTCATGTGCTGGCCACATCAGATTTTTTTTACTTTCTCAATATACGAAGTATAGAGAAAGTATTGTTTTCATGAAAAAATTCGACTTCGAGATTTCAACGGAAATACATGTTTTGGGGTCCCTAGAACACGTTTTAACCATTTTCGGAATGATGTCTGTGTGTATGTGTGTGTGTGTATGTATGTGTGTCTGTGCTTGTGGGCGCTCTAACGTGAAAACTATTAGTCGTATCAATACCAAACTTTATATATAGTGTTGTGGTGTGTGCTGTCAGAGTTGATTAGGTTTTGGAGTAAATCGGTCAACCGGAAGTCGAGCTTCATTCATCAAAGCTCATTTCCGGTTTTCAAAATATCTCCATAAATATGATATATACGTATATTGTATTTCTTATAAAAGTATTATAAAATATAATTTACTATAACTTTTGTATTTAACATATTTTTGTATCGCCGGTTGATTAGGAGTTATTCGTGAAATACCGATAAACCGGAAGTAGCTGTTATGTACATTGTGGGCGCTCTAACATAAAAACCATTCGTTGTATCAACAGCAAATTTCATATATAGTATTTTGGTTGGTATCGTTAGAGTTGATTAGTTTTTGGAGTAAATCGGTTGACCGGAAGTCGAGCTCCATTCATCAAAGCTCATTTCTTGTTTTCAAAATATCTCCTTAAATATGATATATACGTATATTGTATTTCTTATAAATGTTTTAGAAAATGTAATTTAATATAACTTTTGTATGAAACATATTTTTGTATCACTGATTGTTTAGGAGTTATTCAGGAAATACTGATAAACCGGAAGTTGCTGATTATGTACTTTGTGGGCGCTCTGGGCTCTATGGGCGAAAGGCCAATTTCATCGTTATTCATCGATCATGTACCGAAAAACATTTTTTATAATGTTTGTGACGTCAAAGATAATAATATATAAATTAATCACTCATGTTCCAAGTTTAGATTGAATATAGAGTTCGAAATTATTGCCGTAGATAAATATTTACATCTTATATATGGAGAAAGTCATGTGCTGGCCACATCAGATTTTTTCATTTTGTTATCAAATCAATCTAAATAAAGAGCCATCATTATCTAACCAAACCGACAACCAATCATAAGCAAAAAATAGAAATATGGCTCTAAAGTAGATTTTGAAACACAAAGAACGAAAGAAAATTAGACTATAGGTCATACTAAGAAAAAATCATTGATATACTGTGAAGTTCCAAATCGGAGCCATTATCAAGAAGATTCCTTAATCAATTCGACAGTACTAATTACAAACTCTTACATCTAACATAATAATAAAAATAATGGAGTGCTGTAAAATGTATATCGATTAGAAACTTCACACAAAAAATTGCAAATCAAAATCAATTAGAAATGGAATCACAATCACATAAAGACAGGAATGCATAAATGCTCAACTATATAATTTACTAAATACTCTCCATTTTCTATTTTTTTACCTCAAGGTTATGAACGGATCAATGTTACATGAGTCTACACCTGAGAGAACGTGCATTTCAAACATATGTGTTGAATTTCATCAATGACTTGAAATTGTCTTGGAAGTATTTGTTGGGTATTTTCATAAACACTGATGTTTTCAATATGATTAAAAATCAGCAGGTTTCGGATAGAAGACTTTTTACGTGATCAGGATTTCACTTTGCTTAATTTCATTCACAAAATTAGAGATAAATTCTCCTCTGAATGTAATATACTGTAAATTGGATATCATCCTCGGCTTGAATGCTGATCCATTAAATGCGTGGATTGAAATGGTTTATTTTGAGAAGTTAAATAGTGGAATCACCTGAGCGTCCTTTTAGCCGATCCTAGGATTCTGTCGATCCGGTAAGCCCGCAGTGAGGGTGGTCTCTCCGTGTTATGGCGTGTTATCTTAAGTACGTACCGCTGTTCGGATGCCGAATCGCCCTTAATCCACTCGGCGAAGGACGCAATTAGCATGAAATTCGCCCAAATGTTTATGGATGAGTCCGGAATCGATGTCATCAACTTGTGACTCCCCTCTTCCCTCTAGAAAAATAGGAAATTAAATTTAAAGTTATGCAAGAATTCTGAACCTTATCAATGTACGTTTACATGTATAAAACGTAAACGTTATGTAGTTCATACCCTTGTGTGCACAGAGTTAAAATTAATTTGTAAACTGTGGAGGCTAAAGGAGCTGCTAATGAAGCATTTCTATAGCTTTGATACTCCATCGAACAAGTCATTCTCTGAAAAGATTACATAGAAAAAGGTATGTCAAGTTGACTTTAGGCTAACATTTAAAACACATATTGGAATTTGGTTGACCATATTTCAAGATCATTCCTCTATTTCTTAAAACCAATTCATATCCACGCAAAAAATGACTAAGAGTAATATGATACTAAGAAGAAAACGAAAAAGCGCGGTGCGGAAAACTTTAATTATACGTTTAATGCATAAAAACATGATTTTCATCTCATATGTTTTCAAATAATTAGAAATAAATTACATGATAACATCTACATTAAAATAAAGTTATTGATGCCCATCTTGAATGATCACTGAGGTTTCACACATCTTTATTTGTGGTCACAAGTGAACTCCCGAGTAATTTCCGACTAAATAAGAAATCATATGGTAATTTCAGATGGAGCATCTTGCACTATTTTACGCATTAAAAATGAAATGCCTGTTGATGACATTAAATTTCAGAATGTTGTCATCAATTACTTTCTTTGAAACTTTCAAAATCAATTCTAACTGATTTATATCCGAGCGATAAAGATGTAACGGATCAATAATTTGATTATGTTTCTCATTTATGTGAAAAAAGATATATTTTTAAATTATTCATCGTAGCAACGTATATTCAAAATTATTGTAGATACAAGGTTTCTGCAGTTGAGTCTTGAAAATTTTTTTCCTATAATGAACGGTATCAGTTTCAATACGTGAATGCTGAAACGACGAATTTTCTAAATAATTCTCATCAGAATGATTTGATACTTAATATTTGACAATGTAATAATAATACTATTGAATACCTTGTAACAGGTTATAACTCGCCCTCGCTATACTGTTGCAATCATTATACTCAAATATACAATTATGGTGTAGTTGATCCATATTAACGACAAAAATTTAAAGATATCGTGGTTTAAACTTTACTGAAACATTATCATCAAAGATGGTGACTATGACATATGTGACATGAATACTTTTTACCTAGATAACGTTTTAACTGAAAATTTTTGCACAATAAATTGAATTGAACACTTGTGAATACATATATTTTGAGTTTAAAAATTAATCTTCCTATTATGTAAACGTTCACAAATTAACTTCATTAATTACAAGCGCACATAAAACGATATAAAAAAATAAAAAAGCAAATTCTGTGACCATACATCATCTAAAATTTAGGCAAATCATACAAATTATTCCTTTTCATAAAGAGATTCCAAAATAACTATTGTTTTAGGGGATATATTTGACGTGCGTGCGCTGATCTTTAAAGATTAATTAACAAAAGCAGCTGATAAATGAGCCGCTTTTTAGAAAATCACTAAAATTACTTCTTCTGCTTCTAAATTTATTTATCTTTCTAACTGCCGGTCTACAACATTTCCTCAACTGGTTTTATAGTTGTCTTAAAAAAGTAAAGAACTGATTTGAAAGAATTTTAGGTCTCATTTGCACTGCTTTAGTTTTACTACCGAGCAGAATGTTTTTAAAATTCATATCTCAGAACTGGAAATTCAAAACTGGGAACGAACTCCTATATTTGTTATCTTTTAATTTAGTTTTCATAATTAAGATAATTACAAGTGTTTTATTTTGAGATCAACCTAAGTCATTTTTAAAAACGAGAGGATTTTGGAAGAAAATAGCACACTGAAAATTTCGTATACGTGTCTATACTATATCATGTCCAATGAGAAATAATTTAAGAAAGGAATATGCTTTCACAAATAATAAATATATAGTAAAATATTTTATCATCTTTTAGAATATCAAAATTACTATAAAAAATTTATTCATATCATTTACGTATTTATAGGTAGCTTTTTTTAAGAATCATTTTGACTCATTTAATATTTATTCACCTATGCACTTTATATTTTCCCACAATGATATTTATATGCATTAATATTTGAATTTATTAGTATTCGGTATCACAGCCCATTTTCGAGAATGCAGCCAATATTTCGCAAAGGAATCCCTATAGGAGATACCTCGAATCTGTTTTCCGTAGTTGGAGCACGCGTTTCCTTAGATACAGATGCCTCCGAAGGGTCTGGAAGAACGCCCATCCGTTTTTCTGCTCCTAAAAGGATGCCTTCCACTCAATAGAAAGCCAGATCGAACGCCATGCCATAAAAAATTAATAGGAGGAGCCACAGATGTAGGTATGCTTTCCAAAAGCTGCTCGAGATGCTTTATAACTACGCCACTATCCATAGAAGTACGATTAAGGGAAGCTCTAAAAGGAAAATGCTTAGCAGAGGGTAAAGGTAAAAAGGTCAGGGTCACATGCAAAGTTTCTAACTCACGAGTCTCTTGATTTCACCCACGTATTTACAGGTTCTCTGTAATTCCTAAGGGACGAAGGAGAAGTATGGAGGAAAGGAGAAAACCAGCTGTCATTGAGATATCTCAAGCCTGTCTTTGTTAGTATAGAAAAGGAAGGTAAGAGGTCTTAAGAAAGTAGGTGGACTCGATGGAAGATGTGCTTGTTTAACATGTCCTAAAGGTTTTCCTAGAAGAATCAAAGACAGTAGGTGAGACCAAAGACGAAAAAAAGATATTAAAATAAGGAAAAATAACATCAATCAGGTTAAACGCGCATGCATATCAATGCATATACGTCTCATTCACTCCCCGTCGTTAAATTCTCATGCCATGATTTTCTCATTTTGTCGATTTACACGGAATAAGTCTTTGAGAAACAAGATAATCTCAGTTTTACGTCATAGTTAAGCCTCTAAGAGAATAATAGTAGTAGTTTCATTTCCTTCAAAACTTTGAGAAATATTTGTTCTCTGATCTTCAGTCTCGTCCACAAATGGAAGTATCTGTATATCTTCTTATTTAGAAACATTTTATAGCCACAGACAAAGTAAATAGGTGGAATACCTTCTAAGGTTAAAGTTAGAGACTAATTAAAGAGACCAAGTATTACTAATACAAACTTTTAAAACAGTTTAATATTATAACCCAATAGTTATAAACGATGAAATATGCCATTGATTAGGGAATAGTTAGGAAAACTTTGAGCTCTGCACAAAAAGTCTGTGTAACATTAATTTAACAAAATTGCTTAACTTGAAACGGAAATAGTAATGGAGTCAAATTCGATAAAGTCGAAGGAACTGAAAATTGGCTTCAATCAGCAAAATTGATTGAATTCGCTCTCTAAACTAATGATATTTTGAGATTAAGTAATTAAATTCATTTAACTTGAAAAGCAACTAATCCACGAAAAATTTGTATATCCTTAAAACTGGTTAAAATATAGTGTATTTAACCAGCAGCTGAAATGGAATATGATCATGTTATACACAATTATGCACTCTTACGATTAGATTGATTTTTACTTTCTCCCTATACGTAGTATAGAGAAAGTATTGTATTCGCAAAAAAATTCGATCTCCAGATTTCGACGGAAATAGATGTTTTGGGGCCCATAGAGCATGTTTAAGCTATTTTCCCGAACATGTCTGTCTGTGTGTCTGTCTGTCTGTCTGTCTGTCTGTCTGTCTGTGGTTAAAAAGTTTGTGTGCGCTCTATCTTAAAAAGTAATTATCCGATCATTTTCAAAATTCATATTTAGGATTTCCCTAACAATACCAAGAGTTGATTAGTTTTTGGAGAATATCACTTAACCGGAAGTTACGGTTTATCCGGAACAAATTTTTGTTTCTTAAATATCTCTGAAAGAATGCAATATAGGTATATACAATTACATACAAAAGTTATAGATAATGTACTTTACTACAATTTTTGTATAAAAAATTTTTTCGTAACACTGATTGTTTAGGAGTTATTCCCCAATAATGGTTAACCGGAAGTTGTTGTTAATCCAGAAATGGAAGTTTTTCATACATATCTCTGTCAAAATGCAATGTAGGTATATACAATTATGTACCAAAGTTGTAGATAATGGTTTTTACTATAACTTTTGTATGAAACATTTTTTAGTAACACTGATTGTTTAGGAGTTATTCTTCAATAATGGTTAACCGGAAGTTGTTGTTTACCCAGAAAAGGAAGTTTTTCATACATATCTCTGTCAGAATGCAATATAGGTATATACATTTACACACAAAAATTGTAGATTATGTATTTTCCTACAACTTTTGTATAAAACATTTTTTCGTAACACTGATTGTTTAGGAGTTATTCTCCAATAATGGTTAACCGGAAGTTGTTGTTAATCCAGAAATGGAAGTTTTTCATACATATCTCTGTCAAAATGCAATGTAGGTATATAAAATTATTAACAAAAGTTGTAGATAATGCTTTTTACTATAACTTTTGTATGAAACATTTTTTCGTAACACTGATTGTTTAGGAGTTATTCTTCAATAATGGTTAACCGGAAGTTGTTGTTTACCCAGAAAAGGAAGATTTTCATACATATATCTATCAGAATGCAATTTAGGTATATACAATTATGTACCAAAGTTGAAGATAATGTTTTTTACTACAAAGCTTGTATGAAACATTTTACTGTAACACTCATTGTTTTAGAGTTATTTATATATTACCAGCATAGGCTTATGTTTTCAATAAATACGGAGAAAGTCATGTGTTGGCCACATCAGATTTTTTCACAATATAATTTCAAAAATGGGAAATTAAATGACATTTCTAAACTTTAGGATGTAAAACTAGAAATTTTTCATACAAATTGAGGGTTTTAGGATAACAAAAAGGACATCATAAAAGATAAAACTGTGAAACCATGCTCTTCGCATATTAAAAACAGTATTATGTGATTTAAATAGTGATATACCGATAACAATATTTTAATCTCTAAATGCATAGTGAAATATGTTGCAATTTTAATGATGCTTAACTATCACCCGAAATATTGTATACAAATCTGATGATTTCAATATTTTAATTCAAATAATCATGATCATACCTATTTTCTACTTTGATCAACTTCTCTGACAATATTTCAGATGCCTGAAATTAATAAAAAATATTTACATTAGCCATACTCTGTTGATCGATCCAGCGTATAAGTAAGAGTGAATGGATGCGGACACTTCCTAGTATTTATGAAAACTCAAGGAAGGCGTTAAATGTATTTTATTTTTCCAATTGAACGTAAAAAAGTCAATGATATAGAATTCTTACAATTGAAAGACTGTTTAATGAGTTCTGTCAGCTTATTATGCAAAAAGATTGAGATGCTATTGATAATATCTTTCGTGATTAATTTAAATTCGAAAGGCTATTACTTCGGAAATGCTTTGTGCAGAAAATCAGAGCAAGCTCATTAAATGGCTCTCTCTTTTACAATAAAAATGTACAATTCTTACCAATATTCCATTGTAATCCGAAATCTAAAATTAAATCCTGTTTTTCTCTGTTTTCCTGGTTATATCCTAGAACTGCCATTACGCAGGTTTATATATTAACTCATTTTTATTAGAATAGTCTGTTATATCGATTAAAAAGTTTTTTTGGTTACAAAACCAAAAAATATTTTTTGGCAAAATAATAAAGTTTAGGTATAAAATGTGAAAGAGCTGACATTTTATGACCTCCACCTCTCGAAAAATTAAATAAATAATAAATTATTATATTACTCCCGATTAAAATAATTGAACTTTATTGAATTACGTTTTTCCATTGTGGTTGGTTTTATCGGTATAGCTGTGAACTAATATTGCGAGCGTTTCAGAACTAAAATACCAAATTCGCCATTAGAGAGGCTAAAATTAGAAAATTTGTTGATGGAATTTTGTAAACCGGAGCCCTTGGATGGGAAACATATTTTCACGATATTTTTTTCAAATTATCACCCTATTCAAGTATGATAAATTAAATCTTAAAATTTTAGATTTGAAAATTGGAGGTTTGAGGGATTTATGAACTGGTAACTATGAAAATATTTTAATTTAATGATGTCATAGAATAATAGAAAAATTAATATTTTAAATGATTTTTCAATTTATTTTACTGTAGAAGTAAATATTTTACGCATTCTTGTTGACAGTCTACTTATTTACATATTAAGAAGTACACTGGTTTGAGAGATTTATTCACTTGCATATATACAAACAGTTTTATTTAATAACGCCATGACAAAGTACAGAGTTAAATATTTTTAAGAAATTAATTTTAATTGCATCGACAATCAATATTTTACGCATTCTTGTTAAAAATCTACTTATTTAATTTATGATATGTGGTATTTTAGTGAAGAAAAATGCTGAATAGGAACGTGGTTGCTTTAAGGAAACCCGAATCTTAGCCGTAATCAGAACATTCCTGAGTCTTGATCCACATCCGTCGGTAAAAACAATGATGGGTTTTTCCTCGGCGCAGTCGCTTCCCTATCTCCGAGGCTGTTTCTACGTAAATAATGGAATTGCGGCTGTGATGCAGCTGCTTCGAATGTCGTGAATAAAAAGCTACATTAACAGGATCGAATAAAATCTCCTTTTCGCCAAGTGTCAGTTTTACGTCGGGACACGGAAAAACGAGGGGAATGCCATCTCGGAAAGTGGGAATGGCATTTCGATTTCTCATTCAGATCCCTTGCATCTATCGCTAAACGCATATGTTTTCCAGGGATCTGGGCTTTAATGGGCTGTCGTTTATTCCCGATGTGCGAGGTAATCTAGCGGTATGAATGCAAACTAAGCCATCTCCGTTTCGCTCTCTCTCGACACATCCCCGGCGGCTGGACGAATCGCTTTCCAGCACTGACTGTTTTCCATCGCTCCCCGACGGTTAAACCTACATAAATGCAAATCCCCTGATTTCAGGCAAAAAAAATATATATATAATATATTTCTGTTATTTGTGTTTAATCGTCGTTTCCGAGAACCAATTTTGCCTTTCTGAAAATGTCTCCGGTGGTGCTGCTTATCCTAATGTGATCATCAAATATATTTTATAATCTTTAAATAATTTTTGTCTTCATCTAAGAAATTGTTCATTCAATGGATATGAGATTGAATCTTTAGGTGACTTTGTAGGCTTAATTATAATTTAATTTACTTTGTTCATCGGTTTGGAAAAAATCATAGCCTGGAATTAGCTATCTACCAAAAGTTATGAGGCAAGTTTTACGATCAAGACTGTGCCAAGAGTAATTATCAATTTGGATAACCCCGTTGAGAATCGACGGGCACTTCTGCTGGTATCTATTATATATAGATGCTTCTCCGGATTCATTCATGTATATACCCAGATACCCAGATACCCAGATAGGATACTAATTCACAGGCTAAACTACTGGCGTCATTGAATCGAAATATTTACCACGTATTGGCCATAACGTACAACCGCCAGAAAAATTGCGATTTTGAACCTCAGTGTCATGGGATCGATTCCAGAGGGCCCCAAAGTCCCGATTTTTCCCGTTTAAATGCATTGCTTCGATTTTCGGGAATTAAAAAAAAATACTTTCGGGATAGGTAGAGAATCAAAACTCAAGGAGCCTATATATATGGTCATGATCTATCGAAAGCATAAATGAGTATTATGGAAAATATCCTGGGTTCGATGCTAGGTCGAGGCAAAAATCGGCCGTTTAAAATGCATTGCGGCGATTTTTAAGATTTTTTCTGGACCCTTTCCCAATGGCATAGAAACTTAAAATTCGGCATGAGGTTAGATATCATAAATATATTTCATAATCAAATTTTACATATTCGCTGATGATCCTTGGTTCGATCCCAGAGGGCCATTTAAATTATTCAATGCATTTCTTATGAAGATAACGGAAACAAATTTTAGGTACTTCCCGGCACGATATCGACTTCAAACTTTGCAAAAAGAAAGATAAAGTCCATAAAAATCAAACTGTTTATTCACAGCTATCAATGTGTCCTGGGTTCAACACCAGGCGTCTCTACAATCAGTAACTGATCTAATTTTCAATAATTATTTTGAACCCTTTTCCAACAATATAGAAACTTGAAATTCGGCATATAGTTAGAAATTATAAATTAATCTCTAAAAAATATTTTAGATTTCCAAGATCGTCCTTGGTTCGAATCCAGAGAGCCATTTTAATTCGTGAAAAGTAGAACGTCTTTTGAGGCAGTTGGCTGCTTGAATTTTCACACACAGTCAGAGATGGTGTACTTCTATAGTGCTGCATAGTAAGCTCCCCATGTTTGACCCGGGTTCTATACCAGACGATAAAATTGCAGCGAATTTTAAGAATATTTTCAATCCTTTTTTTCTATTGGGAACCGTCCCGAAATGATGCCGATATGAAATTAGTATTGCCGATCTGCTTGCAGTATGCAAGCTACATTTTACTAGTTATATATAGAAGTTTAGGTATGCTACGGAAAATGCACAAATAATGTATAAAGTACATTTTCGTATTGAATCATGAGTTGGGTACGTACCTACGAATATGTCTGTGAAATATTCAGTCCGAAAGTCGGTTGGTACCTCACCCACTCTGACGTAAGCTACTAAGAGCTTATAGAGCGAAAGGAGGTTTACTAGGCAGGATGAGGAGTGAGGTTGTTTTCCCTTGCTTTTCTCACTGAACAAGAATGCTATAAGTGAATCATGTCCACCCAAATGAACCATACTGACTCTACGAGTAATTTTTCTTGTCAGTCAATAAGAAGATACCAGGAGCAGTGCAATCACACACTCATAGCTCAGTAGCTTTCATTTCGTCACACCCAAGATCAATATTATAACAGCAGTAAATGAAATATAATTTTCTCTATCCTGTGCCAAAATACAAATGAAATATATTCAATTGGCAAGAATATGATAGCAGGAGCGGGTACGAATAAGCGAATTAAAAAATCCTGAATACAGTTGGTGATGACTATTAACAGAAAATATGTGGAAATAAATAGGAGAGAAACATGGTATTAATTGCAAGTTTAAGATTGAATCATAAAGAATAATCCTTTTCGGGTGGATTATACCAAGTTGGACATTAAATGTTAGGAGAATGAATGGAAATAGCGTGAAATAGGTATGCTAAATTTCCAAGGGTTTTTAGGTATTAGTGTTTAATTCAGCAACTAAGGATAGAGATAAATTTGATGTATACGTGGAGGAAGAACGAGGAAAAGCTTTTTGAGTTCGGGGAGTGAGATCCCGAAGAGAAAGGGAGGAAGCACATTCAGACTTCGAGGACAATTTACGGAAATATGAACGGATATTTCTGAAGCAATGTAAACATACAGCGAGAGAAAATACGAGGAAACCACTTTAAACGAAAGGAGCATTAGTGTTGTTCGAGCCTTTATTGCAACTGTATCAAAAAAGGAAGTTTTTATGATATTAATATTATGTATTTATGTGTACTCATGTTATTATTTAGCTATTTTCTTATGTTAAATATAGTACCTCAAATATTTCAATAATAATATTCACCATGAGAGTCAATTATAAATAATATATCAGAAATATGTACCATTAATCGAAGAGTTCGAAGAATTATGGTGGTGTATCACCCCCTGCCATACGCGTCTGGCGGCTCGCAGGGTGTATATCTAAATCTAATAATCTAAAATTATGGAAGCAAGACGCAGTCAAAATTCTCCCAAGAGTAATTTCAGCGTTGGAGTAATTCCCAAAAATTTAAATAAATGCCAGGAAACATTAAATATAAATATCCAGCTTTTCCTTCAATTAAAAAACGATAATAAATACACGTTCCATAGTAAGAAGAATAATTAAAATATGAATGAAACAAATGATGAGCCTCATTACCTTGGTGCTTAGCATCCGGGTTAGGTAAATGCTTCCCAGGCTCAAATGTGAAATAAAAGTAATAATGAAATGTAGATGTGCAGGTGTTACCTTGTGGAAAGCCATTCAAGTAATGAAGAAATGAAATTCATCATAAATTCATAATCTTCATTACTTCAATGGCTTTGCACTGAAAAATTTACAAAGTTTTATTTCTTCATAACAAAAATAATAATGTCTTTATTTGAAAGAGATTGAGAGCAAATGTCTCCTCTTCCATCAAAAAATATTCGCAAATTTTTCAAAATTTATTTTAATATATTTTCGTTTCTGCATCTTCTTTCAAATATGTTTACTTACATAAGCTTCTATCCACTAGATCTTCACATTTTCACATATTTCAATCAATGAATCGTCAGTTATTTCAATTAAAATTTAAAAGGTGCCAAGGAAAGTCACTTGTCATGGGTAAGGTAAACTAATAAGTTTAGAACTATAAACAATTTAAAGTAGTAAAGATGTGCTTGGTATGTTTTTCAATACAGATAGGAGTTTCTGTTATGAAAATGCACTAAGTCGTTGGTAATAAACAAACACACCCACTTCTGGGAGAGTTGGTAACAGTAGTCGTTAAAAACACATCGCTTTCAGTATTTATTTTCTCGTTCGTCAAGGCGATAACGAACGTATGCCAGTTTCACGTAATCGAGGAAGCTCAAAGATTTATGAGGTTTTTCCTTTCGGGGGAAACTGAAAAAGAACGTTGCGTGTTTCTCTTTTGCCGACCTTCATATTTCACGCTACTCTCCTCACATTCATCTGCACCGATACAAAGGTCAATCATCAACAGAGAAAGAAGCCGTCACAAAGGATTTTCGATCATCGGAAAAATGTTTCGAAATGAGATTTCATCTCTAAGAAAATCCCACCACTCCAACAACGATTTGCTGCGGAATAAACAGAAAAATGTGCAAACAAATTGGGGTCATGTTTTTAAAATGCCTCCACTTTATTTTTCCTTCGGTATGAGGCGATAGGCTCCTCCTTAACGAGGTTCTAAATTCCCTTAATTGTCCACCATTACTGCACAGCTGGAGATAATTCACGCAATACCAGCGATCAGTCTTGCTCTTTTCGTCCGAAACATCCCTCTTCGAGGAAAATTAATGCTTTCTGAAATCGCCCTACAATTCTCTGCACTAAAACCTCTCCATGGTGGATGGGCTCGCGTGTTCCGAAGAGCTACCGGAGAGCTATACTCAAGCCACTATTCTCGGTGAGGTCATACTTGCTAAAAGGTCAATGGGTAGAGGCCACACCAAAGGTAGTAAACTCGGTGTCTATACCTTGGTGAAGCGGCTTCAAATGCATCGGTACCTCAAGGCAGGGCTTCAATGGGGCTTAATTACTTCAAAGAGTGAAGCGAAGCGTGAGAGGTATCATGATACGTGCAATTATAACCAAACCCTTCAATCCCCCTATCGGGATGTGGAAGAAATGCAGGCTGCAAAAAATGAGTGATTATCTATCATTTTGAATTAATAGTCAGTTTTTATTACATCAAGTTTTTGTGGAAAGAATTAACCATTTAAATCAATTCGCGTATGTATCAGTCTAACATTAACTTCTTCTCCGAATTGGTCAAAGTACCACGAACGTCGCATAATACCCAACAGTGTCTTCCAGAACTCACTTGAACCGAATTTGCCAACTTCAGTCAAAATTCTTAACTTTTTCCATCTACGGTATCCAAAATTGCTTCCGAGACCATTATAGTTATAGATCATTATAGTTGCTGCAAAATTTCAGGATTTTATCTGAAAAGAATCCTTTTTCTGTTACATTCTCGATCTCAGATGTGTAATGTGGAACAAACGGTCTTTTGATTGGAGGATATCGAGATACAAGCCAATTAGGAAAATGGTTCATTGGTCACTAGGAAAATAAGCTGAACTTGATTACAAGAATATAAATTATGAAATTATATACAAATGGGAGTACGATATCTCAATAGAGGAGAGCTACTCTCAGTGGAAATTTATGACAATTACAACCAAATAATATTTTCAAGATATTAAGCGGATTTGTAATTACTTAAAAATACATATTTAGAAGAAGGGGCGATATGAAATTAAACGAAAAGGTGGATTGAAAATGAATATCTTGCTCGTGAGTTTCAGAAAAATATATCTCAAGAAAATACAGACGGAATCACAAGAATAACACTTATTGGACGATTCTACCGGAGGCTTTGATTATCTTCACATTAAAAGGGAAAGTAATTAAGTAGGATATAAATAGAATTCTTGGCACCAGTATCTGCCTACAAGTAGCTGAATCAAAATAAAAAAACTGCCTCTACAAAAGAAGCTCTCCCTGAAAGTGAACCCTTTACTTTCAGCATTATTAACATCAAAGCGCCTGAATATTAGTGAAAGCATTTAAATGATATGAGTATGAAATTCCAAGAATCAAATCAGCACGCTTTCCTCGTCCCAATTTTCTTCTTGTATAATAATCCCTTTGGCCTTTGGTGAGATAAACCGTGATGATGGAGAGATTCACCTAGCAACCCACTTAGGAGAAAACCTTTTGGAAACCAATCCCGTTCTGGGCTTTTAAAAAACCCTCTGAGCGTTATAAAAATGGAACATCCCGCTTAGATTTTACAAAACGCATTTGGGAGAGAAATTAAAAAGTTTTTCGACTTTATACCACCACAGCGGGGAAGATTGCTTCGGTGCCGAGGGAGTTGAATACAACATTAAGGAAAAAAAATTTTGAAACTTAGCAAAGAGGAGCACAATTCCGTAAGTTTTCTGGCATCCAGCGGAGGCGTGTGATTCGCTTATCCCATTACATATCGGTCCCTTCTTCAGATGGAATTGGCACACTATTTCTGTTATCTTCCCTTCCGCTCAAACGCTAAAGAAAACAGCTGAAGGAAGAGAGCAACGAAACACATATTGGATTCTCTCTTATCATTCGTCGATCTGGAAGGAATGGCCAACTCCCTTTAACTTTCTTCATATATGCGGGGTGCGGAGAAAGTAATGGAATGTAGATAAAACATAGCCGTATGATTCCGACAAAATAAACACTTTGTGGATATTTGGAGTGGCTTTTCAACGCTTCGCCAATACTTTACCCCCGATCGACTATTATTACGTCTTTGCTACATTATCTTTCGAGTGCAGTGCATCATAAAGCTAAACTTAACCTTTTAATAACAATGTGTGACGCAGAAGCTGTTTTGTTACCATAGCAGCCGTATGATTGAAATGAAATGATGAACTGATCTAATAATGGTGCACAATCGGACTTAAATAGAAGAGGTCATAAAAGAAACGAGATTGCATGTAGACCTTGAAACTAATCGTTGCAAGACTACTTTTCATAAAGCACGATACTTGGCACTACTTTATATACTCGTAAACTTCATAACCCAGCAAAAGCTGTGCAATGCATCTCATAAATAAGACAGTGCAGTTTCGAAGCCAAGACGCGGTAATATTTTTTTGTTAGGTATATCAATAAATTTCCTTCCAACTTTGTTTTGTTTGTTTTCTGACACAACTGCTAAAAGGGCATATAACAAGAAAAGGAATATAGGTAACTGAACACGCTATGTCTTGAATAAAAAATCAACGAGAGTCTCATTAAAAATATAAAAATTGCTAAAGCATAGATTTTTTAAGACACATAGATAGTAAACATGAAAAACCACAAGAAATAACCGTTTCACTATTTTTAATAAAATTAAGACGCATAATTTGACAACTACACAAATTAAAAGACACTCGAGGCCGGTGTGCTCTTTAATTAGCAGAATTGTCAAATTTTATATATAAATTAAAATATAGAAAGATTCCACCAAATATCGCTGGATATTTGTCACTAGTATTTGACAGTGGAGAAAAAAGATTTCGGACATAGAGGCGATCTTTTTACATCTCTTGCATTTAATAATTTAAAATCCCCTCCATTATATATGAATAAAACAAGATAGCAAACTTTTCTTTTAAGCAGAATATTAAATTATATTTAAGGAGGGTAATTTATCTTTATTTTGCATTCTTTTTTTTCATAAAACTTAACCTTATCTCATTTCTTATCATGTTTTCCTCCAGAAGGACTCACGGTAAAGCATGAAGTTATAGATGTACGGTTATCTAAACAATTGGAGGGATTTGTTTCCCATATCCCCGGCATTCTTGACTTCTCCTGACCCGAATATTCAAATATTTCTTGCTCGCTCTGTTTGAGCCCATCCGAGCGAAACAATGTCAACGCGATTAGTCTCATCGGAGAATATGTTGCGGAAATATCTTTTTTGTGGTCCCGAACGCTAAGCAAGAACGGAGAAGATCTAGGAAGATGTGCTCATTTAGATATTTCCTCATTCCAACTTGTGCATCGAGCATAAAAAATCATTTGCAAATATAAAATATAAATAATGTATGCACTACTAGTCAGTATTCAAATTGGCATTCGTAACCCACAGATATTACTATGTTTGTAAAACTCATTTACTATATCTGAAACATCCCCATTCCTAGGAAATATTTGGACATTTATTTTAGTAAAATATTAAAATAAGGAAATTCGAAGGAATCATCAATTCCTGAATTTTCTGTGGACGCTAGTAGTTACAGTTTCCTTTTGTTTTTAATGTATTCAGTCTCCCTATTTTACTGATTCTTGGCTGCGTTTACTTGATGTTTTCCTTTTCTCTTTCCGGGGAACTTAATATCTCAGCAGAAATTCTGTACGACCATCTAAGGTTGACCATCAATGCCTTTTTACGTAAACTACACTCGTTGATAAGGTAAAGCATCATCGACTTTATTTCAGATCGGTAGATGTAGGAATTATCTTTTCCCTTTTCCATAAAAGTTTCTTTTCCCATCCGTACACGTCACTGTTTACTCATATTATTATTTTTGGGATCGACTGTTATAAATATATTAATGTTAATGTGTCAAATGAAACTATTTAAAAAAGAGCGTTCGTTACCGAAATACTTCAAAAGAAAAGATGGGAGTGGTTGAAAGATAGAAGAAAAAACGCAAACTAAAATTAAAGAATGTACACATTTTTTGACAGTTAAACAGGAATGCTGGACTATGAAAATCCATTTATGCATGCAAAGTAATTTTACAGCTGAGCGACCTTGCGATTTACCCAAATGTAAAATGTAAAATACAATCTGGTTTCCACGAAACAAAAAAATATAAAAAGAGACTACGCAGCCAACGAAATATAAAATAAACCAGTTATAACAAGATGAATATGGAAATTCCATGTCCCAAATCCTAAATTTGTTACGATAATATCGTGGAAGACTAACATTTGGGACATCATTAAAAGACTCCCAATCAAAAAGGTTAACTTCTTCGTATTTTAAATGGCAAAAAATTCACTTTATTATAATTAAAATTATATTTATTATTACATATTTTTAAACAACAACTTATTATATGAGTAAATATAGTGAAGAATGGGACCAGATGGAAATTCTTCACCCGGATCTTCTGGTAGATGGCCAAACGCTAGCAATCAATTATTGCTATGTAATTCTTGTTTCCTTAATATACCCCTATGATAGAGTTACATATTTCGCATCCCTACTACGCAATCAACATTTAGAGAGTCTTATTTAGGTATACATTGATTAACATTGATAACGGATTGAATAACATTCCATCGATGATAATGCGAGTAAATGTTCCGCAAGAGTGGCGCCATTAGCTCATATTTGAAAAAAATACTCCACAGTACGCTCCCCTTCGCAACACCCTCATGTTCTCCCATATATTTGCCCTCTCGCTAAGATAAACCTCTTTGAAGACCTCTTTACAATCATCCCCTTTTACCTTTAGGGAGGGGCGTCAACTCCGCTGAGGGTAATCACCCGGAGAGAACTCCCATCAACATATTTTCCCTCCAAATATTAAATTTCGAAGATTTCCCTCTCATTTGTGAAACCCTCTCCATCGGATTGTGTACCCTTTGCGTCGATTGTGTTCCCGGGTCGAATTAAAACCTCGGAAGATAATTTTTCTTCTCAGGGAGATGTAGCCTTTTTTGCTGGGCGTGGTTCTCTCTCCCTGGGGGGTAAATTACGGTAGTCGAAGCGGATTTGATAATTGGTCGGCGGTCGTAATCGAATGGTCACTGGACGATTTGTCAGGGATGAGTTAAACAGCCTGTGGCTGCGACATTCTACGGTTATTTGCACCGCTAAACTGAAACTCGGATGGAGGCAGAATATTAGGTAGTCAACTTTTTATTCGTTGCTTCACCAACCTGGTTTTTAGCCCTGCTCTTTTCTTTATCGATACCGCTCTATCTTTCGTGGAATAATTCTCTGTTCTTCATAACATAATTGATGCAGATAGATTATCGCGTATTCAGCTGCCTAAATCTCGGAGAAGAGTAGTTGGTTTTTGGATCAGTTTGATTTTTGTTTGCCTCAAGAAAGGAAGCGATTTCTATATTCAATGTGTTTTGACAAACCAGAAAGGGTCTAAATGACAGTATTATTTTTCAAAGAATTTTTGTAGCTTCTTGTGAATGAATATAATTTTTCATAGATGGAAATATTTGAGGAAATATAACACTGTATAGAAAATGAAATTTCCTTTCTTATTTCCAGAAGACAGATGCTTATAAATTGAACGTTATGAAAAATATTCCATCCTATAAATTTTGCATTCTTTGCCTAACACTTCCTGCTCTTATAAATTATCAATTGATATTTTTGCTAAGCCTAGGACACATTTTTGTCTCTCTTCCTTCTTTGTCCCTACTTAGGTCAGTAACTTCCTTCAAAGTAAATGAACTTGAGCTAAATGTAGCGTTAAGTTCATGAATATTTATATTTTTTCTGAGTACGAAATATTTAAATATAAAATATTATAACCTATTCATAACGATTCCCTTATGTATTTCCAAAAAAATCGTATAAATTTAATTACATCAAAAACATTCCTTCCCATGAATTTTGTATTTCTTGTCTAATGCTTCCTCTTGTTAAAAAGGGAACTCTCATTTCAGATAATGTGCTGGTATGTTTCCTTAATAATCATGGAAACATTTTCTCCCTCTTCCGTATATTGTCAGCAACTTCCTCCAAGGTACTGCACTGCATACATTAACTTGAACTTAATATAAAATTAAATTAATTTGTAAAGTCGCGGAAAGAACGTTATTAAAATGTATTTATATTGCCTACTGTATTTAGAGATTAAATACAATTTAAAATAAACTACACTGGTCCCAAATTTCCTTCCTTTATATTTACCCTCGACGGACTACGGATGGCATATGGCATCATCCGACACCTACTATTATTTCATTTTGTATCACAGAATAGGAGAGCTAGATGACAATGTTGCAATTTTGTATTTTTTGGATGGTTTTACAAATAAGGTTGGCATAATATTTTATGGGTATTGTTTTCAGACAATCGCAAAGCGAAATACGTAAGAAATTTACAATAATTACCAAAACATAATTCCGGCCTTGGAGGGTTAGTGACTATTATACCTATCAGGCCTTCCTTCCTAAAATGAACAAGCTATAATTCTCAATTTCAATCTCATTGTCATGTTTTATCAAATCTTCTAGGGCAGGAGAAAGTCGAATAAACAAAATTGACTTTACCTTCATGAAGGTCCGTCCTTTTATAACTAGTTACTATAAAATAATATGCAGCATACGGATACTGAATGTTTTTGGCTCGAAAATTTTCTTGGATCGCAAGAAATTAATTATGAAAATTCCATCGAAATGAAAATGCCATTCACGAAATCTATGCTTCCGATATGATGTAAATTCATGACTCCGCAGTTGTTACAAGAGATGAACATTTCAGCAATTTGAGAAGGAACCTAAAATAAGCGAAAGAAAGGGAAAAAGAAATTTGATTGAGTTGCAGAACAAAAGAGGAAACACAGATGACGAGGATCACGTGGGAGATTGAAAAAGGGGAAGAGAGCGTCTCAGGAAAAGAAGAAGGAAGATAAGGGGAATGTGAGAGAATAGGACGACATGGCTTTAGAAGTTCTTTGTAAAAATAAATGAAAGGAGAAAAGAGAACGTCGGTTTCTCCACGGATACGTGCGCGGAATGGAAGAGAGGAAGGAAAGGAAGAAAAGGGAAAGGGAAGACTTGAGGATATGGAAGAAAGAAATGGAAGCGTACGATTGGTGAAGGAGAAGAAATGGTGAAAGAAATGCAGAGACAGGAATGGAGTAAAAGTAGAAGTAAAATTGATGAAGAATCTGTGTGTGGAATGAAGAGAGAAAAGAAGGAAGGAAAGGAGAAAGAGATGAAGGAAATGGAAGAAAAGTAAAATAGAGGAATGGAAGCGTGCGATTAGTGAATCAGAAGAGATGATGAATGAGATTTAGAGGAAGAGAAGAACATGTGATGGATATGCATGAGTACGATTAGGAAACAGAAGAAATAATGATAGAGATGTAGAGGAATATAGGAGTTAAGTAATAGTAGAAAAGAGATTTAGAAGAAGAATATGTCAGTGGAATAGGGAAAGAGAGAAGTAAGGGAAGGAAGGAAAATGAAGAGACAGAGTTGAAGAGGTTATGTAAAAGAGTGAAAGAAAAACGATGGAAGAGTATGGAAAGAAAAATGAAAGAAATAATGAAAGAGATGCAGAAGAGGACAGGAATTAAGTAGAAAAGAAATTTTGATTAAGAATGAATAAGTATAGAAAAAATGGATTGTCACATAAATATGACTGCTTTTTGGGATAATGATGATCTAAGGACTATAACCATATGTATTGCATTTGATGGCAAAGCTAATATTGTTTTATGCAAGCTAAATAACAATAACCGCACATACTCTAATTGTAATCTACATTAATTAAAGATAAAATTGATATAATTTATGATGAACGTAGGTTCGACGATAAAATTTAACAAAGCATTCTGAAATATGAGACTGATAAATACAACCTATAAAAATATTGGGAGATGAAATAAGGATGGCTATTTATAGTTCGAATAAATAAAATAGAAGAAAAGGAAAAAGGAGTTTGTTCGTTAAGGAGAATAATTGGCTCAAAGATATAAAAGTATGGAATAAGTGGCATAGAAAAACAGATTGATTAAGCAGTGAAAGGGAGAAGGAAAAAATAATGGCAATTAAAAGGGAATAAAGGGACAAGATGCGGTTCATACGAATAAAACTCCAGCATTAATAAAGGAACAAGAAGTGAATTCCAGAATACCAGAAGGGAATGAGAAAATAAAAACGCGGGTAAATGCAAATTCAATTTGAAAATAATGGAATATTTCATCTCTATTCTTAAACTTGTTTTCCTTTTTCAAATACGCTTCTTCCCTTTCATTTATCCCTTCCTTCTGCATTAACATTCTTATTTTCGTTTTCATCCAACTTCCTCTTATTCTGCGCAAAACATCTTTCACTCTCTAACATAAACCATTTTTATTTGTATTTTTCTCTGCTTTCATTAGATTGGATTTTCCATTCCCTTTTGTATCACTTTTCTTTACAAAATTATTGAATTGAGGGAATCTTGTTTATTGAAGGAAAATGGATCAAAAACAAAAGGACAACAAGGAAATGGAAAAAATAATCAAATAAAAAATAAGAGGCAAAGAAATAAGAACTATGTTGGGAAAGAAAGAAATATGGTGAATGTTACAAAGTGAAAGATGTGCTACGTAGACTTGGAGGAAACAGTATGGAAAAGAAAAGAGGAGAATGATGAAAAGAAGAGGGAGCAGAAGGAAGGGATAAATCCAAGAGAGGAAGTGGATTCGAAAAAGAGCGAGGAGGACAAGTTTTAGAATAGAGAGGAAGGAGTGACATAAAGGTGTTCGGAATAGTGAATGTCTGAGAGGGAAGTCACGGAGAAAGGGAATGAACCAGGAAGATTAAAAACTTTCCCGATGTTTCCTCGTCACCCCGAGCTAAGAAAAAACATATAATGATCACAGATTGTAGAAATGCACTTGCAGACGTAATTATTTAAAAATCGAGACCTTTGCCCTCAACAAAGATCTTAGTTTTTAAGGTCGGTGAGGTGCAATGTGCTTCTTTATGTCGCCATTAATTGAAATAAAAAGTAACGCCATTGTATTAAATGCCTTCGTTTTATCTCATCTCGTCGATGCCATCTGTGAAGTGGAACTGCTTAAATGATTCTCAAGCCCCTGGAAACATTTGCTCAAATCGTCTTCGTGAATTCTGAGCAGCTGCGGCTGGTCTTCAACCAAGAGAGAGTAATCTAAGGATTCCCCGATGATGGAATCATAAAATCCGCTTCATGCTGTGGACCCTAAAACCTCTGACACCACCGCGATCTTTACCGGACTTCTGGTTTATCTTTGTTAAGCAAACTTTCTTATATGCGTAGCACGAATGGAAATCTTCCTTAAAGCTACCAGATTCTCCGGTTGGGAATCGAATGATACCAAAAGTTGATAATCCGCTTGTCTTATGACAAGTTCGCTTACATTTTCGAATATTTCAGAATGTTTAATTTTATTACGTACAAATGATATTGTAATATATAGAAGGACATTTCAGACGAGGAGGACTGTATTTGTTGTTGCTATTGTTCTAAAAGTGATTCGACTGGTCATTCCGCTCAAGGGCTCCCACTGAGATTCGAACCGGGAACAGTTTTCACTGACGCCGAACGGGCAGCCTCTTCGGGTACCCGGAAGCATCGGAGGGAGTGAATTTATCTTTCAAACTAATTTGTTCTTTTGTTAAAGAAGTTCGAAAATGGAAGTTGAGCTTAATGTAAGCAAAACCCCGCAGATAATTTCTTTGAAAAGAATCGTCAATTTCGTCAGAAACACCCGTACAAATACACATTTTCCTGTAACACTCATTATTTTGGAGTTATTTTTATATTACCGGCATAGGCTTCTGTTTTAAATAAATATGGAGAAAGTCATGTGTTGGCCACATCAGATTTTTTCAATTAAATTCTATGACGTTATATCTTTCTTTCTAAACATTTATTACTTATAATAAACGTTATATGTTTCTTTCTAAATATTTATTTTCAATAAATATGGAGAAAGTCATGTGTTTGCAACATCAGATGTTTACAATTAAATTCTATGACGTTATATCTTTCTTTAAGAAGAAGATCAGTCTAAAGAGAGAATATAAAAAGTTTCGAGTCTGAAGAATATTCACCTAATAGCATTCCTCTGAAAATTAATTTCCGTAACTGGAGATTTGCAAGCATACGAAATGGAATATGTAAATTCACTGCACTGGCGGAAATTTTTAATCCGGAAATCCAAAAATCGCATCTAGTCTCAGAGAGCTTCAATTAAAAATATGATACTTCGCGAGATTATGAAGGAAGGCTGCATATTGTTGAGTATAAAATGTCTGCCGAAATCCATTTTCTAGCTGCGAGCTCTTATTACTTAAACAGTTTTAATTTACTCCATGATAGTTCTATATTCTCAAATATTACGCCACGTACGTTGCTATTACGGATTACTGAAATGTAGAATAAATATGGAATACGAGTATTTTTCTTTTGATACACAGAATAAATTAAAAGCATAGTAAAAACCTAAATCAAGCAATGTTAAATCAACTTTAATATGTAAGTTTAAATCGGTAAATATCAACTTTTATATGAAGTAAACAGTTATGTGATGAATTAAATTAGTGTGAAAATATTCTTGAAGAAATTATACAACAAAATTAATAACTAAGATTAAATATACTTTACTTTATTCCACAAATACATTTGTATCCACATCTGACATCAAAGTGTATCACATCTGCAAAGCATTTGTGGATGGATAAAATAAAGTTTATTTTAACGTGTTTAGGATGAAGTTCCACCACGTGAAGGCTGAAATTATTGAATTAGCAATATTAATGTTCATAGAATGGTATGAGGGTAACTTTATGCAAAAATTCCCTGTTGATAGTATTCGCTCTAGGAAATAACTATTCTGAACTTTTCGCAGTAAATACGAGTAGGATAAGAGCTCAGAACTTATGTTAAGTTACAGTTTCTCGGCTTAGCACTAAGTTACGTTACTTTCTCTGTAATATGATTAAATAAATATTTCTTACAATCCCATTTTCTAGTATATATATATGATAAAATATATACACCTTAGGGCAGATTCACAATAGACGTATTCCGGTCTCCATCCCTCAAATATGAAGTGACAGCGAATATCTCTCTGCCGTGTGTTTTTATGGTGTCCACATACAGGATATCAGTATAGCCTTCCGACCCAGATACTCTGTTTATGATTCTCGAATGACAGAGGTGTCCGCACGTCAAGATTTTTATGAGTGAGAGGTATGATAACAATGCAGCACAGCAGAAGAGCATCAGCGTCAAATTGAGGTTTTTTTGGAGCAGCAATGCGCTCGGAATGTTCAGAATATATGGGAAGCGTAGCCGGTGAAGGATGACGCGTAAACATTATTCTAATTATTTTTGATGTTGCGATCGCAAAATAAGATAGAATAGGATTTATGCTTGTTGTTGTGTGCTCGAGAAGGAAATCAAGGCTATAAAACGTAGGTGAAAGAAGCTGAAAAGACGAAAAGTATACGTTTCCTCCAACGAATCGAAAATGGGTGAGAAATATGATCTTTAATAATTGTTTAGTTGGATTAGAAGGTATAAGGATATGAATACGATTTACGTTCTTACGTAAGAGCATCAGGTGGCAAAGGTTGAGGAAGATGTAAAAAGGAAAACAGTACAATCTGTCCGAAATTCGTCCTAGGACAGGATGGAACCCCTCAAAAAGCCTCCCTTGGACAGTAAACATCTTTACAATAAGCCCTTTTAGTACAATTATTCAACTAACATACAAATAAACAAACCCTCCACCAAACACGGATACAGTCGATAGAGATAATTCATACTACATGAGTTAATACAATGTACCACCTAGGAAATACTATCATTTGCTGAAGATTATAAGGAGATCTGCAACTAAGAACCACGCATATAAAAATATTTATTTTTTACTTCAGAGATTATTCTTAAAATTTTAGCACTCTCCGGCATTGGAATGAGAAGTTCTACAGGTTTAAATAGAAAATGGTGAAAATTGTATTAAGTAGCAAATAATAGGGTGCATGAACGTAATGGTCGGAAGAAGACTCAAGAAATCATGTCAGATTTTAATTGAACTAGCTGTAAGTAGAGAAACCTGCCACGCAATTATTATTCTCATTTTCTTTGGAAGCAGCTCGAATGCCTACGAATTCAAGAACAATTCTCTCCCAAGGCAGCAATAAAAGCGAGATAACGAGATATCAGCCTTTAAGTACACCTTCCACAATCACGGAGGAGAGAAAAAGAAAACAATCAGCATCTTCAGAAAGAGGAGAAAAAATAAGCATGACAAATAAGGCCCAACATTTTCCGAGGAGAATACCGTGAAAACAAATGGAGAGGAAGGGAAAAATGGGAACTGAAAAGGATGAAAAAATATGTTGAGCGGAGAATAAAGAAGAGGATGAAGGAAGTGGAGAGGGAAGACTAGGAGAAAGGAAGAAAAAAAGATGCAATAAAAAGAGGTTTCACGAAGGACGTCCATCGCTCATTCTGATACCCTTCTCCATCCAGCGGGCATTTTCCGAGGCTTTCGCGAAATACATAAAAATATTTAATGCGCGCGATCCGACGCTTTCTTTTTCCACTCTATTCCTCTCGCAGCACCAAAGTGACTCGTCACAACAGAGGAGAAAATCTGGTGCGCCCAACACATCATTTACTCAATCCTTAAGCTAGCAAGCTCTTCCTGTTTTCTATTCATCAAAACAAACGGTCTTTCAACTATCCATACTTATAATAATTCAAGATATTCGCCTTGTTTTTGTCTTCATTCCTCGGTTAATAAATCTTCGCAGTCAACGCAATTGGCATAGTGAAAAAATAAAATGCGCCCTAAATTGAAAAGAATTACATTTTTTTAATGTTTATTGACTAACATAATAGATATGAATATGATTTAAAGTAATCAGAGACTTCCTGTGCTTTAATGAACGAAATGGTGATGCTTACTTCCCTTATAATGTGCTAGAATTATGGAGTCTAAGTAATACGACAAGCAAGTTACTGTATCGAAAAATACAAATCCAGTTGAAGACAATTTAAATACTTCCTGTATGCATCAGGGAATGACATGCAAATTAATATCGTTTATCCCACGATGTGCACGAGTAGACTTAAATGAGTGCAATATAGGTTTTGTATATTATCAAAAATTGGGTTTCATATTTTTTTCCATGGAAATAAGCCTAATAGCAGTTTCCCTTAAATAACAATTAATAGTGTTGCCATTCCTAACAACTCTCAGAGGAATATTATTAGCTTTTTCTGATACCAATTTAAATCAGTTCATTGTAGGTATATTACACTGATAGCGTTAGTTTTGCTGAAGGAAATAACAAATAATTAATCCCAATATTATTTGATGTGAGAAATATTGTCTATATATTAGGTCACTCGATTTTACAGTTAGTTTATGCCAGTTCTTTTTCCATCTCGCAGAACCAGTATCGAGTATCATTCATTGTGAAAATGTGATATATTTCAAATTATATACTTATCAAAAATAAAAATAAAATTTAAATAATTGATAAGCAAGCGAGATCTTCATTTGAGCTTCACAATGGGAATCCAGTAGGTGTAACGGTAGGTTCCTTGAAAAAAAGTCAAGTTCATTAAGTCTCAATCATATTTGGTATTTCTGCAATATCTTCGAATTACAATAGAGATGTTCATACCAATGCAATTCTTTGATATTGAAGTGATCCCGGGCATTCAACAAGCACACACAGTCCCATCGTAAGTAGAATGAGTTCCATTTAGAGTATGGAGCGGAATGTACTGAAACTAACGGCATCTCCAATCGTCCAACCTGAGAAAACCAAACATCCCTACGGCAATCTTGGAGAACCCACAACACACTCAACAGAATGAAAACGAGTAGGAAATTGAGGATATGTGAACCAATTCGTTTCGGTAAACGATTGTACGTTTTCTGCATCTAAACCTGCGAGGATTGCAGGAAAGTTGATGGCTTCCGAAGTTTGGCATATTGAAATCGGTCATACGCTACCAACCATGTGCATATTGCAAACAGCTCACAGGTGTCTCAACGTATTATTTCGGCCTAAATAGCCCGTTGATGCAGATTTCTCGCTCGGTATCCCTTATGGAAGGTTAAGTAAACCCGTCTATGCCCACAACAACGCAAATATCTCGGTATCTGCCTCTCGTAACATGATATTTGATGTTGACGGCGCAGCATCTGTATCTATCTCTTCCTCTTCAACCTCCTCCTTCCCTTCACGAAACCCCTTCATCCTATCTTCATTGGAATTCTGTTGGTACTTATTATTACATGGCTACACTAATGAAGTGTTTATGCATCCATATTTGGAGTTAATGCCACATTTCTGCGCGCGACTCCGTTCTAATTGTTTACTTTATTTATCTAGTTGATTGCGATTAGCCCATTCATTCACAATGTCTCGGACTGCTTATTTAACCCCTCCCATTACGACTTACTTTCTGAATAGCTTTCCCCTACCCAGTATTTCATGAAGTACAAGTTCTGTAACTACATATTAGATGGTTTATCACTAACACAACCTAACCCTACCTATATTTTTAATCTGATGAGGAGTGTAGCTCTAGCTATTTCTCGCTCGGCATCCCTTACGGCAGTTTAAGTACGACCATATTGTATAAGACCATAAGACCATAGATCATAGACCATATTGTATGACCATAGATTAGCACTGGTGGGTTTGATTTGACTTTAAAATGTTCTGAGAAAAACTTACCAAAAGCATTGTTTTTTTTAAAGAGTTTTAAACTTAGGCATTTTATGCATGGTATACTTAAATACCTCCATCTTTATCTGACAATCAAATATTCATCTATGATTAGGTACCATCCCTAAAATTACGACTACTGTAGCTCTTTAAAGTATTGATCTACTTTTGAAAGAAACAAAGTAGCATTACAAACTATCTGAAAACAAACATGAAAAATGGAGGATCAAAAGTATCTTAACCAATATAAAAGGTTAAAAATAAGAGCAACGATTAAAACTGTTTCACGGGCTGGATATACTTATGTTAATAACATGTGAATCTTTTTTACCTCAGTTAATATAAATTCACCAAATTCATAAAAACATTATATTGTCATGAAACGATGATTCTGTTGAGATATCGATCTTTGTTTTTATGTATGTTATTTTCTGCGAAATAGAGACTGAGCCAAGTTTCAAATTAACAGTCTGAATTGTGCTTCAAGAATGATTTCATACCCTTTAGAATCGTTTAAAGAAACTTTTAGGATTTGCAGCACTTTCTCTACATCCCTTACAAGGAGAAACCAATATGGATATCAATACGAAATATCGAACAAGCTCATAGATGAAAGGTCATCTATATATTAAGATTCTGGGATTTTCATTTATATATACCGAATTTCATTTTCTTCTTCCAGTGGCTCTTTAATCAATTATTGAAGTTTATTCTCGATATGAATATTTATTCCTTCATCAATATGGAAAGTAAATATTTTTTATAAGATATGGATAATTTTTTAGAGGAAAATACTTAAATATTCATATTTTACTGCGTAATATTTCCTTCTACTCTATTTAAATAAAACACAAATGAAATCTTTTAACTAGTTTTTTCATTCAATATGATATACTCTAAATATTATGAATACATATTATTAAATATTCTAATTGAAAAACATTTTATGATATATTAACTGGGTCATTCCACGCCAATTCGACAAGGAAATCGGCAAAATTGACCCTTGAGGTAACCGATTTCGACCAAATTTGGCAGATCGCTTTGATTTGATAACAAAATGAAAACCCCCAAGCCGTTCTGTAATTAACGCAATTGTGTGCAAAATATTGTAATGTTTAAAAATTGAAATTTTACAAAAGTGCCTTCGCATTCGAGGCCATATCTACGGTAATATGCAAGCTAAAAATACAAAGAATGGCTTTACTTAAAGGTCTTGTGTTATGAAAGATAAAAATTGTAAGTTTTTATAAAATTTAAACAATTTCATAAAGTCTATAACAATTTAAAATTTTCAAATCGATTTTTGACGATGTAATCACCCCTTCGATTTTTCTCATTTTTTATATGTTGTACATACAACCCTCCTCTACAATTTGAAAAAATTTGGCGAGGTTAATATTTCATTTAAGAAAGAAAAAAAAATTTGAGTATAGGCGTGACGCTCGCCGCGGCTCCGCGCCGTCCGGCTCGCGCGCTGAACGTTCGGAAGTGTGGCTTCACATATCTCAGCACGCTTATTCTTCCATCTGCTTTTCACCAATTTTAACTATGCAACCAATATTAACCGACCCTTTAATTCCCTTCACCCTTGCCGACTGATGAAACCAATGGGAGTCATTACACTACGGGCACGTTTTCTGCCTAATATGGGTCCTAATATCTAGTTCTATCATAATAAACGATCATAATCATGGGTTTTATACTAAAAAAATCGTATTTCCTTCATTTGTTGCTGATTGAGGACCTTGACTGTTGAAGCTTTGTTTCAAGTCCCCGAATAAAATCCCCCACCCCACCGCTCGCTACCACGGCAGTGTAAGTGCATATTCACACGCTTGGACCGATGCATGTCTGGACATGCCTTAGTTGACCAATGATAGCACAGTTTTGACTCGCATTTTGCTTGGCAATCATGCTGGCAGACGTGGTGAAATGAATGTTCTAAGAGAATCAGGGGGTGGCACTGGCTACGCCAAGCAGCACTTAGAGGAAAATTCTTACTGGAGCACGTTGTAGCTTTTTCTGACGGAACTTATGCTAAGGCTTATAAAAGATTGTACTGAAAAAGAAGTTCGGCGAGTTCTAGGCGATGAATCGTGGTCACTGTCTTTAGAAGAGATCGAAGCGTGTCTCTCTATTTTGTATGCACGTGGGGCTTGTGTAGCTCAATCAACCCATGTTAATGACCTGTTTCACACGCAATGGGGCAAACCGCTTTTTCGGCGACAATGTGTAGAAATCGGTTCAAAAAAATCTTGAGATTTTTACGTTTTGATGACAGGGCCAGCCGTGTTGCCCGTAAACGAACCGACAAATTTTATTTGGTATCAGATCTTTGGAATAAGTTTGTTGAAAATTGCATAGCATGCTACAGACCTGGCGAAAATATTACTGTTGATGAGCAACTGTAACTGACAAAGTGCAGGTTCCCATTTTTACAATACATGGCAAATAAACCCGATAAGTTTGGGAATGAATTTTGGGCCGCTACCGATGTGAAAAACAGGTACGTGCTAAATATAATTCCCTATGTAGGCAAAGATGTGTCAAGGCCCAGTACAGAACGTGTCGGCAAAAACATTGTCAAACAACTTTTTGAGCCTTACCTAAATAAGGGCAGAAACGTCACAATGGACAATTACTTTACCTCCTTGAATCTTGAGAAAGAACTCAAAAAGAAAAAAAACTAGCCTTGTAGGGACGCTAAATCGAAATAGAAGAGAAGTACCTCCTACTTTGAAGAAATGTGGTGATTCTCGTTTTAGCACTGTTATCTATAAGCACAAAGAAATCACCTAGACCGGTTTTCAATCTAAATCTAAAAAAAAACGTCCTAGTTCTTAGTAGTATGCACCCCTGTGTACAAATTAACGGTGAGACGGGGAAAAAGCGAGAGACGGTACTTTTTTACAATAAGAACAAATGCGGAGTCGATACGGTTGATCAAATGACTCGTAAATACAGCGTATGGTCTGGTACACGGCGATGGCCCGTGCATGTTTTCTATAACATCCTAGATCTAGCCATGATTAATGCTCATTCAATGCGCAAGTTAGTCTTTAACTCTAATGTTTCACGTAAATCGTTCATTTTGGGAGTTGCAAAAGAAATGTCAAATGCAAATTTGCCATGTTCTCTATGACGCTTTTTCACTAGAAAATCTTCTGTCGAGATGTTATTTTTACTTTGCTGTGTATGATGATTTTCACTTCTTAAAAACCAGTGATTTAAAACATTTTCATGTAATTATGTTATAAAAGAAGATATCTGTTTATTTTTTTAATTAATGAAAAAAAATCGAAAGAAAATGAAATTATTTCCGACCAATTCCATTTTATGAACTGTAAAACCACCCTAATCCGCCTAAAATCCAACTATAACCGGGTTCAAGTGCCAAAATGTAGTAATAGAAAAGCTCATGACGTAGAAAAACAATAAAAAGGGGCTTCTGAAAGCGCGAACACAGCGAAGTCCTTCTATAATAACGCATAGCGGTCAATTGACCGCTCGCGGACCTTTTTAGGTAGGCAACATACCCCGGACCTTCTAGTGTTAACCCAACAGAACATCGTATGACTTCCTGATTTCTGCCTTCAACCCTTCTACGGTTTTCATCTCCTCACTATACAATTTTGCCCCGTACAACGAAATGTTTCGGAAGTCCTTTAGTATGGAATGCCTGATTTATATTCGAATGGAAAGCTGGTTTGGGCGGGAATTGCAGCGGCGTCTCGCGGAATAAAATTGAAGGAATCCGGCAATTTCACCACTTCATCACTCAGTTTTACGACCTCCGATGCTGCTTCATCCCCGATGATGAATCCCACCCCATCCCATACTCCTTTCCTTGTAACACCTCCGTGTCTTGCTGCTATCTGAAATGGAAGTGACTTATGTCTAAGGCAGAATGTATATGTACGGAATTTTTTTTGCCTTTATCCGCCACGACGAAATATTTCTTCATCTGATTTGGAAAGGCTCTTTCCTTTCGAAAAATCTGATTCTCGTCTCGGAGGAATAAAATGCCTCCGCTTCCAAATTAGCCCACTTGGTGGAGTTCTATTTCCACCTCCTATTTTACTCCCCTTCAGGGTGTACTTTGCTGTGTGCTCCTTCTATTTTCCATCAAATTTAGCATTTGGTCATATTTGGGGGCTATTCTACGATTAAGAGGCAATTTCGCATAAAAATGTACATATTATAGATGCTTCTTGAAGGTTATTTCAAATTCATATATAATTATAACTATTTCACAGAGCAGTTTATATATTATGTTGAAGGTTAGCATTGTTATTCTGTAATTGTAAATGTAAAGCTTTTATGAATTTTTACAATTATTTTCAAATATAGATGTTGTACGTAGTAGTTGTAGATTATTATGCAAACTTATGGTACATGTAAAATTATTATAATAGTACAACTCCGTAACATTATTTGAATTGATTGTCTAATATGCTATAAGTTAACGTCACCACCTGTTCTTGCGACGAACTGTGGCGGTATTGTGTAAAAATAATAATAATAATAAAAAAGTGAATAGAAACTTAGTAATATTCATTAATATCTATTTCGGCTATAAGTAATCCTTTATCAGTTCCATAATACATGCATGGCATCAGCATGTAGCCGAAATCGGTCGTGAATCACAATATTTTTGTAAAAATTGCTTGTTATTATCCTCTGCTTGTAGTGTGTCGTTTCACGAGGCCTGCAGAATGTCATGGTAAAGAATATATAATTTATATTCTTAAACATTTAATAAGAATGAGTTTTCTTATCAAAGATAAATAAATTACAGTACTGTAATTACAGAAATTAAAAAGTACAGAATATAATAATACTATTTTAAAACATTATAAAAGAATTTTTTAAAACTAAATATCTAATTTTTACTTTTTTCATTACAGGTAAGTGGCCCATCTACATTCTCAGTCCTTGATCATACGTAAGTACTATATGAAATAATTCCTAGCAGTAATCTGTAGTATTATACTAAGCGGAAGCAAGCAATATCAGAACCTGTTTGAAGAAAATTAACTACCATGGAGACAAGAAAAATATATTCCATTTGTAAACTTCATAGGAATGATACAAGGGAATAATGCATCCCTTAAATTTAACTATCCCTCAGTGGTTTAAGGATGAACTAATTAAGATTGTCTCATGTCGAATTGCATCAAATGAAAATTAAGTTGTTTTTATATATAAAATTTCAAATTTTACTTATGATCGAACTAAACAACGGACAGTTGAATACTGCAGAACTATCTAATATGAACCTATTTCCATTTAAAAAATCACTCATAGTGAATGAAGTAAAATGTTTACAAAATAGCGTAGACTGGTTTGCATATGAACTTTTAGAGAAAAATATTACTTGGATACAAAATTCCTACACAATTCATTGAATCTGAATAATTTTCTTCTATATATGTCAGGAATAAAAAATAAACTAAAAATTAGTAAAATAAATATTAAATACAAGAAAGTTGCTGAAAATACACGTTTCTCATATTTACTCTCTTTTTCCTAAGCGTTTAATTAAGAGTAATTCATCATTAATGTTGATAGCTATTCGGGAGTTACTAAAACTAATATTTCATGAGATATATGATGAATTTAGTAGGGAGATTCATTTTACGTCTTTCTGATGCGTGATTAACATCGAGCCTTCTGCTCATAATCTAGTTTAAGCCTTAAGGTAGAGAGTTGAATTCTCTTTCCCAGATTTATACCTAGACTTAGGAGCGGCACACTGCGGACCACACGTGCGTGATGATGAGGTGGTATTGGGCGAGATTTTAAGGCTCGTTGTTTAATCACAAGCCTCACTGACAAAGTTCTTTATGAGCACATTCGAGTGACATGCAGTTAACGTCCAGATTCCGTGTTTGAACACTCTCTGAGGATTTATCCCATTCTACCGATACAAATGAAAACCGATCGCGACCATTTCGACTCCGATATTTTTAATTTTCATCGGATATCAAATCATACGGAAATAAAAAAATCATCGTTATAGTATCATATCCGGAGGGAGATATTTCAAAAGGACTGTTCTCGTACTATTAATTCTTCCATCGATTTATCTTTACAATTTTTAAAACTCCTGAGAATAAAAATTGGTGCATCATTCAGCCTGCAATGTTAGATAAAGCTCGATAAATATAAATGCTCGAATGAATAAAGATTAGCTATCAATATCATCCGGGAAAAAATCAATTCGATAATGACAAATTAGTTTCATTTGTACAAACATTTGTACGCGAAAATTATTAGCGATAATTCTTCATCGCAGAGAGTTACACCGCGGGCACAGAATCAGGACAAGTAAAAGAAACCACGGATGACGAAGAAAATAAAATCAACTCATTTTGATATTCCCATACCTTTGCATCGACTGTTTCTTTCAATCATTCTCACCGCGCAAGGGACGGATTTTTTGTTATTTTTTTTCAAATTTCGTGGTGGAAATAGTTTATATCAGCATCCATTCTCGCACCAGAGGAAAGAAGTATAAGAAATACACGCACGGAGAGGAGTATCGCTCTTAAATAAAATAGAGCCGCAATACTTCTGCGGACAAATACCGATGAAACCGCATTCAACCTTCTGCAGTGAGATGCCTCTTTTGCTTCCAACGGATATGACGCAATAATCCCACTCATACGTCTACAAACTCGATACCTCTTCGGCTAGAATGGGGTATATGAAAGTTTGTATACTTCAGAGGCTTAGAGAGATTTCATACTCTCGCATACATTTCTGTCTTTATTCACTTCCATTTATAACTCTTTCGTCAACTCTCTCTCTCTCTCTCTCTACTTAAAACTACCCATCAGATATAAAGTATTTCATGAAACATGAAAATGTATAGTTTTTAATGGGATGGGAGAATAAATAAATAAATCTGACTCATGTCAGAGAGAGGTTTTCCGAGGGCTTCCCTCCCTTCTTGGGCAAATGTCTGATAGATATTATGTTTTCCCCACAACTTATACTGTTTAATTAGAGTAGGGCTACTTATCTTTAACTTGACTATGTACAATTTTATTTATGTACAAAATGTATTGTAGATCACTTACTAGATGATTAATTCACTTATAATGATAAAAATAGCAATAAAAATGAACTCACAAAAGACAAAATTTATCTAATAACATTTTTAAGTATTAAAATCCATCTCAAAGTTATTTTTAGTATATCGTTAATTATAATACTTTGGTAAATGGAAACATTAATGTGAAATAAGTATCAAATGGGATTATATCATAAAACCTCTCTCTTAACGACTAGTCAACATTATCTCCTAGGAAATTCACCAGGATGAAGGTTACTCAAGTCCATGCCTTGATCTGAAATTAAGATAAGATGTTAGAAAGATGCTAAATAGAAACATACGAACCCATCCACTGTATCATCTGCTTGTCTAAAATCTCGAAAACACCTCGCGATGATCCAAAAATGTTTAAAAGGTCAGGAATACAACGATGCTGACTAAGTTCGACCACAATTTTGATTCACCACTCTATTCCTGCTTATCCTGCTGTTTCTATCTCATGCTGACCAAATCTAAAATAAAAGAGATTAAATTCCACAATTAATGAAAGCATGTCATCAAACCCTCCTTTGGTTTCACACAAACCACAAAATATCATAAACAGGATCGGAACCAGGGGTTGATGAACGCGGCCGATGATTGATAGATACGACTCATTTTTATTGTTTGACGTCTTGGCGCGTGAAGAATATCCGATTTGGATGACATATATGAAACTTGGTTTATTTCCGGCGTCAGAGGGGATCTATGGGACGATTCCGCAAATGGCGATTTCCTCTCCTATTTGCGCCAAAGCGAATCGGAAAGCCTTTTGTTTCAGGGGACGGATTTTATCAGATGTCACGCCCAATGATTCCATCAAATCCCCCGCTACAGGAGGAAGCTCACTTCCCCTACAAAACCCCTACTCATCTCTAACCCCTTGCACCCCCATTTTTTCCGTCATGGTATCCCCTCCATCCCCTATCATGCAAATCTCGTGTTTCCTATATTTTCACCGTTGGGTAGATTACAGCGCAATCTTTCGAGATTCTCCCAAAATAAACGAAATTGCTCCACGGCACATAGAAGATCCTCCCATAGATTCTGTTTGCATAGTTTTCCAGCTCTACTTGAGGAATTTTGGAGAATCCTTCATCTTTTGGTAACAAGGGATCCCGCGCGCCACTTATGGCAAAATGGGATGGCTAAGCTCGTTTGGAGATCGGCGAATTGACTTCCCGAATGCGGTGCGGAGGGAAAATGCGGTCATCAAAATATCATTAGAAGCGATGGTAAGGATTTCCTCGAGTCGTTCCTCAAGGCGTCTAGGATTCAAAGAATTGATGTAGTAGGTAAGCATGAAGAAGGGCAACGGCCGCAGATACGCACGCCGGAAAATTTTCGTGTGGTATTTCGCGAAATAATGAAACTGAATAAATTTAACAGATCAACGACACTAAAAGTAATTGATTTTTTTACATTTTCTACCAATAAATATATATAAATGAATTTAATCATTAAGGCTCATTAAATATAATTATATACCATCAACAATCGCTTATCAATGTTTTAAAACTAATTCGTAGCGAGAAATAAAATTTTAATCAAACAGGGCAAATCCCAAGTAAATTCGTTAAATAAAATTTACCCAAACCCTTTTCCTTCCAAAACAGGGACTTAATCTGGTTAAAATGTTTTGAAAGAGGCACTTATGAGGGTCAAGACTGGCTGAACTTATTACTTTTCACCTCATGTGAAAATTATATCCATCAATTTTATAAAAGAAGGTCATCTAAAATTATGTGCCGAGAGAGACTGAAATATTTATTAAATCAGACGTTTTCAGATGAAATTTAAAACAAAAAGGAGCTTTTTTATGATTAAATTAGCCTACATTTATTATTTATCGTCAGAAATGGCGAATAAAAATAGTATGCATTACTTTCTAGAACAGGCATTGTTAATACTATAGGTTAGCCCAGTTACTCGTTGGGATTTTATTTTATCGGAGGTAAATTTCGTGTGAAGATCAATCGTTATTTGTACACTAATATTTTTTAACTCAAGAATGAGGAAAAGAAAAGTAAGAATAATTTACAAATAGCTTAACGTTGAGAAGCCGTAAAATTCGGGAGTAGCATTACTTTTCCTACAAAGTCTCTTTCTATTAAGTTATTAATTTAATATAATCTAAACCAAATCATATGATTATTATTCGTTATATTATTATTATTATTATTCGGATAATTAATATTCGTAGATATACTCGTGGATAATTTAACATGTTGTAAAAATTCCATGAGTCAACATACAGCTGAGATTTATGTTGGTTATAATTTACGAATTCTTAAAACTGATGACTATTTAAAGGAATGAAAAATAAATTATACAATTAATCATGGATATCGAATTTAAGTAGCCTTAAAGATTGTGAATTAATTCGCTATTTAATAAATTACATATTGCAACCGTTAACATAGGATGGTCTAGTTATTGCAAATGTTTTTCAAATATGATTATTTTTGGATCAAAATAATCGAGAATGAAGTTATTCCATTCAATTTAAAATAACGTCATGTCTTAATATCTATTAAGATTTTCTCATAATGTCCATCTATAGTAAATTAAACAATTAAGATGTTTTGTACCTGGTTATTAAAGTTATGAATATTTTTGACCATATATATTATTTTAATGATAAATTATTTGTCGTTTTAAAAACAAACAGGATAAATTGCACAAAAGTATGCTATCGTGCGTTGATAGTTCAAATTCGATTACTCTAATTATTCCTCCAATTCAATATCACGAGTTAGATTTATAAATGGAGACCGACGCAGTATTCCCTAAGGTAGTACACCTCCCTTTCCAAATTAAGGTTTATACATCGTTACTTTGGATTGCTACCCTGTATTAACTACTAGATATAAAATTAAGGGCCCAAATTTTAAATAACTTGATTAATCATAACTAACAAACTATTTCATATACTAATTCCAAAAAGTAATGAAATTTATAAAATTTTGCTTTGTTGTTCCTTGTTGAGTAAGACAGTGAAATATATACGAAAGCCATCTTTACTTAATTCCGATTTCATGGCGGGAAAAAAGTTCACAATATGACGTTTGCAGTAGAAATAATGAAATTACATCTCGTACCACTGCGCAAGCTGAAATTAAACGCATGTGTGCCGAAATACACGAGTGGAAACAGCAATGATTTCGCCATCCTCTCCTTTCCCATGTGCCGCCAATCGCTTAAACATCTGCTGCAAGAGTGTTGAGAAAAAACGAGATCTGACGATGGTGGAACCCAAACTCCGAATTTAATAACTGTTTCAAAGAGAACTCCCGGTGCCAGACGCTCACCAAACAACTCGGAAAATCCAAGCTTTCCCATATCTTTCTGTTAAATGCTTTCGAAGCCCGGGGCCTAAGATAACACCGATTTCTCCAACACTTTCTTTCCATCACCTTTCTTCGCAAACACTCCTCTTCTGACCCTCGCATCATCCTTCCAACCCTTGTCCTGATCTCAAGAGCACTTCCCCAATCTCTTCATCTCCACCGTCGTCTTCGTTCCTAAACAAAAAGAATTTATCGAAGGCGGCGGAAGTTCTGATGCATCTCTCTCCTCTAGTACGTGCCTTTAACCACGCTTAATCTCATCTCGAGCTCTTTGATGCCACAAGAATTAATATTATGTCTATCATAACATATAATTGTCATATTTTCAGTCATATTTTTGTGTAAAGATTGAGAAAAATAAATTTATGAAGTAAGGCTGAGAAACCGTATCCAAAAGGTACAACTGTATCTTAGCATTTCATTTTATGTTACACGGTCGCATATGTAGAAGATTTGAAGTATTCTTTAAGCTATAACGAATTCTCTACAACTATATATTTGTTATTAATTAAGATCTATTTACATATTTTTTAAATCTTAACTTCAATACACGTCTCAGTATTCCTATTTTTTGCGGATTAAAAATACTCCCCTCTGCCACGCGCCAGTGGCAGATTGCAGGGTTTAAATGTATTCTGTTGTGTATCGTAACTTGATGCTTTTGGATTATTTTTTAAATCAGTAATGTTTGCATCGCCAATCCATAATATTAAAATTTGAAATCACTCTATAACTAATTAACATAAATCCAAAATGATAACTTTACTAAACCACTGCATATGATAATGACGATCCGGACTTCGATAATTCTGTTGTATTCCATCACCTAATGATGCAGCTTCGGTGAGAAACCGTCACTGTCATTGGTCGTCGTTGTTTTATCAAGTGGTTTAGTAAAGTCCTATTTCTGTATCTTTCAGTACCACAAAGTATAACCAGAAGTCATCAGTTTAGTATATAATTTAGTGTCTAATTTTTCTCATGCCTATGATCGTTTTTTATCAATCTGTTAAACATTCCTCGTGATTTATTTACCTTGAGTAAATGGAGGATATTGATTATACTTTAATTTGGTAACAAAACTCATTCTAGTTTTCTTTCTTTTTTTTCTAAAATGCTACCTAAACAGCTTATTCCATGAAGTTACGCTTTCAACTTCTTTGTTCGACGGGTATGCCAGGTAATTTTCTCTCGACTTTAATTCTGTTGCATACAAATCGATGTTTTCCTTTCAATCGTTCCTCAGTAGAATATTTAATCCAAGTTTGTTTCACGGAAAGTTAAGAGTGGAATCCTTTCACATTTAAATCGATTCACAATCTTCAGACTTCACCATATTTTTACAAACTATGAGATATTTTACTTTACTCGCAAAATTCGTCGCTTAAATCTGACAGATGAATAAAAATAACATAGCAGAGAATATTATAAATAGGAAAATAAAAGTATTCAATAACTCAGGAAAAAGAATAATTAGTTACTAAGGTCACTTCAGCAAGAAATCCACAATATTTATATTTATATATTTATTTTTAAGCAAATACAGGAAAATAATTGAAAGGAAATCCAGTTACCGTATATGATTACTTAATCCTTCTGTGTAAAAACATTATGCCATATTGATTCAACTTCAAATATTATAGCAAGAGTATAAAGAATACAATACCAAGCCGGCATAATCCTACTGTATAGCCCTGGCTGTTTTGGCAGAAAATCGAGGATCGAGATTTTTCTCAGAACTATGTAAAATTCAATGGAGACACTTATTTCCTCGTCCTCATTCGTAGAATTTCAGGAACTGAACAAATGCAAATACTCTCCAACGTATGCCATTGTAGATGGGCATTCCTTTGCTTGTTCTAACTCGAAATCAATTTACTCTAAAGCACATTGTCGCATGTTTTCATAACGTAGACTGGTTTTTGAAAATATTGTTCTATCCGTTAAGCCCTTGGCTCAAACCTATGCTGCTTTATTTTTGCGAAGTTATTCGTACTTTCAACACTTTAGGGCTAGGTTTACATTCTTCATACTAAAAATGAAAATTTGCAGGTAGAATAACATTTTAACTTCCTTCTAAATTTCAATTTATACTATTGCTCTTTATAAAATTACTTCACGATGTTTTCAGAAATTTCAAGGAACCGAACTCCATCGTTAGTTAAAGTATTTAAAATTAACTCTCTAATCGTGTAATTCTATGGAATGAATAGCAATAAAGTCAGTTTTCAGAGTTAAATAAATAATTTCCCGAAATCAATTAAGAACGAATTGGTGTGCATGAACGAGCGCTTAGCACAATTTTTTTCAGCTCCAGTATTTCCCTTTCATATCTCATTTAAAAAATTAGATTACACACTTCGTCCTTCTTTAGAGGAAATTTTCCCGATTACTTATTATATTCTTATTCTTTTATTACAAAATAAGACGACTGATATCCGTTTTTCATCTATCGTCATCAATCTACGATCTATATGAAAGTGGATGTTACAGTGTTTATTTATATACAAATTTTCATTTGTTGTTTATTTATATAATTACTTTTCAGATCCTCAAGATTCAACAGCAACTTAATTAGAAAAGCGATTTGTATTGTATTTTTAAGAAAAACATTTTGTCGTTTCAAGAAAAATGTTGTTCTAAGCTTTAAAAGTGTAATAAAATAGATAAATGGAGCACTGGTCACAAACCTATAATTTCAAAAGTCGCTTTCCTCTTCATTTGTTCAAGTTTCTAAATTTTAAAAGGAAGAAAGAAGATAAAGTATTGCGCATTGATTTTCTCTCCGTGAATGATGAAGGACATCAGCGATAATTGGCAAGCGGGATGATTACTCGAAACTCGAAAGTCCCTTTAAATGTGAAATTGGCTTATTAAACAGCTGCACAGTGCAACAGAATGATTGGTGCTATCAATTTAATTCAGCAGATGATTTCTCCGATCAATGTTTTGGTCATCAATGGCGTTTCTCTATATACAGCTAAATATGTCACTTCCTTTCAATATTGAAAATGCTGAAGTATCCAAAGAGTATCTTATATCAGAGAGATTATGAATGATTCTTCGCATGGGTATTATTTTACAATATCGACAGTTGAAAATTATTGTAAAATAGTTATGAATCAGATAATTTTGGGTCACTGTTCGTATCGAATGAAAAACAATCCGTACGATTTCAGTTAGCTAAACAATGGAAAAGTCTTGTATTCGTCTCTTATAGATAATACCATGCTCACTGCATATGTTGCGCTAAATAATGAAATCCTTGTGGAGGAGTTATGGTCAATGGTATATATTGTTTCTAGTAATAAGAAAATTATTATCAACTTAAGTGCTGTTACAGATATTTGAAGAATGGTTTTCTTTGAAATAATCTTCGTTTCTGTAACAATAATTGTTACTGTTATACACATATTTATCAATTGGCAATGTAGAAATGGTACCAATCAATATAAAAATGCTCAGTGAAATTTCAGAAAATATAATTAAGACAAAATTTAAAACTCTTTTAATTTACTTATCTTTCAATACCCTTTTTTTCTAACCGAAAGTAAATTCAAGAAAGTCGTAGATTCACACAAACAAGAATCTGAAATTGGGGTACGAAAACAAAGAAGAGACAGCAAATAATTTAATGCAAAGCCACTTAAATAGTTATTCTATAATAAAACTAGGCTTCAATTTGTCAGTCAGATGAAGACCGAATAATTTTCATCATCAACTCTTATTCCATTCTTAAATTAGCGCATACAAATTATGTAGTTGAGGAATTATTTCAATTTTAACGACTAATAAGAACTGTTTTATAAAAAATAACAGGTAATATGAATTAATCTGCTATATTCGCCTTTGATAAATAATTTGAAAGTAGAAAAACTGATTGATCAGCTTAAGTTATGTACCAATTAACGTAACTAATCCTTGGAGCTTTCTAATTTTCCCCAAAGGGAAAAAAATCCGCTGAACTGAATGAACTAAGGAATAAAATTGTTTACTCATTAGCAGGAACACGCATTCTATCAATGGGAATGCTTCACTTATCAAATGTCGGTGTACATGTAGCACATCTATTTTATTCCATTTTTCGTCACCGCTTAGACTTTTCATATTCACACATCACAAACACCAGAGTTCACGCTCCAGGACACAATTTCACTATTCTTTCATTTCGATATTCTTTTTTCACCTTTTGTCGGTCTTTTGTACTCCGCAATGGAATGCAAACTGTCCGCCAATTTCCTGTCCACATGTGTACGCCATTCTGCCTCAATATATCCCCACTTCGCGGATATATATGCGAACAGTTCCGCAGAAATCCATCCGCATGTTCCACAACACTAGCTTTCGTTCAGCCAATAAAAATCCCCTCGAACATCATAGAATTATATTTTACGTTAGTCAGTTTTTTTAAGTAATCCATATATCCTACATGAGATTCCGTTACGATATCTCTTAGCGTTACAAAAGATGTTTCCATCGACGTCAATTCCATCAACGCGTCAGCAGTTCACTTTCATTCAATAGTACCAGAAAAAATGATGAACGTTGAGCTAAATAAATATTTGTAGGATTTTTAACCATGCACACGAAACAAAAATTGTGTATCTCATATTTAGAATGCATAATCAATATATTTTCAAGTACATATCCCTGCATAATTAATCAAAAGCAATCAATAATAAGACACTTAAGAAAATATCCTCTAGTGATCCAGTAAAGGTAAAATGTTAAGCTTACGAGAGACTTCGAACTGTATGAAAGTTAACGCTTTCCACTACAAAGTTGCGAAAAATTTACTTAAATTACTTAATTAGTTACATGATAGCTCGAAATACTTGAAGAGTAGAGGAAAAGATCGACTATATTCAGTGGGCTTGATCATTCAAGTAATACTGAGATGCGGAAATATCATTTTGTGGAACAACCAATGTTGTGTGTTTTTCAAGGACTTTTCACCAAAAATGTATCGAATTTTTTTTCTATACGTTGAGGGAACATTACACCAGAAACTACTTAATGATTCAATAGAATTTATTTCAGGATAAAAATGAAATTCTTCAGTAAGGATATTCGTTAAACACCCTCTGGACATAACTCGGCTGCTGTAAATATCATTGGTTATTTTAAATAACGTTATATAAATCCATTAATCTCTTCCCAATTTTACTCTACACAAATATCCTTATATATAATTTCCGAAGAGTCCATCCGTCTGTTCGTTCGTCCGTTCCACCCCCTTTATTTCAGAAATGGTTTGACTTTGAGATTCGAAACAAATTGCATTGCGTTTCTACGAGTTAGAAACTCCTACAAAAACTATTCCCTTTACTAAGAAAGCCCGGATTCGAACCCAGAAGTCCATAATACGGTTCCATAAGGAATACACGTAAACTTCACTTTTAATGGTTGTAGGGCTCATTTCTTTTGCAAAATTAAATTAGAATTAATCGTTGTTAAAAGTCGGGAATACCATCAAAAATAGGTGAATTAAATAAAGTTTCTTATTTTAGTCGTGAAATATCGAATTCAATTAGAAATTGCCAATATTTTGATAAAATAGAAGACATTTTTGAGGTTATGAACAAATCCGTTCCCATTAACGACGAATGCGGTTGTTGAATTTCCTCATTAGAACAAATATTCGAGAATTTAGGCCCGTGTTGACGTCATGATTGTTTATAGCAACGTAACTATTTATAGATGGTTATGCGAATTTGGTGTTAGCGTGTCAACTAAATTACCATTTGAGAAATCTAGAGATTATTTGTATACTCCCTGGTAATTTGAAGACCTTTTTAATGTTATATTCTGACATAAATTATGTAGCATATTTATTTACAAAATCGTATTTCCGCGTTCAAAGAAAATAAATAACCTGATTAAGTGAACTACTCTATTACTATTGCATTTGTTGTCTTTGAGGTGTTTAAATACAAGTGTTGAAGTAGGAGAATATTGAATATCAAAAATATGTTTAATTATTTGGAGAATGTAAATAATTAAAAATATATCAGTGCGATAATAATTATGACTAATTGTCACTATCAATTACATAGCATTGATTTATATTTAAGTTAAAATTTTCAAGATAAAAGTTAAAACTGATTTTCTAAATTTAGGTCCGGTATTATAAAATATATTTAGAGTCGACCTTGACTGAAATCTTCACGTAAACTCTAATAAAACGTATTTTTGTCGATATTTAAGCCTTAATTGGTATTTAAGTCTTAAAAGTAACTTTATCCGCAAAGTATCATGGATGTAAACAAACTATAGGGTGCAAATTCCTCGAGCTAGCCTCTCGCCTCAGTTGCCTTATCGCTGAAAAATAATATTTGCTTTAAACAGATATTTCTCGTGACATCGCCTTTTTCTTTTTTGTAAATCATATCAAAGACGTTGGGTGCTGTGAAGTATTTTTTACGATTGAGATACTTCAAAAGTGTTATAATTAGTTATAAATTGGAAGTAAAATGAATTTATTTAGTATAGAACTGCCGATTAAGGTTACTAAAGATTAAATTATTGCATTTATTACTGATGAAGTATAAGCAGAACTTAGATAAATTAGACATAGTTAACAACATACAAACGAGTATTATCATTAACTTATTGATTAGCACAATATATTTACCTATGTTTTTAATGAAAATATTTCATGAAGATATAACCGTGATTTTGAAAAGTGGCCATCTTAATTTAATATTTTAGTATGTTAGACTTTCTACCAGTACGTTAGTTAGGTTACGTACTTTAGTTAGTACTATTGCAACCTTTTATGACGATAGTGTGTGTGCTTTACGCAAATATAAGCGTTGGAGATTTTCCAAAATGACACTAAGTACGCGAACAGGAGATTTAAACGTTAGTGGATTTAAATATTGTCTCATAAGTAATGTACGGTATCTGTAGAATGGGAGAAATGAGAGGCATGTAGTGTTGGAATCTATCATTAAAGGTCTGTAAAACTTCTTGGCTTTCTATAATCGTATAAAAGCCATTGTAACTGTATACTTATTAATATGAAATGCATACAAATGAAATACCTGCAAGTATGTGTATAAGTACTTATATACTATCCAAACATAATAAATTTCGTTCTCAATCCATTTCTCTAGATAAAATATTTAATGCGAACCAATATACAAACCATAAAGTCATCTACCTAAAGGCTGAGAGGATCTTCTACCGGTCAACCATTAGCTGCTAAAATCGTAGGAGAGTATAACTTCATATATGTTTACTTATTATCCCCGTTGAATTTCAACGGGCACTTCCACTAGTCACTATAAAAATTGAAACCTAAGAGAAAATTTCGCATATAAAGTTTATTCCCCAGTGCTTTCTGAAAAATATTTCGTCATAGATTCAGATTTACTACCTCCATAGACGCATTACAAGTTCCGAAAGTTAATCAAATCCTTTTCCGCAAAGGACTACCGAAACAGCTATGCGGTTTGTCGGGTGACATTTTTCGTATTGATTTTTCTTTCTCTGCATTCTAAGTCCACCATAATGAGCTGTCTTTAAGGCAAATTCCTAAAAAAATACTTTTGTTTACCTTTCTTAAAGTCATCGCTGAACGTTCCGCTAATTGGCTGCCTGCTATAACTTATTTTAAGCCGACACTTGTGAAAAGGAAAACCCGCACATAGTGGCGAAGCAGCTTAAAAAAAGAAAAACAAATTCTTGCGGATATCTCTCATTAGAAAACAACAATGACTATTCCTGCCAGAATCCAAAGAATGAGATATAACGCTCAACGAAATCGTTAACTTCATTTGACATTCGAATTACCAACCTTATTAGCAAGATAAAGTTACTTGTCATCGTTAAAGATGGGCGTTAGGACTTACTTAAATCGAAAAGGGACTGATAAGCTAAAGAATTCCAGGTCAGTCCAAAAGGTGATGTAAAGTTGCAGGAAAGGAAAAAAAGCAAAGGATTATCGATGACTTGTGGTTCCAAAAGAATTTGCGAATAACTCTATAGGATACTGCTGTGCAACATGTAAGCAGCAAATCCATATTTTCGTCAAAAATCCTTCTATTGATACAAAACTATTATAGCACATAATATACAATAATCTTTTCTTTGCGTTAACTTTTAAGTTTATTTTATCCTTTGCGTTAAGATGAAGTTCAACCAATTGAAGGCCAAAGTGATTTACCAGAACTATTAGATTTGTATGGAAAGCTAACCTTAAAATTAGATTTGATGAAGAATGATTCCAATTTATTTTTTAAATGTTTTTATATTGTAAACTTAAAAGGCAAATATTTTCGGAAAAAATAACACCAATTTTCTAAACTTATTTTTCTGCATTTAAGTAAAAAGATATCTCGAAATATTAGGTAACTAACTTTTTATTTATCGACCTATAATGTATGTTTTCATTATTATAAAAAATATCAAGGAAGATTTATTGGTCGACATAGATTCTCTAGTAGGGTCAATAGCACATCGATGTGAAACGTGACTGATATCTAGATCTCCAAATACCGTTACTATGCTCATGGCTCTTTCAGGTGGTTAATTGCGTATTCATTCACGCACTTTCATTTTATAGCTATCACATTTTTAAGTAAAAATCGTTTTAGAGTATTCTAAACCTTAATTAAAATGATAAAAATGAAATATTGGCAATCAGAAACATTGCATATTTTGATAAAATAATCGCGCATTTCAATAAAAACATTTTCTTTTATTTTCGTTACATAATTATTGCTTCGAACGGTCTCAATAAGATTCAATGATAATTTGCGAATTTCCATTACAATTGATTAATTAATGATAATATCGTCGAATAAATTGAATATTTTCTACGTTCCCTAAAGAGGTTCGCGCATCAGGGCAAATTAATGCAGTTCATCCATTTTTTTCTCAATTAAAATCGTATTTTACTGTGACATACTCATAATTTATCTACAATGGCTATAGAATAATTCATTCTATTATATTCTATATTGTTTATAAATCATATTTTATTCCGAATGAAGATAAAAACAGTAAATTAGATGCTTTATTGCAGGAAAATGCTTCTTTCGGATACATAAGATATTTTATGCTTATTTAATAATTTGTTTTCCAAATCTATGTAAATATATTAACGACCAGAAATGATAATGAGGGTTAACATGGGTTATTCCCAATGTTAACCAGGGAATACGAATTAGCATTCCTATATAATAATTAATTCGTTTATTTATCACAGAGAATTTATAAGTAGACCACAGACAAGCGGCGAGGACACAAAGTAAAGCATGCATCAATTTTAATCGGTAATTAGGAAAATGCGAAAAATCAAGCTAAATCCACTTAATGGAAATAAACGTTAAATTAAGAATAAAAATACTTTTATCAGTGCTATTTAACAAAAATATAGTGAGATTAAATTACGTTGAATTATTAAAATGTAAGCTGGAATTTGATGGTAAGGGTTGTCTACCATCAGCTGAGGGGGTAGCGATGGTATGGAGCTATTACACTGAAGGAAGGTTGATAAGGTAGATTTTTCGCTCTCGTGTTCAAATTCTAATGGATAATGGGGTGAAAAAATACACTGGAAAATACCTGTAAATTATTGGGAGAGGTAAAGTTGGTGAGTCTACGAGATATTTTTCTAATTTAAAAATCTGTAAGTTACACCGAGTTACGACTTAGTTCATCATGACCGAAATTCCAAATGATCCACTATTGTGGAGTATGTAGGGCGTAAAAAAGATCGAAGAAGATTTTGATTTTTATTCAAAATAATTGTTTAGAATCAATATATAGAGCGCGTAAATTCCACAATACTTTTCAGAATCAAAATTCGACAAAAGTCCCCAATAGTTTTTCTCGGTTTCGTTCTACTTAGAAGTCCTCTCTGAAGAGGAGCTGAAGATTGACTTCGGAACCTTTATCACGCCTTTCGTACACGTAAACAAATAAACAGCCTTTCCCGAGGTGTATTGCAAGTGTCCCAGATATTTCAACGCAATTTCCCCTAATCCCCGCAAATCATTCAGTCGCTTTCCCTCAAACTCCAACAGCTAACCCAACAATCCTTGCTCCTAATGTACACCGACCGGCTTCCCTCAGAATCAATTACGCGCAAAAAAGACGAAACCATTCGACGTGGCAGCACTCTCAATCATACCTTGATCACTAAAAGTGCGTCCAATTCCCGAATCGTTTTCCACGCCGCTTTGATTCCTTTCAGAAATTGTCCTTCCGCGTTCCTCCGAGAGCATCTCTAGCGGAAGGAGTCAAGCGAACCCCGTGAGATGTTTCCCCAGCAGTATCTCTTTGGGCGGCTAAACTTAGCGCCGTTCTTCGACAGGGGATGACACGGGGGAGGGGATCTCTAGTTGTCGGCCCAACCGTCCGAAAAACAAACGCAAACACGCTGCAGGAAGGCCTCCCGAATGGCTCCTGTCGGTTGAGAGGGAAAGAAGAGGAGTTTGCGAAAGAGAGAGGAAAAGAGGAGCGAGAATGGAAACCCCATTTGCTGCTCCGCGTCGACATTTTTGTTTTTTTCTGCTTCTCTGTCTCAGCCGTTCCCTTTGTCCTGCTCACAGTGATACTCGAGGGCAAAAAATATTATGGAAAAAAAGGCGGATTCGGAATGAAAGAAATCACGCAAAAAGGATTTATGTGCCGAAAAGAAAAAAAAATTCCTCGGATGCGAAGCTTTAACCCTCGAGAACAGCTCCTTCTTTCTCCGGCGACATCTTCCTCTCTCTTTCCACTCCATCCTCTATCTCTATGAATAAGAGACTATGGAGTCCCAATATTTCCGTTTTTATTAAGTTTTCCCCCATTCTTGTCCGCTTCAATTCCCTTCTACATTCTTTTCTGCTTATCTCTTAACATAGCTTCCTTCGGATGAGTACCGGAGAGAGAGCATCGCACTGTAAGCGTGAAAAAGTTCGACCTCCTTTTTTTCTTGGGAAATATTTTGACTGCCTCCTTGACGATGTCTATCTTTCATACGTCTGGCTGCTGGTGCGTGTTGGAAAGGAAAGGATTTGTAGGAATTCATACTCCATAGTCGAGAGTAAAATGTTTTCTTAGTACCACCTCAATGATCAACGAATTGTAGTGATTACAGAATGCAGATTCACTACAATTCAAATCAGTAAGGAATATTCAAACGAGTTTTGAAAATACTTCATTCCTCCTTTTTTTGATACATTAGGTGATACAATAGTGACACGATAAGAACATGATCTATACTCCAGTCATTTTGTTTTTAAGAACTGAAACCTGTTGTCAAGTAATTCAGTTTCAATATACGTTTCCAAATAAGTATTTTTATCGGAATATTTCTAAATTCAAATCAAAAAATCCTTCTATTCCTGTGTATATGATGGGAAAATGTAAATATGAGACCTAGCCAAATAAAATATAAGCATTTATTAGTGAATGAACGAGTAAACTCGGTAAGTAATTTTCTAGCAAACTACAGGACCACATGCAAACAAAACCATTCGTGACATATTCCAAATTTTCTGAAGTGGGATAAGCAGTGTGTTCAAAATTATTTACAAAAATCATAACTTTTTGCATCTTCTAGAAATCGCTTTTTTCCGCAAAGGATTTTTACCTTTACTTCTATTAGCATCTCTGTGCATAAACATTAAACGGGTAAAAGTGTATCCAGAAGGCGATGGAAACGAATGCTTGCACTTCGATGAAAAACTAAGCACTATATCTAAATTATTAATAAATTAAGTCTACCTGAATCGAAAGGAAAATGTCAAATATAGTATATATATATATATATATATATATATATATATATATATATATAGTAAAATGGCATATAGTATATCGGAGAGAAATACGGAAAGTGTATTATTTTCATTTTAAGATCACAATATGTCCCTCTGCAGCTCGCATACAGATCTCTCAAATGAGAAAAACGCAATATTTGAAGAAGATAACCACTTAAGCACCTTTTTACTTTTAATTCACCTTTTCCAAAGTTAGTTACTGATAAATATTTTAGTTAGATAGTGACACTGGTCAAAGCGAACCCTAATAATGGTTTTTCATTGATATAATTGTGTCAGTATTTGAAATGAAATAGGTCAATGATGATAAATGAAAAAGGGGGTCCCACGCCTGCCAACCTGCAAAATAGAATGTAAGGTATTTGCTTAAACTGCTCCACTTTGGCGAATTCATCATCTTTAATGTAAATTATTGCAAATATTATCGTCAATACCCTAGCATTGAAAAACTACATTAAACTTCTCATCTATTCAACTATCTTAACTACTATATAAAAGTTTCAATTTCCTTCCTCTGCTTAGTTCATTACTTAACTAACTCTACGTTTGGTTCGGGTAGTTGTTTCAACTAGTTTTTCTTTCGGAAATTGACTTATAGTATCACATATTTCAACGAATATGTAAATTTATAATATTCATCATAGATTTCTACTCTCCCGCTTCATAGTTTTTGCATGTTAGTGCTAGAAGGGATACTTAGTAATATTTCTTGCATTACATATGGTTTTATTTTGCCCCTAACGAATTGATACTACCAACGGAAAATTCCTTACTCATATATTGATGTATAGGAACTTTTAAGGAATAATTACAAGATAAATTGAAGATCTTTCAGGAAGTTAATCTGAGAAGATTTAGAAAGGAGATCTCCGTCTTTATTGCTTCGATAACTTCCCTTTTTTTAATTTACTTGATATGACTTTGTATTATATTAGGTTTCCGTTAAAAGAGCGATATTTTATTTTGTTTTCTTCTTCCTACTAATTCTTTCTCTTTAGTTCTTCTTCCTCCAATCGTCTTCACATTTATTAATATGTAAATTAAATAAAACAATACCTAAATTTCCACTAAGTCAAGAGAAATTCTTTTGTAAATATTTTAAATAATTTATTATGAAATTTCTCAAAGAAATTTCCTACCTAATAAATAATATCCGTTATTTTTAAGCAAAATAAGAAATGCAACTTCTTTCTTTGCCCCTAGTATTACATATATATGATATTTCATCGGTAAAAAGCCAATATTCACTGTCTATCAATCCGTTTCGTTCATATTACTTACGCTATTTTTGGCAAGATGACTAGGGAAGAAGGATTTTATTAGTTTCAACATCGCCCATGAAAAAAGTTAATTTTCTCTCTCTCTCTTAATGCCTTTTTTCCCGTTCCATTCTTTTTCTTTCCTAACCTTTCCTTCTCTCTAAATCTCGCCCTGATTTAAACCGTTTATCTCTTCCCATTATCTTCCTCACACTCCCACCCCCTTTCTTCAGCGTTCTCTCCCCTTCCCTCTCAGAATAATTTCACAAATAGTTCCCCTGAAATCTGTGCAAATCTGTGTTGCCACAAACATTCCTCGATTATTTATTTGCGTATTAAATAAACCTATTCAAATTTATAAAAATATTATCCTGAGGTCAAGAAGAATATAAGGGGAGAATCAATCGATTTCATTCTTCTCAGAAAACACTCCGTTTCTCACTCAGATTTCCCCCTTCTCACCTTTTTCCAACAACTTCTCTCGATTTCTTCCCTTTAGCAAATTTAAGTCCTTGTTATCTCCTTGTCATCTCCTTTTATTTCCTTTGTGGCTCTCCTTCCTTTCGCAGTCTCTAAGTATCTCCACCTTCCCTTTCTCTCGCATCCCTTGATAACATCTCTCGGTCCAAAAATGCTTACCGGAATATGTACTGAGTCAAAGGATGCATTTGTTTTTGAGAATTTTTAAAAACGACTGCAGACGGGACCAATTACGCGACTTATGCGAGTTTGCGGCTCGCTTTCTCTTTATAGATATGCTCTCTGTTTATCATCTCATTTGCTGTTCGTCCGACAAAAAGGCATGTTTTTGACTTTGCTCTCGTCGAGGGTGCCTGTTTTAATATTGGCCTCTGAGGAGGACGAAAAAATCTCAGCACGAATTTCTTTGGAAGGAGATTACAGAAACAGGGCATGTTATAATTGGAAAGGTATTCGTTTGAGTTAAAACCACTTATTAAGAAGGTAATGAGGATGAAGGACTTCCAGAAGGTGCCCGGACAAAAGTAATCGACAACCTTGGTTACCTTTTTTGATTTTCATAAAAAAAAGAAATACGACCGAAAATAATGAAAAAAGACGATATAAAGTATAAAAATAAACATGAATTTTTATGGGTGATGAATTCGATATTGATACATTAGTTATCCGGTTATTCGACGTATTTATATAGTGAAGAAGACTTAAGTAAACAACTCATTCTAAAACTAAATTAAGTAGCTTTGATATAGTTTAAATCCTTCGAACAAGTTCCAATTTAATAGACTAAGCCGCTATAGGTTCAATTTCTCTCGACAGTGACTTCAATGGCTTCATCAAAGATCTGTTATCATCAGCCTGAAATCAAAACTGGTTGCAGTAAAAAATTGCATGAAATAAAAAGTAAACTTAAAGCAAGCAGGCTTGAGTAGTTCATAACTAATATTCGTGGACTAATATTATTAATATTGAGCCTGTGAAAAGAAAATTTAGATACGCTAACTATAGTTTCGTTATCAGAGGCCCTCAAGTTACTTGCTACAAAAATGTCTTCAGTGGAATTTTTAACTACAAGATTTAGTTTGATTAATAAATTATTATGAGAAATTTCGATTTTTTTATCATATATCATGAAAGGAACTTAGAGATATAGTTAGTAACTAAATATAAAAAATATAATTACGAATTATTTACAAAATCGATGAACAAACAATTCAATGAAACAACAAACTCGTTCATACATATAGGTCATGTTTATCATACTATCATGTAATTTCAAAGGAATCACCATTAATATAAATCAAAATTGGACAAATTTCCTCCATAATTTTCTCTTTATTCGATAAAAATAGAATAACTTCTTAGTAATAAATTCGATATTCTTGAAAGCTTAACTCTGGGGACCTCGAGATTAGGTGATAACCATCGCAACAGAGGATTTGTAAAAGTTTCATGGGACATGGAAGATAATCGATATTTCGCCAAGTGCTCTTACCTTGCGATACTAAACACACCAAAGAACTCGAAAGAAAAGATAAAAATCACAAAAGACGCCTCTCACTAGAAGTTGGGAAACAAAGAAAAAGTTTATATTAAAGACGGCGAGAGAAAGGAAAGCGTTATCGTGAGGTCTTGGAAACTGGACTCTGGAAAAATAAAAAGTCTTTAAGGAAAATGAGGCGTGAAAATGGGAAATAATGAAGGAATCAATGGGCGTGAAATAATCGGATATCAAAGAATTGCTGCTAATTAAAGCTTGGGATGAGATAAGAATAGAAACTAACATTAAACGCTTTCACTGAATGAGTTCAGACTAATTGCCGCCAATTAATCCTGTATGTTAAGAAAAAAAGACTGATGTGGCCAACACATGACTTTCTCCATATTTATTTAAAACAGAAGCCTATGCCGGTAATATATAAATAACTTCAAAACAATGAGTGTTACAGGACAATGTTTCATACAAAAGTTGTAGTAAAATACATTATCTATAACTTTTGTGTTTGTTTGTATATATCTACATTGCATTGTGACAGAGATATGTATGAAAAACTTCCATTTCTGGATAAACAACAACTTCCGGTTAACTATTATTCAAGAATAACTCCTAAACTATCATTGTTACGAAAAAATATTTTAATACAAAAATTGTAGTAAATTACATTATCTATAACTTTTGTAAATAACTGTATAGCTTTCCAAAACATTATGTCCTTCTGTACAAGAAACTTTTATCTTCTATTACTCGATTAATTTTGAAAACGACAGCCAATAAGAATATTGTTACGATATTATAATGGACGAGATAAGGCATAACTTATTTGATCATTACATAACGAGTTTATTGGTCCGTAGATAATATTTTGAATCGTAAAGTATAGAATTGATATGATTTTGGGACTATAAGAAGAAAGAAAGTATAAAGTAAGTTTCTCTAGTAATAATTGATTTCAAAGCTGAACGGAAGTGACTAAAACTGTAAAAACTGAAAAATATTCGCTTAAATGAAAGGATGAGCACAGGTTAACTTTAGGTATTTTTTCCTTTAATTCATGATTTTTAAAATAATTATATCATGCGATAATAGTAAAATTCTTCCTATTTTCTAACGTCATTCTAACTAGATGAACCCCATGCTTAGCTTAGCTTAGCCCCAAGTCATACATGACTCCGTAACGCGAATTCTTCTTTCCCTTGATTCAGATAAATATTCCCTCGAGCTGTTTTTTCCTTATTTTTTTCAAACCCATAAGTTCACCACCAGCGTTTATTCTCAACTGTTAATTACAGAATATAACTGTAAAAAGCAACGTTAGCAATTCTAACGTCTCAGATAATCTAGAATTTTAATGTTTGCCTCTCGCGCATTTCCTTTCTTCTGACGAAAGTTGCGGTTTTTACAGCAACTCTCCGACGCAGCGTATCTCTGGATAATCCCAAATATCATTAAATGAAACCTCAGAGTTGCGCTATGAAAAGAAGAAAAAATTCGAACATAAGCAGGAAATCTCGGAGATTCTTGCTTGTTCTCCGGAGTCCTAACCACCCTTTCGGGGATAATCTGGACGCGACAGAGTGAAAGCAGTGCGTCGGATATCACAATAAACTGGAAACATGGAATGCGAGCGCTTTCCGAAAGTAAAAAAGAACTTTCGCGACATGGGGTGCGAAAAAATTTATAGACTGCAACGCTCGACTTTCTCTAAATTCGCGATAAGAATCTTTGTTTACAGAACATCTCCTCCAAAAAATCATTTTCGCATCTTTCTTCATAAAAAGCCATATGAAAGCAAGTAAATATTTTATCTCATAGAGCTTATATCCATAGCATTACTGACAAATCAAAACCTATCTCTGAGCTGTTTTTGATTAATTCCCAAACAGGCTGATAATATTTAGTTGGCGATATCAATGCTACCATAAAAATCAATAACACAATACAAGGACATAAAAAGATTAAAGTGAATGAAAATGATATATCGCTGGCAAGTATTGCAGTGCGTTTATAAGGATAGTAATATATACAAAATATGTTTAATTTCGATTTTATTACATTGGTAGAGGTATTTTATCAGTCATGGTTTTACCCTTTGTAGTAATTAACACAAAATAAGCTTTTTACATTCGCGCGAAGCTTATTACGCCTTAAAACTCACACCCGAAAACCAAGACGACGAAAATAATCAATCACAAGGATCCTCACACAGTTTAGCATACATCCTATTGCTGATAGTAGAGATAATATTGTTAAATATTCCACTAACATCAATTGTTTTCATTTCATAGTGATTATCGCAAAATTACTTCAGAATTATTTCTAATTATGGACAAATTGTTAGCACGGACTCCTTAGCGTATTATAAACTGAATGCAGTGATGGATTTCTAAATCTTGCAATACCTTCTTCGCGAATTATTAAAAGCAGACGAATAAGATCTACTACTTCGGCCTTGACTTTGTGGTAGTTCTCCATAATCAAACTTGAGAAAAAGAAGAACACTTAATACCTTCACCACAGTAATATTTATTAACTCACGACCATGGTTTCGATCTATAAGATCATCCTTAGGTGACAGGACATAACAAGCGCAAAGTATATATAGTAAAAGGGAAGGAGGGGAGGGGGTGTCAAGGGTAGGTTAAGGGGAGGGGAGGGGAGGGGAGGGGGAGGACGAGGGATTTTCACAGCCGCAGAAAGGATCGGTGAAGGGGAAGGGAATAAGATTTCATTCATGGTGAGGGTTTTAGGGCGGGAGAGGGATTTCAAAATTTCTAATTGTTCAGAGAATTCAGCAAAGAACCTTTCTTTTGAAAATGTAGGAATTTCATATTCCAGGAACACTGATGACCGTTGACGATGAGGTGGTTCGCCATTTGGGATGCTTCCCGGTGTTTGTTTCTTAATGCAGCCCGATGTTCCTTGCTCCTAGTTGTAAAGCGTATTTCAGTTTGCCCGGTGTAGACCACTAGGAAGTCATATCATGTTAGTTGATATACACCCTCTCCTCGGATGGATCCACCTTATCTTTTCCATTCCTGAGGAGGTCCCCAATTTTCAATGATCTTATAGATCGAAACCATGGTCGTGAGTTAATAAATATTGCTATGGTAAAGGTAAAAGTGTTTCTGCTTTTTCTCAAGTTTGATTCAGACGAATAAGTTCAACGCGTTTTTGATACTGGATTAGTTTTAATCTCAATTGATCTGACAATATCTTGCCAAGAAGAGGTCAAAAAAATCAGTACTTAAAGTACTAAGTTTAACTGTTTAGTTGAGTATAGTAAAATTAACTTATAAATGTTGCATCGTGTGCATTTATTTTAAATAATAAATATCGGATATAGTAGAATTTTTAAATCCAATTCACTCGTAAAGGACTTACTTTCCCCATATATTTAATTCTTAAAGGCAACTCAAACGATTCCATGGTTTTCAGGATGCTCAAAATATGCTCTAATTTTTATTTTCATTTCCAAAAGGTTATGAGCAATAAGCTTCATTTGTTTTTAAGAATCAGATCCTGTATGGGATTTTGCTTTTACGATTTGTTTAGTTAATAGGATACAATATGAAAGTTATCGATTTCTAGCTTTGGGTACCCATTATGATAACATACATACAAACAGACGAAATTTCTATAAACATAATTTATAACAATAGTAAATCAGTTTAGGAAAGCTTTTTAATTTAAACTGCTTAAGTTTCTTTCTGCTTATTCGCTTAAAAATGAGTCCTGCTAAAATTTTGAGTCACTTACGTTGGGAAAACCATTCTTAAAAAAATTCACTTTCCCAATCAAACGCGTTCGGTTGTCGCCTCATCCTTAATAAGGTCAATGGATTTGAAATTGGTATGCGTGTGAGGCTGCCCTCGGAGGAAATTGCGGAAAAGGGATTCGGAAGGCGGACACTGAGCGATGGCCCCTTGAGGAGAGATACCGCAAAGCCAGAAAAAGAAGAAAATGGATGGATTTAGTGCACTCTGGGGGGGAAACAATGAAGGAGAGGAAAATCTCTTGCAAGAAATGGGAAGGGTAAAGGTCGCGTCAGAATACGACAAAGGGTGCAGCTTCTAATGTGGACAACTTTCCATTCTTTCTCCGGACACACGCATGGCATTCTCGTCAACTATTCCTGGGCACATACATAAGCTGTATATTTACGAATTTAGGTATCATATAGGGCATCATATTATTTCTTACGGAGAACACTGTCATCGTTCAAAAATATGTTTGGAAAAATGTTCCATGGATTAACATGTAATTACTTTAGTAATTACGACACCATAAAATGTATTACTTTAGTTTAATGATAGATCATATATATATATTTTATGAATAATAGATTTTATATATTATGTACCTATATGTATAGTGTAATTTAATCGTACAACCTACGAGAGGTTTTTGGAGGGGTTTCCCTCCCGTCTAAAAATTGCCTTTTGGCCTGAAGGCCAACTTGCAATGATATCTTGATGAAATAAATAAATATTGATATATCTAAAATCATAATGCTTGTGCGTATGCCAGTTTATATATTTTGCAATTCAATGGATGCACTGATTGTTTTACGAAGCAGTTAATCGCAGAAAAGTTAAAAAAACTATTTATTCACAAATTACTACAATTAATTATCATTTATTTTCTACTTTGGAAAAAGACTAAAAACCAACTATCTCTATTCTTAAAACAACATATATTACAACAATGTCATCATAAAATCAGTTGCGGTGAAGAAATTATTTTGCTTGATGAAATAATTTCAATAGATTTGTTGTTTACGTAAGATATAACAATCACGCTAAAAAAACATCACCCTCAATATCATGGTAAGGAGTACGTGTTAATAATGACCGTCAGTTAAATAAGAAACATAAGAAAAGAATGGAATGACTAACTTATGTAATAGTGTGTGTCCAATGTGAAAAAATCTGATGCGGCCAACACATGACTTTCTCCATATTAATTAAAAACAGAAGCCTATTCCGGTAATACATAAATAACTCCAAAACAATGAGTGTTACAGAAAAATGTTTCATGCAAAAGTTGAAGTAAAATACATTATCTATAACTTTTGTACCTAATTGTATATACCTACATTGCATTCTGACAGAGATATGTATGAAAAACTTCCATTTCTGGATAAACAACAACTCCCGGTTAACCATTATTCAAGAATAACTCCTAAACAATCAGTGTTACGAAAAAATGTTTTATACAAAAATTGTAGTAAAGTACATTATCTATAACTTTTGTAAATTAATGTTTATACCTATATTGCATCCTGGCAGAGATATAAAAGAAACAAAATTTTTTTCCGGTTACTTCCGGTCGAGTGATATTCACTAAAAACTAAGCAACTGTTGGCATTGTTAGGAAAATACTAAATATGAATTTCGGAAATGATCGGATAATTACTTTTTAAGATACATCGCCCACAATATTTTTACCGACAGACATGTTCGGGAAAATAGCGAAAACGAGCTCTATGTGTCCCAAAACATCTATTTCTTTCGAAATCTGGAGGTCGAATTTTTTTGCGAATACAATACTTTCTCTATACTACGTATAGGAAGAAAGTAAAAATGCTTATATTTTTCGACGAAGTGAAGCTTAATCTTATTGTATTCATTACATCCTTTTTTGACGGTAATTATTTGCGATGAATAAAACAGATATCATAATAATACTCATTTATCAAATACAACAGTTTTCTTAACAGAAACACAGAGATTAATCAAAACAATAATATAAAAACATGTAAAGAACAAAGAGAAAGATGAAAAAATGAACGGCATCAATTCTAAAAACATGCAAATGGGATAAGACTTTCCTTTTACCATGTAATGCAAAGGTTTATAAAATGAAAAGATTTTCATTGATCTCGAGGCCGTTTTTTGAAGCGAGAAAAAAATAATTTCTGGAGGATGTAATTGAACATATATTACTAGAGAAAAGCCAGCGGACCTTCATAGCATATTATATTTTCAACAAAAGGCTTTCCTTAAGTTTTTCCAACTCTTCCGGAATGTTTTCCTGAGCAGAAATTTATCGCGACAAATATTTTCACATTTCCTTAGAGTAACTTTTTCCCTGGCTCCTAACTTAATTTATCCGATGGAATATCTTTTTCTACGATATTTCTACATGGAATCCTCCCAGGAGAAATATTTTATTGTCGCAAAACTTTCTTAAATTTTCTTTGACTTATAGTTCCTCGAAAGATATTTGCACCTTTTTCTCAATGAAAACTAGTGCTTACCTATCTCCAATTCAATGCTCCTCTACTAGTGGCCCGCATGTAACCCTTTAGTGAGCCACATTATTGCAAAGCATTCCATTATCTAGGAATGGGACATTATTCAGATGCTTGATTACCATTTTTACCATTTAATTGTAATTAAGACTAATAATATTATAAACATTTAGCTTATATGGATAAATTCTTCTTTAGATATCTTAACTTACATTAAAATTAGTAAGAGAACGTTATTTTGTAGAATGAAACTCTAGTCCAAATGTTAGTGTGCTGAAAAAAGGATTTAGAAGTATGTTCTGAGAAATTTTTCAAGGTTAGCTACTATGAAAATGCATACTTTTTAAGTAGGATACACTTACAATCCAATATAATATTTTTTCACAAATGGTCAAAATTGTCATATGAAATGTTGATTTCGTATATATATTCCAAGTAGTTCAATACACGGAAGCTGAATAAATTCTGTTATAGAATGGAATAATTTGTCTGCAGGAGTGAATGAGCTCGTCTCCAAGGAGTATGTAAACGGAATATGTAGATCATGTATGGAAGACTGAGTTTTCCATTGATGAAGTGCAAGTGGAGTGGGGGATTGCCTAGTAGGGTGATAAACGGTGTGGACTTGTCACTGGGATTGCTAGAGAGGATGTGAAGACCAATCAGTAACCCTCTAGAAGCAAGTATGATAAATACCCACAATGAGGAACAATAGTCGATGCGTGTTTACTTCTATTGAATAACTCATGATTTATATTAGAAAAAATATTATTTACAAGTATATCTATATTATGATGGTATTATTTTGTTGCTAGAAGATATTTGTATTGTAATGGACGATAATATTACGATATATTTTAATTATTATATGTATGTACTATATTACATGTATTATTGTATGGGGTACAGAATTATCGAATTAGTTAGTTAGTTTAGTTTATTTCTTTCAAAAAGAAATCGAATTTTACAAAAATTTACAAAAAGCTTAAAAAAGCATCTACTTTAATGAATGAATTAATAATGCTTATGTCTGCAGGAATTCTTCAAGGGTATCCAACCGGGTCGTATGAAGGGATAAGTTCAAGCTGAAATGCGTTTGAAATGGTCCTATATGTATAGGGGTAATGATAATACCTAATTCAATCATCTAGTTATATTAACGGTTTTTTCTAACTTAGATTTTCAAGAAAAATTCACAAGAGAAAGAGTTAATTTTTTATAAAGCAATTTCGTAAGAGGTAAGAGAGATTGATTGTAATGGAAAGCTTGAGCAGACAGTTCATCGCAGCATCAAAACTTCACGGCTTTCAATTGCCTATGACCAAATTCCTGCACAAATTTCTCACAAACGCACCATTCACCAAATTCTCATTTCCCACGCCGTCCAAACTTTGCCGAATTCTTTCCGTTCACAACTTCCTCCCCCATTTCGAATTCCAAACAATCATCCACCCCCGACGGGGATCGAACTGCCTCCTTAACTAGCAAAACATATTTTCGACTTATCAAATTCGACAGGGCGATTGAGGCTAGAGGAATGCCTGTCTCCGACGTTCCATCCTCTGCTTCGAGGAGTTCATTTCCTTCCACAAGGAGATTGTCGGCGCAAGAAAAGGATTACACCCCTCGAAATTGCATATGCAGCAACGTCGGAAAAGTAATAACTTAAAGATGAAACCCACAGCAGTACAAGAGTGTTATTTCAAGGGTTTGTTTCCACAGCTTTTCCGAGGGACGTCATGAAGTTTGGGCGCAAACAAATGATGTTTTCCCTTCGCCATGTTTCCTCCCCCCAGAAGATGATATAACTCTCTCGTATTTAACCAAAGGAAGTGGGACGATGAAGATTTCATTCTCTGAGTAATCGAAGTGAGCGTGGGAGAGCTCCTTGCGTAAATCATTATGAAATAGTTTCTAAAAGAGCCATACTTAGCCTCATCTTGCGTCTTTTTTGGCGATTATACCCATCGTAGATTGCAGCTATTACTCTTTGGGTGAATTTTAATAAATATTCTTTATTAATATTTCGATAAAGTATTTGAAAATATATATAAAAGTTTTGGTTTACATGGAATGGAATACAATGAGAGTGCCAGAATTTTAACGGAGGTGTATTCAATTAAGATGTTAACGATAAACACATAAAAACAATTATTTTTATTCTCTTTACTTCTTTCCATAAAGTTTCGCATTGAATTTTTAATTATAAAATTTTTATGTAGGAAAGTTGCTCACTGAATTTTGTATCCTAAATATTTATTAGCATTTGCAAGATCTAGCTTTTATTATTAATGTAGTCGCACGTTTAATGCCTTGGCCACTTGGAACTGAAGGTGGTACTAGCGAAAAATATTTTTTTGGAATTGCAGATCAGGAATTACAGATAAGGTATTTAATTATTTGTAAATATTTCGAGTGAATACAAACTTATCTCAAGCTGTGCTATTGCATGGATCATTAGATACAAATTGCCGAATGACAAGTTATTGGAGACATTTATGCTATGGACTTTCTACCATATTCATTTCGTAAGCCTTGATATTTTATAAATTTCTTAGCTCAAACTTAATGCCTTAATTTTTACTAGTTATTACTTCCAAAATAGAATATTCTATAGAATATTATCTAAGGAATTAAAAATGTAACTCTCTAAGAAAAAATATTTCATAATGCTAATTTAATAAAATATTTTCTTCCAAGAGTTCCAAGAATGAATGTACATTTTTATTCGGATTTATAAAATCGTTTGTTTATAAAATTTTTGTAACAGATGATCATCGATACATTAGATAAAATACGCTTTGCATGTGCTCTTTAGGAGTTCTCTATGTCTTTTGCGGAACACTTACATTTTCTCATCTTGCTCGGCACGCTATTCAACACCTTATTCTGTTTTTCTGAATTTAAATCGGAAGGAAAGGAAACACCATTTACAAATAAACATTGTGGTATTGTAATAACAACACCCTATTGTCAAGATATCTCTAAAAAAATATTAAATCAAATAATATGTAGAATAGTAAGAAGTATTGTGTAGCCACGCCATTTGGGAAACATTCCACCAAATAATTTAAATGTCCCCAATACCAAATGAATCATGACTGCATGAATCGCTCGATTTTGAAAAATATACATCATAAGTGAGGCAAATGAATTTTTACACCAGAATGATTAAATGGATATAATACCTTCGGATTGAATAAATTGTATTACAAGGATTTAAATGGCAAACAGCCCTCGAATTAGATAAACTCATACCATGTGCCCTTTTATGTCATTATTCCTAATCTAATAACGAGCTGCCATTGCGGCAATGAATAATTTCTACCGTCATTAATCAATCTCAAAACTAATTAATTTAGCTTTCCAATAAATCTTATTATTTAAGCCCTTCAGTATACTGCTAAATATTAAAATTCGCTTTTTAGAAATTGTGATTAATTTGTTGGCCTTTCCTCTCTGGAGGGTCGCGTTACGTTAATGTATCTTTAATTATTCAATCGCTCTTTAATTTGCAGACAGTAATTTAGAATGGAAAGCCAAAAATATATAAATCATCCAAAATTTGTTACGAGGATGTATTTGTTTTTTAAGCAGTACGGAGAGTTTTGAACACGTATTCTTTATGAGGAGATTCTGCAACATCTAACTGCACGGAAATTGTTCCAAGTGACAACTAGATGATTAGGAGAATCATAATTATATATTTTATAAATTGAGTGTTTCAATATTCAAGCATTCATTGAAAACAAAAACCTACTGTTGTTTCCTAAGCTTTGATCAAATACTCTAAAGTCCATACCATAATCACATAACGTTATTAATAGAATTGTAACCAGTTGATGCGTAAACTTGATCACATACTTTCTCTTCGACCGCATAAAATACGTTAATGAGAATGCAATCCATTGACATAAAGAAAATTATGTGCTATTATTTATCAAAATATTACAACATAAAAGAAATTTTGAGTAACGCAGTTATTCAGTGAAAAGAACTAATATAGTAGAATTATGTTCCCAGTTGTAAGAACATATGAAGATAAAAGTTCTCAAAATATAGAAGATTCACCCGACTTTTTAGCCTTACCCATCTATAATAATTGATAATCTTTGGAAATATCTACTCAGAATAATCTACTTTAATAACTTCAGGCAGTTAACTTCAACTACACATGCATTTAATGCATTAGAAATTGTATAACAAGCTCTACTTTCAAATTAATTGTTACCTAAAATATAATTACCGCAGTTACATTGTTTTAACTTACTGCTCCCAATCTGGTCTGTCTTCCATCTCAAATCTTTTCACACTGGACACTCGACCCTGCGTCTCATTTGATCCATTGAACTAAATATGAATTATCATCTACATATTGAGTTCAACATTCCCTTTCTGATTTCCACTCATAAATTTCCTCTTCACAGTTCGTGTTCTTGGCAGATCTATTCGATTGATGTCTTTACTTCATTATTCCACTCCAAGACTCTAACTACTCTAACGTTTTAAACTTTTTCATTTTTTCATGCGGTTGACACGCAAAATAAACTCCTGTATTCTAAATATTTCTTAATAACTTGTTTCATATTTTTTAATGCTATGATTAATTTTATTTTATTTTTTGCTATACTTTTACCTTAATTTCCAATCATCCTTTAACTGAAAACTTAACAAATAAAAAATAATGATTTCTTTTGGTGTCATGATTCTGAAGAGGTCAGCAAGGTCCTGCGAAATCAGTTTGAAATATTATGATAGGCTATTTTTTTTCTAGTGAGTCTGAACTAATTACCGTTTGACTTATTACGAGGTGCTTGCGCAAAACGGGCGTTAGCGCTGTGCATATGAAAACCGCACGTCCCTCCATCACCAATCCCAAACCACATCGTCATCCGCCCTGAGTACCTTTCACTCCCTTTAAATTTCAGAGTTAATATTCGAATCTAATGAATGGGTAATCGACTTTTTTACCGAGACACATTATGAAGGGCTTTTTCATCCCTTTAACCATAAAAGGCTTTCGCCCTGGTTTTGATGGCTTCAGCTAAAAACAAGAGTTTTTCATTTCATTCGGGTCATGAGAATACATCGGAAATCACCGGTTTGTTGACGTTACAAATCGTGCTTTGCACCTTCCCTCGTTTATAGAGTAGAAAAATTAATGAATTCAACTATATCATGAACATTCTAGCATTACATTATCAGATATAACTATTCAAAAAAATCCTTTTAATTAATTTATTGAAGGGAATTTCTTTGATATATTGATAAATAGCTGAATCTGTCTGACTATTAGAAATAAACCCTTCGCTAACACAATGTTCTGAAATTATAATTAAGGGGATTTTTATTTTTTTAATCGACTGTTATATATGTCAACGTCACCACCATTCTTTGTGACTAACGACGGTAATTGTGTACAATAAACAAATAAAATAAAAAATACATCACTTTCAATACCTGAAGAACAAGAATCTTCGCCTCATTTCTCTAAAATTTAGGAGAACTGATATCATATCATGTTATCGTAATATAACATGAATATAAGTATTTTTCTCATCGGTATGAGCAAATTAGTTTCATAAGACAATAGACGAAATCAATTTCAACTATTCTGTACTCCTATTTTAATCATCAGCACACTATTTTGCAAGAAATCTGCCAAATAGATCGAAATATTATTTTTCGGGTTTTGCATTAATCGGGCCAAGCCTTTCCATGCATTACTTGCAGACCACATTAACTAAGAATAAAAGGGCAAAATTAAGTTGTAAATACTGGTTAAAGCAAATTTTCGTGGTATATCAAATATTACTCGAGGATTCCAAATACTTGCGAGTCTATTTATTGCCAAGTATACTTTTCGAGGAAACTAGTTCTTTACATTCCTAAATAAAAACTCAAATGAAAACTAACGAAAAATTCACTATTCTAAATAGTGTAATATCATATAGTAGATAAAAATTATATCAGCTCATTCCAAATGTGTGTTAATTAGAGAGCCAATCTTGAGGCACAATGATCGATAGAAAAGATACAAGGAGGACCAAAGTAATAATGTTCACCAATGAACTTCTTAAGAATGAAGACATCGAACTTTCCTAAGTGAATGGTAAGGCACATCGCCTTACCCAGGTAAGGTAATGTGTCCTCCGATAATTATAATTTACGCTCAGTCTTAACCTTCCCTTGACTTTATATCTATCAAGGAACGTCACAAATCTAAGCATTACGTTCGGCATATCCGTCAAAAAATTACCAGAAGACACTTCCAAGGATTGGGAGTGAATTGTTTAAAGATTACGCGATTATTTTTTCTGTTTGACTTTCTTTCATCATATAATTATTATTTTTCATATTATTATGTAATTTCTAGGAAATATATGGATTTATACTATTGCCAAAATTCTTCGACAGCTTAGGTCATTTCGTACCTGGGCTCCTACCGAGAAGGGAACCCGGGACCGCTTTCACCAAAGCCGAAAGCGGGAAACCTGGAAAAACAGCAGCTCTTGCTAGGAAAATTAACTTTAGATTTTCATTGATACTATGATATTATTTTTTAAAGCTATATTTTGAGAATGTGTTTTCTTGAAAAGCGAATTCCCCCCTATTTCAAATTAAGCATTGTAGTAAATAGATAAGTTTAAGTATGAGCTCGATTCCACCCTATTCTCTATTTAGGCGATATCTGTAATTGGTCCCCGGAAACAAAGAGATGTTCGCGATACAAGAGTACGGTGAACAACGAAGTTCAGCTTTGGCAAATATATCTTTTATAACGCGATAGCCGCTTGTATCGCGTGTCTTCGCTATCGAGGAAGGAAAGCGATCGAAATTTCCGATTCGAACTTAAAGATAGGACCACTTCCAGCAGCCGCATCGATAAACTCAAACATGAAATGTTTCTTCGCCTATTCCTCATTTTATCATTCGTAATATGCACGAAAACAGACGAGGATTGCCAGTCGCAACAATGCTCTTCAGCGCAGACATCAACATATGAAAATATCGTCAAGACCGCTGAAAGCGTTCTGAGCAAACAAGACGAAAAAACTCTTCTCAGAAACAAAAGAAGTGTGGATTCCGAGGCAAGGGAGCTTGACTCGACATCTGTCCGAGAGGTATATGCAGTCCCTTTTTTTAATGACTTTATCTTTTTTCACTCCGTAAGAACAAACAAGTCGCTGTATCGAACGAGAAGAATGAAAATTCAAACAGCTCCCGTTTCTAGATGCACAGAATTGCTGGAAAAGCGTGGTGTGTCACCACCGCGGGCGAATTTCCAATGCGAATATTAGAGTCCTGAATATGTCGAGCTGCCCTCTAGCCTTGGGGGTCTCCACTTGGTCGCGGCCGAAGATTCGCTCTTCAAAGAGTGACGCAGTTCAAGAGCTCCGAGGGGTCCGAAAGAGTTCCCTTTGTCACTGGAGTATTTATGGGACCCGGAAAAACAGTGCCGTCCTCCATGGCTAATCGCTGAGCATATTAGACGATAGCTTTATTTTCGGCTGCTATCTCTAATTTTCCTTGTGTCCTATTGGTGCTGCTCTCATACCCCGGGAAACAGTCTTCCGAAAGAAGTATAAGTGTCGAACAAACATGGATTACGGATTTGAAGCGCGACAAAGCTAGGATTAAAAATAGGAGAGGATAGAGAGACAGTCCTTCACCTAGTTTGGGTCCCTTGTGTCTGATAACAAGAAGCGCCATCAAAAGTTATGAATCTATTTTCCCTGAGCTTGCGCCGGAATTAAGTGATCTTAAAGGCCACTTCTGTGGAATTCGTCTCTTTTCAAAGGCTTCAAAAGAATGAATGAGGAACTAGGAGATTCACAGTGCTAATTTTGTGGACGATGATATGAATATGTTATGTTACACAGGTAGCTTCCCCTCTTTCTGATTAGGAAAACGTGTTTGTTCTTTCCTTTGTAACATTTAGCATTATTCTCAGAAAATCAATGAGTTATATTACATTTTTGTAGCATGTCTATCAACTTCTTTACCATGAATTTGATTATTTTGTAGTTTATTTATTACAGCTTCCCAGAAATGAGGGATTTATCTACATTAGAGGATACAGTTGAAATACTAAGATATATTGTTCTACGCTTCCCTTAATATCCAATTTGTAGTATTAAGCTTTAGTACCGTTTGATAGCTTTTCTATTCCAAAATATAATATATTCTCATAAATGAAGGCAGAAAAGGAAAGCATTCTAGTAGTATGTAATGAGGGAAAGAGCTACAAATGCTATTTGTATATTAATACCACTGCAGTGAGTATATGTACTTACAAATAATTGTATGCAGTATTTCCATGTTATGCGAAGCGGTCATGTTGAGAAGAAAGAAAACAGAAAAAAACTGGAGAAATGGATCGTCAGTTCGTTTTGCAGAAACATACACAATTTAAGCAAGTACGTCAGAGGTCATCGTATCATCATAAGTGCTCCAGCAGAAGTACCTAAGCAATTTGGTCTCTTCTAAGTCGAAGAAGAGGCGTACAAGACCGCAATCTAATTTGATAGAAAAAATAATCCAATATGATACCACCGCATAAAATATTCTTCTGCTAACTAAAGATGAGTATGAAACGTCAACAGCATATCCACTCCCTGACATTTTCATTTATTTATTTACAATTTTAGCCGCAGTTAGACATCAGTCTGGTGGCAGATAATCTCAATATATAAAACATACAATTAGTAATTAATACACATTCCATAAAGAATACAATCAATTAATAATACCAATAAAAGAAAATAATCACATTACTGTAAATGTGTGATGGAGTACTGTATACTAATGTATTGTAACGGCATTATGTCATTATGATTATTTCCTTGTATTGTACACAATTTTGTAAGGCAATTGTTTTTATTTTCGAAAAACGCCGCATGTGGCGCTAGTGGTCTCCTTGACCCCAGGCGACGAAGTGAGAGTGGCAGTGGGAAAGGTGGATAAGGAGAGTGGCAGTCGAGAGGAGAAAGAGGACTGTGGCAGTCGGAGGAAGGCGGGCCAACCTGCGCTCCGCGTCCACCAGAGGATAACATTTCCATTGGTTTTCTTTTCTTTCTTCATTCTCTTTAATATTTTTGTTATTTCAATTGAAATTCTTTGTAAGTCAACGCCTTTGCTATAAAAGGATCCGTTACAGTATTTAAAAGGAGAATTTATAAGTTACACCCAACAAAGTACCTATTGATTTTTTGTATTTTATTTCCTTGGCCACATCAGTAATTCATCAACCCACTTTGCGCTGCGTGAAAAATGCATACTTGAAGTATTTAGGGATATTATTTGAATAAAATACAGTTTATCGAAAAATTACTGAATAAAGGAGAGAAAAATACGCACATTTTCAAATATACCAGTAGTGCAATGACATTTATATATATATACCAATGGAAGACATATACATTATAGACATATACATTATCTTCTGAACTTACTGAGAATGGTACAGTATAGCAGACACACGAAATCCGATCTTAAATCCATTTTCAATGCGTTACTCACCATTTCAATTGACACGGTTGGTCAAACATGAGATTGGTTTCCATTCTGCTCAATAAAGTCGTTTGCATGTGTGGATTATCGAACCACATCAATTGGTCAAGCACGAGCAGCCTCTGTGGTCCACCATACTCAATGAGGAGAAAGACAAGTGCGAATCCATGGAGAATCTGATGTAGGGTGAAGAAGCTCTCTCATGTGGAAATAACGAGTGAAGGGAAGCGACCAATCAGAGCTCTGATTTCAAGGCAGCCTAAGAAAGCCTCTTGCTCAAACTATGGGAGGAGTCCTCTGAAAGATGAGTAGTAACAGTGGACAAAGCAGAACCACTTCAAAAGAAGATCCTACATTCTTTTGAGGGCTCCTATTTCTTATTCGGGGTAGTTGTTAACCTCAATTAAGGTATTAGAACTTTAAACATCACTCGATAGTGAATAAAGGTTAAAACTTATCAAAAACCCTTTTCAACGAATGACAGGTCATGAAAACCCTTTCATTAAATAAAAATGTAACTATGTATATGTAAAATAGGAAGAATTTCTCCACAATTCTTCCATTATTTCTTTCTAGTCATGCCTTTTTACGAAATCCAGCTAACACATATAGAATATATATGTAAATGGAGATATATTAAATTAAATTAAAATAGAATCGAAACATCAAAGTAAGTAAGGCGGTAAGGTTAAGAAATTAAATTTAGAAAACTTAACGCACGCGTAACATAGGTTCAAATATCTGAATATTTTCAATTACTACAAATGGTGCTTCATTAAAGTTCATTAGTTGCATTTTTTAAACTTGAATATCTTTCGGAGAATTCAAAAATAAAATGTACCGTATGATTCTAAAATTCCTATTTTGCCTTTATCGTTTAACCCGTTTTAACATAATTCGATTCAAGAAATAGTACATTCCTAAATATAGATTAAAGGTTACATCGAAGAAAACTCATAAAATAAAGTGTATCGAAAAATTCAGACATCAAGGTATGGTAAAGGATACTTTCATCAGGAGCAGAAGAGAGACTTGAAGGACACGAGCTCAAAGAATCATCTCGAGAAAGTTTGGAGGTAGCTCTTGAGGAGACATTGCGTAATATGAAGAAGAGGAAGACGAAAGACAGAATTCGAGAATTAAGTTACCGAAAACTCCGCCATAACGGAACCTGCAGGAAGTGAACTCAACGAGCCACCAAGTGAGAGAACCTCAGAAAAGGATGTCATAATTCTTGCTGATGATAATGGCGCGAACGTAATCCATCGGACTAAATTACATTAAAATAGGAACCTATGACTTTAATTTTTCAAACAATAATACATAATTAGCAAAATCCGTCCGTCCCATCTCTATATCAGAAACTATTTGTCATAGAGCTATGAGACAAACTGCATTGTATTTCTAATAAGCTGAAAGCTCCACGAAAACTATTCTCATCTCTATGAAGGCTCGGTTTCGAACCCAGGACTTTATAATACTTCTCCATAAGGATTGCACGTAAAGTTCGTTTTTGTACATTGAAGGCTTAGTTACTTTTACAGATTTAAATCCCCGAGTAATGAAGAGTCTACTGTATAGACTTTTAAGCGTCCAGAACGCTTAATAAAGGAACAAGTAGGTTTGCAATTGTCGCTAAACTCCTCTCCAGGTGTGCCCTCCAATAACAGCCTTAAAAATTCTAATTTATGCATCTGATAATGGTCGATTCAGAAAAAAACACATAGCCATTAACTTACGTTTTTCCGATAGGGGCTTTGAGCTATTCACGGACTGTGAAAAAAATTTCGGATGTCAATCTGTACCTTATGAAATCCAAACTAAACTCTCCTTCGAACTGTTCATTTAGAATTTCTCAAAAGCACTACTCAGGGACCTAGCTTTCCATTCACACCCTAAAAAACAGCCACCTGCAGAAGATCTAACTGAGCGTTTTATCAATCTGTTTGTCTCTTAAATGTAATCTTAATCTCTGTTTTCAGGGTGAAAGTTTCGAATTACTTCTCGAATGTTCCCTTGTATTTTTGCGAGGAGTAAACGAATCAGCACTTTCGAATTTTTTTCATGGTGATCTCATCTTATGGTGTACTATGTATCTATCTGAAATATAGGCTTAAGAAGTGTACGCGTTGAACATTTTGCGCAAAAAACTTGTATCGTAACGTACCATTGATATCGATGTCGTACTACCGAAAACGTCACCTGCTGGAATCGGAGCTATATTTACGGGTCTTCGAAGCTTTTGCTGAATTTATTAAGCAAACACGTGACTAGCAGTGTATCTCTAAGACTTGCGTGATGATTGGGGTTTTATACTCTTCAGCTGAAAAAAATCTTAGAGCTAGTCATAAGACTTGACTCTTGGGGGGGGGGGGGGTGAACCCCTACAACACCCCCTCGCTGCGCCACTACCTCCTCCACATCTTTCATTCAACTTCTAGCTGGTCTTCCACGTTTCCTCTTTTCAGGGGGTATCCACTGGAAGATCTTTTTTGGCTATCTATTATCATCCATCCGTTGGCGGTGTCCATACCACGTCAGCCTCTTTGTTTCTATTGCCTCTATAATATTTCCTTCTACCTGCATAATCTCCCTAATTCGATCATTTTTTACATGGTCCAACCTAGAGATACGGCAACTTCTTCGCCAATAGTCCATCTCCAGGGACATCAGCTTTCCTTTATCCCTCTTGGTCACTTCCCATACCTCTGCTCCATATGTACTAATGCTTTCGACAAAAGTTTTGTAAATAGTTGTTTTCGTTTTTTTTGGAGATTTTATCACTATCAAGGAAAACGGGCAATTAGTCTCCTAAACCCAACTCTGTGGAGTTTCACTAATATTCTTAGCTTAAAATTCCATCCTGATTAGGATTTATTAAAAAAATAGGGTCTTGATAAGTTTTATATTGAGTCATCCATATTTAAATGTTGTATATTTAATAAAAGATTTAAATTGATATAAGATTAAGATGTACACGGTGGCACACAATAGAGAGAAAACAATAACTTTCTTCTCCCGCTTGAATCAATCTAAATTTATTTTTAAATGAGTAAACCGCGTTCCCTAGCTTTGAAATAATATTGAGGAAGACTATTATTCCTGATTATTTCCTCCTCGAAATTCCCTTTAGAATCCCTTTACATGTTTAGACAATGTGCATCTACGTTGGCAGGAAATACTCCCACGAAGAGGAAATAGGAAATAGTTGTAATTACATTCCATTGCTGCATTTACATTGCTACGCGACTGTATTTAGTTACTGCTGGAGATCAATGTACACATGCAGAAATGGGAAATCAGGGAGCTGCGAGACAAAGATTTTAAATTTGATACAGGAAAACTGAGGGAGTCAGAAATATTAATGCTTTCGAAATATAATTATGACAGATTGGAAAGCAATAGGCCGTGGTACACCAGGTGAGAGCTTACTCTTACTACCACTCGCTGTTTTATCGTAGCAATTCTTTACAAATCGTATCGCCTTTCGTTGTACTATTTCTAAATCCCGAATATGACATTTCTCGGCGGGGTCCCATACACTACATGCATACTCAAGGTGAGGCCTAACTAACGCTAAGTAACATCGCTCGCGAACCTTTTCTTCTCTCCTACCGACTATTCTTTTAACGAAGCCGAGTTTCTCAAGTGCTTTTCCACATATATTTCGGATGTGGGCACTCCATGATAGATTATTCGTGAGAGTTACTCCAAGATACTTTACCGATTCTACTGTCGTTAGGTTTACCCCTCGGAGGCTATAAGAATAATTATTCATTATAGATTTACTTTAGAAGAAGTTAACTACCGAACACTTTTCTACATTGAGCTCTAATTGCCATTCATCGCACCATTTCTTAATTCTATCTAAGTCGTTCGAAAGGGTTAATCTATCCTCTGAACTAACTATTTCCCTGTAAATGACCGTGTCGTCTGCGAATATCCTAACATTGCTTCCAATGTGATTGCTGAGGTCGTTGATATATACTAAAAATAACAACGGTCCAATTACACTGCCCGGAGGGGAAACGTGTACATTAAGAAGGAAGAAGTCAAACGTTTGGAGACTTTCGAAATGTGGGCATAGCGTAGAATGAAAAAGGTAAGTTGGGTTGATAGAAAAACATACATGGAGGTGCTGGAGATGATTGGGGAGGAGAGGGCTTTAATTAAAATGATAAAGCCTCGACAGAGGAAATGGGTGGGTTATATATTTAGAGGGGAGGGGTAGCTAAAGAATGTAATCGAGGGTATAATTCAATGGAAAAGGCAGAACGGAAAACATAGACAAAAGATATTGGATGAAATAAGGGGTGGGGGTAAATAGACATTGTGAGCGATCATGAACCTACCGAAAGGTAGAACACTCATGCATGTATGTTAGTGCTTTTGTAATGAAAGGGGTGCAGTAAGTACCATGTTGCTGCGGTGGAAGTAATATGCAGGTTAGACTGACCAGACAGGGGAGGTGAAGATAAAAGAGAACAATCCAAGAATATACAATTAAAACCTTATATGACCACCAATCACATTCAGGGCACGTTATTCAGTTGGAAAACCGAGAGAGAGAGTGAGGAAACTTGAATGTAATTCTATTTGGAGAGTTTCATGAGGAAATAACAATGAGCCAATTTGCACTTTATTACTTCGGCAATTACGTAAACGAATGACAAACGTTTGTTTCATCAAACTCAGCCTTCCGATCTATGCTGTATTGTTGAATCTGTCAATACACGACATCCGTTTATCAAGGCAATATCACCTTAGGGTATCAAGCAGTCTCGGAGACCTCAGACTCTTTCTTTCTTTTGATCCTTTCTTTAATACCGTTGGTACTTTTCTAAATTGGCCCCAAATACTGCCTTGCTTATAATTTTCAATTTTCTCAACGGTAAATATATATAGTTAAATAAATTGGAAGTAATATTCAAATAGGAGCACTGACAAAAATATTCAACGCATGAACATCCACATTATATTCACTCAAAGTGTTGTTAGAGCACGGATGAGTACGGTACAGAAATTTTTCCTCTCCCTTGGAAAGTATTTATATCCATCATCAGCTGAAGATTATAAGAGGGGCAATAAATCGATCGAGGCGCCCATGAGCTTTCAGAGCCTTCAGTAAGTTTTATTTTACTATTGGTACATAAAGATGGATATTTGGTACCATTGCTTGATTATACCTAGGGGAACCTGAATATCAAATGTTTGTCTTGTAAAGATCTATTATATGGATGAAAGAACTCGTGCTTTCCTGGCGAATGCTGCAGATGATGTTTTCTCAGGTTCTCCACCAGGTTAGATGTTCCATTGTTCACGTTTCGATGGCAGAGTCCACTATCGAAACAAATGGAAATTCTAACCTGGTGAAGAACCCGAGAAAACTTCTTATGCACCTAATATACCAATCGCCAGAGAATATGAAGAAGTAAAGAAGAAAGAAGATGAACATACCTTATAGCTATCCTCCAAATAGGGCGGTCTTGAGACATCAATTCCAGCAATTACATTCCAAAACACCCAACTCGTAGCACCGAATATAAATCAAACTGAATAGTAGTGCTTCAATGACTATCACACTCTCAGAGCACAGAAAACACTGAAGTACTGCTGCCTTACTTCCACTCTCACGGTAACCAGTAACGAAGCCAAGGGGAAGGTCTCGGGGTCGTCCTTGGTGAGACCTTAACCTCCAACCGCGAAGACCGCTGCATTACCTCCAGTCGAACGGCACGAGCAATTCAAGGTCCAATGCCTACAATGCTTCCTTAGACCGTGGAATCCAAAGTCCTCATAGTTTCGACGGCCGAAAAGAGGCTTCTACCGCTGTTGCAAACTCGGTGGAGGGAAGGCCTTGCATGTCTTGGAGTCCAACACATGGGCTACGAACAAAAAGGAAAAGAAGCAGTGAAAATTCATCTCACAAGGTTGTCCCAATACAAACAATAATAGCGAGAGGTGATAAAGATAATAAAAGAGAAGCATTGATAAGAAATGCTTAACAGCAAAGAAGTGACGCCAATTCACAAATGCTAATAGCATCGATCAAAGTCTCAAGAGCTAAATAAAATTCCAAATATAATTAAAGTTATTTACAATGTATCGTTGACATGTCAATATAACATTGACTCATTTAATCGAAATACGTTAGTATTATCTCAGAAGACAGTCCACACGCAAGAAACACGTTCACACAGCTGAGACTACTCAAAAAGAGCGGGAGAAAAACGGAAGTACGCGGAAATTTTAATAAAGAAATCATTCCTCTTTCCCGCCCATTCCAGCCGCGCAAAATTCAATTCTAATTTCGAGGGAACCAAAAAACTCGGCCGAAGCTACCAAGTTTTGTTATGCTTCTTTATTAGGCTGAAGATTATTTATGACATTTAGTTATCATTTCTTATTCTAATGCATAGTTCATTTTACAATAGAAATACGAGTACGTACAGTAGAAATACTAGTTATTTACACCATTTCATCTCCTTATTTTGTGTGGATATGTACTGTTATCCATTCAAAGGAAAATATAAATGCAAAATGAATATTAAATTTAAATAAAGCATGAATGCATCCCGGAGGAGAAAGAAAACTAATTTTTACAAATGATTTTATTAAGTGACCAGTTTCGCTAAGCATCTTCAGGACCCTCAACGGAATTGGTCGCATAATAAAATCGCGTGGATAAATTACAACTTAATTTTTCTTCCTTTTGATGTGATGGCTTTCCACGAACTAAGGGCGAAACATATTGATTTAATTAAAATCATTAATTGATCGAGTACAGGAAGGCTTATTTTAGAGGAAATCTATCTTATTGAAGAATTTGAATCACACTTATCAATTACACTAAGCAGGCAAGTTATAAGAAGTAGTTGTATTTCCCAATTTTCTTTTCGTTATGATATTTCAAAATCTAAAAATATTACAATTCGGCGCTTTTTCCTGCCAGGAAAATTTATAATCACTTAAAAACATCTTCCAACTATTGTAGGTTAAATTCAAAACACTTTTCCCTTGACATGAAAAATTTTTGGACATAGGAGGGGTAAAAAGTACTCTCTCAGCTACAAATTTCGGTTGCGTTAGGTACTAACCTGCATCATCTTTAGTTTTGTTTCGAATTCAATTTTTTTAAAGAGGAAAAGTTGTGGATAAAATATTTTTAAATTTCCGCAAAGAAAAAATGGTTAAATTCAGGGTATATGTAATAAAAAATTGAAATATACGTCACCCTTGGAGATTGTACGGTAAACTTAAAGCTTTCTTATGGCACACCGGCTGACACACATAGTTCAACATTACGACGATTAAGTGGTAGATTCAGGATACGATGAAGATGCGTAGCGGAGGAAAATAGTTCAGTGAGAAGGGTTTTAAATTTACTTCACAGATAAACTATTATTTATCGCTTCGAAGTGGGGATGAGTGGAAGAATGTGGAGAATTTAGCTTCGAGGCGAGAAGGGGATTGAAGATGTGTTCCGAAGAATTCCCAAACTTAGAGTAGGGACTAATAGAATCGAGAAGTAAGGGATAAGAGAATTGGCTGGAAGTCGAGAGCGTGGGGAAATACCTAATAAGGTTGCAAGGACTCCGAAGGTACCTTGTCCTTTTTCAATCCATGTTAATAGCTATTTCTCCTCGCTACCCTCTTCTCAATAATTCTTAATGCTATCATCGATTTATGTCTAAAATAATATAGATTTCTCATTCTTCATACCGATGATCATTATGCTAAAACAGAAAATAGTTGGCCAAAAGTATTGAAGCGTTTTTTTTTTACTCTGGACTTCAAATGTCCACTCTTGAATTGGCTGTGTATACGACTATGCATTAACGTAAATAATTACGTCGATTTTAGGGGATTCAAATTATGATGTTGAACAAATGTTAGAAAGAGCAATTGTAACCATAAGTCTGTGATATTTAATCTTTGTTTATTTTGTCGATCCATGCTTATAAGATCAAAGAACTTAACCATTAGTTTTGATATGTTTTATCTCACCAATCTAAAAAATTACCCATCTACATTCCTTATTCCTTCTTCTCATTCACTATCCACCTTTCAGTTCACTCAACATTTTTAAGCCGAAGTAATCGTTATGGTATCATCTAATGTTAAGTGGTTGTCTTATCCTTAATAGTTCTTCAGAAGTTGGGGTAGTTTTGCATATAAACACCCCCGCCTAGTGTCAAACATAGAACCCTTTTTCGTCAGGAGCAAACGCGCTACCCACATGGGTATCTAGAAGCTCCATTGCATGTTAGGTAATTTACTGCTGATTCACACATTATCCCAAACGACCCTATTTTATCATATAATCTCCAAATAATAATGGTGATTTATTTGTCTCTTTGCAATAAGAATAAATCATACAAATATTATATTAATTAATAATATAGATAATTTTGTGTGTTGCTATATTTGTCAGCCTAAGGAAATCAAAAAGTAAATTTTTCCAATATAGCATTGGTATAGGTATTCAGATGTAATATGTCTGATAATTTTACTGTCCTAATGCTGGCTAGATCATCCCCCCTACTATATTTATGAATGGCTATGAATGGGTAATGAAACATGCAGGCTATGTGAGGTGTGAGGATAGTTTACCCTTGCTTTTCACTTAGCCAGATTCAGTGAAATTAATTAACGTAAATGAAGCACAACGATTAACCAAGTGAAAATTTTCGTGAATTTCTATGAGAAGAGACTTACTTTGATTAATGTCATTACTGAATAACACTGAAAAGTCAGCTTTCGTGTAATCATGGAAATGAAGAAATCTGTACAAATATTAACATTTTTCTCTATCCCCTAATAGAAGAAAAATAAAAGTATACTACTACTAAGTATCAGTACTTCCAGTCCAGTATTATATCCAAGTTGCCATGGTAGAAGGATCGATGCAGTATAAAGAGGTTAGGAGAACAAAAGAGATTACCTGAAGAGAGGACTGTAGGTAGATCTCGACAAAATGTGTTATCCCAGGTGTTTACAAACAACATCTGCGAGTATATGTAGCAGCATATATTCCCTGATTGGGTTTGCAGAAATCAGTTCTCCATAAGGATACTGTCTAATCATCCGCTGATCAGAGAGTTACCCAAGGAGACCCGAGAAATTCCATAAAGAAGGGCATCATTGATCTCTGCGAGAACTCGAAGGCGCCGTGAAAAGGTGGAAAAATGAAGAATGTTTCCAAAGGACAATATGAGAGAAGTTTGTCGAACAAAGAATAGAGTCCCTTTCGCAGTGTTGCGGTCATTGGGGAGTTCCGAAGGGCCGAAGGAAATGGAAGGCCCAGGGAACTTGGCTGGAATCAGAAAAGTTTACCCTGCCGTCAATCCGATGGATGTTTTCGCCGGACGACGATCGATCCCGAAGGCGCTACTCTCGCACCGCGTGGAAGATGCCTTTCTCTAATTTCAGTCCTTTTTTTAGAGAAGAAAGGTCTCTTTCCTATGAATGCGTTTGCGAAACCTTTCTCCGAGTCAGATTTCCGCATATTACGATTCTATTTTTCAGCGATGGGAAATGCGTCGTATCTCACACAGGGATGGATAACGGATTCCGTTTAATTCTGATTTTCGTTTAATTTGCTCCTTTTGCTGTGAAATCGGAAGGAAGAATCTCGTGACACGCCCATTTTTCGCACCGACCCGAAATTTGAGATTTTTTACGCTCTCCACTTTTTGAAATCTCCTCTTTGAAACAGCTCATCTATCCACGCCTTCTTCAAATGAAGGAAAACGAAAAATAATTTGGTAGAATATAGATATGCTGAAACGATCCAGAGTATCAATTAATCTGATTAAAACAAAAATAAGTCTTTAATCTTATGTAATGAAAATTACGTTCTCAGCTCCACTAATTCTGCGTGATTAATTAATTTTAAAAAATAGAAAATACCGAAAATTAACGCCATGAGTTTACTGCTACCATTTCTTTAAGTTACAATCATAGCATATAGCTTGAATGTAGAATCGGTGAAAATTTAATCTTTATCCTAACAGAACTCGGCCATTCATTTGTTCTTTTCATTTTATTGTTATCTTCCTCTGGCAACATCGCCGTTAAATTTGATTTTATTTCACCAGAATAATTTTCTGATCGTTCTAAATTATAGTATAAATCCGTTCTACTATTAGCTATACATCCAAACGGATTTCTGAATACGGATCCAGATCAAAACAGGAATTCTATTTCAGTAAAAAAACTAAATTCTACTCCGTAGAACATTTTATCATGGCGAAGTCTCAGCAACTAAGCTTCTTACATTATTCCAATACTGGTAAATCCAACTGATCTTCCCACGATAAAAATTATCTTCTGAAATGAAATCGGGTTAAAAAATTATCTTCACAGCAAAAGGGAGAATAGATAATCGTACTTCGTTGCACATATTTCATGATCATTTAGCTGAGTATGTATATATTCATTTAGCACTAATTTTCGTACTAAACTTCACTTACATTACAACTGACGTCTCATTTTCAAACAAGCCCTGGAAGAATGCACTCATTACTCCTATTTATCTTGTTATATCGGTACAATTTCCGGTAAAGCAGGACTTTTAATTCAATTCCCCATTTTTGCGGGGGACACGGCTGATAAATAATCACCCTACAAATTACGGCTTCGTTTGTTTGGGCGAACTCTTCAAACTTCTCCGTCAAATTAAAAATGAAAAATCCTCCTCGCGTATCCATCTGCCCCTTTGATTTACAGCTCACTTCAAAGCGGAGAATATATTTCGCGAATTTTTCTCTTTTTTCCGCTCACATTTGCGAGTCGAAGGGGGATACATCGGTAGAAAACGTAATCATGCCTTAACAAAACCTTCATGGACCGCCCGAATGGAGCAAATTACTTCGGAACGTGATACAATATCCCTCCGCAGATTTCCATCCGCCGTGCTTGGACATAATCCTTAGCATCAATAAAACGCTGACGTTTCCAACGGTCCAGGAGCGCAGCACGTGATTAACACGGAAAACGAAATTACCCACTCCAATTCCCACCCTTGTTTTTCCACTTTTCGGAACACTAAAAAGATTCTCTCTTAAATGGGTTAAGGTGGATTCGGCGAAATATTCTCGCCCCCCTACGGAACTCTTAAAAATTTCGACTCCTTTTATATTCTCCGAAAAGGGTTTTTGAAGTTACTGGGAAATGAAGTGGGATCTCGCGATTCAAGCGGTAGATGGAGCTGAAAAGACGGAAGTTTCTCAGAGGAGATAAAAGTATTGACGAAATAAAGTAGATATGCCCGTGGGAAATAGCAGGGGCAAGGCGGAGAGAGGCATATTTCGGAGTTTGAATGGGGAGGCATTTGGTGCGGGGGGATTAAAGCAAGGTGAGAGGGGGGAGGTTGGAAAGGGGTGAGGGGAAAGGTGGAGGTGGTAAGGGGGAGGAATAGTGGGTATGTGGGAAATTGGAAGAAGAGCGGAATTGAAAGTGTGGGATCAATACGGAGGGGAACCATAAATGGTTCTTTAATGGAAGCGAGCCCTAACTCATAACAGATCACCGATTAGAAAGCCATCGAAAAGAGGAATGATAGCAATGCATAGCGAGAGCCAAATCGCAGAACAATAAGGTTCGAGTTTTTTTGCGATATGTGTGTTAGCAAAGATGAGAAAATACCCGGCAAGACCGACGTTTCGAAGGGGCAGGATTGTCGTGTCTGTCTCAAAAGAGAGAGGACGCGGATCTGCGGTCACATCGCTTGTCAGTCTCCCGCCTTTACGGAACTATTTCTCCTCGTGGAGTAATCAATGACGTCACAAATACATTCCTACGCCTGACGTCACGTCACTCAATTCTAACATGTGCATGCAGGCCCTCTTCCAAGATCAAAGGATTGATATCGAATCAACATACCCGAAGAGAATATGAATACTCTGGTGGTTAAATGACCAGGTCATAAGGATCCATGCTAAATTTCAGAACTGCTAGAGATGTAAAAAGGGAAATTCAAACGTGAAATATTCAGAAAAAAATAAAGTCTTAAACGCACAAATATTCCACTCGAAAGACTACACATCAAGTAGAAAAATACATCGGAATAAAACTTCATGGCTTAATGAAATCAAAAACGGGCATTTTGAAATAACCCATACAAGAGGATATACAGTTATCAATCTTTAGTGACTGGATGCCGCCTAATCCATAAATTTCCTTAGAGAAAAATTACATTGTTGGTGGAAATACTTTGACGACATCCATCAATAGAGAAAGAATTAATTATTCTGTCTCAATTTAATATTTCTTCAAAAATGCATCTCATATTCGTAGTTCAGACCTCTTGAATATTTCTAATTCTTCTTAAGACAACAAAATATAGAGAAAATTCCCTTTCAGAAAAAATACAATAATGTATATTTGATTGACTAATCACCTGGAATGTCGTAATTCCAACGATATTATTATTTTACTAAGCAATAAGTAATAGTTGTGAGTGTGAGTAAATATTTATGATATACTATCTTTTATAAGATATTTTCTTGTCATAATAAGAAATAATGCAATTTTTATCATTATATTTCCCCCAGATGGAAACGAGAGATCTATGGAATTTTTGAGTAAAAAAAAAGATTATAAATAGATTCTTCAACAGAATTTTTAGGCATTTCTGTAACGAAGCATATTTTCTACTTAATCATGCTATTCAAATATTTTCAGCAGTACAATAGGCTGGAAACTTTTCCAAAGTAAGTATCAAACTTTCCAAGATTTTATTTGATAAAGTTTTTGTTCTCAAAAAAAAAGGATTTTTTACATCTCACCAACTGCTGCGACAGTGCTATAAACAACATTGCTGTAAAGTGTGAAATGGCACAAGCATTTAACGAAATATCTAGTTCAGGTGTTTTATTGGAGGTAAAATAAAGTTTGTAGGTTCTTTATCACTTCAGCATTAGGTTACAACTCTCTACGAATGTTTTTCTTAGAGGGGTATCATCTAAGATAAGCGAACTATTTGTAGGTACATTTTACGAAGCTACGATAGACCATAATGGAATTTTTGAAAACATGCTATTCTTGGAATATGTTGAAAAATAAGGTGAGCTGCAAATACTTTAACCCAGGAAAGTAAGTGAGCTGAATTTATGACATTAACAATAATCTGAAATTTGAGTATTAATATTTATAGAGTTACAAGCAAAGCATTTTGAAGCAAAGCATATATAGTATTATTTCCTATCTCTCACATGCATCTCCGATTCGAGCCTTCTGTAGTACATTTCACGATGAGCAGAAGTGTGCGGCTTTAAAAATTCAAGTCTAGAGCAAACAGTGCCATTGCGCAAACTATCACAATGCTATTTCACTACAGTATGTAACATAGAAATGTTCAATATACTCGTTATACTACAAGAATTATTTTAATGTCGCACTATCATAAAATTTAAAATGAATTAAAGGAAACATGGATGATTTTGAGTATTTCAATTATTATATTAGTAGAGTTTTCTTGCTAGCATATCTTGATGAATTGACTATTTTTCCCTTTCTATTTTGCACAACATAGAGAAAAATGTATCTTTCATCAGCTCACAATCTTTTCTATAGCTTTAATGCCATGAGGCTACTGAGGTATGTGTGAAGGTAATGAATAGAACTTAATAAGGTGGAATGTGAAGAAAAGTGTTACTCTAAGAGTCACTCAGCTTCACCCCCTACTTCGTAGCCAATATTTATAGGGTTAGGTACCAACCGTTTTTCAGGCAGAATACTTTACAGGCAGTATTTGAGGGTAAATTAAAATTTTACCAAAAATATCAAACCGTATTTATTTCTCTCATAATATACAAACACATCTGAGAAGCAATGAAAACGAAAGAAGTTTTGTTTTCACTTTTTGGAGACTAATATTTTCTTTGGACCCATATATATTCATATTCATATGCTGTTTTTCCAAGGAAACACTTTGAATTCATTCGTCTCCAAAAATATTTAATTATAGAAAAATGTTTTGCATATAAGCGTCTCGGAGAAAGTTCAATGATAAGGTTATGCTGAAAGATCGGAAAAATTAAGTTTTTTTAACAATTTAATTACTGCGCTATCTTTATAAACAGAATCTGACGAAGGAGATATTCCTTGGTTCAATAACCTCCATTGCTCATTTTAAATATTCATGAAGAGCGGAACCTTCCTCCTTTATCAAGAGTTCTCTAAGAGGATAATTATTCTCCATTTCCTCCCTTCACCATAGTTTCATCGATGTTGTCATCAAAGAATAAATTCATCTTGCAAATATTATCTTTTACTTCTACAGCAAAACAATACTAATTTTTAGAAGCAATAAATACTGAACTTATTCCCTCAGCATTCTGTTATTCACATTACATTCATGTGTAAGTCAAGGTACCTAATTTAATTGCAAAAAACAGAGAATACCAACTGACTCGAATATAAGCCTAGGGTAGGAAATGCAGTAGCTCCTGCATATTTTCAAAATAAATATACATACCAATAAAAGCACAGTAATTTTGGCATAATTAGGATAGTATGAGTAAATTGACAAATAATTGTTACTTAAACAAACGAGGAATCTACAGGATATTTTCTGGCTACGGCAGATGATTTCCTCCGGAGAACTGGTAAATGAAACCCTCACTCGAGTATAAGCTTATTCAGCATAAAAAATGTTCTGGAAGATTATACTTGAGATTATAGGGGAGGCCGGGGCTAGTTCGGTACAGGGGCTTGTTCGCACGCGGAGGTTATTTCGTAAACCGTTAGAGCGAATGATTTGAAACTTGAACACAATGTGTAGGCCACAAACCTCCTCCACTTCACGTCCAGCCATTTGAGTAGTATCATTCATCTCGACAGGATCTACAATTTTGCGTTTTTTCACTCAAATGCAAAAAGTGGGAACATGAATATTGTGTTAATGGCTGTAAACGTTTTTTATATGCATACATTGTGACAGCGATGATGATTGTGTTTAGGCTTTACTTTACAGTGAAAAGTAAAAATGGCTTAGCACAATTTTTTATCTTCGCTTTATGGTTACTTAAAAGATCATTCAATGTGTACAAACTAACCCCGTATACGGGGCAAGTCCGAACACGAGTATTGTTTTGGAATTATTTTTATAATAAAGTAATTAATTCAGTTTTTTGAAAAATATGACGTTTAGTGTATATGTTATATTGTAACGGTTGTGCTTTGTTTTCCTAGATATTAGTCATAGAAAAAATTAGAAAATTCAAAATAAAAAGTGCAACAAACTTGCCCCAGTCTTCCCAGTGGATTTTTCTTCTCTATGCTATATACATAAAAAAAGCAACTCTTGTTTCTAACGATAATACAGCTGCGTAATCCCTCATATTTCCTCAATATACAGCCACTCAAGGAAATTGTGAAGCCTCTAGGCTTACTTATATGTTCAACATTCGCAGAAAGAAAAGTTTACTTCTATCTCTATTTCTGGTTCATGTAGTAGAATTTTTTGTAACATTCAGGAAATAAAATACCTTTTCTAGCGTTATGGTCTTGAGGAAGTTTAAATAAAATGCTGAAATATGTGTTCTAAACGGGGAACAGAAATTTTATTTTGGGTTAATAACATTTCACGTACTTTATTTAAAAAGAAGAAGTCAAAATCCCGGATAGAGGAATACAAAAGTGACTAAGAAATAGGGTCAAGGTGATATTCACTATAAAAGTCTGACGAAACTCTATAGGGTTGTTCTGCAACTGACCTTTTAAGCATATGAGAACAATTTTGCTTTAATGGAAGTTAAATTGATATTGGGTATCATAGGTAATTTTTCAGATTGAGGCTTTTTTAATGCATATCAAATCTATAAATTAGACCCTTTAGAAGAATGGACTGAAAAACTTGAAATACAGCCCTACAGAACTATATGATTACACTCTGGAGAAGAAAACAATAAGAGAAGCAGAGTTAAATCTTTTGAATCAAACATGTTTCGGTGTTTCTTTAGGTGAACATTTTATATATGCTAGAGTATCTAAGCTCTCGTAAAGAAAGTCTGCAATTGATACAAAAAATATATAAATACCAGATACATAAACTGAAGAAACTCCATTACATAATGAAAATAGTCCTGAGTTAGATTAAAATAGAAATAAACAATATCATTTTTAGAGACAAAAAATTAAACTTAAACGGAACATTTAAAATGATTAAGCAACAAGAAAGTTAAAAAATAACTATGAGAGCAAACAGTCACAACTACAAAGAAAGATATAAAAGCCTTTAAACAAAAATTACGTAATTACGCCTTTAAGCTCATTAAGTAATGAAAAGTTCACAAGTAGTACCACAGTTATTTTGAAATAATGAAATCAATTTTGGATACGATTCTTTAAGTACTTGCCCTGGATGGAAGCATCTAGTTCCATCCTTAGATATTTATAAATTAGAGACAGCAGATTTTTAGGTCGCATCTACAATTAAAAAGATATAAAATTGAAATTTTCTAAATCGAAATTATCATAAATTTCTCCTGTAATTTACTTCGTGTCTACCAAAACAAACGCCGATTATTATTTTATGCTTTTGATTCAGTGAAATAAGGATATTTTAGTATATGATAAGAAATAAATTTCACCAGTGTCGAGCTCGATAATTTATGGGAAAGGAAAAAAATCCTGCGCACAAAATTCGTAACAAAATTCGGCAAGTCTTTATCCTCCAATAAATTTTATCCCAGAAAAAAATCGTTTTTAACAAATTTATAGAACAATGTGTAATTTGTAGGAATAAAAACTTTCGCGTGATCAAATATTAAACTAAAGGTCCGAAGAATAAAATTAAATTAAATAAACATATCGGTTCAACAAACAATATAATCCCTCATTGGCAAAAAATAGCGATGTTTGCACATCTTTGTCATTAAATCACAACCGGGAATGTTTGCGCAGTGAATTTTACTGATCAGTTTCAATGAAAAAACATTCAAAAGTTTTTGAGAAATGAATATAGGTGTTTCTGATGAAGAAATCATTATTAAGGTATGATCCTTACTATAAACAACAAAAAATCTCTCAGAAGCTATTAAATGTTTCGGAGTGTCACAATGGTAATCACTTATACACCTAAATATAAGGATAATTATCATATAAACTGTTTTTAGTATTTACCAATATTTTGATTGATTCATGTCACAAGTATTATGATAAAATGAAAGGAGTTTACTCATCTTATATTTCTGCCACAGTGAAACATGGCTTGAATCTCCCCCTAAATCGGATATTGATATTAATATATTTCGGGAGAGACAGTGATGAAATTTTTGTTCACTAAGGTTATGAAACACGGATATGAATAAATTTGATTATTGGGGTGGAAACTTGTTATAGCAGGTACACGTCCATGTCTTGGTTGATGACGAAAATATTGATATGAGAAAATTTCGGGTGACATCCATACGTTCCGTATGCATAGTCGAGTATATTTGGATGGAAATGGTGAGTTTTGAATAATTTCGAGGCTGAAAATGCCTCTAAATAACAAAGAGACGTAGACAAACATGTAACAGATTTTCCACGTCGAAATATTTTACGACAGAAATACTGGAAAAATATAACCCATAAATCAATGAATAACGTACGTAAAGGAGTGTAGTTACACTGAGCGTATGTAAAAACAGACTCATAAACCATACGGAAAATAATGGAATCTACGATCAAATACCTTTAATTTAAGGTTAAAAGTGTGTGTCAGTTTGCCCAAAAATCGATAGCTAGATATCAGAAATTCGACATCAGAAAGATAATACACCAGCTTCTTATTATCTTCATAATTTAATTATTAGGTTTCACACCAAACCATTCAGCTGTTCCTTGAAACAATTATGCATGTATTTTATAACTAAAAATATTTTTCATTGGCTACGTGGTTATTTTATTTTGCAAAACTAAACTAGAATTATGAACGTATGTGGAGGAAACAAGAATCTATAAGAAAACTACATACAAAAAATAGTTTAAGGCAAGAAAACTTTTATACAATTTTCCATAACGTCGTGTAATCCTTTTTCACACATCTCTGCAAGCATAAATGTTGAAGTCAAATCAATTTATTTTCTGATTGCCCTTACAAGACAGAATTAAACATTAGGCACGTGAAGAATACACGATTATGAGTGATTAACTCTTCCCTCAGATTTTAAATATTTTTTATTGCAGAAAATATAGTATGCATATTTCCTATTAACCTGAATATTTTGTTTGATTTGCTCACCACGAATAATACCAGACGATTCCACGAAGTGAAGGCTGAATCAATCCATTACGATGAAAAAATTTCGTAAACCTCTTATAAGAACAACTTCCAACACAGACTAATTAGATAGACATTAGCAACAAAAAGGAGGATGGATACTTTTATATGACTATTAAGCCATAACTTAATCGTGAATACACAAACGTTCAGCAATAATACGCTCTACTTATTACTGAGTAAAAATGATTCACAGACCACCCTCATCTGATCAATCTAAACAGGACAGCATTTATGAAAAATTATCCCCTCATGAAAGTTTCGCAGAAAGAACTTCCAATCCGATACGGCGAAAATAACATTCGATAAACTTTCTCTGAAATGGGCAGCGCTCCCATTTAAGGGGTCCCACGGATCACGCCATTTGGTCCATTCAAAAGTTTCTCGGTTCGATAAATACTCCTTCAACGCTCGACTGACGCTTTCCTACGATTTTATACGATTCCCACGGACAATTTGTCAGAATGAAACAGAATGCGACAATCTCACAGGCTTTCACCGATGCTTTTAGCGGCCGCAGAAACTTTGGGGCAATCGACGGCAACGCTCGAAGGGAAACCTGATTAATTCGGAACTATTCAATTCGGGATTTTAGCATAATTCGCTCTTTCTTTTGCGCTCTAAACCAAGCGGCTGAATTCACGAGGACTGAGAACTGGCAAAAACTTGGTAATTCCAAATTAGCATTGGGCGTCCTTTTCTTTTTGAGAATGTTTTTCTTTAATCGATCGTGGAAAATGTGGATTTTCGTAAGTGAAACTTACCGATTAGGAATATAAATTACTCTTTCCACATTCTCTCAAGACATATTTGACATGGCACAGATCGGTTATCATCAGTTGATAATATTGTGTGTAGAATGCGGAGAGAACATAGAGATGGTTGAGGAAGAGAGGGTTTTAATTGATGAAATGAAGCGTCAGCAGAGGAAATGGATGGGTCAAATATTGAGGGCAGAGTAGCCGAAGAAATGTAGTTGGAGTAGAATATAAGGAAAAAGACTAAGAGAATGAGAAAGACAAGATATTTTAGACAACAAAAAGGGTGGAGTAAGTTATTATAAATAAGAATAAATTGCACTGAATAGGGAATGATGAAGCAAAAGAGCCTACTTAAAGGTAAAAAAACTTATGTTTACATGTACACAGGAAATTACAATGTTAGAATATTATAATCAAAAGACAATGTTAAGCGCTACTTTATTTTATTCTTAATATAATATATATTATACCTAATGTAATATGATAGATACAAAACCAGGTAAACGTTGTTGATGAAAAAAATATGTATACATATTTTAGTTTATCAGATAAAGAATTCACTGGTCCTTTTTTCTGTTTGATGGAAATATTGTCACCAGAAATTATCTAATTTTTAATTATTGATTTTAGTTTAGACCTTACCCAAATCTCTTCTATTGACATTTATAGTGTCTTCGCCGTCACATTCAAAGGCTATTCAAATCCTTTTGAAGTATTACGTAACAGAAAATCATAAAAGTTTCATTGAAAATCTTAGTACATAGATATCAATCGCACCCCGTTGCATTTATAAATTACTAACCTTCCATTTATCTCTTTGGAGGCTTATGGAGACCAAAGCATTCCGACTGTATACAAATGAAAGCTGTTCCAAAGCAGACAAAAGGCCAGCAGTTTCCAAACTATTGTCGAAGACCACACAAGCAAAAAAAGAGAACTGCACAACTTCACTATCTCCTTAGACTTCCATTCCATTCCTTGGGAAAGCAGGTCAAAAAAGTTTTCCGAGTCCTCTGAATTTCGAATTAACCAAGTTTTACCGCATATTCATCCCTTCAAAGGGAAATAGGTGAATGGTAAGCGGAAGGAGTAAATGTATAAGGCCGTTAATTCCCCCGAAACTAAAAAGACTCTTTGGAATCTTTTCATGCGAACACTCCGAAAAATCCGCGCCCTCTTTGGGAATGATTAACACGGACGGATGGCAGAGAGGAAATAGATCAAGGGCAGTTTCATAAAGCACGCAACACGCCTGTCACACGGGCCCCACTCAATGCCTAGGCAAGAATGGATCCGGGATCTGTGACTGAGATGCCGGTAGACATCGAAGGGCCGTGCAGAATGGATGTTTGAATGCGGGGGAGGCAAAGAGGAGGAGACTTTTGTCTCTTCGCTCGGGATTACGGCGTGGGAAGGACGACGTGAGTGTGTGCGCATGTGTGTGTGAGTAGGACAAAGGAAGGACCCGGCTCCGGAGGAATAGACTTCCTAACGAGGGAGGTTTGAACTCCGGACAAAAAAACCTCAGCGGCAAAGGAAACGATACTTTTGTAACAAATGAAGGACGTCGCTCGCAGAGACGAGTAAAATGTGGCTTTCATTTTCCGGATGGTTTCTTTTTATTTATCTAGCTTTAAATCGTCACATTTTCGTAGATGCCGGAGAAGGGAGTTTTTTTCCCCTTAGGGACAGGCGGGTCCTTTGCTATCATAATGGAATTCACCCCATTTATCCTTACCGAAGTGTAATTTGAGGCTGACGCATTGTATTCTCCAAAGTCGATGGGCCGTTGATTGACTCTGTTCTAAGATAAAGGAGGCGTCGGATTTCATCGCATTAGATTCTTAATGAGGCTTCTTATTTTACCATCAGGGTGATTTTTAATGTTAGAAGAGGTATTAATGAGTAACAAACAGGAGCTAATATAAAGTAGAGATTTGAGTACTAAAATAACTTACAATTAGAGACTTAATGAGAGCTAATCTGAGATTTTATAACGTAAACAGAAAAAAATTCCATAGTGTTAGAATATTTATAAAATATATCGTTCATAGATAACAAGCAAGAATTTGATTAGTTGATTATTTCCTATACATTACATTATCAACAGAGTCGATAAAGGAGGGCGTTTAGTAAGTGCTTAGCAGATACGTCCCAAGCTGTAAGGGTATTCCTTTGATTATTTAAACAAATGAGGAACAGATATGTATTTCGGGATTATTGTCATAAATGTACTCAAGCATATCATAAAGAGTAAGGCTTACCAGGCAAGAAGAGGAGTGAGGTATTATGATCTATATTTTCGCTTGATTTATGTTGAGTTCACTAGGCTAATCTTCAGATCATTTAGCGTATGATTATTTCGGTTGGTCATAACAATTACATTTACAATCTTAAACTTTATTCACGATGCACAATTTTGAATCTTTAACCTTTCATCAGTCGTGCCTATTTTCATAACACGAGCAGTCGCGCGTTGTATTCCATACGACAAACATCGTTTTTCGGACAAAATTGTAAAATTAATTGAACTAATTATTATTTCTTAGTTCTAAAATTTAGGTAATCGTATAATTAAAGAGGACCATTTAAGAAGTAAACAACTTTTAGTAAAAAAAATATTTTTATTCACCTTTATTTATTTACATGTGTTCAGAGAGTACCTAAAAAGCTAGATGTCTTTTAGTTCCGGAATTGAAATGTGTTAATAAAGTTTAAGATGAAATAAGTGAAAACCTCCATACAAAAGTTAAAATATGCAAAAATAGAGTTCATCAACGAAAAACTTACCCAAACGGTCACGCGTTGTATGTGTTACAACAGTCGTCACTTCACAGATTTACTCGCTTTAGCAGTCGGTTTAAGACTAAAAAGAAGCATTTGACGACTTTACAAGTTAATGGTAAGTGCGATAAAGGAATAGACCCGGGTATGAGGTTCAAGGGACCACCCAGGTAGAGACGGGACCCGAAAAACCGTCTGTGTTGTACAGAATACGACATCGCGACTGACGGAGGGTTGATATTGTAGAATGTATTTTTTGTAAAGATATAACACTAGTTGTAGATAGATATTACAGAAATTTAATTTTAAACTAATGCTCTCCTTATCTTTAAATTTACTTCTTCACACATTTTTTTATCTTTCCCATAACGTGAAAGTTTCTATTAATGTCGCAGATGGAAAACAATATATTCGTTTTAAATCTTTTAACATAATAGTATCCAGCTAATTAAAAAAAAGTTGGGCATTAATAGCATGGGCTCAGGAAGCAGAGAAGAGGGCCAGGGAAATATTTGTAACTTGACCCTCTTTGGAAGATAGACATTCCCGATTCTTAAATAACTGCATACAAAAATATTTCCGGTTAAAAATGGATATACCACTTCAAGGGACGCGCAACAACCACATAATACAGAATGTACTTCCTATTATCCAGATGTTTACGTAAGACCTTGAGGAAGGACGCCGTCTGGCAGAGAACAAAAAACCTGCAGAAAATATATTTTTCGCATCAATTATATCATCCACGTGTTGATATTAAAATGCCCTTTAGAATATAGAATATTATCCAAAGATTTTTTTATACACATCCCTAAAATTTACTCTGAATTTGGGTAAATTGAAGCTTATGTAAGGGTTGAAACGTCGAAAATAAATACACTTAACCCAAGTTTTTACATTAAAATCACACATTCCGCCCAAGATACGTTTATAGAAATGCTATGGGACTCTGAATGGCGAATTTCGTCCTCCTGTATGTTTTGCTGAAATTTGTCCCCCTGCGAGTGTAATTAGTTCCCGTCTTTCATTCGGTGTCTTTCGCAAGAGTTTAATATTTTATACATCCGCAGCAAATTCCATTTTTTAATGTAAAAGCTTTGACCTAGTCTTCAACTAGCCCAAACGCTCTCTTAATTTCTTCAGCGGCAGCATCGTCACTTGTCCCTCTTATTGAGGTCACCTCAGATATGTCAAGTTTTGCTGCACTCGACAGCTGGCTTCATGTCAAACAAGTTACTGCGTTAAAAATCGGATGGATTCGAATTCCCAACAGCGCCGCTGGGAAATGATTTAATATAATTTTTCGAAATTAGAGAGAAGAAGCATTATCAAGAACAGTTGAAAGGGCTCTGCTATGAATGGCAAGTGTGGGATACTATTGACTTTTCCGTCGAAACTGCTTCTATCGTAATATATATTGGAAGAAACAGACACTGAATGTTCAACGGAAATAGCATTGCTTTCCGTAACCAAAGTAATCAATAAACCTAGCGTGATAATGTAATTCTGGCAGCCTCTTATACACAAAATTCTACTACAATTTCGAAAATGAATTACATTACCATGTAGATCCAAAAGTATGAAATTATTTAACGTAAAATACAGCTAGTAAATATTGTGGTAGCTATAACTTAAATAGTATATAACAATATCATGTCCTTTAAGACTTTTTGATTTTATTTCTTACTAGCGTGACACGCAATATGTATAAATACACAGACTGAGTCACATTATCGGTAATTATATAGTTCGTTAATTAGATTTACAGGTAATTCTGAATGTTAAGTAAATTAATCTAAAACACTTTCCCGATTTTAATAACTCCGAACAGTAATGCATATTCAGAAGTAGACTACATTAATGACCGTCTGCAAAAATGAGAAAGTAATGGAAGATGAATAGAAACTGATTTCCAAATGTGAACCGAAAATATGAATATGAGAAACTAGATACGATAAAACCATATAGTGGAGAGATAAAATGTTCGAGCTCAACTAAACGAAGCAGCATAAACCTGCCATTCGATTGAAATATAACTGTAATAATCAGTATGGTAGTTTTATTGTCTGCCTCATTTCAAGGTTTGATTCAGTAACGGTGGAAACTCAAGGTATAAATTATGTCCACAAAATAGATCTCAAATTTAGAACCGGATAACTTATACAATAAAGCTCACGATAATTTTAACAGCAATTCTCAGCGTAATCTGATAATTTTGGAAGTAGGACATGATGGACATCTATGGTTATGAAGTTTACGATACGGTTATCAATTTTCTAATAGAGTTCTCCAGAAACTATTTATTTTAGATCCTGAAATTTTGCTAATTTTACACCAGAGATTAAATGAAGTGTAGACAGTAAAAGCATTTGATTTTTTTAATATTTAAATTCTGTGGTTTTATTTAGAATTTTCAAGGTTCTGACTCTTAATTTTACTATTCTAATACTTTAACTTCTTATACTTCAATTTATGTATGTATATAGGGTGAACTCTCGTGCCTTTAACTTTAAATTCCTAAAACTCAACGAATTCAGAAATGATTTCGTATTTGGTGAACTCCAGGGCTGGTTTCATGTGTTGTCAGTGATCCAACTTTCTCGCCTCACATAAAGTAATCAACAATAACTTTATTATTTTTACAGAAAGAATTACTACAGCCGTGAAATTAATTTCATGCGTGCGAATAAACACGAGAAGCAAAACATCCTGATAATTAATCTCTTTCCCCGCAATGACTAAGCAGTACCTCTCGCCTTTCTCAGTCCTCCGGCTTTAACATTCCGCAACTTCTTCTCCCCTTTGGGTTTAATTCCGGCGAGAATTTAGTCTACTTTTCTCAAGTCTAGAATATTCTCCGAAAACTCGATCGTTCCCTCAAAACAGCACTCATAAACTCCCTTATCCCTTCTCGCATCTTTGTACGGACGCCTGCGTGGAAACTCTAAAATTTCTCGGTGCAGCATCGGATCGCATACGTGATTGTTTGCCGGAGGGCGAAATCATTACCGAGGGCGAGTGTATTACGGTCCCGAATCTCGGAAGTATCTCGGCAAATTAAGTACCAACTCGCAGGCAAAGCAGCATCCGAGGCATTTGGATATTTGCTCACAATCACAGTCGTGTTTATGAGCCGCCGTGAAGGAGTTGCGAAGTTCAACGCGGAAAGTCGTTAGTATAGTTACTGAAATATTTCTGGCACACTGTTAAATTTCAATGGGCTCACGAGTCTAAATTCACTTCAATGATTCTTAGTTTAAAGCGACGAAAAGGAGCGGTTTAAAAAATTTCAATGATGGTTTCATTCTGTTCTCTACAAACTTGAGTGAAAAGGAAATGGCTCCTATTGTGGAGAGTGAATAAACCATTGAACTTGTTAAGAATAGTATTTTTGTAAGAATGGAATAGAGTTCAAGGAAGTTAAATAATTATGAACAGATAAACTAGATTCTATCAAGCTGAATTTACATGAATACCTTAAAATATTATTAAATTGAAAATATATTCGAAGCATTTAACACATTTAGAAACTTCGTCCCTTAGCCCATCTTAGTAATTAAACATTTGTGTATCTTAGACAATCCTCTTCTATGATAGGGATCCCGGTAGTCATGTGGACAGCGCGTTTGCCTTTAGTGAAAGTGGTCCCGGGATCGATTCCCGGTGGGAGCCAATGTGCGAAATGACCCAAGCACTTTCAATAATTCTACCTCTTCTATGATAATTTCAGTAATACTTACTAAAATACAATATATTTTATTATAGATGGCTTTATAGAGATAGAAATTATTTATATCGCAGTTTTGAATCCCCATACAATGATCAATTGTGAATCAAATCCTGTAAAAAATTTTATCAAATTGAACCTATTTTCTTGGACGATGCAACGATAAAATCGAATATAGATTATTTTTAGGAGAATCATCATTTGTTAAATGTTTACATTCACTGAATTATTGGATATTAAGAGGATTATTGAGATATTATGAGTATTGTTTTTGTGGATAATACGCATATAGTATTAATAAATCTTATGATTACGAGAGTAATTAATCGTAAGTGATAGAATGGATTCCTTTGATAATCTAACGACATTCGATCGATATAGTCCTCTATACTCGCATCGAAGTTCAAAACTCGACCAAACTTAACTTTTTATTTACACAAAAGAAATGTATGCATGACCTACATTTAACAAGACCATTTCTTTAAAAATTTTAATTTATATCTAGAACGGTTTTATTATCCATTTGAGGAAGGGATGAGAGAGGATGAGATGAAAAGGAAAGAAATTCAGGAGAGTCAAGAAATTGCAGATACTCATATTCGGAAAATTGGCGAGCGATCCCTTTTTGCGGTCTTTGTCTGCGATGGACGAATGCTAGGGTCACGATGATCCAGGTGCCCTAGATAGTTCGATTTTTTTCTGTGTCCTATTGTGTAACGTCGCCAGAGAGACACCTCTCGAAAAAAGCAGGTGAGAGCGGAATTTCACCACTTTATGTGACCATATTACGTACTCATAACGTCCAGATAACGAAACAAAACACCAGCTGGAATTCTGGGCTCGATTCCCAGGTATAGAGGAGCAGACTATTAAGGGCTGTTTCATTGCACCAAGTGAGTAAGTGCGATTAAATTTTGAGCTCCACAGTCGGCATTCGCTTAAGGAAAACACTTAATAGCTCTCATAAATTTATTTGATACAAATTTCGTCTACAAATTGACAGCTCTAGTTAACTTTCCCTTCTTCCTTATAGGCTCTTTATTTTCATAAAGTTATGCCAGCGAATTTAAACTATGCTTTTTACTTTTTTGACGTTCATAATTTGTAAAATAAGAACCTTTTAGTGAAAATAAAATAGTAGCATTTCTAAATGAATTACAATTTAAATTGAGTTTACAAGACAAAAAATATCCTTTACATTCGATGTCTCTCATGTATTTGTTCCCATCATATCTGTCGACGAAATGGTCAGTATGTCATTCAATAATCTTAAACTTTCGCCTTTATACTCTCTTCCAACTCACATTTCAAGTTCACCCATAGCTCACTAAGCTTCCATTTATATTTAATGCCACTTTATAAAAATTGGGTCATCTATTCTATTATTCTTAGAATCTAAATCCGGTGTAATACTTGTTATACTTGTCTTTCAGACCGTCTAGGCAGCATGTGTCATTTTCAGTGCGGAAGAGCACAGAAGGACAGTACTTCCATAACTATAACTGACTCTCCATCCTGATTCACCCGTGCAAGCAGCTCACGTAATCAATTCCGACTGGATTCAGAATACTCAAGACCATCTCCTCACGAACTTCTCCTAAGTTTCGCTACTGTGCAACAACTTAGTTAGAAGTGCACTCTCTTAAACAAGAAAATGTAGTCTAAAGCAAATATACCTCACTAGTTAAAAAATGCATAGCAGAATGTTTAAAGTTAAGCTACCATGGCCGCAATTCGTGCTCCGTTGATACACGACTGATATATTTACAAATAATTTGCAGTAATCAGTACAGCTATCTATTTGGATTAGTGCATCAAAGGCAAAGTCGAAACTAAGCCTCAGCGTTTTCTTGACCTACTATAACTAAAACTTAACTAAACCAACTTCATTAAAATACTGTATAAAATCTTTTTCTACTTCTATGCAGCGTTTGAGAAATTAATTCATCAAGATGCCTCAATTATTTTCCAAGGCTAATTTATTGGTTGCCAAAATAAATATTGCAATCATAGTTCAGCAATGGATTACGCAAGCGTTACTTAGCTAAATAAACATCTACAACTAAATTGGCTACTTCCTTTAACTTTTACACGTTTATTCCAGGGTTCGGTCTACAATTTTTAAGCAGGTGGTCTCATAATATTTTATAAAAACACAAATCACCAACTTACACTAAAAATCCATAGATATTATAATTATTAGGTTATTCAATAATAAAGATAATAGGATGATATAAGATGATAATAAATTGTTCGAATATATGCAAATTTTCATGTGTGTGTCAACATATAATTTTGAGAAGAAAAATTGATCAAATAGAACTGAGATTTGTAAAATGATGGTCACACAATATATGAATAGGTATATTTGGCTTAAAAATATAAAAATTACACTAAATATCCATAGATATTATAACAATAATGTCATGACATTATAAATATGTCCAAAAGGTGAAATTTGATGGAGGTTAGTTTTTTTGAGAGTGAAAATTGGAAGCAAAATAGGCCACGATAGTCAGCTGAAGACATTCAAGGAAATAACTATGGGAAATAGGTATCACGAGGAACTGGTTATGGTCAGTGTTAAGATTAGCATTACGAAACGATTGTCTGGAGAGAGAATGGGGAACTGCAACAAACCGATCCTCAGCTAACCCTTGAGGATCATCTTATTACCTGCCCTTGGGAAGTAATAACTTTAGAGCTTACTGGTTAGCAAGAGTAATCTTAATAGCTTCATGTATTTCTAAGACACTCACGCAGGCCTGTTGAGCTGGGGCATTATTTCCCAGGGGCCTTAGAGCATAAATGCATTTTAAAATAATAGTTCCCCTTATTTCTTTCTGTATATCTCTCCATTTATTTCTTCGATAGTTCCGCTTCACCCTAGTCAGATCTATCAAGCGGATAAAACGAAGCTATGGAAATCGATCTCAATTTTTCGCGTGCCATATCTCTGTCCATTTAAGTGTGATGCGTCAGCCTCTCATCCGAAGATGGTAAATACGAACCGAGTTTTCCGCGAAGTCTCCAAATTGAGCGCAAATAGTGTAGCTATATCTTAGGAGTCATCACTCAGAAGATAAAAAAAAGATTTCCGATGAAAAGACAAATGAGAGGGAAAGAGAGGCATTGGCGAATGAGGGACATCAAAGAGCCATTTGATGGAGAGTGGACGATAAATTCAATGTACCAACACGGAGTGGAAGCTAATAAATGGGCCAACGTTTTCAGAAATGGCATTGAGCGAAAATAACCGATCTTCTTCCTCATATCGCACTCGATTTACTGCTGAAAAAGTCACTTCCTTCCAAAATGTCCCTCATAATAATTATCCATGCACTAGGCCTCAAACTTTGTTATCGGCCTGTAGAAGGTGTCCCTAGGTAACAGCTATCCAGATGATTTGAATGATTTTAAATAAACATGAAGTTAAATAAAATCGGATTGTTTCAATGATAATTTGTGAGTGAGAATAAATCCGCTGATGGCTGTAAATGATAAGTATTTACCCAGATTCCAAAAACCATCAAAAGTTGATTCCACCGATGTACATTTCGCTGTTAAAACAAACAGCATCTTCAGGGTACTCCAGGAGAATCATTCTCCTGGAGTACCCTGAAGATGCTGTTTGTTTTAACAGCGAAATGTACATCGGTGGAATCAACTTTTGATGGTTTTTGGAATCTGGGTAAATACTTATGATAATTTGTGAAATTCCATCGTACAAAATAATTATTGCACCAAAAAGTTTGCATAGTAATATAAAAAACTTGTGCATCTTATGGAATTGTACAATTTTTTAATATTATTCTTCACGATGTTGTTACAAGTGTAATAAAAATCTTCAAGTAAAATTTCACTTCAGAGGTGTAATTTTACTAAGTGATTTATTTTACTTATTATGATGCTCCACATAGTAAAGGCTTCTTCTTTAGATTATACTTTGGTACAATAAATTGTTATGCATACGAAGTTATTTATTACAAAGTCATTCAGTTACAAAGTCATTCAGGTACGTCAGAAAAAGAATTGAAAAAAAAAATTGCACTTGAAGGTATTGGTTTCCCTTCTGGTCCTCCTGAGCCAATAATTGGCTCATCAGGAGGTGCACAAAATAACAGACAAACCAGATTACAGATAGAAATATAGAATACTAAATAATTACAGAAATATAACTTACTTCTAAAAACTTTAGGAATACTCAGCCATATGTTTTACTCAAAACAACACATTATATCTATATACACATCTTATCCAAAATAGATTATAAAACAATAATTTAAAAGTTATATTGATTCATTGTGTAGTAGGAAATTAATGTTAATTAATGTTATTATCTACAATTTTAACCTAAAAAATGTACCAATATGTATCGTATCCAACACAAAAATACATGCAAAAAGTTGTTACCCTTAAATACTTCTGTTATTTTTCTGGAATTCTCCGTTGTACCACTATAGCTCATTGAATTTCTCCACTTAACCTAGTGACTTACTTAAGTTTATCATTGATGGGATTGGATTTTTAACTTTCGAAAAATAGTTATTGTATAGTAAGCTTCATAGTATTTTAGAAAACTTAAAGAAGAAGAATTCATATTCTCCACAGCTTACATTTTTCACTTATTATGTGACTATTTCAAAGTTCTATATTTGGTCAACGGAAGTGAATGATTGGAGAAATTATCAACGCAGTAGTACATAGTAGTATCACACAACGTAGTAGTATCACATGTGAATTCTTATCCAGTGGTATATTAGGTTATCAACATTTTCATAGATCTGTCTCCGTGATTAGAATGGCAAGCAAGGACTGCAGTTGCATTAACGGAATAGCACTACCGTGGCAACACAAGACTGAAGTATCCTCCAGGTTAGACAACCCAGTTAACTCAGTCACCGTACCTTGGTGCATTACCGAATCTCTCCAATACAAGTGCTATTGATGTTTAGACTAAGGATTACATTCCTTATTGAGTATCTCTCTAAGAAAAATACTTAAACTTTTTAAACAATATCTATTGCAATAAAAATATCACTTATGCGAATAAAAAAATTCATTTAAGTTACCTTGTTAGATTTTATAACTCATATCGCTTATTTAACTAATATCGTTACTTAATTAAAGTTATATTGAATTCTAGTGAACGTGGCTAAAAAACTAAAAAATCCACGCATGTTATAAGCTCCACAACTAATTGAGATTTTTAATTTCAAAAGTTTTTCCACCCTCAACATTGCACAAGAGTAAAGTCATCGATGTTATATGAAAATCATTTTTCCTTTTAAAAAGGTTCTATTTATTCTTTTTTAAATCAAATTTAATATTTTAATCTTTAGCACATTCAAAATAATTACTATAATTATTTGTAACTGAATGGTTCCTAATATAATTTAAACCAAACAAATGTTTGATCACTACAGGTATAATACGAAATAAGGTGATGATAAAAATTAATTTTTTTTGCTATGGTATTTTCAACAAATTTGCAAATTCCATTGCATAGTTTCTCGGAATTCCCAAGAAATATTTGGAAAGGTACTGTAAAATTATTCCGATAATTGCCTATCCTTGGAAAAACGAGGAAGGATAAAACACGAAAGAAAGTAATTGGGCAGCCTGCCGAAACATGAGAGTAAAGTGAGAGTGTAGGAAGAAGATAATTTGAGGAGAATCGTTAAGATAATAACTGATATCGCTCTAATGATATTGGAAGCATAATGGAAAATAAATTTTCATATTTTGTTCCAGAAACAAGTAGCTAAATTGACATGAAACGAGCTAACTTGCAGATTGAGAGCTTAATTGTCACCCAAACAAAGTCCCTTTTGGGGATCAAATCAAAAGATAATAATAGCCTAAGAAGGCGGGTAATATTTTTATGAGAAGATTAAATAATTTAGTTTATATTAATTAAATAGAAATAATTGTCTTTTACACTTCTTCATGAAACGATTAGTGATCGAATTTACACCTCTTTGACCTCGTTTTACACAGTTCGCTAAAAGTATACAACTCGTTTACTGAAAATATTTTATATTAGATATTTCATTTAGATTGAATTAATAACTAATAAATATAAAAATGAAAGTAACAAAACTGATGGAGTTCATCATCAAAATAAAATCTTCGCAATATTTAAATTTCAACAGGCTAAGTATGAAATGCTAAGCATCACTGATGTGCAAAGATTCAATTGATAGCAATAGAAATATTTGTTAAAGTCTGAATACAAGATGACGATTCACTAATTAGAGATATTTCTGGAGATGAAGTTTTTATTAATAGGTGGAACGTCAAAGACTCCAAATTAAAGAACTGCCATCTCAGTGATTGTTTATGCATTTCCTAGGTTGCAGAATATAAACAAACAAAGTAAATTTTGGTGTATAAGACTAGGTTAATTAGCACAAAAACAACTCTCGTTAAATGAATTGCAATTTCCCAAAGCTTTCAGTTAGAATCTAGACTTTTAGATCGATTTATAACGCAGAGCGAGAAAGATGAAGATGGCAGACAATAATTAGAGAGGTGAGGGAATATAAGGGAGACGGATGCCGCCGAGGGATGGTCAGAACGGTGGTCGCTCATTAGAAATGCCAGTCCAACTCTTTTCTCCCACGTAACGAGATTACTTCCCCTGGGGGAGGAGTGAATAATAACACGGATCTCTCCGCATCCCTCCAATTTGTTCTCTCCTCATCCGACTCTCCATCAGGGGAGACTTTCTCGGACAACGATCGAGATTGGACACGAAAATCCCCGGCAAGGAAACGTTCTTCCTAAATGCCGGAATTTAAAGGATCACGCGAACACGGGAAGGAGGACACGCTTCGCAATTTACAATTTGCAGAGTCACGTGACTTGGTCTGCAGGTCGTGTGATTGAGGGCAGCGCTCTAAAACGGGTCATTCGGGAAATTGGGTCCTCCACGATCCGTCATTATGCGCCGGAGGCACTCGAGCGAGGGCAATCCTCGGCTCCAGAGGATGCGTACAGACGCCCCCAACGAATTTCCACACACAAATAGTGGAGGATTAACACAGTGTTAGACACCTAAGACGTCTCGGCGATTTCTTGCTCTGTGTCTTCTAAAACGAATGAACAGATTTCTAACTTACCGTATAACTAACTTTCTTACTTCTCAATTCTCAAGTAATTTAGCGCGACAAGTAAAATCCCATTACAAAGAGCTGATATTTAAGTTTTGGATAATTGAATGATAGAGCAATGCTATGTATCCCCCCTACCCAACCTTATGAGATTTTTTTAATTAAATTGGGTCAGTGGTGAAATTGTCGCTACAGTGACAAGCATGTTTCTCTTCACGCAAGATCTCCAGACCTCGATCCATGCAACGCCTTTCCTTAGGAATACCTTAAAAGTAATATTTTTGTTCCACTTCACTAATTAATATAGGTGCACATTAAGATTGAATAAAAAGAGTGATTAACTCAGTAGATTGTGATATGCTGCGATACGTTTGCGAAAAATACTCCTATGGCCTTTATGTGGTCTTTATTGGAAGTGGTAGTCATTTGAAACACTTGTACGGCAGGAAAAAAAAACTTGTGTAATAGTAGAGTAAATGTAACTAATTTGGCAAGTTTTACAACTTTTCTTAAACAAAATATTGTTTCATAAAATCGGTTCATTTTTTCGAAAAATCATGTGCATAATTTTCAACCATATAGTAACCTTAAGTAGATGCTCAAGCTCAAACGGTCCTCCAATCAGTTCCTCGCTCCAAATATGTCGAACGGATTTTCTGAGGCGATTAGCAAAGGATTGACTCACAGTGAAGGAGCTAAAGCACCCAGGTGAGTCCCAATATTCTTCGCACCTAAACTAACCCTCGGGTTACTGGGGAATTACATCGTCTTGGGGGATTTAGTGAGTGGTTGAGTCTGATCTTCAGTCCTCAAGGGCTTTGATGGAATGAGGAGAAGAAAATGAGACAACGTACCTTGTCTTAGATGTCTCTTTCGTCAGAGAAGATCAAAACAAGTAGCATTATTAATTACGGACACTAGACGGACCACACTCTACTTCGAACTGTGGAAGATAACTCAGGAATGCACAAATAGAAAACAACTGTCCATTGCTTATCGCTACTTTACTCAAAAATGATGATAGAGATGAAGTGAATATGATGAGGTGCACCTTCAATGAAGATAATTGAGATGATGAGCGTATGTTTTGGTTCATCTTACGTGTAGAGTAAGAATAGACCTGTATCATTTTATGTATAATCATGTAAATACTACAGGAAACGGTTTTGGTCAAAAATATAGGTATGAAATTTTGAAAAAGATGGTCCATTAAATGAAATTTTAAGGCAAACTCTGAACTAGATGATAATTTTATTAACAAATTACCTCATTCAAGACAATCAGCATAAATCCGAAAACTTTACTGTATTAGAGAAGATGAAAGAAATCAATCTTGTTATTTTCCAATAATAAATATTTAATTATAATAACTTCGCCTTAGGTTCAGAAATCTTCAGCAAATTACAAGGCTACTTTCTATAGCCAATATAATACCTTTCATCAAAGTAGAGCTTAAGCACATTTGATTTATTTTTAGAGAAATCAATTTGAATAAATCGAAATATACAACTAATGAATCATTTATTTCAGAGAACTACACCTGGGAGGAATAAAATTTTAAAATAACTGAACTGTATTTATGGGAAAATTTTCTAAATGAAGCTTTATTGTAAACCGTATTGATATTCTCATACGTTTTCCATACTTCCATTATTATAAAATGGCTGAGGATTTTCGATAGAAATAATTGTAGCGTCCAATTTTTATTAATTTAATATTTAATAGTCATTTATTTCAATGAATATTTTAATTTTCACTGGTCCAAGAATTTACCATGAATTATTATGATATTAAAATAAAATTTTAATTTGATTTTATTAACTTCATTTATCATTCATATAACTTCCAAATTTTTATTATATCATTAGCATTACAATTCTGATAGGATTATACTATAATGATTTTTAGCTTCCTGTAAAAATATATTATGCTGAAGAGATTTGATTGATGGCATGATTGAAAAGAGTGGCGTTTATCTGTACCTTCAAATGATATCGCAACTCGTTGATGGACCTAAGACGTTGATAGATGATTTTGGAGCAATAATTCGACATTTCTAAACTGCGATGACGCATCACATTTTTCTCAACCTCAATATTGCGTTGCTATTGATTTCCCAATATATATAGCAACCTCATGAAGAACGATTTATTTTCTTCTTGTTGGTACAGGAAGGTTGGGGTATCGGAAGAAGGATGGGAGGGGAGTGCTGGACACAGGCGGGGGGACATAAAACAGTTGAAGGGGACCAAATATATCGGAAAGAGCAGAATATAGGAAACGAGAGAGAGAGAGAAAGAGAAGTGGATGGATTGATCGGATGTTTTGTTGAGGACGTAAGACCAAAAAGGACTCTTTCCCCTTCCCTTTCTCGGGTGCGGTCGGGGAAATATCCTAAAAAGCGAACATTTGCTCAAAAAATCTCATCAAAAAAGGCTTAAAATTCGTTGTCGAGTCTGCAAATAGAGTTCAGAGGGAGAAATTTCAATTCATAACATCTATACTAAAGGGTTATCAACGGCGATATTCCCGAGACGCGTACCGCCGACATAAAAATCTACGAAGAACTTTGAGCAGAGATTTAAAATGATACCCTTTTATCACGCTAAAATACCTTTTTATAGAGATGTACGAGGGGAATATTCTTCATGACTGCAAAGATAGCCGTTGAGGTTTTTCATGAACTCCGAGAGATAAGGAACCGAGTTGATGGCATGTAAAAATTACTGCGAGTATTTCTTTAAATATGTATTTAATAATTTCCAAGATATGGTATATGTAAATATAAATTATTTTTATGCATAAAATTTGGAGAGGAATTCTACCAGGCGTTAAAACCTTATTAAATTACATCTATAATAATAAAAATGATGTATAATAGAATTTATATGAAATTTGACCATGAATTTTTTTAAATTTTAGTTATTTTTATATTAGGGACATCATTAATTGAAAAAAATATTTGGAATATTAATACTATATTCTGTTAAAAATGTATAACTAAGTGAAAAAAATACTAAACAACAGATAAATAATGTGTTTGGCTAGTAGTTAATTTTCAAAATTATCTAAATTTCGAATGTTATACCCCCTTAGTGTCTAGCGGAACAACGTAGTACCAGGATATATCTCCATGATTAAAGATGTCAGAAGAAAAATTACTGGACCAAATAACTTAGAAAATAATACATATTGACGTAATAGTTTATCGCTAAAATCTAGAAAAATGTTTTCCAGTTGTTTTGGGGTTAATACTTTATTTCTCGTAATATCCTAATAAAATAAATATGATTAAGTGATTATTCACGTACCATTGAATCCTTCTCCAATTACAGTAAGCGGTAGATTCCCTTTTTCAATTTGAAAATTAATATTTCCAACCTACATTACAGTATACACACTTCCAATATTACCCTGTCACAAAAATCGAGTGACATAGTATCACATAGATAGGTTATGGAATTTGAGAACGGGGTCAAAAGCAGTTAATACTTCTCCATATACTTACACTGTCAGCATTACCCTTCCAATCCTATTAAATTTCCCTTATCGTTCTGGTCCACTATCTGTAATCTTTTCGGTCCGTTACTCTCGCAACCTCAAATCTCCCTTCAATGACGCCTTTTATCACTTGTAACCTCCTCACCCGGATATTTTCTGCACATTTCATCATGCGTGCTATACTTCTTGTATCTCTAACCCTAATCGACATTCTACGATTACTGCAAATGTGTCTATTATTCACCGGACCTTTTGTTATCAACATATCTTTGAAAAATATTTAGAAAAATTAAGCACTTTTCTCGATAACAAAGTAGGACATTTCAATATCCAATAATTTCGTCATCACGTTAATTAATACCGATTGCAACCTACAGAATAGCGACTTTGCCTAGTGAATAGCACTTCTCTTTACTGCACTCTTCGATCTCACGTGGTGCCATTCTAAATTTTTAACAGTCATCTCTAATCACATAAGAATCTTTTAATCTTTTTATAACTTCTTAAATTTGATTCCCTTTAATAACTAGTTACACCAAGGGTACACTGTATAAATAGTAAGTTTATGGTATTAACGGGGAGTTATTTCTATATTACATGTATGCTCTACACTCTTACCTAAATGTAATCTGTCACTTCCAATTCATCCTAACTTAAATGTTATAGCAACAATAATAACATAGCACTAAAAATATGGACCCTAAGATTAAATTGCAACTATTCGATATTTACAAAAAATTCGTTACAGATTTCTACCGTCAGATTACAAGAAATCGGGCTGAGGATTTAAAACCTGACGACACCCTGAATATGAGTGGTATCGGGAAAACGACTTGAGTTTCCTTTACAGATGTATCGCCTCTATCATCATCTTAACCACCAAAACTTCCCAAAAATTCTTGGGAGAGACAGATTTCTCCTCCTTCGAAATGCTTTTCCGCATTTTTTTCGTCCCTCGATTGCCTATCCGAAAAAGGGACAGCTCTTTCTCCATCGACCCTCCCATCAAGTTTAGGGTATGTCGATAGCTAGGAAAACTTCCAGTGCCTATTCTTTAGAACCGCCTCATCAATCCCCTGGGATTATACCCCTCCGCAGTTAATCAGGAAATGCAAAACAAAGTTTAAACGGTATCGCAGCAGAATATCGACCTTTTTTAACTTATATTGTGTCAGTATAGAACTCTCAAATGTTTTAACAGATTTTTAAGGAATTTAATAGATATGGTATTTCACTTTAATTATCACCGTAAATAATCTAGAAACTGCAAGAACTAAATTGGCATTGTCAGATTCATGCAAACGCATAATAATTACAAGAAGGAAGTTAAAGGTGTTCATAGTAATAATATGGAAATTTGCGTTCCTTAAAATACCATATAATGGTGAAAGAAGGTGATTATCGGTTTTGACAAAGTAGTTTTATGAGAGTTGAGAGTACCTTTACCTTTGCATATATGCGAAAATACTTGTAATGGTCATTGGTAACAAATTCGTAACATTTCATTTTATGAATTTCTGAATTATGCAAGATTATAGTATTTATTGCCAGGTATACTATAAAATTGGTCATTCAAAATATTTCAATAACGTATGAAAACTGCAATAAGACAAATACAATTAAATGTATCCTTCATCTTGCTAAGCGAGAAATTTTGCAAACAACCGCATGTTGAGGTAGATGAAAAATGTAATACAATGAAATTAGGCCGACAGATTTTTACGGCATTCTAATGATAACTTCGACTAAATGATTCTTCATCATCATTTAGTTCATACAATGCTACGATCCTATGCTAATTTATATACTTAACATCAAATAAACATTATCTGCTGTTTCTTCTGTATTTAAATACCAAATTTGTATTCTTAAAAGTTTTCGGAGAAGTATAAGAAGTATAGAAGAATGGAACAAATAAGTTTACTGGATAATGTATGTTCTTTGAATTTATAAAACTGATTTGTTCCTACGCAATTAAGTAAAGAAGCAAGCCGATCATATTTTAATCCTCCTTTATCAGAACTTTGCCCCAATAATTCTCCACTAATGAGGACAAATTGAAAGATTCCGTCCCCTGTAAGAGTCTCTCCAGAGTCAAAAAAAAAAAATAAAATCAGATCCTTCATTAAATTACGCCGAACTGGGGCTTCGGATTCTAAATCTTGCTAAAGTACGTCCACCTAATCTGCAATCCTCTTCCCATTTTTTAGAGGAAATCCGCTTGTTCGCTTTGACCAGGGATCTTAGCCAAGAAGAGAAATGCTTTTTTTGGGTCAATGGTCAGATCGTAGACACGAACATTTTCCGAGAAAAAGTTTCCCATTGGAATATTGGCTTAAGAGTGCCGCAAGACGGATATTTAACTTCCTCTCCAACGAACCACGCCATAGCTTTGACAGGTATCTTTAAATCATATTAGAATATTACGGACATACATATTTCCCGTTAAAAAAAATCATCGCGGTTTTTCTAATCCTGCACAATAGAAAATTGAAAATTAAACAAGAGGAAAGAATGGAGTAAAGATTAAACTCTTAATAAATAGTGGAAACTGATACTCTTACAAAAATGTGATGCATTAATATTTCGTTCCTTTCCAAATCTTCTTATTTTCACAGTATATTTCTAATTTATATTTGTGAATAAGATAATGCATTCTGTTGTCAGCAGAATCAAACAGAGATATCTGCAGATATCAAACGAGGCTGGTAACTATGAATGAAATATTGACCATCTAAATATGAAACTTTTAAAGAAATTCCACACGAAAACTTATCTCCTACGGATAGGAACTTTCAAAGAATTTATCTTGATAGAATTGAAAATTTAAAACTTAAATTGGATTTCAATTCAAAAATACAATATAGCAGAAAATATACAATAAATAAAAATGTTATAGGCACATATTTATTCCTCCTTTATTTCCATATGTTTAATCACGAATTACATATAAAAATTTCTAAATGTATATAGTAAGGCTAAAATGTGTATCTTTTTACCTATTACCCATTACGTATTCTGAGTATTGTCATAGCAAAACATAAGTGACACTAGGTAATGTTCATTTTCCGCAAGGTTCACCGATCATTTTCGTAAAGTTCTTTAAATTTCTCATTTAACTTAAAATCTTGCAGTTAATTAATACCAATAGTTTTCCTCTAATTTCTCTTGTAACTAATACATGTGGAAACTAACCAAAAAATTATACTCTGCTAAGGGACTAAACCTTCAGTCATGTTTTACCTTAAAGTAAATGAATCATTTATCGCGTGACCATAGCGCCTATGCTATTTATTATTTCGCCTTGAGACATATTGAGGATAACTCCGTTTGGGAGAAAGGAAAATAGCCTCAATGTTCTCATTTATCACTGTGATTCGGAGGATATCGTTATTGCGTCGCCTATGTAAAATGGAGAGGGAGATTAATAATAATTAATCTCCCCCTTCAGCGTCGCTGACACGACAGGATCATGTCAGACTTGTCTCCGGAATCCCATTAAGCGGTGACCGCAACAAGCTGCTAGGGGTTGCCCTCCGGAATGAAGAATGAACCTGACGCACGAAAGCACGGGCGATATTCACTGAGGAATTCACTTGAAGTTATCAGGGAGAACGTACGAGCGCTCCTTTCTGGAAATCACTCCCTACGACGTTTTTTTAAGAGGAATACTTAGCTAGTATGGACACGTTCGAAATTATAGAAATTGACGAAAATCTACGACTGGATATGCAACAAGTACAAATTGGAGATAGGAGAAATCAAGCAAACCTTTAGAAAATAAGAATAGATGGTGCTGTTAATAAAATTTATTTATTGAGAAATATAATAATATTATATTTCAATCTCGTTATAAAGAAGTTTAAATAAATATTTTTTAAACAAAGAAGATTTTGAATAATTCTGTTTACTGATTGACCAACAAATTATATTGTGGAAGGAGCAACTTTGAGTAAACGCTAAAAAGTGACGGAAAGGCAATTACAAGCAAATGGACTCATCCTTTCATCATTTAGCTCCCGGATAGTCATGTGGACAGCACGTTTGCCTTTGGTGAAAGCGATCCCGGGTTCAATTCCCGGTGGGAGCCAATACGCAAAAGTACTTTTTCTTATTAAGTAAGATACAGAAAAATTGAAAAGTTGAATTTGAAGCCATGGGGCTGGTAATTCAGTAACGCCCAAAAATTAAGAGGGCAGACAGATGTGCTGTTTTTCATCATTTGATTGTGTCAGTAAGACTGTGTTATTTTCTTGCACCTACCAATCTAAACTTAAATACTTACTCGAGAAAGTGCAGCGTAAAGCGGTTCGTTTTGTTAAGAAATGCTACGATAAAAAAGCAAGCCTTACAAAAATGCTCTCAGACGTAGGTTGGGAATCCTTGAAAGAAAGGAGATTGGAAGCCTGGCTGCGATTGCTTAATAAATTCAGGGAAACTACATTTTCGGAAGATACAATCGGTATCATGCAACCCCCCTGTTACCTCGGTCGATCCGATAATGACCGTAAGTTAAGAGAAATAGATGCTAGGACGAATCGTTTTAGAGATTCATTCTTTCCTCGAACAATACGTGACAATCACCGAATAAGGAAGTAGTATAGATTCAACTGGTGTTTATACCCCTGCCACACGCCGAAAAGCGGCTTGTAGGGTATTAATGTAGATGTAGATGTAGATGTAGTGACGCCATGGCGGTACAGAAAGGCTGCAAAAGCCACGCTAAGTACTCTTCTCCGTATTTCGGAACGTCATCTCCCGGTTTAAAATGATCTCATAGTTTGTCAAAAGTGACGTGACGGCGCCTTTGTTGACTCTGATGATGAAAATGTCTTCCATGAAAATTCAATTCCACGGCATGCAATATCTCCGCTCCGTTAACGAGGAAATCCACGCAAAAAACGCAGGTTATATTATAGGTAAAACTAAACAGTTTAGAAAAATGAGACTAAAAGACCTGGGGGAATACACAGTGCCAAGTAAAGTTGAAATATGATCCCGAATGATATACTCGGAGTAAACATGCTATCGGCCGAAACGATGGAATAGAATGTAATAAATTTATAGATCCATTTGCAGAGATAAATAAAGGAAGTGGTGAAAGTATTAGATAGATAAAATAGTAGAGAAAGATTAAGTGAGCGGAAGAGGAAGCATTTCCTAGAGGAAAGTAAGGTGGAACCTTTTATCAGAAAACAAAAGGATTGACCACTGAAGCAATATTTTATACGACATGGCCGAGGGATAAAGCAAAGAAATAAAATGATAATGGGCGTCTATTTTCAATTGGAAGAGAATCTAAAAGGAAAGAATTCCCTGCAATATCAAATTTGTCACTTTCTAGAGAAAGGATAAAGTTTAATTTGACGATTTTTTGTAACTGATTCGTCGTAGATTAAATTTACTTTCGTAGATGGTTTATGGCTCAAATAATTCAATTTCTTTCTTTTAATAAAATTCGTTACTATTGATAAATCTTGTGAAATAGTATATTTTTTAATTTTCTTTTGTTAGGTTGAAAAACATGTTTTTCCTTTTACTATTTTCAGTTTTCTTGTTAGCATTGATATTATAAAGCTTATAAATAAATGAATGGAATTAAACTAGGGATTCATATCGTTCCTTTTCAGTGAATACTATGAAAAGTTCTATCCATAGGGTCACTCTGCATCATTTACGCTGATTTTTTCCATTCAGAGAGCAAAACTACCTCATCCCCCATCTTGTAAGCCCTATGCCCTTATAAAAACTATACTTCAGGAGATGAAGCTCAGTACATCCTAAGTGCTGATAACTCTTCAGAACATACCTTCAATTCATGGCAACAATTATGTTAGGCATTAAAAATAAATTCCAAACAAAATTTGTTCAAACAACTTCCCCTTAAAACTATTCATCGGAAAAGTTGTTACTTTCAGAATTGTAAATTGAAATATGCAAGCCACAATTCAAGAATATTTCAAAAGACTTCCTTCTATTTCAGAGTGATCATACCTTTTTTACTTTCTCCATATACGTTGTATAGAGAATGTATTGTTTTCATAAAAAATAAAAAAATCGACTTCGAGATTTCAACGGAGATACGAGTAGATGTTTTGGAGTCCCTAGAACACGTTTGACCATTTTCGGAATGATGTCTGTGTGAATGTTAAAAACCATTAGTTGCATCAATACCAAACTTCATATATAGCACTGTGGTGAGTGCTGTCAGAGTTGATTAGTGATCACTGATTGTTTAGGAGTTATTCATGAAATACCGATAAACCGGAAGTTGCTGATCAGTTCAGCAGGGCTGAGCTGTTGCACTTTGTGGGCGCTCTAACATGAAAACTATCTGTCGTATCAACACCAAATTTCATATATAGCACTTAGGTTGGTGTCGTTAGAGTTGATTAGTTTTTGGAGTAAGTCGGTTTTACCGGAAGTCTTTCCACCATGGGCGTCGCCAGGGGGGGGCAGGGGGGGGCAGCTGCCCCCCCTTGGAGACCCATTCGTATTTTGGTTCGGGATGTGTTGTAGAAAAAATTTTTAGGCACGAGCGTATTTGAAAAGAATTTAGACCCAAAACAAAGTCAAGTGTTGGCACGTGTAAACACAAGTGATGGGAAAAGTACCTACTTCCTCGTAGGAAATTCATTTATACCTCCAGCGCAGCAAAAATATTTCAACTATACTTTGTAGTAGAGTCCTTCGCCCCTTCCCTCCCAAGAGAAGAAAAGTTCGGTTTCAGGGTGAACAATGTAGTTAGAACTGCCTCTCGATGCGATCAGAGCGCGAGGTTATGCGATTATGTCCTCTCTCTCAAACTACCTTGAGTATCGTCCGACAATCGCCGGCAAAAGATAAAGGATTCAGTTTTTTTTTTCGTTTTCCCTTCAAAATTGACATAAAAAAGTTTTGCGGTGAGTATTTTGCAAATAGGCCCAAGCAGTGGCGCAGCGAGGGGGGGAAGTTTAGGGGTTCAACCCCCCCCCAAAATTCCTATGACTACTGTCCATGCAAAAAGTCTAGATACTCGAGTTTGAAGTGTTGTATCTCAGTAACCTATTCATCGATTGCAATGAAATAAACTGAAAATGAAAGAAAATTTATTTTTACGTTTTGTGAATACCATCAGCGATTTTTTACCGTATCAACAAAATTTTTATTTGACATTGTATGAAAAAAAGCACGTTTTTTTGCACTCAGAAATCGGTAGCTCCACTTTGAACGCTAATTTTTCAAAAGCTTCTCAAGTTATCAACATGAGACTTCATAAGGTGCAAGATCTATCTTTTATAAATGCATATGCTGAAGTAGAACCTCGTTACTACTTATTTACTATCCAAAAATTGTTGATAAAGAAAACTCTGCTATTTTCGTTATTTAACGACCTACAAGAAATTTTAAAGTGCCGTAGGCACCGCATACACGCACTGTTGACGAATTTGATAATTTTTACAATGAAAAATTACTACCATTGTCCATGTAGAATTTTATTTAACCTTGTTTCGCGGAGCGCTGAGCCCGCTTATCTCACCAGGAAATTCCAGGGAGGGGGTGGAAAAAGCGTGTGCGGTTGCCTCGTCGACCTCTCGCGTGGTCTGGATGTTACTCTGTACCGTTAGTCACTCTTCTTCTCTCTTTCTCTACGGTGAACGCTAATTGCACACAGCACCTTGCGAATCTCGGATTCCGATAAACGGGCTCTGCACATCTGCACGCGCACGCTTTTTCCACCCCCTTCCCTGCACTTTCTTGGTGAGATAAGCGGGCTGAGAGCCCCGCGAAACAAGGATAAATAAAATTCTACATGGACAATGGTAGTAATTTTTCATTGTAAAAATTATCAAATTCGTCAACAGTGCGTGTATGCGGTGCCTACGGCACTTTAAAATTTCTTGTAGGTCGTTAAATAACGAAAATAGCAGAGTTTTCTTTATCAACAATTTTTGGATAGTAAATAAGTAGTAACGAGGTTCTACTTCAGCATATGCATTTATAAAAGATAGATCTTGCACCTTATGAAATCTGATGTTGATAACTTGAGAGAGTTTTAAAAAATTAGCGTTCAAAGTTGGGCTATCGGTTTCTGAGCGCTAAAAACCGTGCTTTTTTCATACAATGTCAAATAAAAAATTTGTTGACACGGTAAAAAATCGCTGATGGTATTCACAAAACGTAAAAATAAATTTTTTTTCATTTTTAGTTTATTTCATTGCTATCGATGAATAGGTTACTGAGATACAACACTTCAAACTCGAGTATCTAGACTTTTTGCATGGACTAGTAGCTTTGCATGCCAGTAAATATGGCTCCGATTACAGCTAAGTTGATGTTTTCGGTAGCAGAGCAGGCCTAGAGCCGACATCGACATCAATGGGACGCTACGAGTGTTTCGCACACAATGTTCAACGCATGCACTTCTTAACCATATCCTTTTGTTAGATGACTCACACCATAAGATAAGATTCCCATGAGAAGAATTCGAAAGTGCTGATTCGTTTACTCCTCGCAAAAACACAAGGGAACATTCGAGAAGTAATTCGAAACTTACACCCTGAAAACAGAGATTAAGATTACGTTTGAGAGACAAAAAGGTTGATAAAACGCTCAGTTAGATCTGATGCATGTGACTGTTTTGAGGGTGTGAATGCAAAGCTAGGCTCGTGAATACAGTAGAACCCCGGTAATCCGGACATTCGCTAATCCGGAACCTTCGGTAATCCGGACGGTCCATTGGGAGTTATGCAAACCCGCAACTTCTTCTTGTGAACATATAAACACGCATATTAGTAACAAGAAACGAGAGGTGGACTGACTATTTGAAAAATGTCTCCAGTGGCTGCAATGATGTGATGGAGGGCGAAGTATTTCGTTTATTGTGATAACACATCTAAGTTGTGATACTTTTCTGAGACAGCATTTTTCCATTAGAGGAATGCTTAATATGTGCGAGACTTAACAATTTCGAAAGACAATAAATTTTCAGTTGCAGCAGGGTATCACTTCTCAAAACATCACGTTCATTAAAATGCTATGAGAGAAGAGCCGAAAGAAATAATCCTTCCCTTTGATAGACGTCCAATGAGGGTGACCATGCATGCGCTATAGAGTTGGTGTTTATCAACTAGAAAAGCTAAACAATTTTAAGTTACTGCGTGTAATCAATGAGAAAGTAATTAAAGCGAGGATTAAATTTATGCCGTGTGCAAATGTAACTGGAAAACATAAGCTTCCTCTGTTTGTTGTCGGAGCAGCAAAAAATCCCCGAGCATTCAAGTCAGTCACACTAACTGTGTGCTATCGAGGGCAAAAAAACTCTTGGGTCACACGAAAATTATTTTTGGATTGGTTTAAAACAGAATTCGTTCCAGCAGTTCGACAACATATGAAATCCGTCAATTTATTACAACGTGCTTTATTGTTGCTTGATAATTGTCCTGGCCATCCTTCTGCAGAAGAATTGTGCACTGATGACGTTGAAATTTCCGCAATGTTTTTACCCCCTAACACGACTGCGCTGATCCAACCCATGAATCAGAATGTTTTTCAAAGCATTAGGTTAGGATATCGTAAGTTGCTTCTTACAAATATTCTTAATGATCCTGTAAACAATGAAAATTTGGAAAGTGCACTGAAAAAGGTAAATTTAAAAGACGTCGTGTTCAATCTAGCTAACTGTTTGGCATCTGTGTCTAAATTATTGATCAGCAAGTCGTAGAAAAATTTACTCCCAAATTTTATTGGTTCTGAAGTTTTAGTAAATGTGCAAACTGAATAAATTCAGCTTGCGCCACTCATTAATCAGTTACAAAATTCGAACCCAATATCTAACCCTGAAGCTCTCCAGTGGGCTGCTGAGGCGGACGACAGTTTGGCTCGAAACGAAGCTGTAACAGATGACGAAATTATCAGAACAGTAACGAGAGAAGATGATGATGATGACGACGACGACCACTGCCACCCTGTAGACTCCGTCAAAATTTCTCATTCTGAGGCTTTGGCGGCACTCAATACATCATTAAAGTGGGCCGTGGAGCAAATTTTTGAAGCACATGAAATTATGCTCTTTAGACGTTTTAGAGACCGTGCACTTGATTTAAAAATAAGAACGGTCGTGCAAAAGAAAAAACTGACTTTTTTGCTCGCTGATAATATTCATTCACTTCATATGTTGTAATACCTTATGTAATATATACATGCATTATCTATACAATGTAAATTTTGAGAAAAAAGGTTTTTACGTTATTTTTTTAAAACCTCGCTAATCCGGAAACCCCGCTAATTCGGACGCCTATGTGCCTGAATTCGTCCGGATTACCGGGGTTCTACTGTAGCGCATTTGAGAAATTCACAGGGAACAGTTCGAAGGAGAGTTTAGTTTGGATTTCATAACATACAGATGGACATCCAAAAATTTTTTTCACAGTCCGCTAATAGCTCGAGGCCTCTATCGGGAAAACATAAGTTAATGTCTATGTAGTTTTTTGTAAAATGACCATTATTAGTTGCATAAATTAGGATTGTATTATTTTAGGGCTATTATCGGAGGGCACATCTCAAGATGAGTTAGCGACAATTGCAAAGTTACTTGTTCCTTTATTAAGCATTCTGGACGATTAAAAGTCTATACAGTAGGCTTTCATTACTCGGGATGATATAAAATATACCGATCCATATTTTATAATTACCCGTAAATTTGCTGTATAGTTACGAAAAAAATTCAATAACCGGGTTTCCATATAAATTTGTAAAAGTATTGGAGCAATACAAGATATCAGTAAAAATTAATTTTCGATGATATTATTAATAATATACCATTTTGGAAGCAAACCAGTCAGCTGAAAGGTATTGTGCGCGTAAATTACGCACATATTTATCGTAACTGTGACTCGATGACTTGAAATAAATTTGAGAAACTTTTAAAACTGTGACTTAAATTCTTCAGCTTCCTTTTCGATGCAGCCAATTTTTTCTCTTGTGATAGAATCTCACGAATCTCATATCTGGTTATGCAATGCCCATTCAAAATTTCAATTCGTGGAAATTTTTTGTTTCCTTTGAACACTCAGTGCGTAAGACTGGGTTTTGTATCATCTCTCTGCTGGTTAAACCACCTATCACTTAGTCTAAATAATTGTAAGTTGACGTCTTCATTTTTTCCACCTTGGTATATAACTTGATTTCTGCAAATTCAATTATAATATCAACTATAATCAAGAGTCTACAGAATATTTTAATGCAGCCGAATTTTTACTCTCCGGTATGTGACGCATTCAATTGAATACTTGGCTAATACATAAATAACGAAATCAGGCATAATTGTAAGCCTACCAGAAAATTTCATCTGATATAAATGATTTTTTGTTTCTTAGAAGAGGAAGTAATTTTAATAGCAACGGATGAAGTCATTCCTAAGAAAGCTGCTGATCATATAGTCTAATAACGAAAGACGTTCAAATAAGGATGGGTGCACCAATGTGGTGATTTATTGAGACGTTTTATATCGCTTGTCAAATAACAGTAACTATTTTATCCTTTTCGCGCTTGGCAACCTCTTGGAAGAAAGAACTCTCAAAGATTCGGGAAGTATATGTCTGCAGCATCAAAATACTTTCGCATCGAAAAAAATGACTTTTTAATAGGAATTGGACGTATCCAAACAAAACTTATGATAAGTTTCCAATAGTTTGCTTATGTAAACTACTATCTTGGAAAGTTTAATGAGTTTGCCATATAAGAGTTAAACTCCTCTAGTTTTCAATACATTTAGTTTTTGAAAGATTTGACGTATTTGTAGTAAGAAGCGGGTATAAATAAACTAGCCCCTGTAAGTTAGGCATTTTTAATTTTATCAGGCAGCTTGCCCCCCCCTTGCCCAGTGGCTGGCGACGCCCTTGCTTTCCACTGTTTAAATGTGTATTCTTTATTTTTGTTAATAGTTTGTGTCACTCGTTTGTTGTTTTGCTCTTCGTTCATATTTTGATTTCTTCTGCTAGTATGATATAAATTAATCACTTATATATCTTCCAAGTTTAGATTGAATATAGAGTTCGAAAATACTGTCGTAGATAAATTTTTATATCTAATATATGGAGAAAGTCATGTGCTGGCCATATAGAGTTTTTAGTTTCGTATGCATGTGGTGAGGATAAGATAAAAATAAAGTATATATTGTCAGAAAGTAAGTAGTTTCCACTTAAGCCCTCTTTGATGGATGGAAGCAGCAAGAAATTTTATTAATTAGAAACATAAAACAATGTCTATGTTTACATGGCATTCACGCTATTTTCTTTTTAAAATAAACACTCCAATGTGCTATTTCTATTTGGATTAACCAGCCAAGCGAGAAGGGTAAGGTACGTATAAAATAAACACTAATTCTCTGTAGTAATAAACAATTCATAGTAATAAACCTAATTAATTGCTTTCTCATATACATAATCACGCTGGCAAATCAATACAATTTTGGATGAAGAAGAACCCAGTGTTCTTCTTCATTCATAATTACCTACCACGAGGTAACGCTTTCGCACATCGAATTTATTCAATACAATTTTGTTTGGCTTACGATATTTCTTAACCTCTTTAGGTTAAACCTCTAACCTCCGTAGGTTTCGAAGGTTGTTCACATCCCCCTTCCTGCGAGTGTTTTCCTGCAGTGGTACTTATACATATTTTTCCTGAGCGAAAAATTAGGTTTTTAAACCCTCAAGGTAAATTTCTTCTGAGTACTTTTTTTAAGCTATCTCTTTCCTTACAGCTTACATGACGAAAGGCTATATGTAAGGAGGGACTTAATAATATCAATCTCGCCATAATAAAAGACGCTTTATCATTATTTATTATTATTAATGAGTCATAATTCCTTGAAAAATACGGTGAATTCTTAAGATTCTTAAGCTCGTATTTAACGGAAGGACATCTTTTGAACGGTAAGCATTGATTAAGAACCCAATCCCTATGAAATGAGAAAATCCTGTGGTTCAGGTCATTGATGACATTGCATCAGAATGATGAGCGCTATTAAGGAGCAGAATCGAGGGATTTCTACCGCAGCTCCACTGCGCGTCCTGAATATGAATAAACAGAAATTCTATTTTTCTTTGGTTATGAAGTGACGCAATGCACGCAATAGGAATACTAATGCAACGCTAGAGATAATTCGAAGCTCATATCTATGAAATTATTCCACCATCTAACGATAATTCCTGCTGAAAATTTCTATGAATTTTTCTTTCAAAAAACTCTCGCCGCATTTTTTACCAAAACATTTTTAAAAATCCTTGCTCTCAAAAGGGATATCAGCGATATTTTACTTAATTTCTTACATAAATTAGTTTTTAGTGAAAAATAAGGTTATGATGAACAGGAAAACCATTACATTAGTTTCCTATTGTAAACTTATTTGTAAATAGAAGCATTATCGTATAATTAATAGTTTCCAGATAAAACTCTATGAATGTCATTTAATAAATATGTAGGATAATATATGTCTTAGAAAATCTTATATATAGATACATTACAACCTCATCCAAGGAGTATCAGTAAAAATATAGTTTATACGATCCAATTACATTCAAATGAATTTATCAGTAAATATTGAATTATTTTATGAATATACATTGGTTTTCAACCCATCGGAAAATGAAATTCACCTTAATTTAAAGGTTAAGTCTACCTATTCAACGGTTATGCCAGCAAACGGAATGCATTCACACTATAAATGCATAAGGCTAACTTATAGTTGGTATTTTAAAGAGAGCATTTAACATTCATACCAAGGACATGGTATGCAATGTACCTTATACTATACTATAACTACTAAATTATATAACTTATATAATATGCTACGACCCTTTTGCACCCAATAGATGCGTACGAGTTACTTAACTAAGATATTATCAACCTGAATGCGTAGAATATCATCTACTAAGGCATTAAATCCTCACTCTGAGACATAAGTAATATTTTGCATATTGAAATCTGAAATGATTGACATAACCTGCAGTCTTGATTCTTTTTTGTTGAAAGTTCCGAAATTAATCGTAGAGAAATCGATAAATCATGGGAAAGAAAAAATAAACGTCTCCTTGGCGACGCCTGGTATGAGATCTCCATTCGGAGAAAGTGTTTTTTTTTTCCATTCTCTGACACATGTAATTTACATGAAATCCTTCCTTTCCTATAGCCCTCAATTCCATTATTATGAACCGCTTCTGCCTCTGCGATCGTTCTTCCTCTGAATTACCTCCATTGGCCACCTTTTAAGGGCAAATTCGTCAATTGCAGCAATTTCTATTGAAAAACTCTTTCTTGAGGAAATATTTTTGGTTTCTTGCGAAGATTTCTACTCTTCACTTGGAACGGAAATAAAAAATTTTGAAAGGGCTTATACCTGTAGCTGTTCAAAGGTCCTCTTGGAACGGGCCTCTTTTTGGTTACCAGATATTTAAGAACTTAAGCAATACAATGATAGAAAAGTTTCCTCACATCTTCATTTAACTCATTATGAAAAGTTTAAATTCAAATGCAATAGAAATAGAATAAGCTCCAAAATGGATAAAAATCAAACCTAATAGGAATTATAGAAGAGTCCTTAATTGAACAGCTAGGTTACAACAAAAAGTCATATGTTATAGTGCTGTATCATTGTTAAAAGTGCATAAAATGCCCAGATCACTTCGAACGTGGGCTCCCACTGGGAAACAAACCCGGCACCTCGTCCACCAAAGCCGAAAGAACTGGCTACTTAGCTAACCGGGAACCCCGTGTGTTATATATATGCATACAGAAAGCCATAACTTGATCTGGATACTATTGATAATGTGAATTTATGATTGCCGTTAATAAGAAATGGTAGAATCATGTGATATGTTTCATGGAAATAGCGAGTTAAATTTAACTAATAAGATTCACTCACGGAGCATATCCGAATCAGGATTGAGCAACAAAAGTTGTGCTTATTGGTAAACATTCAAAATTTCGAACAAGCAATCGAGGAAAATTTTGATAGTCATAATTGCTGGTCACAATAGTAAAGATGGTGATTCTAAAGGAAATTGGAGTGGATTGGAAGGATAGGAGGGCATTAAAACAACTGTATAAAGGACAAAGAGTAGTTGATGGTCATAATTGCTGGTCATAATATTAAAGATAGACTAGAATATATAGATAGATACGAGTAATTAGGTAAGTTAAAATAGTAAAGTATAAAATTTCATCAACAGGGTAAGTTTTTCCATTGTAAGTTGGGTTATAAATGGTTTTTAAAAAGCTGATAGAGCGATTTTAACTTTAAAAGACTTGTAATTTCATTTAATTATTTTTATACTTTCTACTTCATTGGCATTCGAGTAGATTGAGCATTAAGTACGGTACTTATTGTTATCAAAGTAAAGATAAACCAGTTTACATAAACTGACATTCGAGATAATTTTGGAGATTATTAAGCATTCTACTTCTACATCGCCATCTCCTAGTGAATGACAGTGTGTGATTCTCTCAGTCTTTTCACGAGTGATTCTACAACTTTGCTGGCAGCATGGATCACATATCTGCGAATGTTCACAGGCATTCCTCGCGGCAAGTGTCAGCTTCGCCGTTAAGTTTCCTGATCGGCTGCTTTGTTGCGGTAACAACTTAACCTCTGGAAAAGCACGAGATAACTGGAGAAACCACGATCATCTCGTATCGCCCGAGGGGTGAGCTGGATATAACATTTACCTTCCAACCACAATGAGATGACGTGGGAATTTCTTTTGTTACATCACCGATGCAAAGATTGAACCCGTTCTATTTCGATTCCTTTTCTGTCGCTGCGATAAGAATATCACGAACTGGCTAAACCACGTAAACGTTTTGTTCTCTAGGGAAGACTTAAAGTATATTTTTTTCTATCGCTGTAAATATTTTTTTCTTGGTAACTGATTTTGTTAATACTTCTGGATCATTAGTATAGCTAAAACAATTCAAATAGCAATAATGGCTAATTCGAATCGCTGAATACTGAAAATTAAATATATTTCAGTGTAGATCTCAATGCTTGATTGGAAGACATATGGCGGGAAGCTACTGGTGGTGGAAAGATTGGTATAAATGTTAGATTACTGTCATTGATTGATAAAACATCGAATAATATAGTATAGACTTTCATAATTACTTAGACTTCGTCAAGGAAGGGAAAGAAGGAAAGGATCTTTAATGAAAAGATATTTTTTTAAAAACTCTGCTGGTGTGTTTCAAATCAATTCAAATTATAAATGGTGATAGTAAATAGTTTTACTTAGAAAGTAGGATACAGACAGCTGGCTTTCTTGGAATCATAGGTAAACCGTCGTTTTTTTACTCCGTTCTGATATCTCTGGCACTACTATTAATTGTAATAATTCTATAGCAATCTATTCTGTAGGAATAATTCCCACATGGTCTCATATCTAGTATAGAATGATGCACAACGATTTCAGAGCTTTTTACCCTTCCCTAAATTTCAAAACAATCTCAACCATAAATTAATATTATACTATTGGCAAGGATCTTAAAATGTTTTATCTTGAAGCTCCTACATTACGTCACTCTCGGCTTTATAGGGTTTAAGATAGAATGATACAAAGCAGCATATAAGAAAATAAAATTAGAACACAACTGTTTATGAATTAGAGGTTTTAAAAATCGCCAATAGCTTTCTTTGTTAGCAATTCGCATCGCGGTGCTGCCGATTTTCGGAAACGATGAAAAGGCCCGGATAACAAACATTGTAGAAAACACCCAATCTGCATTTCAATAGCCAATCTACCAACATTTGAAGAATATATAAAGATGAAGTATAATTTTCAATTAATAGAAATTTAAATTTGTGGAAAAGTATACGTAATCTTTATATTATGAATTTCACAACATCACGACCACTTCAGAAGATTTTATTAGAAGAATACTTGGTAAGTATTCTTGGTAATGAGTAATTAGTATTATCATACCTCTAAAAATCATAGATTTTTAAACTTCAAATGGAGCAAAATGAAGGAATACACCGAAAATATATATGATATAAATATATATAGATAATATGATGCTCCATTCTCATCCTTGAGTTTCCAAAGCACGCCAATTTCCTCTTGTTCTAAAGAGAAATTTCAGATTTTCTCCCGTGGGCCCTTTCAACCCCTCTGCAAACCAAATTCCTTCTTCGACTTCTTTCCCCGACCTAAACCTCGGAATCGTAGAGATTTTTCCAAATATCCCGGCTGATAAACGAGCATCCCAACGTCGAACGCTACATAATAACATGCAAACAACTCGAGTGCGCACTTTTGGTTTCTATAATCCCCTCATGACTTATGGAGCGATCCGAGCCATTAGCTCCCGAAATCATAATGAAAAAAATGGGAAAGACTTAAACACGAACACGGGGTTCTAGACGACTACTTGGAATTACAGAATGAAAACGTTATGGATAAATGAAGCAGAAGAAGACCTCTTTCGAGAAGAGGGGAGAAAATGAGAAGAAAAGAGATAAAAGGAAGCTCTTTGGAGAATGGGATTGATGGCGAGCAGTGAAGAAGCCCGAAAAGGAGCATCGCTGAATAAGTGAAGAGACCTGGAAGATGAAGGAGGGAGGGAAAATAGGAAAGGGTATACGTTCTCACTCTCGCCGCCAGTTGATTCTTCATTCGAATTGGTTCGCTGAGCTCCGTAAATTGAATGACGGAGAAGGAAATGGGTCTCGCCCGGAAAAAAATGAGCCTTCGATCTTGCGGAAACGCGGATTTCGCGTTTCATTTTTCTTCTGGAGGATCTCTCGAGGAAAGTAGTCTACTGTGTGTGTTCGAAAGAGGACAGGAAATACCATTGTGAGCGTGGTATGTTTCCGAGGGAAACATTTAATAGAGCCGGGGGCGGAGTCCGTGGCTATCATTCCTTTATTGCCTCGATCCTACAGCAGAACCTTATTTATCAGAAGCTAATAGAAAGGAGGGAATTCCGAGAAATTAGATGGATTTATTGTAATTCTAAGGGCTTTTCATCCGAAAGGCATCCCTCCAAGATCCTTTTCATTCCGTGGCTAAAACCCTCATTTGCAGGAATATCGACGAGATAAACGGAAAAGAATATTTTAATGACTTCAAAATACGATTTCATAAATCGTGGCAAGAGGAGTTAGCTATCAATTATTAACTGATACCATTGGTTACCAAACTTTGACTAGAGAAGCCCTAGAAGATGTTAGAGTACTCGTTTTGCTATTAGTTGAAGTACGTTTTTCTTCTTGTGCAGGCCGCTGACTTTGATTATTTAGGAAAGTTATTACTGCCAATTAACAGAGTAACCTTTCCTTAGATGTAAACTGGCTATAAAATTTATATATTTTGAGTATTGATTGATTGATTGCCGCCTAATATTATTGTTAGTTTAATTATCGATATCGGTTATAGCAATCATTTTCAACTTTAAGCTTCTTCTACCACAAGTCTAACAAGTAATATAATAATTGAAATCAAATATTAAAGACAATTTTAAAATCCAAAATAACATTGTTTTCATATGTGTAACAATGAATATTAATTTTCTGATGCATATTTATTTGACTTTATAAAATATCTCATAGTGCGTAAATAAAAATGTAACCTTGAAAAAAAACATTAGGGTTTACAAAAAAATAGACATAAATAATCATTGCTTATTTTTATTACTGAAACGTCGATTGAATGTTGGAATCACAATTTTCTTTAGTATCTATACCCAAAAAGGAGTTTAAAGTCATTGACCATAATATCTCCTTTGTTCATTCACTTGCTCAAAAATGGATCTCAGGCCGCTTATATCTTAATAAGTTCGGTTACATGGCTCTAAGTACGATGTCCGTATAAAATCAATGTTATCGCAGAGAACACGCCGGTGCATACCTAAACACAGAACCCTCAGAGCTAACTCAAAGTAGAATAGTTCTCCAATTTGACCGTGCATGGTTCACTATACGCTTGCAACTTCATCCATTAGCCTGAAAGGTTTACTTTTACGTTTACTGCTATTAATAAACTGTAATTTGCTTGGAATATCCTCCGTTGCATGAATCTACAATCACTTAATTACAATAAAACGGACGGAGCTTGGATGAAGTCGTTTTAAGTTTACGATGGAGTGGAGAAAAAGGGAGGAGAATGAAATTGATTGAAATTACGGCCGAATGAAATGGGGCTCCGTTCCTTCGCTATGTGTGAATGAATTGAGGAAAAGGTTCTCATCAAAAGGATGGAGATATCTCGAAATAATTATTTATGCTGACTTCCCTCAGTCACGATGATACAATGCCATTTATCTTACAATTAAACCGTTTTACAGTTATTATTACAGGAATCCGATTCACAGACTTTATTCAGTATCCTGAATTACGATTTAAGTAACATAAAAATGTCTGAATAGTGTAATATCTACTAATTTCCAAAAATATATTTGCATGGTGAAGGTTATATTTATCAATTCTCCTTTAAGTGGCTGCAATCAAAATCATACAACATTTCGAAGACACATAAGTTTGTTATGATGTTTGTGGATGAAGTTTCTCCTATCTTGCTACAGTATTAAGTTGCAATAAGGGAAGAACCATACAAATTCGGGCACTTGGTAGGGAATATTTTAAAACCTTGCATCATGAATTAATGCTCAAGTATATACTTATGTTACGATAAAAATACTACAACTATTTTTGAAATGATAGTCTAAATATTGTTTAAAAACTACAAAGAAGGCCTTAAATACATATATCGTGTCAAGATATACCTTTTATATATATATATATATATATATATATATATTGCTTACCAACCAAGTAATCAAAGTTGAATTATGATATGTTTCCTCTATTCTTGAAATATGAAAGACTGGTGCAAAAAACTATATGAGTATACGATGTAGTTAACATTAAATGAATAACTATAAGCCTCATAAATTATTTCTGAAATGGTAAATTCTTATCTTTGTAAGAATATGTATTTATCTCACTTCCTGTATATTTTAGGTATGGATTATTCACATAAACTTGTTGTTAGTATAGGGGGCAATTAAAGTAACTACCTAAGTTATTAACTTATATAATGTCAATGCCATACATTAAATTGCTAAATATGTACAATTAATTTAATCAAATGTTTGTGATGCATCCTAAATAAAACTAATGTTACTATTATTGACAAATAGGTTGTCATGTCTGTCCTTTTTAAAGCTGCTACTGTTTGTTCAACATTTAGCATGTTTAAAAAAAATCCTTTTATCACATAATTTTAATTAAGGTTGGTTTAACTTTTAAGGGTTTAAGGTTTGAGTAAGGTATAGCGCGATTAATTTTACTACAGCGAATTTCGCTCCTCCGAATCAATCCAAAATGCAACTTTCAGCAAATCTTAGTGGAAAAGAAAATCTCGCTAAACGTAGAAAAGGACGGAAGTCCAGGTAATCCTTTGGTTAATTGACGAGAGCTATTCCTCTCACGACCGTGAGCACGCCCCCTTGAGAGTAGTTGCCGAACCACGGACTTGATCAGAGGTCAAGTCAGTGGGAATACCTTTAGCTACAGCTAATTTTTATTCCTAATCTCTCTCACTAATTTTCTCTAATCACTTCCAGCAAATTCCACTTCCGATTTCTCTCTCGGCTTAATTCGGCTCTCTTTTGTTTTTCTTGAACGTAATGCCCTCTGTAAATATCTTTCGTAATTAGTTCATTCTTCAAAGAACTAATGAGATTAACCCCTGAATATATAGCTTGGAAAACAGCCTCTTTCGGAGAATATCCAATCCTCTGTCGCAGAGTTAGTGAAAATAAAACTCACACCCTTTAACATTTTGGTAGAATTCTTTGGCTACAAATATCCATCTTAATCCCCCTTCCGCAGATTTCAAAGTTAAAACATACATAAGGGGTAGGTAACATAGTTTGTATCTATACTTGGAAAAAGATATCAGAGAATGGAATCCTAAGTCACTATTATGAAACTAACAAATTATTTTACGAAGAGTGAATTACTTATCGTTTGAGAAAATCAGAATATCTGAAAGTCTTATTTGAATATCCCCCTGACACGTGCCACTGACGGATTGCAGGGTTTAAATGTAAATTATGTAAATTTAAATATCTACTCGGAGATGCAAATACGTTATGTAGACTAAGGAATGCTTAGCCAAACTGTTCCTAGCGGAGAATTTCATGGTAGTACTTCCTTAGAGGGACTTCTGAGAACTGATTTTTCAGTGAAGATATATAGAAAAGAGTACGATTTCATTTGAACAGAAGCAGAGGATCCACGTTGTTCCACATGCTATTAACGTATTGCTCTAATTTTCTGTACAACTTAAGTTCCTTCCCCATTAATTAAATAGCATTGGTAAACGTTAACTTTACGGAGCAACTAACAAATCAAGATAATATCTCTTCTATAAATGAATCTCCTATCTTTAAATTTTACTCACAACTGTATTTCATTAATATAGTAAATTATTTTTAATATTCTTTTGCTTGTAGTTTTCCAAAGACTTCTATCTTGAACCCTCCTATAAACTTGAGCAATATACATCATCCATTTGTCTCTCTCGTAATCCAGCTCCTCTGAAACTCCATTTTCACCTTAATCAACCCCAAGATAATCTTCATCAGAACTCCTCCTTATCTTAGAGTTTCCCTTCTTTATGGTAAAGTATAAAATATTCTAATCAGATAAACTTGTTCAAATATCTCTTCAATAGTATGTTTTCCTAAATAAATTTGAGAGTAACAATTGTATTATTTTAACAATTATTTTATGCGATATTGACCTTCGGCCGTTCTACCAAGATATTCATGTCTTGTAGAACACTTTTTCTAGATTATTGGTTACTATAAATGATTTAATGTTACTTAAAAATTATAAATTTTATTATTTTTATAAATTAAAAAAAATATTATTTTTATAAAGATACCGTTTACAGTGTAAATAATATTCATTATTGCAATACAGAAAATATGTCAACATAGGTTGATAAGACTTGAAATTTCATTAAAAATTTCTCTACAAATTGACATCTGACATAACTATCTCTACAATGGACATTCTAAAAGGGCTGATAAATAGACATGGTTTATGAATTTACTTCAGCGTTTTAGGCACCCTATTCTGAACGAAGAGTTACCCAGTTATACGAGGGTAGGATACATATTTCTCTGCGTCTCTGAATTCGAGAGTAAATAACGCCGTGTTACAAAACAAAACGGAGAGGAAAAACCTTGCCCTGTGGGACTTCATTGGAATGTTGGAATGGAATGATGCGAAATGCGGTGGAGAAGTCTAAGAGATCAGAAGAGATCTCGAGATATTCTCTCTGAGGTTCCACTTGCGGAGGGAACGTGTCCGTCGATAATTAGCACCTTTCCGAGGAAAACAACGCCGTGGAGAATTTGCGCCAAAGCAAACGAAACAGGAACTTCCAAGAAAATTATTTACCCCAGGAATTCTTCTCTTATTCCAAAAACATCCTCCGTTTAGAGAAGCGGTATTTTTTTCTCTATCCATTTAAGTCCTAGTCTGTCTATATAATGCCATCCAATAGCTATTCTAAGATTCCCGATGTGTTATTTTCAGACTTATTATAATTTAAATTTACCAATGCAGCTTTACTTTAATACGCATTTTATGACATGAATTAAAACGGGTAAATTTTTTTCTCGAAATTATTTGACTGCCGACAATTTATGTTTTCAAATCAGTTTTAGCTGTAATAGTAATGTTAAAAGTGCTTTGACAGCTGAAGCCATTTTGGACATGGGCTCCTACCAAGAACCGAATCCGGTATCGCTTTTACAAAAGCCAAACGCGCTGTCCTCATGGCTAGCCCATCATATGAATTTAAAACTCTAAATTCAATGAGGTCAGGCATTACCATAGAGAAGGTCATGTCATAGAAAAAAGATAGTTAACTTTCACGCAATTTTAATTTAACCCCATTTGTGGTGAAACTTACAAGATTTCTTTTTTCTGTAATTAGAACTCTAGTAAAATATTATTGATTTATTATAATTTGAGCTTAGATTTCCTGAAATAAACGCTGTACGCAAGACTCGTAGGGTAGTAGGTTTAGAGTCAAAGAATTAGCGCAATTTTAGAGAAATAACTACCAATATTCCTTTTCTTTTATCGATAGCACTGTAATAAATGACTGCGTGAGATACTTGTCTTTGTATTAATCAAATAAATACAAGAAAAAATACTAGATCTATTATCTCATCCTTGCAGAAATAATAATACAACGTACGTAAAGATGCGAGCAAACATACGTGAAGAATATCTTTCTGGTTTGAGGTTACATTAAAAAAAAGGAAAAATCTTACTCGAACGCCGAATGATTTGGAAAGTAGATATAATTTGTGATTTGGAGATTTCATTAATTTCAAAGGATACTTTGGAGGAGAACCGGTTGCTCTGAGAAAAGGTTTCCCAAAAAAAAACTTCCTTTCCGGCTCTCCACTATATCTCGGATTCCTTCGTAGACTTTAATAAGTAATGAGCTTACTTTCACTAGAGTACATATTTAAAATTCGATATCACGACGAGAAGCGGAGTATGAGAGAAATTCAGCTATTATATCTATCTATGATTCAGCCAGAAATTTGCCTGTCAGAAAAAGAGCGCTCAAAAATTCGATTAAACCGAAAGGAATGAATGAAAGTGAATAATAAAAAGGGACAAATTTGATTTTAGCAACAGCAGTAAGTCATGTCACTAAGGTGATGCGAAGTACGTTGAAACAAAGAAAGACAAGAAACTGCACTCTATATAATTTGTAACATCAACTTAATCATTAGCAAAATTATTTGATTTCATTGGAAAAAAATGAAATGTTATATTCAAGGTTAGTGGAATATTTGCTTTGAAATAAATAAAGTTCGGGAACTTTTTTAACAGACCTCGTATGAATCGCAAATACTCCTATATCGGGTTATTAATACATTGTAGAAGCCACAGTTATAAGAGAGATAAATTAACATACATTATGCTTCAGCAAATTGGATTTGTGAATAATAACACAAACCTGTGAATTTAAAATTTCCGATCATTGCATAATGTTTAAATAGTGATCTATTATATATCTGGTACACTGATTACGAAACTGCAACCAGATTTTCTTTATCACATCAGGTTTTTTTACAAAATCAAAATGAAAATATCATAAATATGAGGCACGCGTACATGTAAGATTACTATTATCACATGTAAGGAATACTTCTTTCTAATTATTTTCACTCATCTGAACAATCCTATATTACACTGTTATACTTATGAATATAATATCGTATAATTATATTGTTACGTATCGAGAACCCCCCCCCTCCCCTCTCATCCCAGTCGTATCAAACATCTCTTCCGATGTTTGTACTCAGTGGGTGAGAACGCTCATAAAATAAATAAATAAGCTCTTTTTTGCTAAAGAAAACCAACATTATGGGTGGCATGCTTCTAAAAGAGGTGAGCAAGGTGATCCCGCACGAAAAATCTTCCTATGGGAACATACACACTAATCTGTAACTCGTGGCCGGCGTGATGTTCCTCCAGTAACCTATTTGAATATACGGTTACCTGCGGCGACTTTCCGTTCGAACACAACACAGTCAATACTATCTCAATTTTCAAATTCAAATATTTAATTCTCAACAAATTAACATTGAGCAAAGAGAACTGAATCAAATAAGTAACACAAAAACGCATACATACGCTAATCCTAATCAAATATTCGAACTTACGTATATTACAATAAAAAAGTATAGACATAAAAAAACAAAATTTACATATGGGTGAGACAGCACTATGTACTAAGGAAAATTTGCTACAATATGTAATGTATTATGCTAATTAGAATTTAAAAAATAGAGTCAAATGGATCAAAATTTATCAAACATTAAGCCTAATAACTTATTGAGAATGTTGAGTCCACGGTTTCAATTTCATATTATTTTGACTTAGTTTAAGAAACTTTTTGCCTTGCTTTTCGCATGTTAGGTGTAGTTGGATCTTTTCTCTTCAGTAATTAGCAGTAATCTTCCAGCATTTTTTCCTTTTCCTCCATTTCCTTTAGATTTTGGTGGAATCTTTCTCCTTGCTCTTCGCTCAGCTTTCCAAGGTTCTCAGGGTATAGTCCTAATGTGAATGTAACATCTGCACTTTTAAGCTCATTCTGCAACCTAAATCTTGGAACGAATCAAGCATTCTATCCACAATTTGTTTATAGTCTGAATCTTTTGTGCTACCAAGAAAGTTTTGGACCACATCCCGAAATGTTTTCCATACCGCTCGTTCTACAGCGCACATAGTATCTTCAAAATTAGCATCAGAAAGAAGTTTTCTTATATCAGGACCTATGAAGATACCCTCTTTGATTGTTGCATTACTGATGACTGGGAATCGATGATAGAGGTACCGAAAGGTACCTTTACCTTCATTGGTAAGAGCCTTAACGAACTGCATCATAAGCCTAAGTTTGATACGAAACGGAGGTAAAGTATGTTTGGGTGTCAACAAAAGTTTTTTGTTTTATGTTTTTCGAGCCTACAATCCGCTGTCTACGTGGTCATTCTTTTTGGGTCAAGTTATGTAACCTTGCTCAACAGTCCCACTCACACAGAAAGCAGGGGTGATTTGTGTAACCTGTTTAAACCTAACAGAACACCTATCACTTTAAAATCACCAGACACTTGCCACTACTGTTCCTGGTACTTCAATTTACACAACATCGTCACAGCTGATTGTTTATTGGTCTGAGACAACTATAAAACACCAAATAATTGCTAAAATTATAAACTATTACCAAGGAATACCGAATGATTCGAAGAAGCATTTTTACGAACCATCACTCATCATACTTTTAGCGAGGCTCTCCGTCATCGAAGTTCATTTGGTTGAAATAAGGTTATTTTATCGGATATCGGGTGAAATAATGGAAATATTGCCTTATGCCTATCAGTGAGTAACAGGGTAAATATATATTAAAAGAAATAAAAATAAGATTTGAGAATTACTAGAAAACAGCGGATTATTCATTACAGATTTGGTGTAGCGTGGGTGTGTAATGCGGGGTTGCCTACACTCCGATTGTCAATTTTAAATTAATTATTGCAACAAAACTAAGGCCCATTTAGTCGAACGGCAATACAGTTTTTCTTTACTCTACTTCCTACATCACAACAAAAAATTTCATCAAAATCCCCGGAAAAAGTCAGAGTCTCCCCTTGTAAGAAGTGCATTAGCGAGTGTAGAAAAAATGTAATATGAGATTTAAAAAAAAATGTGATGTGATATGGGAAAATTAACGTCGGATACTGATTCAGGACGCAAAAGTCATCCTAAAAGCAACTAAGGATGGCGGCAATGAAACCATCGCAGGACAATGAATCCGAGTAGCAGCCTGTGATACAGGCCACCCTCCTTGCTCAAACGTATTCTACTGGTTGCATAGTTAGAAGGATGTGAGAGAATCCATGGGGAGACACATGAACACACATTTATTTTTATTAAATTAATCCAAACAATATTGGTATACATCCATAATATAAATTTACCTTGAATAAACAATAATATAAATATATTCTTTTGAAGGCTATGGTGTTTAATTAAAATAAGTACCATTTCGTAATCCACATCGAAATTTAAGCTACGAGAAAGGCAGAAAATATCTCTTAGCGTCAAAATGTTTCGAAATTTACAAATAAAAACTAAAATGATAAACAAAAATTACTTATAAATTCATTGGAACGACGGTAATTTCATTTAAATCTTAATTTCCGTTTCATAAACATACGAAGTTTGAAGCGAAGATAAAACCTCTTTTCATTATATTACATAATTCATGGCTTAATTTTCTTTTCCTTTTAGAAAACACTCCGTCCTTTCCCCGTAAGGAGCGCTAAAATTAATTAAAGAGCTGCATAAAAACCTCCCTCTTCCCAAATATAAATATTATCTGCCTGTTTCGCCCGGTTTCCCTGTGCCAGTTCTCTTTCCGAAGAAGCAAACACGCACATCCTGCGAGCCTAACTGCGTTTGGGCAAGCAAACTTTAAAAAGTCAACTGTAGCCCCCTTGAAACCGTATGTTCCGATGCAGGAGATTAAACTCGGCGGGCATATCGCGCTTTCCTTGTTAATCAAGGCTTAGCGAGCCACGCAAATACTCTCACGGGAGTTATTCTCCGTCTATTAGGCTTTCTAACCGCGTAGGTCACCTTTGAAAAGCCCATGCGTCCACCCTACGTTTGAATACCACCAACAAGCTCAGAAAGGACACAAAAGGGGTAGTGGATGCTACTGCACCCATATTACAGGAGATCTCGAGGGACGGCGTGCTTCAAGTAGCCTCGCTATAAATATAAGCCTCGGGATGTGATTTTACTATTATCTATCTTCACGACAAATTTCCAGTAAATTAAAAAGTGGTCATCGTATAAAAGTAATGTTACGGTCGAAATATGCTGCCTCTAACTTATTGTTATTGGCACACAAAACGGAAATATTCCAAATATGAAATAAAAATTTACTTACTCTCTAAAATCTCTATTTTTGTTTTTATTTTTTATAGAGACGTCAAGACAAAATTCTTCTAAAATAAGTGTAAAAAATCGGCAAACAGATATACCATATATTTCCGTAGATAGAACGATAGTGGAATCACATAATAGGTCCCTAAAGTCTAGAGTCGTCTTATTGGACTGGTACAGAAATAATCAATACAGATTTTTGCAGCAATTGCAAGGCAGCACTGCCATATACAAGAATATAATTTTTTCATTTAAATAATTACAAATAGGACTTAATTCCATGTACGCTATACAGTAAAATAGTCCAGATGATGATTGCCTAAACTACATACTTAGGCCGTTGGAGGTCGTTTTATAGGACAGATGTGTGCTAAGACGATTAAACGTCGGCGAAAATTCATAGATTGTCTGATCTGAAAGTCGTCTTATCTGCGCAAATATATGGTATATTCTTTTACAAAGAACTTTGTAGTTATAATCTATGGCCGATTTGCATTGTCGTAAAAACAAAGTATCCACCAATCATAAGGTCAGAGGATTAACGGAATTTGTTAACGAGCATTTTAAACACAGAAAAATGCAATTAAACACAGGTTCATCATCTCGTTATCACACCTCACTCAACGTGGTTGTCTTGAAAATTCTTTCTCATCGAACAACATAGAATTCTGCGGTTTTATGCCCAGCACTTTACCAGAAACTTAAACTTTGAAGAACTTTCTTTTAAAAAAATACGAAAGTTTCTGAAAAGTACGTAGTCTGAATAACTTAGATTCTCAAGTTTCAGAACATGAACTATTTATATTTTACAATTCGTTACTCTTTATGAGTTACATACATTCCAAATTCGACTTCTGCCTTAACTTAGGCTCTATTTCAAGTTTTATTCCTGACTTAACAAGTTTCATATTCACATTTTACACTCTTTACTCTCTAGTACACGAAGTTTGAGGTTTTACACTGCCAAAAATTTAGTGGAACTGCATATACCATGCTACTCTTAATCACTCTGTGTTATCTTTTATAGACAACTATGTCACAGTGTGAACTGTTATCTCTTGAAATAGGTAACATAATTTCAAATTGCATGGAAGGATATAAAGCTACCGAAAAACAAAAACTTGATCAAAAATGTGATCAAAAACAAACTTTGATAGTACACCAAAGGACTATTTGCAATAAAAGTAAAATCTGTTTATGTAAAATTTCTATAACTTATATAGTTATTGTAATGTTTGTTTTGTCTACCGAAAAGTAATATTTTCTTTATACTCATAATTTTGGATTAATAGAGAAATATGGTGGCTGTTTTTAATATGAGATGTAAAAAATATGATACTAGGCAATCAGCTAGTAACGCGTAATTTATGATCTACTATACCCTATTCTATATGTTATTTAACGCTGTATATAGTTTAAGCAATGTAGATTACATACCAATGATCTTTCGTTTCTTGAATCGAAACCATTCAGAAAGTAAAAAGAAACGTATAGGTATATAACAAGAAATGGTTTAAGGAATATTTCTGCACACATATCGAAACGGAATAGAATGAGTATGTCACAATAAGGTTTAGTGAGTAGGAGTCTTTTTTTGGGACCAAGGTATGCGCACAAGGCGGCACAGACGGACGATGACGCGGGCTTATTAGCCTTCTTCAGTATGCACAGGGACGACAAATACGGGAGACACACTTGACAAGTCCATCTTGGGCCACTAGACGTCTCCACCGTCCAAGATACAATTCACTTCCAAGTGTCCCCTCTTCTTCCTTAACCACTTTAACATCGCCGTTTTATACTAACATGCACTACCTCTATATCATCTAAGGAGTTCAAGGCCTCAACTCACACTTGCACGCCTTTTGTTTGCATATCGATAGAGAAAACAGAATTTCACTTTCGTCACGCTTTAGTCTTACACAATCAAAAGTGCTGCATGTTTATCAACGACAATTCATCAGAATATTTCCTAGATTTTATGGAAATTATTATACACACACACACTATTCGGATGGAACAAAAATTAATTTGTATTTCTCATAATAACCTATTTTTGCTACAAAAACTCACTACACCTAAATTGTTTATTTTTTTCTTTACAACAATACCGTTTTCTTACATAATGTAATCCTAAATTTCAATGACTCAATTCCAAATTTCAACCTCCACAGTTTTTTATCGATGCTTAACAAAAATTGTTATAAAAACTAAATTTTTTAAACTTTCCATTCCCCTCGATGCAACTATTGTACCTTTTCTGATTTTTATAGAAAGAGTACACCTACATACACATGTACCCTGCAAACCGTATGAGTATGAAAAAGGGGCATGTACTATACTTTTGTTCCTATAAAATATTACCATCGCATATCAAAAGGTAATTTTAAGCATATTTGCCTACACCAAGGATTGTTAAACATCATAAATGTGGTGGATGAAACTTCGACACCCAAAAAAAAACGCTATTGAGTAGGAAAATGTTGCCTATGATGATAACGTGGAAATTAATCAAATAAGCTTATATTTCAAGGTTTAAACCACGATTTGATTGAAATTTGCACATGCACGTACGTCTTTCTCAGTTCCTCCGATGACTTGAATATTCAGAATCCAGTGGGCGTCATTAAAATATCTCATAATGTGCACGTGAAATACGTAGCGAGTCTTTCGACATCGATGTCGTCTACTAAACTTTGTATTCCGCTGCAACTTCTTTCCGATCTATCGCTTTTACGGAAGGAACTATTACCTTGGAGGAACTCCTCAGTGAGTTCTCAGTCTCTTATCCAGAAACTGCGACGAAATGTCCACACACGAGCAGCTCAAAGATTCCAAAGTCACCATTTGTATCCCGGCTATACTTCCAGGTGATAAAATCAAATATGAGCGTGCCGAGGAAAATATTCAAATCAGAGTCATTCCCGCGTCCTTCAACGTCATTCACTCTGCTCGACGCTCCCATCACAACCTCATAAATAAATCAAATTAGCATCGATCAAAGTTTGCACAGTCAAAGTCAAATGGACTTCCCTTTGAACCCTATGAGAGATTCACTAGTGTGACAACCTACGACATTCGGGACATGCATGATTGAAAATATAGATCTATCCTTATAAATTTATTCTATGTATGAAATTATTTCTTCGAAACAAATTCCCAGATGAAAGATCTAATTAAAATTAATCGTACAATTTTGGGGTAGATCTAAAGATAATTCATAGGATAAAATGGTGATAGTAAAATCACCATGCCATAACTTAGCCTTATTAGATAGGGCTGTGCTAACATCAATACTGCATTTTCAACTAACAAGATACTAATTAGAAATGCCGGCAATATTAATTATGATATCCCGTATGAAAAAGGTAAATCCAAATGTTTAAATGAGCTAATGAGTTCAATAAAATTTATTATGAATTTGTTTATCTTTTCTTTAATTTTTCTATCCTTTAATTATAAATAAAATTGATAAGATTTGAATTCGCGAGAATGCATGACAAAATAAATAAAAAAATAGAAAGTTCAATTTTTATATAACCTCAGAAACAATCTGAAATTTCAAGTTCTCATTTTTTTAACTCATCTCCTTGAACAATAATATATTCCACTTTAAGAGCTGAGTTAATACATGTTTAAATTATTCTAACTACATGTTTTGTTACTGCGGTCTCCAATAAAACAGAAATGTTACTCAGTTATTTTTTTATTCTTTTTCTGTACTATCTAGTATACTATTACAAATACCAAAAATTCCGGAAATACGAATCATGTTTAAATTGTAATCAAAATATACTCCTTTGTCAACTACGATTTTTTACATTTAATAAATCAATTTCTGATACAATCGATGCTATAGTATAGCGAAAATGTAAGCCAGCACTCTATAATAACTATTTCTCATTTACATGTAGGTCGGAATCTAAATATTATATTGGCGCGTGAAATGATTTGATACTGCAGGAAATGAAAAGAAAGGGACTCGGCTGTTAAGGAATTAGAGGTTTAAAATCTTCAATGGCCTCTTTCTTCGGCGTTCCTCTTCTCATTCCCCGGTATTCCGAGAAAACAAGACAGGATACCGCACCATTTGATAGCACTGAATACGTATTGAGAGCTCTCAAAAGGTGCGGTTTCCTGTCTTGTTTTCTCGGAATACCAGGGAATGAGAAGAGGAACGCCAGCAAAAACGACAATTGAAGGTTTTAAACCTCTAGCTGCCAGAAATGTATGTCTAAAACCACAATTTTTCAAACAACAGATCGCGAATAATTATAATCTAGGGATCGTTTCTTGAAATTTACGTAGCGAGGCGAATAATGTTCAAAGAGTTATAAGTTTCTGGAATGGAAGTTATTAAGAAATCATAAAGTCGTGGAAGTGACAGAATCTGATGCATCGTCCATCCTTCTCTCGCTCCTCTAATGAAAAATTCCATTAACTCAGATTCGTTTTCCCCACTTCTGGTCATCTTTCCGAGACAATTTTCCACTCAGCTCCAGAATAAAAGAAAGGCTTTCCTCCGCAGGGCGTAAAAGAACAATAGAACCAACAAATATCCAATCCTGCAATTCCATACTCTCGGAACAAATATACTGTGTCAAACATACTAACAAGGCAAGGAAACGAAAGAGTAATAAAACTATCCTTTTAAGGATATAATGATACTATGTAAAGATTATTTACGAGGACTGACAACATTTTAGTGGATCGTTTTCAGAAACGATGTCTAGTAATGAAAGAAATGTCTATAATAGAGTGCTTGTTAAATAATCCTTGATTGAAGAATAGAAAAACATTGAAGAGAGTGTTCAATGAAGGAACACTCAGTTATAGATGAAATTTGAGACGCAGCCAGTGCAGATATATTTCCTATAATACCTATAGCCAAAGAATTTCAACTCAATTTTACCGCTATTGACATACATCAGTAAAACTATGGAAAAATAATAGAAGAGCAGTTTATAGAATGACGTTTACTCATTTTGACATGATTCAGCGCAACTTAAGCTTCTTAAAAGATAGTTGAGAGTAAAAAGTTCAGTTGAAATTGATTACTTGCAATGGGGAAAATAAAAGATAATGGCACTATTAAACATGTATTTAATCCTCGAAAGAAATTTTATCTGGCTGCTAAGAAAGTAGGATGTAACTTTAGTTTTAGGTTACAGAGAGGATGATTGAAAACGAAGGTTTAAAATGTGAATGAGTACTCTAAAAGCTAGGGAGTCGCAAAATAGTTATTTAAATAGACCTGATTATAAAATCTCAAAAATGACACCCGCTGAACGAAGGATTGGTAGAGTTAGATATAGCTGAAGAAGTGTGTTGACAAAAACATTGGAAGAGTAATATAGAGCAAAGCAGACCATCGACAAGCGAATAGTGTATGAGCAATATTTATGTCTCTATAACCCTGATGAATCTTTTCTGCTTCTCATTACATAAGAGCAGAGAGTACATTTTACATAAATACTAATATAAATAAGGTTCTTAACTAAAGAGTAATCTTCTTAACCAGTCGAAGAATTAGAGATTATCTAACATTTTTAGCATTTCGTAAGGAACAAAAAGAAAACTTCAACCTACATTTAAGATCCCTGTTGACATTTAATAAAATACTCATGGAATTTCAATGTATAAGGAATGAACTATGATAATATCGGAGTGAGGATAATTGTTACATAATTCACTAGTGTGTGAATGAAATATACTTGTGCATTCAAACGATAGGACTAATTCAATTTTAGAGGATAATTTCTTGGTTAATACTGAAAAATTACGAAGACTATCCATTCGCAAGTCTCCTTATGATTTATAAATAGGCTTTCGTGAGAGGTTGGTGCACCAAATTTAACTATACATCATCATCAAATCCTCCACCTTCTTACTTTCTTCGTGGTAATGAAACCACAGAGTGCAGCCAATCGTCAATTATAATCAGCAGGCTCCCGGATAGTCATGTGGACAGCGCGTTTGCCTTTGGAGAAAGCGGTCCCGGGTTCGAATCCCGGTGGGAGCCAATGTGCGAAATGACCTTAGCTGTCGAAGCACTTTTAGCAATACTACTATAATCAGCACGCTGATAAGAGCTCATCGATTTAACAGAGAATCAATCACATTGTTAATTTACCCATTAATGGGTCAAATGCGTCGTAACCCAGAACCCCTAGAAGCCGACGAACGCGCTGCCGTAATGGAAAAACTTCTTTCAACTACGGCAATTAACGAGGGATTTGAGGATTTTTCCTAAGTTTTTAATTAAAATAGACTGATACAAAGGAGAAACTTGCTAACAACACAATCAATAAATATTTATCCAATATCTGATCCATTATATTTGATTGTGAATATCAGGCGCATCGAGGGGTTATTCCCAAAGTTGATGATCACTTCAATCTAAACTTCCAAATCTCTTTTCTGAGCAGAGGTGCCTCGGTACTAAGAAACTGCGTACATAAACTATGAATGGACACAAAGCATCGATTGGCTTTCTAGATGAAAAGATCTAAAAATACTCCCAACTACTCAAATAAAATAAATCTTCCCGAGAATGAAAGAACCCGACAAACAGTTGATAAGAAAGGGATTCTAAGTAGGATCTCCCACTTGCCGGGAGGCTGATCTATCCATTGAGCTATGTTACCAGAACGAGATATAACAAAAATATCATGCTCAACAAAAACCATCCATGGATTATTTTTTAAACCCTAATGTTTACGTTGTAGTACGATTTGTTTTATGTGATATTCAAATGGAATAAATAAAAGTAATTGTCAATTCTAACATTAATTAAAATAAAAAAGATAAACACCGTAAATCTTAAGTTTCAAAGATCTATAGCTACAAGACTGATCTTTAAGGAAATAATATTTTATAGGATAACCGAACACTAAATTTGTTATAGAAAATTCCAAATAATAAGATGCAATCATAGGTTGAGTAAATGATCCGTAATGAAATTCCTTACTTAACCAAATTATACAATCAATTCAATAAATGGCAAAGAACATTTTAGTATAACATGTACCAAAAATCTCCGTGCTGAATCTTAACGTGATTTTATAAAACTGATATTGTACTGTGTGCAGCAAGCATACCAAGAGACTAAAATTGACTTATGTAAATTGATATGCTTCTCTTTTACTCAACTGAATAACGTATGACAATAATGGTGGTAACGCGATTACCCTAGTTACCATTGGGAGTTAAATGATTTATTCTTTGCCCATGTGCAGCGAAGACATTTGACTCGGACAGCTCGGAAATACATGCATAACATTGAAGCACGTTTGGAATTTAAACTAAGTGTGCACCCCTTAGATAACGCTGCGAGCTAAGTCGTGGACTGTGAAACCTGCCTCAAGATTTGTATTTACGCTGAGGGAAATTAATTTTTCCTTCACATGATCTCTTTCAAAACATACGGTTGAAAAAAGAACAATTTGCAAATTTCCATTTTCCGTCGAAACCTTCGTATTTTTAAATGTTCTCCTCACCATGACAACCTAGTGCATCGAATATTATAAGATGATTTATTTTCCTTTCCTGGAAAATTTTATTGTTAAAAATATTTTAAAGTTTTTTCCCCTTATGGTAATATATTACACTAAATTTCCGTACTTATATTTCACCCTAGCAAAAACTTTCATGTTCTCAAAGGATAAATTATTCTTAGGATGGTGCAACTAATTTATTTTTATAACCAGCATACTCAATTGTATATTTATTAGTATATTTGGTAAAGGTTCAAGTAAACTTTCTTTTACGGATATTCTTCAATATTGTTGCAGTGTTTTCATATGCATACATATATATGATGCAATAGATTTTTAACTTGTTTGTTCAATTGGTTATGCTCATATTTAATGAAACAGGTACAAGTTAAAAGTTACTATATATGTAATGAGTATTATTTGAGTGTACTATTAATGAGTTACTTATGAGAATAAATAAATTTAAAAATGTAATTCATTTAAACATTGTAGCAACTAGATTTTGAATCATCTAAAATACTATAACAGTACGAGTAGTATCATATTATCATATCATATTATTTACATAGTTTATTTGAGGCAAAAGTGATCACCTATCTATGATAAAAGAGTTAGACAAATAAGCGCTTTTCTGAAATATTCAACGCTTAAATAAAAAAAATCAGGACTCTATTTTCTCTAAACATCTTTCGACTATTTATTCCTATAAAATTTAAAAATCATTTTCAAAGTTGTACGTCATAACGAGACGAAAAAAAACTACAAAATAGAGACCACATTTCAAAGCCATAAGCATAAATCACCATCTTTGGATATTTCCGGAAACTTCTTATGTAGTTCCACGTAATTAGTGTTTGAAAGGAAGGTTCGGTAACCATCCAACCTTTCGATCTGAATCGATGATACACGCAAGAGCTGGCAATTTGAATAGATTTTCCCGAGCATCTATTAGGAATTTCCACGGGCGGATAGGCAAGAGAGGAGATAGCGTTTGCATAAGCACGTTTTACATGAAGGAAAAAGGTACCTCTTCAAGTGGAAATTTCAGGAGCGAATCTTACTCGAGGGAGGCCATTTAAAGGAATCAGATCTTATCTACGCAATTTCCAATCTTGTCATCGGCGGAAAGGTTTTTCACCAAATTTCCACCTCTTAAAATATATTCCGGAGAAATTACGAATGCGTTTGCCGATTTGGACCCTAAAGTTGCGCTTTCAAAAGGTTCTATTAAAGAATGCTCGATATCCGTTTCTGAAGCACTGGTGCACAAATGCCTTCCGACGCCACCCCCTTCTTTTCAACAGCAAAGGGCAAGACCACTTCAATCGGAAATCATTAAAAGGTCTGGGTATCATTAATGAAAGGATTCTGTATCGTGCGAATGTAATTCCATCCCCGAAATAATTTGAAAATTTCCTTTCGATATGTTGCGAACAAAGGATGACGAAAATGATGAATTAGGATGTTGACGGCACATAATTTACTCCATTTCTATGTCTAAACGTCCGCTTTTACGTTTTCAGTATAATCTGTTTCGAACTTTTTACAAGATATATTCGCAGTGCTCTGCAAAGGATGAAATCTTACGATTTTTTACGCTCTCGATTAAATTTTGGGTCCTTATTGACACGAAAAATGTAGTTAAATGATCTCATGCTCTACTGCTACATTGCATGTTGAAGAGTCACTTCTGAACCCGAGGACGATGGCAGTATTCGACATCTAAAAGTTGATCTACCAACCAGGAGGTACCTGTACACTAAACCGGAAAATTCTTCGATAAATATCCTTATCACTGATCAATAAAGATGGCAGAAAATATCCATTCAGTATTTCGATGAATTTAGGACAAAAATAATCATCAAAGTTAAAATCCGGGATTATAAACTATTTTTCACGTAATACATAAAATTAAAAGTTTCCGAAGGGCTTGATTATATATAAATTTACTTTGAATTAATTAAAAACAACCTTAGTTTGCCTAATTGGAAATAAATGTACCATCTCAACAGGGTAGTTTTTGTAGTAATCTCGATGACTTGCCCGGAAGATTTTCTCTAATACTGATTAAATACAAGGGATCTAACCAAAGAGTGCATATAAAGCTATTGTTGATTCAGCAAATATTTCTTATTGTAACCGAGAATTATTCAGTCACAGCTTAAAATCACGTAGTATTCCAAATATAACCTAAGGTTGATTTTGGGATTTGAAAAATACACAATTCTATAGGACAAATTTTGTTAAAATGCTTACATATAGATTTTTATGCGGTAAGATTATACAATAATATTATAATTTTGGAATCGGGACGCTCATTTTCAATTGTATCGCAATTATCAAAAAACGGTAATGTTAATAGTATAACATTATGGCATAGTGCTAAAGTTGAAAGTATACGAATGAAAATATCCGTGACGATTGCCATAAAATTTTCGATAGTATACCAATCCTTTTGGGACAGTGAGGTTAATGGAAAGATTACCGAAATAATCGTTGATAAATATTATCAGGCTCTAGAATATTGACAACTTCATCAATTCAAAGTGTTCAAATTTCAGTCTTTGGGAAAAATTGAAAAAACGCTGCTATTTGTGTACGCTCTTATGGGACCTATTGTGTTTTAATATACTTTAATCTAAATTAATTTACATGATTAATATATTTCCCATTAGAGGCGATTCAAAATTTTACCGCAAGACCTGTTTCATTTTAATTTTTGAGTTGGAAAATTACATTTAATTATCTCGGTTCTATGGGCACATTATAACAAAAGAGCATATAGCATAAAATCTGAATTATTCAGGGGAAAATGTATATGATTTTTTTCAGATAACATACATGTGCGCATTCAAATTGAAGCATAGAATTCTCATCACATATTCAAATCCCATGATATTTAAGACGACAAAAGGATAAAAATCATGGTTTAATTCTTAAATTTACATTCTATGGACATCCAGCTCATGAGAATTTGCACGAATATGTTTTACGTACGAATAGGCATGTAAAGTGAGCTATTCGTTGAATTTGATATGATATGCCAAATTAGTGGATTACTACCCCAAGAGTTCAGATTTCACGAGACTTAAAGTTTTATTTTTCATTTTACTGTTCCTAAGTTAATTTTAATTATTTCTAGCGAACGTATTAGCATTTACACTGATGTGATGCATTATTCTACATCCTATAGTAAATATGATTGTATGTACTCCTTCTAGAATTTGGCCTTTATTTAAAATTTACACTTCATTGCTAAACTAAAATATAACTTATGATTTTCGCTGCATTATTATTTACTTTAACCCGAACGAGGTACAATATATTACTTATTTACCCGTAAAGTAACAGGTATGGCTTGCATAGATTAAGGCTTGCGAAATCTATGCAAGATTATATTAATCAATACTTCAAAGATTCTTAAATGTGATTTCAATAAAAAGGAATTAGATAAGTAATTATAAAAGTAATGATTTTACACTAACATAGAAATTAGAGGATATACATGTACATGAAATATTCTAATACAGCTTTCATATAATTATTATATGAATTATTACTCTCAAGATTGTTTAGAGTAGCACAATTTCTTTATAAAGCTTTCACTCCATTGATATTAATGAAATGATTTGAAGGGATATGACGAAAAAACTTTCTGCGACGAAAATGTCAAAAACCGCAGTGGTTGCGCTAGAGCAAGTTAGAAGATGTATGACCGCGAGCAAAGGGGACCACGGACCAAAATTTACTTCCTAGTGACCTTGCGAGGGGACGCTTTAGTCATTTATGGGAGAATTTTTCACTTTTTTTGAAATTATCTCTTGGAGAGACGGGAGCATTAATCTTAGCAATTTAGTGCAAAAATAAAAAAAAACATCTTACGTAGCTGTACAACTGCGCTACTGGATTAACGAGCCAAATGCATGACGTCGGAGTGCACATTGAGATAAGTTAATTGCCCGCTCTAGCATATGGAATAACTTGCGAGACGTCCTCAAGAGAAATATTGCCGAGCTGCCATCCCGTTTTTCTTGTAGTTTGCGTATCCCCGAAGATTGTTGAGGAAATTTCAGGATATTGTGACAGTAAAATGACAAAGTAATATTTAGGAGGAAAATCAGTAAATTCGCAAGAGAGATAGTTTTCAGAGTGACTCTAACGTAAAGCACGTTGTGAATTCTATGTAATTATTGATTTCCTACCGGGCACTAGGATATTTAAGTTACTTTAATTACTGTTACTACAAAAACACTGCACAGAAGAGATTTTTTCCAATATAATTGGTCGATGTTTAATTTGCACAAAAACTAAAATAATAACCTACCGCTTGTGTAATCATTTAGTCATAATATATGTGAGAATAATCTTTCCATTTGCCTTGAAATGTTTATAGCATTAGCAAAGAGAGCAAAAAACAGTTTCAGATAAAATTACAGAAATAAGTGAAAATGAAACTTAACCCTTAACCAGTGACGTGCGGTCTGAGAGACCGCAGCGATTTTTTTATTGTGAATAAAAAAATTATTTGATTTTTAACAACTCTGTTATTTATGGTACCTTCTTAGATAACTTTACGTAGTATATAGAATTCTTCGAATTTCATTTATCTTACTTGTATTTCTATTAAGTTGCGATTTAATTTCATGCGCGGTCTGAGAGACCACACGTCACTAATTCGGGAAAACTTAATTCGTAATATGGGTGAATATTATTACGGAGGCTTACAAAATTCAACTTTATTTATTACATTTGTTTATTACTTTCACATTTCTTTGTTATTACTATTTGAAAAGCATAAATTAGGCAAAATATATGGATTTTATGATAGTAGGCTAATGTTGAGGTCGTCCTCAAGAATACTGATTGTTTTAGTTATTTTATAATATCAACTCCAACAATAAAAATCTTTTTAGAAAAATATTAAATCATACTTGCATTAAAACACCTTATGTGTATGGAACCGAATTTTTCGTCTTTATATTTCGCTGTGATTCTAACACTAGAATGTCACTTACTACGGATGCGACCGAAGTGGCGGCAAACTCAGAATAACCAAATCCAACGAGAATTTCTCTTTGTTGCCACTACTCATTTGTGCCTGGGATGAATGACCTTTAGTGAAGCATGTTGTCAGCGGAATATGGACCGAATACTACGACAGGACGCTCCTGATTTTGAGGAGCAAGTTATGGAATACTTGAGGGAAGATGAGTGTGAAGTGAAAAGTGAGATTGAGGAGGATAATATTATTGTTAGTGATCACAATACGGATTCCGACGAGAATGAAGAAGACGATGATGAGGAAGTAAGTGTTTCAGTGAATCCGATTTCTAAGAAAGTTGGATGTTATTTGGAAAAAATCTCTATAAAAGGAGTTCTAAAGAGCCAAAGAGGAACGTTTACACTCGTCTGCATAACATTGTCGCGGAAAAACCAGGTGTGAAGCAATCTGTTATATCTCTAGATAGGGAACTGCAACCTCTCCATTTTTGGTCGCTTATTTTTGACGACGATATAATAAATTTGATTATGTGTTGGAAAAATGTCAAACTTCAGAAGTTATGAGAAAAGTATACCAGAGTAGGCCAGAAATCCAAGATTTGGATAATGTTGAATTAAGAGCTTTACTTGGGTTATTAATATATTCGGCAATATTTAAATCTAACGATGAAGATATTAGTAGTACTTTTGCTGCAGATGGCATGGGAAAGGAAATTTTTCGTTTAGTAATGTATGGACAACGATTTGCTGTTCTCCTTTTATGTCTTCGGTTTGATAACCATAAAGACCTAATCGTCCGGTACGAAAGTGACCCAGTTACACCAATGTCTGATTTGTAAAATCATCTCGAAAAAATTCTCATTGTTGCTATTCACTGGGCACAACAACTTGTATTGACGAAATGTTAATTGCCTTCAGGGGTCGGTGCCGATTTAAAATGTACATCCTGAGTAAGCCAGCTAAGTATGGCCTCAAAATGATACGTTTGACGGATACATCGAATAGCTATTTGTATAATGCCTATTTGTACGCCGGAAAAAGTACCAACGGAGTCTGGTTAAGGTCTGGTACCAAGGTCTGTCAGAGGAAGACAAAAAGACTTCGAAACCTACGCAATCAGTTCCGCGTCTCACTGAGCCAATATTTCATTTCAATCGAAATATTACAGCTGATAATTGGTTCACTTCAATTGAACTGGTTTAGAAGCTGAGGGTGAAAGGACTGACCAATGTCGGGACGATAAGAAAAAACTAAAGGGAAATGTCCAATGAGTTCGGGCCTTCAAAAGAAGGCACAAAAGGATCCTCGTTGTATGGATATACGGCAACATGACTCTAGTTCCTCATGTGCCAAAGAGAAACAGGACTCTTTGGTTGGTGTCGTCAATGCACCACATAGAGCACTGATGACGTGACAATGAAACCTGAAATTATAGCTTTCTATAATTCAATCAAGGGTGGAGTAGATACACTACATAAAATGTGCATCAGCTACTCATCTAGTGGAAGAACAAGGAGATGGCCAATGACAGTGTTTCTTAGGATTTTAGACATTTCATTGGTGAATTCTTTTGTGTTCCAGCAGTCTCTAAAAGACAAGAAGTATCTGGGTAGGTACGATTTTATTAAATACATGGCAGCGGAGTTAGTAGGGCCACAATTAAAGAGGATAATATCAAACAGCAAGATTCCCACACAATTAAGAGACAATATAGGCCGAATTCTGAACCTAACAGTTGAAAAACCTCAAAATTTCGAAGATAAACTAGAGAAGCGGAAGACTTGCCGACTTTGCCCTCCATGAAAAAAACGAAAAACCTCCTTCTGTTGGTCCAAATGTAGACAACCAGTTTTTTTATAATGCATAAAAAAAATTTGCAAGAGCTGTGCTTCTATGGAGGGGTAGGACATTTTTCACGAAAAATGTAATATCGAACGTTTGCAGAATCCATGAAAAACACAATAAATGAAATATTTTTCAAGAACGTTTTATCAATTATCATCCCAAAAATACATTAAATGCTTCGCTACATAAATAGGAACCTGATTTTTAATATGCGACATTATTTTGATAGGATGTGTTTTTTTCATTCAAATTTTTGACTATCTTCGTAAAATGATTAATAACTGAAATTTTGTTCATATTAACATAAAATTAAATTTGAATTCAAATTATTGAATAACTGATTAGTTTATTAAGGCTTTTAAACTTTGTTAAATGTGTCATTTAGTAACTTTAAAGATATTTAAAAAATTGCGGTCTCCCAGACCGCACGTCACTGGTAGTGTGACAAAAATTGCACGTCACTGGTTAAGGGTTAAAGTAGGCATTAGATCAATTTTTACGAAATTGCTAATTAATGACATATAGTTGAATGGTAACTAACTATAGAAAGATACATTCGGGCATATTTTTACGTCATTTTTAGAATATTCAACTTTAATAAATGTATAATGATAACTCTCAAATAAATAAATAAACCTTTGAATCTATCCTATTTTCTCACTCAAGCATTCAACACATCGAACATCAAGCATCAAACACATTGCACAGTTTTCTAATCAAATGGTTTTACCTTAAGGTCAAGAAAGATGATTCTACCCGAAGGACGCAAGATAGCCTATACAATGAACAATCCATTCATGAATGGTAGAGTAAGAAACAATTATACCAACAAGAAATATTCATTAAATCCGCATCGAAGCTTCAGGTTAAAATTCTGGTAAGGCGATGAATGTTAATGTTTGTTTCACTTGGATCTAAAGTAATAAGCAATTCGTATGAATGCACAATTCATTTTCAATTAAGGCCTAATTTATAGCTATAAATTGGGATAAATTTTTCATTTCACCGACATTTTTTAATTTCCTCCAATTTAAAGTTTTAATATTGGTTATCAGTTAGACTTTTAAACGCTGAACTAGTGTTTATTTGTCTTTCTTTTAATTATGTCAACTAATTGATTTAAGCGATGAATTTTGAGAATAATTTGTGCAGTTTGAATTATTTAAAACGTAATAATTTTAACATAAGCGTAATTAGAAATTGTGACATTATATTCAATGAAGAGAAATTTTATGCATTCTCGACAAGAATAGAGTTGTAAGGTAAAAAAATTGAAACACGGAAGTTACCGAGTTAGAGTTTTACTAACCAATAAACTATTCCTGTTCAGAGAAAAGAATACAATCGTAATATCTCAAATCTCTGCTTTCAAATCAGTACTGTGGGCTGATCTAGGCGTGGTAAATCAACAAGAAATAGGCCAGTAGCACCACAGACAGCATCACATATTGCAGCTAAGTCAACCTGCAATATTAAAAACGATTTCTCCTAGTAACTTTTAGGCCATAAGTGAAGTGTAGAGCATCCTGCAAGGAAATTTCGTACACAGCTCCACTGAGCAATATCAAAAGACTCAAGACGTGTGACTTATGTACTCATTAGTTATCCACAGTACGGACCCCTGCGTAGCTTATATGCCCTATTAAACTTCCCAAAGGGGTCTGTGCTTTCATCCACTGACGCTAGTGCTCTTTTCCAAGATGGCAGGGGGCCACACGTGTAACAGTGCATGGCGAAGGATTGGAATCAGCAACGAGCCACTAAGCACTCCCCAGGGCCGACTTAAAGAGATTAGGACGAAAATGCTCGAAAAATACGGAGAAAAATGTTAAACAGTTCGTTAGAAAAGTCAAAGAGGATTCAGGAGACAGTAACGCAAACAAGCTCCGCCCTTTCCGTGATTCTTTCGTGACGTGTTAAAGTGAATAAACAAGTCTGCATCCACAGAAGACCAAGTAAATAACAAATCCCTTGCCACAGCTAAAAGGCAATGTTTTTGTCGTGTTAATTTAGGAGAAAATTAGTGGACCGAAAAGAGAAGCAACATAGGGTGTAAATGAAATATCCTTTGATACTGAGGTTACGAAATGTACATCTGTAAAGGAATTAAAAGAATATTTCTGCCATGAATATATATTACAAGCTTCACTAAATAAGAGCTTCTATTTTCGTCACATTACTATCTGCATTGTAATTCTAAAGACTTCGCTAAGGATTTTATTATAAGATTAATCGATCATTTTAATAGTTTATTATCTTAGCTAGTTAAATTTGCTACCACCACTTATATCTCTCCAAAAACAGTTAATACAGTATAACTTAGCGAAAATAAAGATCTGTAAGATAAAGACAAGACGTTGCAAGGAATCAGTCACTAATAAAGACAGGCCAATGTTAGTATATTTTCCAGAGTATTAGAGAATTTTGTATACTGTTCAGCTAATTAGGATGATGAGTTAATACACCACCCAATTTTCGAAACTAGAGATTTTCAGAGTGAATATTTAAATTTAAATATAAAACACATTTCAGATTTAGAGAAAAAAAATATTATTCAGAGAATTTTGCCATATCTTGACTCTGCTAACTTCAGAAAATTTTGTAATTAAGGATAAAAAAATTAATATAAAATAAAGTTTCAACGAAATTTATTTTAATCGCATTCACAAACATAAAAAAGATGAAAAGGAAAATAGAACGTCTAAATCAATAAACTGACCGCAATGAAGATATTTAGGCTCAAATTAAGGGTTTGAAGTTTCTTTAAAGCTAGTGGGCCAATTACGGCAAAAGTCAATAAATAATCGAGCCAGATTAAACAGAACAACAATCGTCATCAAGAGCACAGCACGAAACGATCTGGAATTCGGGGAAGAGAAAGTACGAAGGCCGTCACCGAGGGAAATGGAAATAAATCGAGGTCACTTATAGATATAGCTCCCCTCTTTTCAGACGCAAACGGGGTAATTTACTTAAATTTCATTGAAAGATACAGAGCGAACCAAACTTAAGGAACGAGAAGGGAAAGCATTAAAACCTCTCGAGGAATCTACTTAGAAATTCCCTTGCGCCTTTATTCGTAAAACAAGAAAAATCGAAACCGCTTAAAATCAGCGCCCATCGCGTTTCCCGAAATCTATGGAGTAATTTACCTAAACTTCGCCGGAGCTTAGAAGGGGGATGTTCTGGATTTCTCGAGATAGGAGAGCGATTACAAAAGAAAGCATAATGAAGACGCATTTAGGTCGCGAGCGGGGATGGTTTACGCAGCGAGAAACACTTACTACTCCGGAAAGATGGATGGGGGACTCCTCCTTGGAAAGTAGGGAGAAAGGCAATCGGTAGAACGATCGGAGATAACGAGGAGGGAGATAAAGCCGTGAGAGGGCAGCAAAGTCGAAATGCGAAACGCGCCGAGCGTAAAATGATGCAAACTCGTGGGAAGTGTGCAGAAGGGAAAAGCGACCCACGCAGGAGATAGCCATCGCTTCGCAGGCGCGGAAGTTCCGTTTACTATTATCCTAATCGAAAGTCTTCTCTACAACGCACTCGAGGAAGCCTCTTCGTGCAATAACGGAGGGGAGGGTTACTACGGCAACCCCGCGAATATCTTGACCGTAAAAGTGGCTAAAGATGGATGATTCAAGATGAATTACGAGCTCTACCTTTTTGACGGTTATCGCAGAATGAGCTACCCGGATGTCTTTTTATGATCAAATTGTGAAATATAAAGTTGAAATTTTGTTGTATTCAGAAGGTCATCCTTATTTATTTTCTCAGAGTAATTGTAATTTAATTCGTCAATGACCCTGACTCCCCCGTTTGTTATGCTCATTGTCTATTCTCTCCATATCCTCCTAATTGGTTGGCAAATTGGTAGTAATAGAAAGGGCAATTTCGAGAGAGCGATTGGTTATAGCATTATGATTATATGGTAGGTAAAAATATAGCATTTAACCTTTCTTTGTAAAACCCATGCAATATATTCTCCTTCTATTCCGAAATCCAAATATTAAAATTAAAGACTCTTCTAAAGACAATTAGTCTAAAGTGCATGTTTTCCAGTAATCCCACTGTAAATTTCATTATCACTGATGGTCAAATCTGTAAGTGGAGGTGGTAAAAAAATACTAAAATTGATATAAAGATTAAGCCCCGAGAAACACAACTCACTTAGATATCATTTTTTCTATCAATATTTTATTCCAAGAAATGCTACTGCTCTTACGGAGATTAATGATATCGCTAATGCAAGAAAATCCACTATTAATTGTTATCATGAGTTATTGAAAAATTCATAATTCTAAATAGAATTTCTTCAATCTTATCTCCTTTTTGGAAAACCTCATAATAGTCTATCATGTTATCACACCGTACGACGTAACCTGATTTTCGTATACGTGAATATTTCCTTTTGAGCAAAACTTTTAATAAACATTTTTTAATTTTATTCACAAATAACGAATTCTAAATATTTGCAGAAATCTTATTCGATTTTTATAATATGAATTATTATTAATTTTTTATACTGGGTTTGGAGGAATTCTCTCATAATCCGTGATTTGAATGGATGGCCAATTTTGAAAAGAATTGGAATTTTAAGAAATCTTCTTTCGCAAAAAAATGCACAAAAGGCGATAGTTAAAAATTACCATTTAAAAAAAAGCCCTAGAGAAGGATAGAAAGTATTGAAATTTACGAAAGATTACTGATGAATGAAGAAAGGTAATGATTTCTTCGACAATCCTTGAAGAAGACTGAATTCTGTAAATACTCTTTCGCTCGTATCATAGGTAATATCGCAATAAGGCCAATAGTTCAGACTTTGAAAAGGTAAAGATCAGAACGGCCTATTTTTCTGAGATCAGTTTCAATTTTTATAATCGTATTACATAATTCGCGAAACACTTTTTTTCCAGGACCGGGAATCTGCAATTCTTTTCAACGGGAGAGATTTGCCCACCGCTGCTTTTTAAGACGATTTTTTGGTTAAAATTTCACCAAAACTCGATCTGCCGGATAAAAATCTGCAGAGGAAATTTGCATTTAAAGCGATCCTGGAATCTGTGATGCGATGCCGTAGAAGTAAGCAAGAGGCTTATTTTTCCTTCCTCTTATGCACTTTGTTAAGACGGGATAATCTCATTCTCCGTTACCACTGAGACACCAAAATAACAGGTTGATGGAGGATTACTTTAAAGCAGCCATAGAGGAAATTATGAGTATTTTTTAGAGAAGAAAACTCTCGATAGGTCGCCCTTTAGTTGCGGTGATATTACAGTTTAGAAAATACATACGACGACTCAAACTTCCCTCGTCTTCGGAAGGTGGAATCGATGGTATTCAATAGTCCTGTGTTCGTCCCAAATTGCATAATAATACTTTTAAAGAAATGTGTTCCCGATTCCGTTAGCTGAATGCGAAATTCGTTCCAAAATGGGTTGGGAATAAAAATTCGATTATCTTGGTATTGCAATGCTTAGAATGACATCTTTCTGGTGTTACAAGGGAATAATGACTTATGAAATCCTCTAATATGTTTCTGTTTAACTTTTTGCGTTTTTTATTCATAACCACAGATAGCATTCCATAAATATTAAATGAAATAGTTCACCTTATTATGCAACATTGGTTATTCTAAATAAATGCTAATAAAATGCATCAGTGTGTTACAACTCCAAGGCAACAATAACAATATTTGGAACTTCATGATGAAATTTTACCTAGCACGAGAACAACTGCCCGGAAAGTGGGAGACCTGGGTTCGAGTCCCAGTCATGTCACAATTTTTCACTCCTTGTTCAACCAATAACAATATTTCATTAATAATCATGAGACTTGACATACACTATGAGAATTTTAAGTACTATACTACTTATACTTTTTTTGTTAAATTTACTTTATCAAACAATTGTTCATGTATAATCTTTTTCACTTTTCATGTTTGTGTATTATTGTATTTATTCCTATTACTGTGTTTTCGCGGGTTTTTTTTCACCCCCCTTCTTTGTGGGTGTTTTCCCGCAACGTGGGTTTTTTCTTAGTCAACCTTCAGTTGCATAGATTTTTTCCCACACCCTTCTCTTTTTTTTTTGTATTTTTTTAATAAGTTGAGTTTTTTAAAATGTAACGACATACGAGGTTAGGTGGAAGAGAGGCCCACCTGGGCCTAACCTCGCCAATAAAGGGTCAAACTAACTAACTAACTAACTATACTTAAAGTATACTACCTATATTACTATGTATAAAATCAGAATTATGATAGATAAACTGGTGTACTATATATATTATCTCCGAGGCGGATTGTGAGCATAAAATAATTCTGTGTTACGCCAGAATAAAAATCTTCCTTGACGTAGAGTCAAAGTTTTACCTACGATTTATTACAATTTTATTTTCTATTACGCCTTTCGTATTCAATATCTAGTCAACCTTGTCATCTAGTCAATCTTGAGCTATTGCTGCTTATGAATTACTAAATATAATTCCAAATTAGTTTATAAATATTCTTAATATGACATTTTCAGAGAAATAGTATAGTATACGGAATACTTAATTATCAAGAATTAAATATCAATTCCTTCGAAACCAAAAGTAAAATATTCATCTAAGCCAATGTTAGAATGGTTGCATGAGTACATGATCTTATCCTTTCTGTAGTTCATAAAATTTGGAGCCCAGACTTAGTAGGTGATCGATTTGTAATATCATGAAAATGTGGAATAAAGGATTCTAGTTTTTCCCATACCTTTCTCGCATTTCCGCCCCATACAATTCAAGCCTTTAATCCAAATATTTAATTATCAGCGCTTTAGTTTCATAGTTTCTCTACATTTAGTCACGTTTAAACTCGTTTCCTCTCGTTGCGTTCAAACTCGCTGATTAATTCGAAGGGAATAACTTGATACAGCATAAGCCAGCTCGCGCTAACGACATAAAGTCTCTTGAAATTGGGATGTTGCTGCAGAGCTCAATTGCGTGAAGCTGTACTTAAACACAATTCCTTCGTCATCGCGACGAGCATCTTTTCATTTGTGACTCGCCTTTGATATCACAAATTAGCGTTTAAACGCTAAAAGAAATAATTAGCCGAGTCGGAGTTGTGAAGCGCCTTAAAATGTCGACATTCCACGCATTTTCAAAAGAGGATAATTTCCTTTCGCAGCAAAAAAGGGATTGCAATACACTCATGCGAGCGACAAAGGGCACGAGAAAACGAGCGGCTGGGAATATTAGCGAAAATTGAAGGAGGGGATGAGTGCGTGTCCTTAACAAGATAGCGAAGCCGTTTTCGGTTCACGGACATTTCTCCTAACGACACATCCTCCAATTTCACATCCCTAAAAGACCATCGAGTACTTCACTAAGCGAATCCTCACAAATTATCGAACAAAAGATTCCTCGAGATAACATGTCACGGCTTCGGAGCAAATGGCTTTTACATCCCACCTAGCCAAACATTTTCTTTCCACGCAATTTGCATATCATTTCACTTTCTAGTCGGAGCTGAATCCTCATTCAGTAACTTTCATTTCTGGGACATAAATTTTTCGGGCGATTTAATGAAGGGTAATTTTCTATGCGGCAATGAGGAGAATTTAATTGAAGGAATTGTTCTTGATTAACTATATCGATTCACTCCCTACTTTTCTATTTCTACTCAAAGTATCTATTTGAGGGAAAAACTATGAATATTGCACATATAGAAGTTTTAAATTTGTTCTTGCCATTACAGGCAATGCCAATCTGAGTTGCAATAGAATATCAATAAGAATTAAAGAAGAATGGGAGCATCTATATCTATAAAACTATCTCTGTATTTTCTTAATTACATTTATTTCCCTCATTAACTAATTTAACTTTTTATATTATAACTATTCTGAAGAGAATGCATGTAATCATAGCTCTGTGGCATAGCTATTCTATTTTAATAAGGTTTCTTTCTTGTAAGTTTCACTAAATATATATATTCATAATATTTAGTTCAAATATTGATGTTAGTTCGAAATATTTAAATCCATTAATGGTAGGTTTATTACTATTTCTTAATTGCAATTTTTTCAATAGCTTTTTCTTAGAAATTGCAAATAATTTGTTTTAAATACTTGTTAATTTCCAGGCCAGTATCGTTGAAATTACTTATTTATTCAATTTCCATCAATTAATTATTTATAATTTAATTATATTTATTATTATAGTCACTTTTCCAATCAATTAATTTATTTTTTATGCTCAAAACGTGTTTTTTTTTAAATTGCCATCATTTGTAGATTTAAGAGGTATACCTTTCTTCTCTCTAAAATCTTATTACCATTCAAAAATTCAAAATGCATTTCTACGGCATCAAAGAGAAGCGAGTTTCTACGCTAGAACGAAACTTTCAAGAAAAAATATCTGCGAGAGATATGCTTGAAAACTGTTTGATAAATAGGCCAAGCTGAAAACGATCCCATGCCTTGAAAAACCCTTAGTTCTAACTACTTCTTTGTAAGAAACCTCATTCCGACCTATTTTCTATTATTGGTAATTATTTTCACTTTCAAAACATCTTAATGCCTCTATTATAAAATTACACCGCAAGGATCCCCTTTGAAGTAGAGGTGAATAAATAGAGGCTCTCTAACGTATTTTGACGGCCTTTCTCTCGACAGCCTTATTTACATGAAAGAATCAATCAACGTGGGCATCCTATTGGAGCCCTTTACACCCACGTCGCCAGGGTACAGGCGCTGCGTGAACTATTTCCCTTCTCCCTATTGACCTTTCTGGCAAGATTCCAGCCAGGTTAGCTCTTCAGCTCTAAGGAATGGGCAAATCCTTCCCCCATGTCAAGGTTGTAGCCAAAGGAAGGGCCTCTCACCGCAATAAAATTATACATTGCCCTTTCGACCAGATCATGCAGGGTAACGTACTTTCAAGGAAACTTCCGAGAGAAGAATCTGCCAAAATCTATATTTTACGTCATAATGTTTAAATCTTCAAAATTATTAATGATATTTACTAATAATGTAATATAAAATAACGGAGAAGCTACTATAGATGCCCTTGAATCTTAAACTCCAAATGATATAATCTAAAAAGTGAAGCCATAGTAGGATAAATATTTAACTCTGGACCTGAACTGAGAGAGTATGGTGGAGTACCTTCAATTGATAAAAGTGAAAACTTTTTACTGCCCTCAACCATAAGTAAATTACAAAGTTTGTGAATTTCGAGCTTGAAAGTACAACGTGATTCACTTAGAAAATATTTCACACAAAATCTGTGGAAACCCCAAATAGGTTGGCTTTCTCTCCTGTACTGTCATATTTCATTAAGCTACGAATGTGAGAATAATTGGGGAAATTTGAATCTCACTTGAACGTTGCAGCATCACTCCATGCGTTCATAATCTACCTAATTATATTTTTAACTAAATACATAACAAAATAGAAATATAAACCAGTAAACACTCATATTCTTGGCATAAATACTATCTATGACCGATAAAGAAAACAAAATTTTATAACTTTATTTTATCACGTTCGGTAGTTATAACGAGATACCTTCATTTTGAATTTTAAGCGGCAATTTTTACTTTTCCTTTACTAAGAAAGATACATCTCTTATTATTATTAAAAGCGTTATGAGAGTATATTATAAAGGTTTTTTTCTAACTTTTGTCACAAAAATATGCAATTTTTGCCAATTTATTTAACATTTGTTAATCTTCATTATATTATATTGCCGACTAGCAGCATGTTATAATCTAGTTGAGTATTTATCTATTTATGAGTTAAACTCGAATAGAGAGAGAGAGAGAACTTGAAAAGTGTATATCATAACGTTTTCCTATATTACTACTTTGAACAATTCTTTAAAGCGAAAGTAAGGGATAAGAGAGCAATATCATACTTTGGACGTTGCACTTTTTCCACAAAATTTATTGAAAACTCACAAATAGTTTCATAGAATAATTATTCATTTTATTGAAACCGTAATATTAGTCATATGAAACAGTTCAAGAATATTCAACAAAAGTTGTGGCAAAATAGAAAACCTCCATTTCACTATGCTTCACGGAGCTCCACGACAGATCTCCTACCTCAGTGAGTTCTGTGGAGCAATATTACCTTGAGGCGCCATTCATATTACCATTCTGTCGGAAGCGAACATTCACCATGTCTGGAATGGGCTCACTATTTCATAAGAGATAAAATCTCCGACATACAATGTATCTGAAACTTGAGTCCATAGTCGGATAAATGCCTCCCTGAACGCTTATAGGGAAAGCAGGGCTTAAAGGTTTTCTGAGCAACGACTGTATAATACTGCTCGCAGCAAATTCAATAGCTACAATTTTATAAATACTGTAGAAAATGGAGCACATATTTAGGAGACACACCAAGCAAAACCCTGTTGACATAAAAGTAGGATAGCGTCCTTTAAGGAACTCTTTTCTAAGGGTTTCTTAGCAACGATTCCAAAAATCTCCTAACCCTCCTATCTCCAACAAATTCAATGGCTACAATTTCAGAAGAACAGCATGACAAAGACCACATTGTCGATGTACAGAAGGGAAATCGCCCTTTAAGGAACCCTTTTGCATCTTCCGGAAAATTCACTCGGACCATTTCTCACCTCCCATGAATTCTCGCTAAATAACTTTAATTAATTCCGTGAGGTGGAGCGGCATAACTTAAAATCGATCCGTACATGGAGGATGCTAAAAATTATATGAAAGCGCGCAACGAGATGAAAATCGCAATGTTAATGGAGCGAGGGCCTCCAGAGAGCCCTGGTGCCGAAATAAGGCTCGCCGCACCTTTTGCCAGCCAGCGATCGAATGGGAAGAAAGGGAGGCAAGAGAAAGGGGTGTGCAAAGGGGGAGGACGCACCACTTAGCTCCCTTGAATAATTCATGAGGGCAGTCGGTCAATGTATATTCCCGGTGGTAAATATCCACTCGGAAGTTAAAGCGGGACACATTCAGATGGTGGTGCATTCCGGCGTCTCCGATTCGTTACCCGGACGATAGCACACACCCTTCAGGGTCTTTTGTTCCCTTCGGAACGCCTTGGAAGAATGGCTGCGCACTTTGGACGGACGGCGTTCAAGGAGTCGGTGTCGACCGACGAACTGATTCACTCGAGTCTTTTATCTGTGTCGCAAATCTGCTCCAGACGTTTAATCTGTGTCGCCGATTGTTTCTCGGCTACATTCTTTCTTCAAGCACTCCTTGAAAATATGGGGAAGTTACTCCTGCATCCTCAAAAGGCTAAATGTACGGAGAGCGTGCGGTGTGTGGAAAACCGGGGATTTGGATGCATTGTTCTAGAGCAGAGTCTGAGGAGCGTCAATGATATAAATATGAGGAAAGTTTCGAGGGAGAAAACTTGTGTGACGATGGCAGTATCAATGAGCAGAGGCTTTGATGAATATCTGCGAAATTCGTGGGCCTTGTTGGAGTCGCTGTGGGACTCGGAAGGCACACTTTGTCGTTTTCCAATTTTCTCACTTTCCTTGCTCCATTCAGGGAAGTTTTCATCAATATACCACCCAAACACTAATCTTATTCAGGAGGAACCTGTTCTCAATGCTTTTTACACCCTTAACTCTGCCAAAAGGAAAAAATATCTAATGGCCCAATATTATGGATGTATGAAATTTCTTATCCACATCAATGTACAAGGACTACCATCTTTAAAGCATATTACATGTTTATTTCTCTAGTAAGTTATAAACACCCCAACATCTTTTAACTATTATACACGCAAAATATTATCATTTGTATATAATCGAAATTTTTGGCGGCTAATTTATTATAGTAAAATTATTACGGGCATGAAAGGGAAGTTAGTTCAATATTCGTACTCATTAGCGCAAAAGTGATTATTAAATCATCAAAGAACTATTTCGGACATCAAAAGAGAAATTAAATGTATTACTTGTAACCATTTGGGCAAAAACCTTTTAGTGGTGGTGCTTTGAAATTGATGCAAAATAATTTATAAACGGAAATCTTGCCTAATAATTTGAAAAACACAGCGATATGAATATGTTTCAATAAAAGTTGAGTAATCTTATATACTTGATTAAATATTAGCAGAGATGGGCATTATCGAAAATGAATGTATTTGAGATATGTATTTTCGGTACTTTTTTATTTTGTATCGATAATAATTTTAGTAAGACTATTTTGTACTTTTTATCTAAAATAATTATTATTGTTATATTAAAATACAAATTACATACGATATTTTATAGATGCCACAAAAATCTTGGCTGACTTTTCACGAGAAAAGTGAACGTAGCCAATGAAAGGGCAGGGATCAGTATGACGGATAAATTACTCTCTATTCCACCTCTGTAAGGTCTACCGCGCTCTGTCATCTTTTACTGAAGGTGATTAGTTGCCCGATTTAAAAGTTGTCCTTTCTGCTTAACGCGCACGGGCGATAAATCAGTTGCCAATACACCAGTGCGAAATGGATTTCGTGGAATGTGCATGTGTTTTTACCCTTGTTCTTAAAGAGCGAAAGAGGAAGCAAACCATTTTGAGTCCATCCACTAGTAAGCCACAGACTTTTCAACGGACAATTTTACAAGTCGTATGGAAGGTTGAGAGAGCATCCAGGCAATTTTTTTGATTCTTTTCGAATGAGTATGAAAAGAAATAATAACTTATTAATAGTCCTTGGACCTAGAATATCTTGACCAAAACACACCATTGCAATTATCTGTGTCACCGCAGGAAATATTGGCAGTGACTTTAAGGTAAAGAAACTATTATTAAAAATTTATTATTTAAGAGAGGATATAAACGGCTTATTGCAAAAAGGCATTAAGTATGATCTCCAATATCAATTAGAATATATAAAAACACTGAAAATCAGATCAAAGACATAACCGAAGAGACATGCGTGACCGACAAACCGAGTGACCCTACCGTTGGCACACAAACTAAATTTTGCTAACACTGTTGTCCTGCTGAAGTAGAGTAATAATATGCGGTATTCTGTTGTTATAGTCCTACTTTATTACCTCCTGATAGTCTGATTAGTCTTATAGCGTTCATTATCTCTGTTTTTGCGACGAACTTCTGATCCTCATTGAATTTCTTGAATCATGGAAGTAGAGATAGAAGAAAATATTTATCTTCGTCTATTTCCCTGTTTTCATCTTTTTACCTCGAAGTAATTGCATGAGTGACTCCTCAAATTATGTTTCTGGGGCGCTCCTACGTTTCGTTGTTTTTAGTCTAGTCATAGCTTGTGGCGGATCTTCCTCTTCGTCCACAAAATCTGCTATATTTTTATTGTTTACGTTGTGTTTAAATTGCTCGATGTCTGTCTGGCCTAAACTGAATTGCTTAGAAACAGTAACTTATCGTGATATAAATATTTAAGCTTATTTGTAGCGCCAGATCCTGAGGGCTCACGTTTTTGCGCATCGTACTATTTTTTAAAGCATGTTCTTAAATTCTTCCATTTCCTCTACAGTACTTCACTTATAAAAAATATCAATTAATCTAAAATATTTTATGTTGTTTAAAGATATTTAGCAACTGGCAACAGATTTTTCTCAGCTTTATGAATTTTTACTGGGAGAAACAACGATCAGAGAAATTATCAGAGATACCTGTAATGCAATATGGGAAAATTTAGTGTCAGTTTATACTCGTATGCCAAGAATAGGTTCTGAAGCTTAGCTAAAAATTGCCAACGATTTCTACATGAGGTTAAATTTCCCAAACTGTATCGGAGCAGTGGATGGGAAGCATATTAGATTGAAAAACCCTCACTCCAGTGGCTCTGAATTTTATAACAACAAATCTTTCTTCTCCGCTGTGCGTATAGAAATGGAAATGCTAATTTTTGTGGAATACATCTGGGCGGCCACATTTTGCTGAAAAGATATTTTCTGTTCTGGGATGGAAACTTTGGATCCTAATTAGAGAATAGATAGAGTAGAATCCAGTAAAGGTTATCCTTTAGAAATTTTGAGATTTATTGATGACAAATCAAATTGCTTATCAATGTTAAGTAAATATCGAACAATTAAATTATTGTTCATCCAGTACAACACAAACCTAAGATCTAGTGCTCCTCTGGAGAGGGTTTTTCATAAGCAGGTTTCATTCATTACCGTAAAAGGCATAATTAGTCTGACACAGTGTATGAGAGGTCTTGTTGTTAAAAGGAAATTAAGCTTTTTTATAAATTGAATTAAGGTAAACTAAAAACCAAATTCTAAATGAATTAAATGTGCTGTGTTATTCATGGTTTTTAAATATTTTCCTGCGCATAATCTTCCAGCCGTAAGCTATATTGTATGCAAATATGTGGTAAACATACTTGAACTGCTTAATACCTATCAAAGAATTTAATTTGCAGCAATTTTCATCAAATAGTAATCGAGGATTTTTTACTTTTTCGTAATGTATTTTTTATTTTTAATGTATTTTTAAATAACATTTGTAATTTTTACCCAAAATACATTTTTTAGAGTATTTTGAATTTAGTATATCAAGTACAATTTTTGAGAGTAGTTTGTATTTTTTTATCTAAAATACAATTGGAATGTATTTTGCCTATTCCCGAATATTAAGGGTAAGAGAATAAAAAGTTTCTCATCACGTTTCTTATTGCCACCAACTAAGAAATAAATTGCGTTCGACATTATTAACTTTTTTCGCCCACCCAGATGTTTGCTGATAGCAGAGGATGTAGTAAGCAGTGTAGACGCTCTCTGAATTCCAACTGCTTTTTACCGAAGGGTCATATTTGAGCCTGTTTTTGTAGCCGATCTGTCCACGGAGAAATTGCGTCGTGCAGCGTAGGCTACCGAAATAATTCAACGGCATTCCTACTGCGGAGAGCAATCAAAATGACACTGGATAGCTCAATCCAATAATGCCTATCCAGAGTAAATCTGACACACTGCGACAGAGCGAAGAAATCCATGGCTCCTGTTGCTGGTGCAGTTTTTGAGTCTGTTGAGTTTTCATAATACAGATAGTGCCAAACCTAATGCAACTTTTAAAAATAGAAATTTAAGCTGAGATCTACGTGCTATGGGTTAAAATAGAGACTAATACGAGTAAGCAGAGATATTACTAATCTAGTTTGAGCAAAAAGGACCTAAAAATAGACTCATCGAGTCCAGGTTTTACTTGTTGAAAGTAAAAAAGAAGTTTAATGGAAATTTCTTTTATTTTTATCATATAAAAAGGAAAAAATAACTTTTTCTATATAATAAAGTCTTTGTTTGGGGATATTGGGACTGAAAAGTCTCTTTGATAAAACATTGAATGTAAGGGAACAATCAATCATGCTTTGCATTTCATTCATCCATGCATAAAAGTAACCATTTAAAATTAAACCATGTATGACATTATCTAGTTTAAATTTAATAAGGTGTTTCTACTTTGAAAGATATAGTTATCGTCGAACGTGTTTACAGTGATTATAAAAAGATTTCTTATAGTGATATTTAAGTGAAAAATTAAGATCTAAACGTATCATGAGTATATGTACCATGATTTTTAAAAGTGAATTTGAATTTTGAAATCAAAAATAAATAACGAATATTCAGAGAACAAACGCTTTTTTTACTAGTGGAGCCTGTTTTAAGCAAATATTTTTTTTAATCCTGTCAACATTTTAAGGTAAAATTTCAAATAAAACTGTTTTAATCGCGTAAATTAAGTTCTGTAAAAGATTAAAATTGCTTTAAAGTGAATTCAGAGATAAAGCGTGGAATTTAGCTAATTCCGGGATTTTCACAGATTTAACGTAAAACAAGGCAACAAGTCCTCTTCAAACTCCGCAGAGCACAGTTATCCGTACGAGTTGGGAGAAAATAAAGCCGATTCATGCATGACGTGTGTTATTATGATGGTTATATCAGCAGGTATGAGAGTAGTAACCAACCGTAAAAATGAAACTCTTGCCGCCAGAGAAGAACAGAAAAATCGCTATGCCAACGAATTGACGTAAATAAAGATAATTGAAATAAAAACGATATGCGTTAAAGTTAACTCATATTAACGATTAAACATCGCACAATAAATATAAGTGTTGTGGGTATTTAAAACGAAAACAGAGGCTGATGGAAAAATACCATTCAAAGTTTTCTTTTTTTTTCCTAGTAAAATTATTGAATATTTGAATACTTTAACATTTTCTACCTATTTCCAGAAGTGAATTAATTCTAGTTATGTAAAAATATTATTTTTACCCAGTATTAAATTATATTGTAATTCATGTAGTTAATTAAAAACATTGGGATGCATTATTGAGTATTCTTTACGCATTTAAATCGTTAGAGGAAGCATTGATGGGTGAAAAGGCTTAAAAATATAGTACCCTTAGCACAGATATTATTGTCCCTAACTCAGATCTGTGTATTTATTCATGAGCTGGAGATTCTCTGCTACTAAGGGGTATAAGTACCTATTCTAAATAGTTCTTCAATAGTTTGAAAGACTAAATATAAACTGATCGAATTTGACGGTCTGTTTCATCACTCATGCCATCTTATTATTATCAGTAAATACACTACATGTAATAACCTTGCAAAATAACAGAAGGAAAAACAAAGAAAATAGTATAAACATAACCATTGGAATTTATAAGATCTTACAGTAAAATGTAAAGAAGATGGTTGTGTACTTCTTTTACCTTTCACTTTATTGTGATGGAATTCCAAAAAACTACGCCTTCCTCCGTGAAATTTCAGACCTTAGAGATTTCGTAAAATAATTTAGAAGACTTTAAAAAACGGATTTTTCTAAAAGAGTACTGAAAGATATAAAATATACTTTGAATCTATATAATAATTGGTTTATAATTCTCTGATAACGTGCATCAGCGAAGAGGGGATCTGAAAATACTCGCGGAAATATCAATTTAGGTCATTCTATCCATGAAATTCCTCCTAACACTCGCATGATCTTCCTTCTATAACTACTTCATACACCGTGATGTTGACACGTGTATAGTTACCAAATAGAAGAGATATGCATTCTAATTTTAGACAGCCTCCTCCGAGCGTGATTCCGTGCATCATAGCGCGAAAAGGGAGACAAATTATAAAACCGCAATTGAATTGGAATGCGTCGTTGGTGCAGCAAAGGCCGTAAACTATTTGGGTGAAGGTGAACATTCCAGGGAAAGAAGGCGGACGTCTCGCTCCAGAGTTATGATGCCATGGAGTCCGTGGACCACAATTCCGCGGTGGCGTGCGGTTCCCACATCTGAAAGAGCGATCGTAAATTTGTATCTCTCTTTATGACTCCCGCGTTTTTTCCCTCTATATTTAATTTCCTTCGTTAGGCGATAAATTTGGGAAGATGTCCGAAATTAAGAAGAATGTAATTTATGGAGTGAGGCGTACCTTTAAGGTACCGCTTTTTTCGTGATATTTTAATCAATCCACGGACGTATTTTCTAAAGTGCTTACGCGTCATTCAGTTTACTGCAGCGTCTGTGGGATTAAAACAGCTTTTTGCGATCCGTCTCTCATGTATTAATATGAGACTTGGAGATGAAAATGACACGGATTCTCACCTCGACTTTGAGAGGACACTGATCTCCCTCTCATTTCATTATTCATATAAAATTACAATCAAATGTTAACCATGCCATTCTAAGAAAACAAGATTTCAAAACAATAGGGCCTCTATCATGCGTAAAAAAATTTTAAATCTACCTAATATATAATACATAATTTATAAAATATATAGCTAATATTTAGAATCATTGAAATGTTTATGAGCTAAAACCTAACTGGAAACAATTTTTCACCAGTTTCATATTTACTATCATTTTGATATTAATCAGTATTTTGGTATTGTGTTTCTGAGGTTTCTGATTAATCTTTTTAATTTTTATTTCCTATGTCCTGATATAAGAGACAGAGCTAATGAAAATTATTCCTATGACTAATATTTTCAGATTTTTACTACGGATTAAGCTGTATTTAAATATGTGCATAAGAAACAACTTCATAAAATTTTGAGAAAATTAACTTTTATCAAGCTTGAACCCTTGGATCTCTTGAACTTTATAGGATAGGTTGGTGAACTGTGGCTTCTAAATTTTATTTGATAATGTCCCAATCTTTAGAGACTCGACTTAGCCACATTTTTGAGACAACTGGCTGCGGAGCATCTCTCTTCTCAGTAATGAAATTTTCCAAGTTACTGCATCGTGACATCCTCTCTAACAGCCGACTTCTAGGAACAGCTTTGATATCATATACGAGCTATATCTCAAACTAATAGTTCCAGGAATGAAGACTCAATTAAAACTTTTAAGGAATACATGTTAAACAACTTCTTCTTCTATTTAGAGAGACTATTTTTGTGTATATAGCTGCTGCTGATATTCTCTGTAGCTCTTATATACTCAGAAATATTTCCTATTTTGTTCTTATTGACGGCAGTTTTTCCAGCCATTCAAGCATAAAGCATTACCAATTTTTATGACGTTGAATTACGACTAAGAGAATTAGGATTTAGTCCCATAACATTTCTTCTGATGCCTCATAGCGATATGCTAGCTGAATGAATGAATGTTTCCTAATTTCAAAGGATAATATTATAGAGTTAGCTCCATATTTTTTAAGTTACACATAATTAAAAAGTCTTAAATTTTTATTTAGAAGTTATATCGTCACACATTTGAATTTTTTAACTTAGCTGTATCCGTATAACTATAATGGAATACTTATGGAAAGAGCTTATAAAACCGAGTTAAAATGATCATAATATATAGTGATCATAGATAAAGGTTCAGCGAATTCAACTCCCATTAGCTCTAAATCCTAGACGCATCATTCAAAGTGCCTCAATGTAAGGTTAAATTTATACCGCATGAGATACATTTAATGATTAATCTGTGAGTCTATCCATCGTACAATAAATAACTCTAAACTGATCGTCTGTCACATAGATGATGAACTATTATTCTCATGCGCTCGATAATATGGTAGTAAGGGCTAAAGGGAATTGTATTAGCACTGTATATACTAACTTAAAACCCCAATTTTATGAATAAGTAAGCCTCAGTTTGCGCACCTTCTTTTACGGGAAAATGTTAATTTTTAACCTTTCACCAGGAAATAATATAAGTGGAAAAAGCTGCATGTGAGGAAATATATTGCTGATGAATTAATATTTATTCAAACCGGACATTTCTACATAAGATCTTATTAGATTTATCTTCAGAATAGTCTCACAATAAGTAGGGTTTTGATATACCAACTCGGTTTATTCCCAAGTAACTGGGTCAGACATATTTGTATTTAACTTCCAGTGAATAAAGATTTCACTGCATCTAACAATTAATTTTCAGAATCAGCTTTAAATTAACATTTACATAAATCTTCATGAATAAGTGAGTCAAATAAGTAATAATCAAGCAAATAGAGATTTTAAGATATACAGCAGCCCTGTTTAAGATAATTATGTTTATATAAATGTTAAAAGCAGCCTTGGAGAAATTGAAAGTGCTAATATGACCTATGAATTGTTAATTGCATAACAATGATAATGGAAAGTAATTTACCATTCGTTTATAATCGTTATAATAGATTATCATTATTTATATTAAAGACTTCACTCTATGCAAATCTATTCATATCAGTAATATTACCTCGCATATTAAGTGACAGTAATATGCTTATTCGTAAGTTTCGATAGAACCTCAATAGATAGATGTTAAATGCAACTTACAAGATATAACTGTTAAATAATTGACATAAAGGGCGTCTATCAATTTACCTCATCATAAAAAATAATTTAAATTCTTTGGGAATTGGTAATTTTTTGGGGTCAATTTGAAAAATAATCGTTAAATGTAAACATATTTTTATTTAATTATATTAATAATTTATGGATCATAAAAATTGTTGTACTTTGTAAAATACGGTTTTCCAGAGTTAAAGAAATTATACTAATGTATTAATGTAATATGAGTTAAATGAATATCTTTTCACTTAAACGGAATTTATAAAAGAATTAACATTTATATTACGTACACTCCTTCCTTTTACCATTAGATCTTCCGTTCATAGTAAACCACGGATGTAGCTGTGTACAGACAACTTTTCATTCCTCGTTTACTTGTACTATATTGTGAGCGTGATAAAATATTTCCCCTGTTTTCCCCCTTTCGGTTTGAGATAAAGCGGTGCTCGCAACGTCTTCTTTCCGCCCCAGCGAGAGCGGTTGGCCGTTTGCCAAAACCCTTTGAGCAAATCTTAGTTATTCGGCCCACAATGTGACGTCATTTCCCCTTCCGCCCGTGACGTCACGCGCCCGTGACATGCACCTCTACCGTGTAAGAAAAAACGCAACAGAACAAGCTGCCTGCAACATTCATCGTATCTCTATAATTCGGAATTCCCTGGTGAGCAAGGGTGTCTAATCCTATTTCGCGTGGATGAACTGGACAACGGGTATTATGTGACAAAGTGGGAGTTGCTGCACCGCTGTCCGATTATGGTAATTAGGCCCTCGCTGGCTTAAGCTGCACTTTTCTACCAATTCCGCTTTGAAAGATGGATTGAATGAACACGTTCTGTGTCCAAACTTGAGAATACGATGGCATTTTACGTCATTATCATAGTATTATAAGAAAAAATGTAACCCCTGATGGTCAAACCCCTTCTACTTAAACTGTGCACCATATTGAAAAGAGAATATACTTTGAATTTTCTGGCATACAAAGTTATATTTTCCTCATTAAACTATTACTGAAACATTTTATTATTAAAATTTAAAGAAATGCGCATTTTTTGACTACAAATTCTCGGAAATATGAATTTTAAATTGCAACTTTGTAGAAAAAACTTTTGATAAAGAGTGAAATTTCCCTGCAAATATAGATATTGATTAATATCAATTTAAAAATTGCAATAAATACGGCAGTAACAGAAAGGCAAAGCGAGATAAACCAGACAGTCGATTTGGTCGTATGCATTTCTGCTTTTGGATATCATAAAAGATCTAACTCCATAAATCTGAGCTTTTAATGATCAATTTTCCTTGCAAATCTTTACCTTAACACTTATTTGATTTCAACTTGCAACTACTGGTATCAAGTAGTGTATCTCCATAATAACTTTTTAATTAATCTTTATAAATTTTGGGAAAGAGTACCTGAAAATATATTGCACGAAAAATAATTACTTTATCTACCCTTTAAACGAGGAGTCCCCTTCCATACTAAAAAAAGAGAAGGTTAAAAAAGAGTGAAAGGCGTTTGCTATTGTTAAAGCCCTACGCATAAAGAAAAAAATGTCCTCGCTTTAAAATGTGCTGTCCATTTTTTAATGTAGCCTTTTCACTCATGACTGTGTACCGCAAATATGTTATCTTTTGGGAAGAGATTTAAATTATTTCATTTATGCACGTTGGATACCCAAGCAATCCAAATATTCCATTCTTTAGGTAAATATTGTTGACGGCAAGTAAATATAGTCTTGTTGGTCACTTCGCTAATATAATTGAAGGATTTTTTATTTATGAACTGCTTCAGGCAAGACTGTTTGGTAGGACTCAATAACGTAAAGAGGAAAACACATATTATAAACTTAAAAAAAACTTTTAATTTCTTAATGATACTTTGAGGTTTTCTAATGTAAAAATATTTTATTAGCATCTTGAATTTTAATATCCAATGGAGAGCTACAGTTAGTCTGATATAAAAAAGATGCTACTTTTTTCTTTTTATGATAATATAATATCAAATTGAGTCTTGCGGTTATATCGAGAACCCTCCAGAAGTTTATTCACAAATGAATTTATTGGTTAGGCATAGCAATTCATTCTTTTAGGTTGCTAAGGCATTCTTCAAGGAGAGGTTTCTTGGTAGAAATATAAGTTCTATATTAATTTTGAAATTATGAGGACAGAGAGAATTTCTAACGATATACCAGAAATTGTTGCATCAAAGTCTTGGGGAGGGATGGACCATTTTTCAATGTCTTATGTTTCTATAGGATCTTCCATCATCCAGTATTTAAATTACTCCTGCTCAAAGGAGAAAGTCAGTTATATACAAAAGTCTTTTCTTTTGGGGTTAAGGTAAGTGTTTTTTTCCTGGAGGCAAGACCGTAAACGGAAGGTCCACAATCTTGTATCAAAAAATTAACAGAGGAACATCTGGGAAGATTGAATGGTGTAACGCGTAAGGAAAAATGGGCAGAGGCCGCTTTCCCTCCTTATATTCTTCGCACAAATCATTTCTTCCTCGCAAACCGTTTTCCAGCTCCCTATCCATAAAAATGCAAATGTAGTGAAAAAACAACGCTTATAAAAGGTCGCGTGTGGAATAATCTGCGCTTATTTATGAAAGCAAGAATTACCGTCATTTAACATAAATTCGAGAGATGTTCAGCAATAGGTATGGGACTATTCCTCCGCCGAATGTAAATTCAAATTTCTTCTTTAAATTACGCGCTCTCGACTCACAAATCCCATGGCAATTTATTTATTATCCCATGGCTTTTGAGATGAAAATCGCTGTTTACCGAAAGATCGCACCACCAGATAATGTTTTTTTTATCACGAGAACGCCGAGGATCGTTAATTTTGGAGCGATTTTCATTGATAAATAGAACCGAAGGAACTTTTATGAATGATGCTCTTTTCTGGTCAACGCCATAAAGTTGGTTTCGAGGGGAAAAACACGAATTTTTGGATCTTTGATTACCATCTAATGATTCATACTCTAATACTTAGGTATTACTTCCGTAAAACGCAATATTTTATTACATTTTAATCCGAAAAGGAAACTAATTTTCAGTTACGAACAAAAAAAAATCAGTCATCAAATTCGGAAAGATAAAAATTGTCTATAATTTCCCCTCAAGTCATACAATTTCACTACTTCAATACCCTACTAACTGCGAACTCGCTCTAATTCCTAATTGGAATTCAAATACACTCCCTCAAATGGAAGGTGTTATCATTTCCAGTCAATCAAAGTAACAACGCTATAATAAGTTTAACGAAAAATGAAATGAATACAGGCGAAATATTTATATAAGGAAATACTTGAAAAGAATACGAGATGGAACACTTCCCTGAAATAGTAAACACAGAAATAGCACCAGAAGATACCTCATACAAAATACAACCTTCAAAAATATATGTACCTCATTCTAATACTAATTTAATTCCAAGATATGTAGAAAATATTATATGACTTTAAATATACTACATATGAACTGGTGATTCCTTAAATACTAATAAAATTTACTTCTCCTCCATCTACAGACAAAATATATGCTTTCGGTAGCCGTTAAGAAAGAAAATCCTTCCTAAGGTTAAATAGTTCAAGGAGGCTAAAGCCATTGTAGCTCATAAAGAAGAAAGCACCTTTACCTTTACCACACTGTAAGTTGCTACAGAAAGTACGTACCACTGTACGCACCAAACTTTAACCGATAAAATGGATAAGCTAAGATAAAAGGTATGTGAATTCCCTTTAACTAGCGTTTTAACGTTACCGTAAGGTTTTTTTAACGTTTCCCCATTCTAATCAATCTCCCCTTCAATCGGAAAAACCATTTGCTGTAAATCGAAGCACAGGATGTGAATGGACAGCAATTAGCTCCAGAGTTTAAATGGACTTTGTTGGAGTATCACAATCTCCACTTTCTCTCAGATTGTTTCGGTAAACGTTTATATCCCAGGTCCACAAGTGCTTGACCATTTCATAAGGCTATTCATCTCCAAGGAAACCGACCTGAAACATCAGAAAGATTTATCTCCACCAAACCACAGCAGCGCCATTTGTTATTTATCCTTCGCAAAACTTCGATACTTAAGTTCGGAGAATTAAACGAACAACTAAGTGCAGTTCGAGGACCCCGATTTTATCTGATTGACAAGTTAAAATCCTAGGGCTCAGTCCCTGAAGTTTTAGGGCGAACGGGATTTGGAAGTTGGGCGGGAACCGCCATGACAACGGCGATAGAATAGTCGACGTACGTAGATTGTAGAACAGCTGGATTAAGCGAATAATTCTTCCACTGTGAAGGTACGTAATGGGAGAGCTTCGAATGGGAATTTGGGACATTATGATGCGTAGCATTTGGTGTCACGCTTCGACACGCAGAATCGCTCAGTATTGTGCTTAGGCCAATCGAGAGATTATAATGGATGCCGCAGGTCTCTTCGTGTCCATTTATCTTCGTCAATCCGTCTCCTGGCAACAGAGCCTACGCCAGCATTAGAGCAACGAGTAATGAGCTAAATTTATAGCTCGTATCCTAGGAAGGCAATTAAGATTAGAAGCCTTAATGTTAAATTGAATACTCTGCTGTCTTTCGCTTGGATCGGCTGGGCCTTTCGCAATTCAGTAAAGATGAACTCATCATTTTTTACAGAATCGGGTAATTTCTATTTTTTTACATTTTCAATTAACTACCTCATGTTTACTATACTTAAATACTCTCTAGAAATGTAAAATTAAACGGATAAAAACGCAGTTATGAAAGCTTATAAGCATACATTTTCTATTATTTTATTTGGCAGAGATATCCACGAAACTTACTCGACTGAGAAGGAAATATTTCCTCTTTTAAATAGGAAATACAAATTCAAGACTTTTAAACTTCAATGTATTTGACGTGATTCAATTGAGATTCATTCAAATGAAAGAAATTATAAATATCTTTATCTTTTTAGTATTCACCCGGATTTGATAAGTTTTTCAATCTACGTAAAAACGTTTTTCTATCAAATGATTGACAGATCATATCTCATGATATATTTTGTATCATTCCGAAAGAATCGTTAAATATATATAAAAATACCACAACCGCATTTCATTATCACTCAATTCGTAATAATTTGAAAGTTAAACTATATTTTAACATCAACAATGTAATTCTATCTTCTTCGGATTCTATACCCAAACATCATATCGGTTTTCTAACAACAACTTGATATTTCCCAGTAATAAAATAACTCCAAATTCCCTCACCTCATGATAACAACTTTTAAATTCGAAAACTTTACTATTGGAACAGGATCTAAAAATCGTGGAAAGCTCTGCATTAGTGACCAATAAAATGGAAATATTAACTCACAAGTTCGTATACAACGATAATGATAAAATAGCCCCCAAAAAAGGCTTCACTGTAACTCAAGTGTTGAGTACATTGCAAAGAAGTCAGTTTTGTGAAAGCCGATGCGTCGAAATTCAAAGCAGAATTTAACGTATTTATTTACGGTGGGTAGAGAATACACGTCTGGTCCGTCAAAATTTACGTCAGTGAAAGAAAATGAGAGGGTAATTGTTTTAGCAAAATCGGTGGATGGAGAAAATGCAAAAAAAGTGCTTACCAAACAACTATATCGAACGATAGCTTTACTATAATTTACAAATAAATCTCATAGTTGAGCGAAATCAGAATTGGAAAACATATTTAAAGGTAATTAATTTTTTATAAAATATTAAAAGAAGTAAACATTTAAAAGTGTTAAGAGTAGCTTATAAATACCCCAATCAATATATCTAATCATAAATCTGATATGCCCGAGCTTGACTTTGTAGAAGGGAGCTTAGTAGGGGTATACTAAAGAACGAGAGTATACTAAAGAAGTACATTACTTAAGTATTTTCACAGAAAATGTAATTTTTATAAAGGCAACTTAGGATGATAGTTAGGATATCTATTTTAGACGAAACTAGTCACCAGTATTAACAAATATATTTGGAGGAAAAAGAGTTTTACTTCTTCAGTAAAAGAATGTATCATTCAACCGAATACAAATTCAGAATTTTAAGTAATAAAGTAAGTTCGGTGGTTTTTTCAATTAAATCTAGATCAGGTTTCTTGTTGAATCAATGAAGTTATTTAAATTACTGGAGACCTTTTAGAATTTTGGTGCTATTAAAAATAATTCTAAAGTTTGTAACATCTTTCTTTTCAAATCAAGCCATTCACCAGCTAATATGTTTTAATACATTTAGGAAAAGTATACTCAATGCCAAACTTTTTATTATTGTATAATGGAATTAACACTGCTATTCCTCAACACCTTTGAATATTATATTAAAATTAAATAGTTTGTTGAACAGCTTATATTCTTGGTAAATGACAATTGCAAATCTTGGATGTCAAATAAGTTTACCTTGAGTTGGTAATTTAGTAATGGGATTACAATTTAATCACAGAAGCGACCCTTTAATTACCATAAAAAAGGGAGTGTTAATCGCATATTCTCTACAAAGTACACATTCATTAAGAAATAGAAAGACAAAATATTCCACCAAACATGATTCAGAATACAGCAACAGAGGTCAAAAATCACATTTTTTTAAATAGTGGATCATATAGCACACAGTGAAAGAGTTATTCCCATGAATAAAAAGCGTGAGAAACTTTTTGAACAATAATTTTCCAGAAACTGTTTTAATCGCATTTTAACTTATACTGTGAATTTATTCATAGCTTCAAAACCTAATTTCTCTGTTTCAATTTTTTACAAATTTATCTTTTCCATAGAATACATCTCCACGCCCAGTAATTATTAGAAATTTTTATTGTGATCAACGAATGTACGAGTTTCCATTTCCTCGCATAATTTCAAGAATAAAAGAAAAAATCTGATGTGGCCAGCACATGACTTTCTTATATAAGATGTAAATATTTATCTACGACAGTAATTTCGAACTCTATATTCCATCTAAACTTGCAAGATGAGTGATTAATATATATATTATTATCTTTGACTCCAAAAACATTATAAATAATGTTTTTCTGGACATCATCGATGAAAAACGATGAAATTGGCCTTTCGCCCATAGAGCCCAGAGCGCCCACAAAGTAAATAATCACCAACTTCTGGTTTATCAGTATTTTATGAATAACTCATAAACAATCAGTGATAAAAAAAATATGTTTCGAACAAAAGTTATAGTAAATTTTATTTTCTAAAACTTTTATGGGAATAAGTATATACCTACATATCATATTTATGGAGATATTAAGAAATCCGGAAATGAGCTTTGAAGAATGAAGCTCGACTTTCGGTTAACCGATTTACTCCAAAAACTAATCAACTCTAACGACACCAACCAAAGTACTATATATGAAATTTGGTGTTGATACAAAGAACGGTTTTTATGTTAGAGCGCCCACAAAGTACATAACAGCTACTTCCGGTTTATCGGTATTTCACGAATAACTCCTTATCAACCGGTGATACAAAAATATGTTAAATACAAAAGTGATAGTAAATTACATTATCTAAAACTTTTACAAGTAATACAACACACGTATATATCATATATATGGAGATATTTTGAAAACCGGAAATGAGCTTTGATGAATGAAGCTCGACTTCCGGTCAACCGATTTACTCCAAAAACTAATCAACTCTGACAGCACACACCACAAAACTATGTATGAAGTTTGGTGTTGATTTGACTAATAGTTTTTACGTTAGAGCGCCCACAAGCACACACACACATACAGACACACACACACACACACACACACACACACACACACACACACACACACACACACATACAGACACACACACACACACATACACTCAGACATCATTCCGAAAATGGTCAAAACTTGTTCTAGGGACTCCAAAACATGTTTTTCCGTTGAAATCTCGAAGTCGAATTTTTTCATGAAAACAATACTTTCTCCAGACTTCGTATATGGAGAAAGTAAAAATGAATGACTTTTGTTGACGAAACTCAATAGAAACATATTTAAAATAGGTACATGTTTTATTCCCTAACTTCCAGACAACAGTGGTTATCTAGTTATAACGAATAAGAGAACTCCGGGCTCAAAATATATTTTATTACAAAATATACCGTAACTTAACGTTTATTCGTTCTATTAATATGAAAACCCACATTATCTACTACCAGAAAAGTTACAGTGTTAGTATAAGAGATTTCATTCGTTCTAAGTTTTCATTAATAATAAAAAAGTGATCCGAAACAAATATATTTCATTTATTCATAATATCTAGCACTAATATGATGAAAAGCACAAATTTGATGTTTCAGTTTGGGAATGTATAATTACAATGGGAATTTTCTCAGCGTTAGAAACATTCCATCGACATTCTTTACACATCATGTTTGTTCAACTAACTTGCAAATATTAATCGAAGTGGAAGCTAACTGGTACTTATAACATATGAATGCTATAGAAGAAGTTATTTCAAAATTTATCAGGGTAAAATATAACCCGCGTCAAAAACCACTCCCACATTCGTGGCACTTCAAACTTTCAAACAAGCTCAGATATTCGGCAAATGAAACAAGCATGGAAAAAAGCAGTATTGATTCCCATGCCCTTGAAAAAATTCTTCTACTTCTACTCTTGGAGTCAATGCAGAGTGAACATGAAAAAGATAAAAAGGCTATTCAAAGGTTTGAAATTTAATGTTGCAGCCCAGCTTTGCCCGAGTAATAGCATCCCATTGTGTACGCGTGAAAAAATAGCACATTATTTATGGCAACGCAGATAAAATGTGGAACGGAAAACTTCTCTATTTTTCCACCGCTGCAAACCAACCTAACACCTAATATGGATCCAACACAGAGTTTGGGAATACACTTTTGTTTAAAATTGCATCCGCGAAACGCGATGCACTGTTCATTAAAACCCGTTCATTCGCTGTGCCCGTAAATTGTACAAAGGTATACAAACGGGACTTGGACGGACCTTGTTCGAATATTAAAAAAAAATAATTCATAATGGGATTTATGGTTCACTTTTGAGCATAGTCCAAATGTCCTCAAGCGGTCTCATATGTTTCCAGATGTCGCGATGCACCTTAAGGCTGGAAATGCTTATTGCATGGGAAATTAATGGACCGGAACATCGAGGCTAACTCCATTAAATACAGAAGCTAATAGGAATACCGAACCGTACGAAACGCATTGAGAGATTTCGCGATTTATCATTCTGTAAATAACGGAAATTCGCTTAATTTGAAGTATTGTTAGCAATAAAGAAGTAAGTTAACTAAGTGACTCCTTTATGGGATCTGCTGTTCGTTTAAAAAGTGAAGAAAATATACTCAAAAGAAAAGGTTTTTTTAGTAGGTAAATTGCAATGTACAGTCCTGGCCAAAATTAACGCAGCACCGGCCATAAGGATCGCTAGGGAGGTGCTGCGTTAATTTTGGCCAGGAGTGTACTTTATATAATAAACGACCGTATTTGAACATATTAAACTGAACATTAATCATATGACTGTAATCATATAATCATACTAAGAGAATAATATAATCATATCAATCATATAATAAGAAAATAATATGTGATTTAAAATTTGTTTTATTGACCAGATGTTAAAATTAAGCATGATTAATTAAAACTAGATTACTATAAATGCTATTTTTTTGTGGTAATTTGCGAGTTTTATCCCTGATGAATTACTCCTCGAAAATAACAGCTCATGTTTTTAATTGCAAGAAATTCTTTCCCTTTTTTATATTTTTTATAAAAGTAAATTTTAAGTAATAAAAGTGTTAACTGTATTTATTAGTTTAAAAATATAACATCCTCCTTCTATTTTAATACTTCACCTTCCGCCAATCTATAGTGACATTTCATCGATGGATTCTTACTTCACTAACGTAAATTGATAAGAAACTTTTTCTCCTTTGGAAAAAGTATTAAATTTATTTAACCCTTCTCATTTTAATTGGGTTATACTGCCGGTATGTAAACTATATCACCAAAAAATCATCTATTCTCAATATCATTCTATAGCTATGAGTAAAGAGTAAAGAGTAAAGCATTAGAGAGTAGAGAGTAAAGCATTCTAAATATTGTTTATAAACTGCGTAAAGTAAACAGAAACTTAATTCCACATGAATAATCAGAAAATTAATTTGAATAGCAAATAGCAGTCAATACCAAATTCAAATTTCCATCGGATGAGGTGAATAATTCCTAGATTTACATTTGCACTTCTCTTGAAAATGGATGAAATGAAGTCTTCAGGTGTAAAACCGTATGAGGACCATAATTTGGCGTGGATCTTAGGCAAGAAACATAGCTCTTTCATTTGAAATTAATTTGCGAAAAATCTCCGAGCCAAATACATCCCGCGGCATTAAGTCTCACATTCGTACCTTCAATATTGATCTCGACTCCGAAGCAACTTTGCGTGTAGGTCACGCCTAAATCAGTCCCTCCCAACCTTTTTCGTCTCACCTGTTATATCTTCCGGAAAAATATGAATTTAAAAAATCTAGAGAGCTTCGTTCAGTCAAATTTAAAATAAATATTGCTATCCAATTTCTTAAGCTTTGATAACTGGTATTACTCCATATTTGTTCGGAAATTATAACTTTTTATAAAAATCTGTGCATTAAATAATTATTCTAACTTTATATCTCTAATTATACAAGTAAGAGATCGCTTGAGAAGATTCATTTAACATTCTAATTATTTTGAACTTCAATTTTTTATATTTTGATATTATATATTCTTATAAATATTGTATTGAATATTTCAATAGCATTCTTAATTAAACCTGCAAATCAATCGCAAATATGTAGATAGAAATATAAGAGAGATGTTTTATTCTTATTTATCATTTAGTTAATTAATTACAGCTAATAGATTTGGCCTAAGGATGATTTCGTTTTCATAGATATATAGCTTTCCGAACAAAAGCAATTACATACAAATGTATACTCTTTTTCATTAAATGAAGTGCTTGCACACATTAAAATACCTATGAGCTAGACTCATTTTAAGTCCAAGAAAAATATGACATCATATAAAATAAATTTATATGAGATAGAAAAGGTACTACTTCCGACCTAGTAGGAGATATCTATGAGCAGAATACCCAATTTTTATGGAGTATCTCTTTCTCTTTCTCTTGCCTCTACGTGCCTGCATAGTTTATTAAAATCATGGAATCCTATGTAACTTAGCAATATTTCAACTTTCCTTTGGATATCTAAATAAGAGAACGTTATTTCCTTAATTTGAATATTTTTTCCATAATATTTTCACCAAAAGGGGCTCCCCGATATGGACTTCGTCTTTTGTTTTGGTGTAGTCGGTCCCGGATTCGATTCCCGATGGTACATGTGCGAAATGACCCAAGCTGTCGAGCATTAAACTATACTACTACTATTACCACCAAAATAAGAGCCCAAACTAATCCATGCATTTCTCTCAATAGATAATCTACTAAATTTGTAATACGTAATTCCAATAATAAAAAAACAAAAACTACCAAAAATCAGACTAAAAATAATCTGCTGATACGTATTTCGCTCCCAATGGGAGCATCTTCGTAGCTTGATATACAGACTGCAACAACGAAAAGGAGCCGGAGAGTCGAAACGACGATAACAAATAAGATACTTTATTACAAATTCAAGACCTTTTATACTATATAGCCGAGTTTTTTTTTAATTTACCCGATGGATATTTAAGTCCCATCAAGTAGTAACCCTTTTAGACTTTAAAGAGCGAGAGTAAAGAATGCGCCAAAGTAAGAAAACACCTTAAAACGCTCCGTTAATCGTTCACTTTAATTCGCAAAATCAGGAGATAATCATTTCAAATCTCTCCATCCATTTGTATTACAGTCTCCCACAACATACCTTCTTCCCCCACTCTGCAGCAACCGCTTCCATCCATCAACCCTTTCCGCTCGGTTAGCCCCTCCCCACAAGGGAAGTTGGGTTCGATCTCCTCTGGCTAAAGAAAACCGCTAATAATTCTAAATTTTAAAGTCCTTATGAGCAACAAACGAACGGGCGACCTCAGGATGCTCTTCGCCCATTCATCCCCTCCTCCCACGCTCATGGCCTCCCATTTTTTACCACTCTCCCCTCGGATCGTATATAATCCCAGTCTCCTCCCACAAAAAACGCTTCTCCCGCGATAAGCCAACGCTAGAAGCACTAAACCAGTTTTTCCTTCGAAAATTGCCTCTATTTCACCGAAAGAAAAATGAAAATAGGACTATTTTTCAAGCGAGTCTAGTAGTTTTACCCTCTGCGGAAGAACTGTGTTTTCCCTTTACAATGCGTCTGGGAATGGCTTAAAATTAAGGATGAAGACGCCATTCTTCCTCAATCATCTCGGCGTTTCGACGTCGAAATCTTCTCATCCTTTCAAAAAGAGATCGATGTTTGAGCGCAAGTCAGCTGGGGGAAAACGGAGCCGACATGGAAAGAAAATCTGCAATAATTTATGCTACGTGCTTTAGAGACATTAAGTCAGAAAGATGGAATCTTCGCACTTAAATCAGAAGATGCCGAAGGACGGATGGACTCAACCTAAAGGAATGCCTGATTCTCAATAACTGACAAGTAATGTTCCTTCAGTTTTTCTTTAGTTAAATTCATATTTTACAGGATAAAGTGTGAGTTCACTTTATTTTATCCAGAGAGTGTTAATAAATGAAACAAGTAGCTACTGTGTTTTCTCTAAATATAAATGATAATTATATAAATTTCTGTAATAGCATGGAACGTTTTCATATTGTAATTCAAATTACATGTTAAAAATATTTGTTAGATCTAATTGTATGTAGCTTTTTTATAATTTAACTATGTTGAATTAGTGAGCTGAAGTTCTTGCTTAACCCCTTCTTTTATATATTCAATTGCAATTGTATCGCAGATCATACTTTATAAAATTCACTTTTATCTATGATAGTTAATTTATGATATATTGTATTATATGATGTCTAATTTAATTTTCTAAAGATTAATTTCTAATTTAACTCATATTATGTTTTCTCTTCTAATCTTTTAATGAGTGTAATTTTAGTAAGATATGACCATCCACCTTTCAGATTGAGCCAGTTTATATATGTGCCTTCCGTCAACAGTCATATTCAATAACTTCCGTTGGCATTTGTTATTAGCATATTATATTTATGTTGGAATAGCTATTGTATAATAGAAAGTAAATGAAGGTTTCCTTTGGACTACATTAATTAAGAATTCTTTTCTATTACAGGTGAGTTCTCTAAACCACTCTAAACTTTCGGAATGTTATTAGGCAGTGGTAAGTACCCTTTCATTTTAAGCTGTTTCTCCAAGCTTCTCCTAGATTACGTTATTAAGGAGCGAAACCCTTTTAGAATGTATCAGGCAAAGTACCCTCATCATTCAAACTTGCCTATAATTATAACAAATTGGATGTCTAGACTCTAAACTAGCGAGAGTTTTGAATGACTATTTATAGAGTCTCTTTAACTTATTTCCCTAGCTTTACCGTATCGTCAATTGCAGTAATAGGGACACATGATATCTACTGCATATTAGGAGAGGGCATGATTTCGTTTTACTACAAAATATTTGAATAAATAGAGTTCAAAAAAGCAAATGATCAGAATTTATCATCTTTGGATAGGAGAGACTGTTATGAAAATGTGTGTAAAAACATTTGGAAAGTATTACGGAGTGGCCATCCAACAGTACTTTACCAATCCGAGACAAAAACGCTAGTCTTAACAATAATATGATTTCCTCAAGAGCGGCATTTGACTATATGCTTCAAATGAAAAAATAGATTAGAAGAGACTTTCTTTGGCAAAACTGTGAGTAACAAGTATTCTTTTATAACAAATCTACCAAGAAGGGAAGAATAGGGAAGTTTTTGATGAGTTCTCCCAATTTTAAGATACATCACTGGAAGACTACCAACGTATTCAGAGGCTAGCACATTATCTGGATCTGCATAGAAGATCTCTAATTGGAATCGAGCAGCTTTACTTCCCGAGAAAAATGTTGCATTCTCTTTTAAGAATAAGGCAAAGAATAAACGTATATTTGGTAGCCGAAATTTCTCAACTGCTGACGAGAGAGTATCAATTGAATTTGAAGGGAGGAACCCAACACGAAGGGAAAAATCGTATTAATTTATGTCCCGCGCTTCTCCGACTTAAAGAGGAAGAGATTAAAATTCCACCTAGCAGTAAACTCAAAAGCAGAGGAATAATTTGGCAAAGAGCGTGTAAACACTGGAGGCGACCCTGTGTAATTTTTGCTCAAATACGTTTCGGATGAGGTTCGAGGATTACTATTCGTGCATCTGGATTTCGCTTCTCATGTAAAACTTTCGTGATTCTCAAACTCTCTCTGCTGTGATTCAAGCTTAAATGATGGCCTCAAGCGAAACTAACATATCCCTAGGATATGACGGCGAAGAAACACAAAAGAGATTATATTAACGATTCCATGCTCTCCTTTAAGTTTGAAAACACCGATGCGAATTTTTAGCGCGAATTTTTACCGCGGCCTCTTTTCATCTGCTGATAAATTCAAGCAAAACTTTGGCATGTAGTGAGGTTTAGAGCTCGTTCCGTATGATTATCTTAAATTTCTCATCAATCTGAAGCAATCTGGTGCATTTGCGATTTGTTTCATCTCTTTTGAATGTTTATGGAAACAAGAACGGGTAAGATTTTTAGAGGAATACTGAAATTGCATATGAAAAAAAGTTAAAACGTTTTTATTAGCCTCATTCAAAATCTCCTTAAATTATTCTCTCCTATACAGTCATGTGTAGAAAGTTAGCTATGGCAGTTCTCACTATATACTTTAGTTACACTTCTGATCTGAATTTATCTGGAGAAAACCACAAAATGAAAAGAGGAAAAACCATTTCAGATAAGATCTTAAAAGTCTTAATTAAGCACTATTGCAAACGTAAATAAGGATATAATAAGAATTCCACACTATCAAAGGCGTGGTAACTGCAATCAATAATCACCGAATAGTACGTTTCCATAGAGCAAACAAAAATATTTACTGCTGCAGCTAGTAAAACAAATTAACCCCTGTTTTTGGTATACCATTCCCATAAGAAGCACTATTACATTTAAACTATTTACGAGAGTGTGGTAAGTGAAACCTATTTGCACAAAAGGCGCCTGAATGAATTAAATCGGCTTAGAAACATAAACTCGGCGCTTGTTCCAAGCCAGGATTAGAGCAATTATGACATTTTTATTAGGGAACTTAATCCCCGCTTACTGTCCCAAACTCGCTGTTTATGAGAGAAATAAAGAGACCGCAGAAGGTGAAATTATTCTCGCAGTGGTCCTGCGTTCGACTCCTGTAGATGAAGCTCGCTTTTCCCAACCACTGTTGCCATAGTACCCTGTATATCTTCCGATATTGCTTTGAATTCTGCGAGAAACGTCAAATGCTTAGCTAATTTACTGAATTATGGGAATTGCTGTAATAAGGATTACTTATCTCCATAGATCTAGTGCTGAATTACCATTAATTTCTAGCTGGTTTCATTATTCATTTCCCCTCTGCTTCAAAGAGATTCATGTATCTATCTCGTGTATGCTTGGGTTTAATTCAGAAAATAAAGAAATATATTTCCTTGAGTTTTTACCCACTCACCGAAAAAATATCCCTATTTTTCTAATTTCTAAATAAATTATTCGGTATCTTTAAAATCTGTTTTGTCAAATCTTCTTATGGCTGGCTGATTTACGGATGATTGGCCATATTTTAGTATTGATAATAAACGCTAATGACAACGGAATATTTTTATTAAAATAAAATAGAAATACATACAGTGAAATATTATAAACAATACAGCATAAGATATTTATTATTGGTGGTCCAAGTATTCCTAACAACTGATCCTATAGTTAAAATTCATAGTCTCTGGCGATGTCTTGTGGAAATACGTCATGATGTAAAAGAACAATTTGTACTTTTACCACAGTATTCTATTAAAAACAATGATGATGGAGAACAATCTCTGAAACTAGTCGTGATTTGTTTCCTTCTTCATGATCCTATAGTGATCATAAAATATTATTCCTAAGAAAAAATGGACATGAAAAAGGTCTTACAGAGACTCGAAATTAGATATTTCCCTTTCCGGGAGATGATTTAGTCCATAAAGCTATCTTGCCAGATTATCCACCTATCTAGCTCTTATGTATTTAAATTCAGGTCATAAGCTGGTCATTGTGACAAACAAGGATGTAAATCTTCACAGGGCAATAAAGTATTGTTGAGATGGAGACTAAGATGGAAGATTGCAATAAATTCAATTGAGAAAACTATATAAAAATAATTGACACAACAAAACCCTTTCATCCGAACTGAAAGTGAAAGATATGCTGGCATACTTTTCGTAATGTATATTCATGGGATTATATTTAATTGGAGGACTTTACGTGCAATTTTATCTTTCAATTATTTCCTTATAATTTCATACTAGGGAGTTATTACAGATATTTTCTATTATTTTGTTCCATTATTTTCTTCATCTGTTGTCATATATTTTGGTTTTCTTTAGTTCATCTTTCTCTTCAATACTGAACGTTATAATAGAATTTAATATACTATTTCTGCAGTAACTGCCTAACTGAACTTGAGTTAAAGGCGTTTCACTTTTAAGGCCCAGTTATTTCCTTGGATTCTATTTCCAAGAATGTTGATCCTCTTATTCAAATTGTAAGATTTTATTTCATTATAGGCCCCATCCACTAGAGGACTCTTCTATTTGGGGAACACATCCACAAAATTGAGTTTTTCAATTTCCTAGTCCACCCCTGTCCAAATATCCAATCTGTTTTTTGTTCAGCATAACCAAACACTGTTTTCTTCTAACCCTATTCCCTGGCGTCAACTGCCCTTGATAACTGACCTAAATTCCCAAGTGAGACAGATGTAACGAAAAAGGTTTTCATTTTAATTCAAAGAACAATATTCTATGGAATGCTTCAATATTTTATCAGGAAACTAGATCTCGGAAATTTCATTTTATCATACGTACGTGACAGCCTTTCAAAAAAGTGGACTTTTAAAGCTTATCTCCTCTTCGGATATTAAAAAAAATATTAATTTTTTGCATGAATTCAGTCCATTTATTCGTTTTGAACTGGTCTATTGAAGGCAACCTAGAAATTTACAAAACAATCCTACTATTTTTTCAGCTGGCATATTAAATTTTCAAAATAACAGCCTTTATATGCAAAATTTCATTTTTTGTTCCCTCCAGCTGGGAGTATGACATTTTTCCATGTCGACTAACTGAGCATTTTAGAGCAATTCAAATAAAATACTGCAAAATGAGTGTAAGCCATTAATGAAGAGAATGATCAAAGTCAATGCCACATAATATCGAGAGATAATATTTCTTTCACCATAATTAAAATTCTAATGGAGTGCCTCAAAAGTTATTACCTATTTCTGAGAAGTGTGAATGAGAAAATTATTAAAATCAGAGAAATGCGTATACTGTAGAATGTGCGTTGAAAGCAATTAGTTCACCGGTCAACTATGTAATTGTAACGAGATACGTCAATGCTTCTTTTGAGTTATTAAGTAGGTAATTAATTATAATTTTTACTGATTAGCCATTATCCTTACCGAAATATTGTGCTATAAATTAATTCAATAATATGAATATAAAATAAATCTCAACTTTCGGTCAACCGATTTACTCCAAAACCTAATCAACTTTAACGAAATCAATCAAAGTACAATATATGACATTTGGTGTTGATATGACAAATAGTTTTCATGTTAGAGCGCCCACAAATTTGGTAATCAGCTACTTCCGGTTTATCAGTATTTCACGAATAACTCCTAAACAATCCGTGATAAAAACGTATGTTTAATACAAAAGTATGTTTAATACAAAAGTTATGCTAAATTAAATTTTATAAAACTTTTATAAACAATAGTATATACCTTAATATCATATTTACGGAGATATTTTGTCAAAACGGAAATTTGCTTCGAAGAATAAAGCTCGACTTCCGGTTAACCGATTTACTCCAAAAACTACTCAACTCTGATAGCACCCACCTGAGTGCTATATATGAAGTTTGGTGTTGATACAACTAATAGTTTTTACGTTAGAGCACCCACTATCACACACTCACACACACAGACATCATTCCGAAAATGGTCAAAACGTGTTCTCGGGATCCCAAAACATGTATTTCCGTTGAAATCTCGAAGTCGTTTTTTTTTCATGAAAACAATACTTTCTCTATACTACGTATACGGAGGAAAAAAAGCGTTATAAAAGCCTCCTCAATAGTTTATAAAAACGATTGAGGTTTAACGAAACGGTTAGCAAGAACGGCTTGACTTATGAAACTCACTGAAATATGACCCTAATAGAAAAACATGGCGATGATCTATTACAATAAACTGATAATTTTTGACAAAAATGTTGCAAAAACAGCTTTATTCAATTGATAAATTGAATCAAAATTACTGTAAATTGATTTTCATTGTAGAACGTAAGAATGTGATTGTATTTACTAATTACACGAATTTGTGTAGTATGTAATATATGGACTACATAGAAACAATGACCTAGACTGAAGCAGCGCTTACTGGAATTGGTATTATTGAAAACTATGATAATGCTACATCACCGTTTTCAAAATTACATCAATTGTATGTTTTAATTGAAAACTAACCAAAACTACCGTTCCAATCATTTCAATTAATGGTATGAATACAAATACGATTTTCATTTATTTCTTTAAAAACGTTAACGTTCATCAGGATACATTGGAGCTTTACTAATGGGACTAAGTATCAGCAGAATATATTAAGAGTTCTACTTGAAAAAGATGAGTCTCATACCCATACTGCAAATCAAATGCTAATTTCGGTGAAAGGGAATTCGCTAACCCATTATATTTACTTGAATGGCCCTGTTTTCCGAGATGTTCCAAGAATTGCGTGTGTGAAATTAATTATTCCGATATAAGAGGAAAAGAAAAATAAATTTTTCTGAGGATAACTTTCCCTGGGACTATTCTCTAAGGACTTCTGTTGAAGAAAGATAAGGAATTAAAGCTCCAAATCATATGCGATGGTATACAAACTACATAATTTTTTTATTACATGCTTAGCTTGTCACCAATAATCATTACTTTGACATAGATGTTCCAAGTGATTAAATAAAAGGTTTTACATCATACCGCATATTTTTATTCCAGTTCTTCTCGATATAACTCTCGATAATCGCAAAAATATTATTATTCTATCTAAACAAGCACACGACAGTCACTTCAACATCAACAATCACCTTGAACGAACTAACTTATTTACAAATTAATGTAGGCATTAAGTTAGGCATTTTTTATATTTACAAGACTAGATGAACAATATTACGTAAAAATCAGCAAATAAAAAGTCAGGTAATCGTTAGAATGCAATATAAGTTTTAGCTGGTGATGAGTAAATGCTATGTTTGATTTCCTTGCTCGACTAATAGTTTACTAGCTAGAATCCTAATATAATAATTTCGAAATGTAAGCGTTTTCATGGAATTATATCAATACAGCATTTTGTCCTCGAAACTATAATAGTAGATAATAAAAAAAGAACTTCATCTGAAAATGTTAATTACCTAAGTTATTTGGCGATAATTGCCCATAATATCACAATGCAACTTTTTTTACGATGAATATTGGCATTTAAAGAATTAGCTAACACAATTAGATGTGGCGTAGTACATACTCGAACGATTTGAGACAGCTGCAGCAAAATCTATCTCAATTGCATCTTGTTTCACACGGCAAATATAAGAACTGCAGATTGAGAAAAACAGCAGTACTGACAGACAACCACAAGATATCAAACATTCTCACAGAAACAGCTAAAAACAAAACGCCAAAAAGATTCTTTCCGAGTTAAGTTATTTCCGAAAAACTTTGAATGTGCATGGAGTCTTAGTTTGGTAATTTGTGTTCCGCAATCAGAAAATAAAAATGTTTCCAGGCATAGCTGTTAAAAAATAAAAATACCTAGTTCTAGAGCACAGGCCAAAGAATCTTTCGATACATTTTGCGAATAATTCAGCCAAAAATCACTTCGTCACAAGCGCAATTGATCTAAATTCCGCAAATTCCGAGAGAAAACTTCTTCGTTCGGCGTGATTCTCGAACAATCAGCCCGAGTGATTACATAAGCCAACTTTAAAAGCCCCGACGTCACTGCGAATAAATGACTCGACGAAAGTTCCCGCGGAGCAAATTACAAATTAGCCCTCGAAAAATATCAATCAGCCGCGGTTTCCTGGCGAAAGGGAAAGTACAAATCCTTACGCCCTGCAGTCACATCCCTCCCGATATTTATCCCCCGAGTGTTTTCATCCCATAAAGCCCATCCCTTTGGGCACAGCCCCGCCCACCGCAACGCTAAGACCCCGCGGGGGAGGCCCATCTCTCTTCTTCGGCCCCAGGGATATCGTTATAATCCGAGGTATCGCCACAGAGCCCTTCTCCTTGGCACAGCCCCTCCAAGATGAAACCATCCTTCCCGACCTTAATCTGCGTGTAGACCCAAACTAAAATAATAATAAAAGGAAGGCCCTTTTATCGAATCGCGTCGAGTGGTTTAGGTTTTGGGCAACCCGCAGAACGGACTCAAGGACAATTCGAATTCCTTTCAATGCGTCAAATGGGGACACCTTGGATATTCATGGCGATAATGCTGAACTTCGTCCCTGTTTGGAAGTACGGCGTGAAAGGGTCGGCTACCTACGGGGACTCTGACCGCATGCGGTCGTTTGAAGAATGACCTGCTGCCGTTTTAAATGGCGCGGACATAAGGGTTACACGACCCCAATATCCCCATCGCATTGTTTGCATATTAGTAGTAAATCACTGGGAGACATGGAGAATGGGCAATAGAGAAAGTAAGTTGCGTCTTCCAATGTTCAAGTAGTACGAATCCCATGAATGGATGCATGATTTATGAAACAGTAAATCATGGTAAGCATTTATAATCTCTTTGATATCTCCTATAACTTCGATGAATTCTATAACACTAAAACTACTATTACAATTCAGCTAAGTAACGCTAAAGTTGTACTGTACAAAGTTATGATAGGTCCGTTATATTGCATGAACTATAATGACAAAATATTCTTATAATGGAGGTTTTAATTAAAAATCTCAAAGGAAAAAAATATCTCTGTATTACTCTCATTCATTCCAACTAGAAATTGCAATATTTTAACAAATTCTTTTATATTATGTACAAAATGTAAACCACGTCCTTGCCAATAAGACGGAGTAATAATTATCTAATTTACTCTTAAATTCCTACTTCCAATAAAAAGGAGATGCTTAATAATTTATTATGATATGGTCCAACATAACACGATGGTATCCATGGAAATTATATTTTTCAGGCTTGTCTCTCTGTAAATAAGTATATTTTTGACCTTACAAAGTAACTCGACTGCAGCTATGGTCACATAAATCTGATTTAGTGCATTTGAGCACTCTCGAATACATCATGCTACAAACTGATCTTTTCGCATTTCAAGAGATATTATCGCAGTTAACTAGCCACTGTTTCTGTAGGAGAAAATGGAACAGTAAGGCCATTGTATCCAACTCATGAATAGTAAAGAATTGTAAATTAATTGGTTGTAAACGAAAGAGTAGAAAAATACCCAACATCAATGACTGAGATATATATATATATATATATATATATACAGGTGGAATAGAGATATCATCAAGCACTTACGTGTTAGAAGGCAGCGAAAAGCTTATAACAGAGAAAATTGTAAAGTGCTTGGGGAGGCCTACATCCAACGTGGGATTGGTAAATGGCTGATGATGATGATATGTATTCGGTATTTCATTATTTTTCTCTAAAATTACATTTGAATATAATCAATAATGCAAATTTGAATAGTTTATGAATACAAGATCGTTATTATATCCAGGTAATGCCGTAATCTGATAGAAATTTTGACATACGTAAATGTATGCACATTAAATTTATTTAAAATAAAGTTTACTCCCTGGTAAATATGGGGTTGCCTCAAATCTGATAAGAATGAATACAATCTAAATATATTTGTTAAGAAATATCTAAAAAACACTAAAAATGAAACACAACACACTTGTACTAATTCCACAATTTTAATATAGCTGTTTACCGGTTTCGGTGACACAGCACCATCCTCAGAACAAGAAGTTAAATTAAAGAGCAAGAATATATATACAGAACCAAAAGAAGGGGAGGGTTAAGAGGAGGGGTAAAAGAATACAAGGTTGCATCAAGAGGGGGAGGGCAAATGGGGGAAAAGTCTTGAGGAGTGGGGACTGGCTGTTAGAAAACAAAAACTCGTTAGCTAAAGGAATGGAGTAAAATTGGTGAAGGCGTATGTAAAACTCTTCTAAACGGTCTAATTTGGTACCTTTACGTCCATGGTTTAAAATACGGGGGGTGAAGTCGGAAAAATGATCGTTGTTAATCAGATGATCGGCGAAATGTGATGAATTAGAAAGATTATTAAAAGATCTTTTGTGCTCATCCACCCTTATTCTAACATTGCGGGCCGTACGACCAACGTAAACAGTGTCACAATTGTTGCAGGCAAGTCTATATATTCCTGATCTGGTCTGGGGATCAAAACGGTCTTTGGTGTTGCAAAGTAATGACCCGAGGTTCTGACCGGTATAAAAAGCAGGACGTTTCGTGTCTGTGGCAATAGTTTTGGCTAGTTTATAACTACAATCATCGACAAAATTAATGGAAAACCAACTGATTTGATCTTCGGTTGAATTAGGTGGTGGGTTAAAAATATTTCTTAAAGCTAGAATTCGTTGCTTCCTTTTTAATAATTTCATAATGAGGTCAGGGGAGTATCCATTCACGGAAGCAAGGTAACGGATTATATTAAGTTCTTTATTGAAATTCTCATTTGATAACGGAATATGCAGAAGTCGGTGAATTAAGGAGTGAAAGATGGCTAATTTATGAGAATAAGGATGATTAGAGGAAAAGTGAATGGTATGATCCGTATAAGTGGGCTTTCTAAAAATGGAAAAAGACAAAGCGGAATCAGAAAACGAAATTGTAACATCTAAGAAATTAATGGAATGATTCGTTTCTATCTCATGAGTAAATGAAATTGAAGAGTGGATGGAATTTAAGAAAGACACAAAGAGGGTGAGCTGTCTATCTGTGCCTTTCCAGATACAAAGAATGTCATCGACATACCTAAACCATGCAATAACATTAGTCAACAGGTTAAAATTTGAATTAAAAAACGAAGATTCAAAGTTATTCATGAAAATTTCAGCCATGAGAGGGGATAATGGCGAGCCCATAGCAAGACCTTTATCCTGCTTAAAAAATTTTTTTTGTGCTTAAAAAATTTACCATTAAATAAAAAGTAATTGTGACATAAACAAACACTCAACAAATTTAAAATGTCTTTCACAAAGTGACGAGTCCAACCGTTTTTGAGTAAAATACTTTCCACAAGTGAGAGAGTCTCATCCACCGGAACGTTAGTAAACAAATTAGACACGTCGAAGGACACAAGTTTGCAGTTGGGAGGTAACGTGAGCTTCTTAAGTTTGTCTATCAAATCTAGGGAATTTTTGACACTATAATCCGATTTAAAGAACCCCAGATTCGATAAAAAAGTATTCAGCTTGGATGCCAGCTTATGTGAAACTGAAGAAATACTTGACACCACGGGACGCACAGGTAGATCCGGTTTATGAACTTTGGGGAGGCCGTAAAGCCTCGGTGGAAGAGGATTCATAGTAACAAGTTGGGGTTTCACACAATCACCAAAAATAATGGATTTTTTCACAGCTTCTTTTAAAATGGATTGGTGTTTGGGGGTGGGATCACGTGGCACTTCACATATGTTGTTATTCCGAATGAAATCGATGCACTTTGAAACATAAGTCTCTCTCTCTAAAATTACAACACAGTTACCTTTATCGGCCTTGCTGATGACCAAGTCTTCATTTTTCACGACGCTCTTAATAGATTTGAGTGTATTCAGGTTGCCTAATTCACTAGATTTATGCTTAGGTAGATTATCCAAATGGAATGATAGAATGTCAGAACATTTTACTTTTGAAACCAAATTGTTGGAAGAAGCAATATCACAGTCTATGGTGACGTCCAAAAAATTCTTAGCCGATTTCGGGAGATGGGGGTTATATTTTAAGCCCTTTTTTAGGAAAGTAAGTTCTGTCTCAGAGAATTGATGTTTAGAGAGATTAAGAACTCTATCATGGAACTTATGAGGGGGCGAAGAAGCACTAGGGATCACATCAGGTTTTTGGGAATGAAACTTCTGTTGACGAAAAAGGTTATCAAGTTTTCTGTTGAGAGACTCACGCTTTTTCCGAGTGACGTCTTCCGTAAAAGATCTAACATCATCGTCGAAGAGAGACCACTCAATATAATGCAGACACTGCGTAAGTTCAGTCCGTAAGAGAAAGATGTAATAAAATAGATTGTTGCGAACCGCATACCAATGTCGCAGTTCGTATTTCAACCAGCGTAACTTGGCGGTATGGATGGCACGTTGAGCAGAAAAGGAAGTCGCTTTCGTTTTGATGCTAATATAATGGGGAAAAACACCAAATTTTAGACAGCGGCTGTTGAAGAAGATCTTCAGGGACGTGAGGCGTTGCTCCAGGAATAAATTCTTATACAAATACACTTGATATGCCGTATCAGCATTACGAATTAAAGAAATCAATTCTAGTGATACATGGTGGAACTTCATTTTTCAAAAAACACTAAAAATGAAACACAACACACTTGTACTAATTCCACAATTTTAATATAGCTGTTTACCGGTTTCGGTGACACAGCACCATCCTCAGAACAAGAAGTTAAATTAAAGAGCAAGAATATATATACAGAACCAAAAGAAGGGGAGGGTTAAGAGGAGGGGTAAAAGAATACAAGGTTGCATCACGAGGGGGAGGGCAAATGGGGGAAAAGAGTCTTGAGGAGTGGGGACTGGCTGTTAGAAAACAAAAACTCGTTAGCTAAAGGAATGGAGTAAAATTGGTGAAGGCGTATGTAAAACTCTTCTAAACGGTCTAATTTGGTACCTTTACGTCCATGGTTTAAAATACGGGGGGTGAAGTCGGAAAAATGATCGTTGTTAATCAGATGATCGGCGAAATGTGATGAATTAGAAAGATTATTAAATTCGGTGCTGTGTCACCGAAACCGGTAAACAGCTATATTAAAATTGTGGAATTAGTACAAGTGTGTTGTGTTTCATTTTTAGTGTTTTTTGAAAAATGAAGTTCCACCATGTATCACTAGAATTGATTTCTTTAAGAAATATCTAATTTAAATTCACAAAGATGAGCTGATTTATCTGAAGTATGCATTGTATTTGCGTGATTTAATCAGTAAGAAACGTAAATATGATTATTTTAAGGATATTCTTATGACCTTTGGTTAAGGAAAACGTCCCTTTAAAACATGCTATATTTATTCGGTGATTCCCAAAATATATCAATATTAGTTTTTGCTAAACACTTTCCTAGATATAATGAAGATATTCGAAACTGGTCCCTCTATCCATAAGTGCAGCGAGAAACGCAACTTATTCCCTTTTCCCAAATTAATTATTCATAGACCATAACATGTAACACCAAACTTTTCAAAGAGAAAATGATTTTCTGCGGGGGTAGTTCTCAAGGTCACTTTATTACGGCATAACGGCCGGCGTAGAAAAAATTGGCACTCATTTGCATGTATAAGTAATGCAAAAAAAAAGAACCTTGGGAGATATCGGCATCATTGAAAACTGCGAGCCTTTGGCAATTTGTACCCGGGAACTGACATAAAGGGGCCGAGTTTGGACGATTTAAAGATACCTCTCGCCGGAAAATGGATTTTTGCGCAGCAATTTTGTTTCCCGTGCTTCTGACGAATCGCATTTTCTCTGGTTATCTCCTCATACGCCGCGGCATACTTTTCTTGCGCCATGCGCATTCATAAATATACATATGAAATCAAACGATGGACAATTTGGAGCTTATTTCACCGTAATACAATAGCTCTTGATTTACTCTGCGAAATATAAAGTGACAAGATTGCCTTCCGTCAAGTGTTAAACGCTCCGTTCGCTCAGCCGCCCAGAATCATCTGTCAATTTTCCCACGCTCGGAAAAAGAGAACTTAGATTACGTTCCGCTTACTCTAGAGCCGTTCCAGTATAAACTTTCGAAACTTTTTCGATCCGAAACTGTGCACTTGACAAATTTTACTAGCCGTAGGACCTACGTGCATTAGCAGTTAATACAAAGTTGCATACTACCTTTTATGTTTTTTTCAAATTCGACATTATTGTATATATTCAATATAATATACTATTTTACACGTCATTCGAATCTACCAAAGCTCAAATACAGACTGAAGTATGAAAATTCAAAAAGAATGTGTCAATGGCACACGTCTACATACATCTTATTGTAAATCTTACAGGTGATTGACCATTGAGCTCTCCTTTTTGTTTTAAAAATACAATATGATCCAAACCACGTTATAATACAATAATGAAAAACGCTACAATATAATACAGTGGAGTTAACTGAGATACCTATGTGTTAAAAGCTATTATCCCTCTATAGTTGAACAAATTAATGGCCGACTGAATTAACTTACGTTTAAGCTAATGTCAGCGTTTGACTCATAGGTTCAATTACGTCTCCGAGGTATCCAATGCTGACCTACTCTCTATAGCATGTTGAGATGTTCTACACAGCATTCAGTTTCTTTTGCAAAAGGAAACTTACAAAAATAATATGTTTTTGTTCGGATTTACTAGGTATTAAAGTTGATATTTAATAATTTTTAACAGGACACTTATGGAAACATATCCATAAAACAATATTCTAAACTACGTGGAGGAATTTCATATTTTTTTAGTTTTACCAAAAACAGGGAAAAACTTCGTTAGAAAACTCTCAAATGTAAAATAATCTTTATATCCCATTGAATTTCCAGTACTTTTCACTACGCGCCATAAACAAAAACAATCTTTGTGAAGTAACATCGACAGCGACGTAAAAAATTTCAGTCGGTAACTTCTGCGAAACGCTTTAATACCAAGGTTACAAGAGCCGCAATGCATTTCTCAATGCGAAATAGATTTCGTTGAAAGCGTCTGGGGCTCAGGCCATCGTATTTGTTGCATACCAATGTTTTATATACACGAAATTACTTCCATTAAATCGATAGAATTTTAGGTGCGAGTTTTATATCACCCGCCTTCGCCATTCATACCATGAAAGTAGCTGGGATCATCAATCTATATGAAAGAAATGTCAATCATCCTCATCATTAAAAAAGATCACTTGGCGCTGATCTTGGCAGCCATTCCGTATACTTTCCATAAGCACATAAATAAGCACAATCGACTGAACCGGGCGATATGACAAGTGAAATACCGCAATTATCAGAGGCCATCCATAAATAACGCGGAGCGGCAGTAAGTTGGATTTTTTTGCCCTTCCCCGCTTCCGAGGCATTTTTAATTTTTCTCGTGCGATCCGTCACACTATTCCACCCTTCAACCGTTACATAATTTATGGACAGCACGTTAGATGAGTTTTTGCAAAGGGAAAAGGAAAGTTCCATTAAATGTTCTAGTGCAGCAAAAACACAAACGCTAGGGGAATCTCCGTTTCAGTGTTAAGGTTCACCGGGGAGAACCAAGCTTAAAAGCCGCAAGCTGTTAAAACAGGGGATGCTTTTGGGTGCTCAAAGCACTGTAACCAATCGATATTTCTTGCACATATAATGAGTTCCGAAAAATGGGGTTTCGTTGCAGATAAGAAAACGCGAAGCTCCTCCAGTTAATTAATTCCCGAGAAAGAATAATAAGCCACTAGGTGATTAATAACGACTTGGTAAGGGAGTGTTCCTTTCTTCGTTCCAGTGTTCCTTTTTGTCGCTATTGGATTTTCTCAGTAATACCAGCCGAAACAGAAATCCTATTTTTGCTTCCCTTTCCCTAAGGAACTGCTTACATTGCTATCTCACAAGAAAACCCTGGATGCAATACTTCATTGGAGCAGAACATATTAAATTACAAAAAGGGGAAAAGAAATGCTTTGCGAAGGCATACTTTCAAAAGGGGATTTCTGTTTATCTTATTGCGCCCGTTGCTTATAATTTCAAACGAATTACTGCTACTTATTTAAATTTAAATGACGACATTAAATGATTACATCATCGTATTAAAATAGTAGATTGTTGGATAATTTCATTAATCAATATGACTGTGTAATTAATAAAATTTGAGAAATAGGGGATTGATGTAGATATTTCAGGAATATTTAACCTTAATATCTATTTGACAAAATCAGAAATAACCAAAGATACGATCCATATGGTACTTTTATTCAAAGGATAGATAAATTGAATATTTTCTCAAACATAAGGGATAATAAACTAGTTAAATCTTGGAGAAATATCCGAGGGCAATGAATTAGAGTTAATGGGAAGTAAGTTTTCGCGGCGCAATTATTCCTACTAATTATTCACTCAGCAATATGTTCAGAAAAGAAGAAAATATGTTCGGTATTGGCAGTCATTGCCATGATATCATAGCTGAGTTAATGCTTTCAAACTGAAATTTTCGCTAACAATTCGAACGGTTCCAAGTTGTACAACATCTTAACCTGAAAAATTTGGATAAAATAAATTGAAAATTGGATTCCCATCAGAAGAGAAGTAAGATCTAATTCGACTTAGGAGCGCGCCTTACCAATTATGCTAAAAGGGAGGTCAAGATGGTAGAGATAATTGAAAGACATACATCTAGGCTTGTACACCATGGAAATTGACTATTGCAGAAAATGCTGCAGAGCAACAGGATTAAAAGAGAGGGAAAAGAAGCATTAAGAAAAGAAATGGAAATAGAAAAATAATACACGTATAAATAAAAAGTAAAATAAATAAATGGTACTATAAAATTTCGATATCACGTCGAAAAGCATTCAGACAAAGCAACGCAACCAAATCTAGAAATAAAGAAATAATTTTATCCTCCATTGATATATATACGGCATAGATGAAATTATTGGAATTTTACAATTTCATTTTCAACTTTATCCCACAAGACGCCAGTGGTGTATTATAGGTAGGGTGCACCAGTATCCCTGTAGAACTCTAGCCAATAATCTTTCCAGTTCTTTATCATGCATTACTAGCAATGAACCTAATGTTTACATCAAGTTTCCAGTCATCGCACAAACTACGTAGATATAACACTATGACCATTTCATAGAATACATCATATAGTGAATGAATCCAAATTAAATATATAAATACGCAACACATTGAATCACACTTTCCATGATCGACGTTATCGAGGAAAAAACAATAGATTCGTCCCCTTAACACGCAAGTTAATAAAAACGGTATGTGAAATCCCACGACCATAAATGTATGTCATGTCATATTGACAGTAGGAATAAATGAGCGAACGAGGAAACCACCTTAAGTTGTCAGTAGGGAATAAATGATTGAATAACCGTAGGAGATTACATTTCTTCTAAATATGAACATTCGTATTATTTGTAGAGCTTAATAATGATGATATTCCTGCTATTCATTTTCTTTTTCTTCCCAGAGACTAGTGTGCTTATGGCAATAAAGTTTCCAATAATTACTTAGTTGCTTTGGTAACATAAATATTTGAAGAGTTTCTTGTGATGTAATAACTTTCAAGGAGACAATCGATGCCATAGATATTGAGGCATTCAACATTTGACGGCCCTTACGCAAGATAATGACACCTGTCACCAGAACGCACAAGAAGTATCCCGTACGTCATACCCTCTATTTCAATTCTTTCCTGTTCCGCAGAATTAGTTTCACAGAACGGATAATTATTAAGTAAGAATAGTATGAAACAGAAATAACCCTCCTTGGATCAAGATGATAAGCAGGGAAAGCGAACAATCTAACTCACGAGCGTTGGGCACCCTCAATTTGTTTTCTCTTATTATTAGTGCATAATGGGGTAATATGGAGTGCCATCGTTAAGCTTTACACAGGGGCACCCGAGTATCATATGCCTCTCTTAACTAACAAGGACTCATCATACCTATCATCAAAGAACATAAAGAAGTAAAGTAAGAGAAAGATGAACATACCTTGAAAGTAGAATTCCTAACAGAGCTTTGTTTGGATGGCTTGATTCCTGCACAGCATAGAACAGACTGAAGTACTGCAAACTTATTTCCTCTCTTACGGTTACCAGGTGTAAAGCCAAGGGGAAGGTCTCGAGGTCGTCTTCTGCGAGACCCTAGCTTCCAACCACAAGGAGTCCATCGATGCATTACCTCCGGTCGAACGGCACCAACAATGCAAGGTCCAATGCATGCAATGCTTCCTTAGACCGTGGAATCCAAAGACCTCAACAGTTCTGACGGTTTAAAATTGCCTATACTCTCGTCGGTGAGGAAGGCATTGCATACCAAGGGGTCCAACACATGGGCTATAAACAAAATGGAAAAGAATCAGTGAAAATTATCTCACAAGGTTGTATCCCAACACAAGCAATAATAGCTAGAGGAGAAAAAGGTAGTAAAAGAAAAGCACTGATAAGAATGGCATTAAGAATAAAGATGCAATTGAGTTAAGACATGTTTTAGATAATAGGAGAACAAAGGTGCAAGTGAATAAAGAATTGGTGCCAATTAATACAAAGACCAATAGCAATAATAATTTAATTAATCAATTTATTAAAAAAGGAATTATGATATCTAGTTTTCATTGCATTATGCTTTTATAAGCCCAAAATAGGTTAAAATATATTTCTTTGTCCCCGATAGTTACGTCTTTTAGCTTAATGATAGAATTTTATAATATCCTATCAGCGGTGAAATCAGAAAGTAACAATATTCACTATTGAAAATATCTTCCCGTTACTTTCGAGCGTATGCAAAACACTGAATCCCTTAAAACTGAAATTCCGCGATATAGGGGGAGTATAACGAAATTTCCCTCATACGAAGAATGGAAAGGGCTCAAATTTAAAGAGATATTTCCAAAAAGTTGCATTTGGAAAAGACTACACGGGAGTGCTTCCCAATTTTTATCTTCTACGACACACTTTTCTAAGTGTTGACTCAAGCTTTGCAGCACATTAAAGGAATTCATTTATTGTTTTCATTCCTGTTTGGATTTTGAGAGAAAAATAGTACGATCCGGTAGTATAATGTATCAAATTTAATGGATTTTAGATGATATGTTTAGTTACTCTAACAAAACTGAGTTATAATCATCGGTGGTTAACCATATCTGGTATTTAAACTTCTAATTTACTGATTTGTGTATGTACCAGATTGAGTGATCTTTTAACCTTAATAATGTGTTTAATTATGTTACAGAAGTAATTTAGATTCGACATAATCATCAGATTAGCTGATTAGTGGATTTTACTAGGCATAATAATATCGACCATCAATCTGGTACTTACTATTTCTAACGTAAATCATCGTTTTAATTGCCAGTGAAGATTTAAATATCGATTCTAATATAATTAGTCACTACTTAAGATGAGATTATGGCTAAATTTCATTTTAATAATAATTATAATTACAATTCCAAGCCTGAAAGAAAATCTCTTAAAGTTAACGAGAAAACCACTTATAGCACACATTGTGCTAAAAAGTCTCAATTTTTATGACATAAGGATTCTGATTTTTCGTTAAACTCCCTTTGGATATGTTATTGTAGATATCAATCTTGAAATAAAAACACTATAACCTTACCATTAGTGGCATTAAACATATACCTTCAAAACTCCTTAAAGATATAAAACTAAAAATTGGATTCCTGGAAAAAGTATTCCATAAACACTTCCTGCTTCTATCCAAGTTGGCTCTAAAAAAATATTCGGAACGACTTCGACATTATGGATAACACCGAATTGGATTTGGCCATACAATTTTAGTAGCGGACGGTCGTGGCTTAGAGATTCTAGCGAATTCTGAATACACCTCTGAAAAAGAGAATCGGAGAAAGAGGAAGGAATCTGGCAGTTGTATTCGGGTGGAATCTTTCTTCAATCAAATGAATTCGATGCTAAACCTTTCATGCTCTATCCTAAAGCATACCATGAACACAACGATGCCAGAGAAATGTAGAAGAAACACGGAATCGTTAGGAAAGGAAACGATATGTTACGAAATCTAGATAAAGACGCTTTAACTGAGTATGGATTTTATTTATAAGATGAGGGTATCCTACGCGCCTTTTAAACATTAAAATTTAATGCTATGATGTGAATCCTAGAATGCTTTCTGCAGATGTCAGATGTTACCTAAGATTTATATCCCTCTCTAAATGCATCAGGAGTAGCAAACCGTAGTTTCATAGCATGCAGCTATTACTTTTTAAAAATTGGCACAATTGGTAAACATCAATGGAGCGCATTCATATTTTTATTATTACGTAAACTTGATACCTTTAACGATGATTATTAAATAAATGTTTAGCTTTGGTATAGAATTACTTGGTAACCCCGTCTCGATCTAATATCTCGCTCACTATTTCCTGCAACAATATTCGATGAAGACATTCATTTGAAAATTCTCAATCCAATTTATCCACCGTAAATAAGATTCATGGAGACGCCATTCCAAATAGAAGAATATCATATTTATTATGATCGAAAAAATAGGAATTTCACTTAATATGGATATTCTCAATTAATAATTTACTGATGACTAACTAAACTCATACTTTCCTTTAAGTTCTCTGTTCTCTAAGCTGTAAAATATCATAAATGTATTGATTATGTAAGAGAGGTTTTTGGAGGGTTTTCGATACTGAATCTTGGATGAACGCTTTGCATCTCTTACAATATTACAGCTACAAATTTAAATTTAAGGAAAGTTTTTTTTATTAACCTCAACAAAAAAAGAGATCTCCTAGAGGCATCTACAGGTCGTTTCAGGGAATAATTGCTAAACAGATAGCTACTTCTAGTCTTTCTTACCTCTTAAATCTTAGAGAAGCTAACAAGGTAGATTATGTAACGATGTTGGTGTTGATGCACCCCCTGCCATGCGGTATCATCGCAGATAAGACGATATTTATGTCATAGAAAAGGCCCCCAAAGGGTCGTCTTATAAGACAAGTAAAAAAAATATTGAAATATATATAAATTAAAACCATATAAATAGCAAAAGTTAAATCAATCGCTGATGTATTACAAATTATCTTTATAGAGCTACCGATAGTTATGGTAGTTAACCCGAATCAGCGCGAATATTTGCAGCAATCGCAAGGCAGTGCTGCCAATGCAAGAAAATAAAATTTGTTCCTTCGAAAAATTACAACTAGGGCACAATTCCGAATATCCTCTATAATATTATGATCCAGATAATGATCGGTAATCTAAATTAAATTCATAGGCTACTCATACTTTGGGGGTCATCTTGTAGGACAGCTAATGCTAAAAATATATAACTTAGCCGACAATTTATACCTCGTCTTATCTGCGGAAATAGACGGTAATTATAAATGCAATTGAATATCTACTCCTACATTTTTTTCGAAGATCATATCTTAAAAAAAGAAATGGTAGACTTACGTAAGTATATATTTACGGTTTAAATCTCTTAGAAATATCTGCGAATGATGAGATTGAAACTGCCAATAATAAATATTGTTCTCACACATTCGGTGATAAAAAGAGGAGTCCAGTCTGCCCCATCGGTATGCTATCCTCTCTCCGTTGATCCTGAGTAGCACATCCGAGGATTTTGTTCCATCAAATTGAAAGGGCTCCAGATTCCATTCCACGGTGTCCGATCGGAAATCCCCGGCTCTTAGCTCCACTTTCCCATTTCGCGAACAGTCTACTTAAGAGCGATCCGTACCTGTTTTCGACATCTACATCTTCCTCGGCAATCCACCATTTAGGTTGGATGGTAGGACGGAGGGTCCGGAATGGCTCTCTCCATCCACGTTCTAAATCAACCATGTTCTGTCCTCTCATCGCTAACCGCTCCCTCCAAATAAATTCCCCGAATAACGCATTATGCGAGGACTTCACATAATGCAGTCATTCAAATCTTCGCGTAATTTAAGAGGAAAAGGCTCTAATTTCGGTTTTAGAGGAGATAAGGTGCGGTCTATCCTTTTCTGAGAAAATTGCCGTCTTATGAGATTAACATTATCCTTTATGCAGCAGTTTCTCTTTGATAAGTCACCACCAGCAATTCGGGGTGTGATATTTTCACCTAAGATTTGATTTAAGATTGAAAATCGACTCTTACAAAGTGTTGTATAATAGATGAAAGTAAAAAGGGAAGGGGGAAAAGGACAAGGAACAATGGGGATTGGACAGAGAAGGGGAACTTGCAGCTCAAAATGACTTTCGATGCGGCCTTTTAATAATTTACCAAAAATGTTCGTATTGAAGCTACTTTCTTTCCCACTCTTGTTTATCATGCCAGGTGAATACAAAGTAGATAATAATCTAGTAAAATCTATTTTGTTGATAAACACCCTTTCCTTACAATGTCAATGTCTGGCTGTTTTTATATTTTATATTTATTTTATATCTAAATTTCTATACAAGCGAGATCTGATGATTCCTTATGCGGCCGAATATATAAATTTATGTAGGACATCCAATGATAATAAGTTCATACCCTCTTGTCTAAGACATTATAAGCATGAAATCAACCAAAAAAAATAAAATGGCGGTTAAGAGATAGATTTAAAGTGAATGGGTTGATGCGGAGATAAAATTAATATCGATTAAGTCTAACAAGACTCGAACCTGGTTTTTTCATATTGCCAGTCGTCTGTACTTGCTATTTTAAGCTGGCTGATTCAACTGCAATGAAGCAGAAATGAGAATATTAATGGTTCACCGAAGTAAAAAAATTATTCGGAGAGACAAAGAGGAATATCAAAGAACTTTTGGGTTTAAATATATTGTTAAGGATACTTATAAAATATAAATTTCGAGAACATTTTTATCTACAAGTTCAATACTTTGGTTAACAGTGAGTTTTATATCTGTCAATGAATACTGTTTTGAAGTCGCGACCTCAAAATACTATGACTATTATTACCATATGTCGATAAATTCTGCGCCTTTGATTCCTTGTCAACCAAACGATAAATTTCCTTATTCAAATAGGAATCCCCTATTTCTTCGCATCTCTTTCATAAGAATAAATGGGAGAAAATTTGAAAGGCAGAAAATCTTTTGATATCACAAATTCCTTGCATGGCCTTTCAATATTATGCTCGAGTGACTTCTGATCACTCAGAGGCCTAAGAGAAGAAGATTAAAACTAAAAATTGAAGCTGCTGGGACGTTCAAACAAATACATCTTCCCGATTGTTATGCAAAAGAATCTACTGCAGGAGACAAAAGAATCAAGATTGAATAATTTTCGAGCTATTTTGCTGTAACTTTTGAATTCATGTTACACAAACAGAAATGAACATGAGACATAATTTTATTGTGCAGCAATGTAGTTTCTCTTATATTTATTTTATCTATAAATAATTTATGAAAATGTTATTATCTATTAGATTTTGATCTATATCTCTCTTTTTTCGACCATTTTTTATGTATTTCGCAAGTTTTTCCCACCACTCACCTCTTTGTGTATGTTTTCCTGCAGTGGAAATATTTTTCTGTTATTAAATTTAACACACTATTATTTTCTGCACAAAGCTATTCTTTCTTTCCATATTTCCTTTCTAATTTCAAATTACTTGTTATAAATCTTGACATATTACCCGCAACATTTTTGCTTGCATGTGTGTTTTTACAAGCACGGGTGGAACTTTAGACATCCTAATCCTAATTTCGGCCAATGAAGACTTGCCTGTGTATGTGTATTTTATACACATACATTAACCATTATTTTTTCTAAATTAAAAATTTTGTACTTTAATATTACTTAACAGATTTTAATTTTCAATCTAGTGGAAGAATACCTTTTTTTTAATACAACGAAACTATTTATTTTAGAGTGCATAAAATCTACACCAACAGTCTGTAACTTCGTACACTACGTTAAATCTGCTCTGAATTCATCATTGCTACAAAATATATGGAATCACGCGCAGAGTAAATGAAAGCGGAGTTAAAAAAACCATACTTTCTAGCGCCCATTCCTACAGCTCGTCCTTGTACTCGTCCTCGTCCGAGCAGTAGTAATCTTAACCCTCTATTCTTAATCTAGGATCTATACTCCGATTTTCAAATCCATTTACTGAAAATCATAACTGTGCCCATTGATCTATCACAAATACCTTTAGCATTCACCGTTTAAAATACCTCGGGGTCCTAAATAAGTTCAGAGCAAAACAATCGCTGAGATAAAGAGTTGATTGGCATCACTATAGAAAAAGTAACATGGAATATTAAAGGAAGGACGAGGATACAAACCAGATTGCAAGAAAGAGATTTTGCGATCGAAATGAATCATAAGAACAGTCAGACTGATCTGAAAAAACGAAATCAATCGCTATATCGAGATAAGTTTGAATTAATGTATTGAGTAAAGGATACAAGAAGCATTACTGTTAAAATTGCTTCGACAGCTCGAAGTCTTCCACTTATGGAATCGAACCCAGGACCACTTTCAACAAAGACGAACGCGCTATCCCCTAGACCAGGGGGCTCCAAACTACGGCCCGCGGGCCAAATGCGGCCCGCTAGGCACTCCATTCAAGCCCGAGGAGACCTTTTTATCTACGGAAAAGGACATGGAAATTTACGTGAATCCTGCCAAGATCGGCCGCCGCTTATGTGGACGTTACGTTTTTACCGAATTAAATTTAATAATTTTTGTATTAAACAAAATAAAATTAATAAGTAAAACAGCATTATGTTTTCATTATTTTTTTATTGAACCTTGTGTGTAGTCGGTCACTAAACTGCTCTTTGATAGTTAATGCGGCGGCTGAAAAGTTTGGAGACCCCTGCCCTAGACCATTCGGGTGCCCAAGTGTAATCTGTATAGAGGTATAAAGTACTGTAAAAGAGTTTGTACCTCAAGAACTTCATACTTAAATGTCATTAACTATGGTGTATTATTAATTGTATATATACATATTAGTAATTGCAACTGAGTTTATCTTATTTCTAATTTTAGTTTTTTTTGTTAATATTGCTAAGTAACATTGCAATATCTCATCAAGATCATTCCATATACCGTGCGTAATTTTATTCATTGTTTTAAAATAAAAATAACCGATAATATTGAAAATTAATTGCAGAGAAAACAAAAGAGTAACAGAATTGTGTTTATGGGTAACATTGGAGAAATGGATAACTATGAGATAAAAAAGAAAATATTAGAGATGAAATGTTAATGGGATTTTGAACCCAAAGCTCAGCATTATTCCGATGAATTTTTAACAAAATACGTAGGCATCCTCGAATGTATTATGTACCTTCAAGACTTCTCGAATGCTTATCGACCGCGCCCCATATACCAGACGCGTACTCTAGATGTGACCCCTCTAACCCAAATTAGCATCCCTCTCTGATAATTGCACTGAATGGAGCACTGGAAAGAAACGACGGAATCACTTTAAAGGGTTAATATTTTAACGTACATTTCAGTAATGAAAAGGCCTATGTGTACCATATAGACCCATTTACAATAGATGTATCAATCTTTCTGTAGTATTATTAATATTATATTAATCATAAGTATTTTTCTGAATTACTGCGAGGCTATTGGGCTCGATATCATTCTTTAAATGACATATATGGACTAAGATCACTGATAGCGTCAACGTCGAGTTACAATCAATTCGATTCCCCATGGTAACGATATTCACTTTCGAGAGAAGAATAAAACTAACACTAACATTAACAAAACTTATGCTTCAGAACATATTGTTCAATTTATTCCTAATTAATGAAATTGGACTGAGAGATAGACTCATCATGACAAGACTATGCAACCGATATGAAAAGCTTGACGTACGCTAAATGTTGCGCAGAGGATGATAGAAGCTGAATGACTTCAACGACACAAAGAGACCTGACCTTGAATTAAAGACAAGGCTGTTCAACGCACTAAAACTGTTGAATTAAAATTTTATAACTAAATTTTCTAGCAACAACTAAATATTTTAGCCAATTTTACAATTTCCATTGCCATATTCAAATGGTGCATCTCGTTACTTTAGATGCAATTAAAATGTTTCAATTTTATTTACTCTAATTCATATAATTTCGAATGCACGGAAAATATGGCTCATTATTCCTTAGTTGAATACGATAGCCAAATTAAAAGTGCAAAAATTGTAGACAGAACACAAATTGTGTTGCATATTTCTGTTAGAGACAATAGAAAATTATTTTAATATCTTAAGTGTTATGAACTTCCTTTTTGATTTGAATTACACCGGTAAATGTGAAGTGTACAAAATAAATTCAAAATTAATAAGATAACTGAAAATAGAGAAAATAAAAATCGATGCATACTTAGCATTGAATTAATTGATTAAATTTCTAAGAAATACTGTTACATGGGCAATCAATATATGTAATTACATAAAAAAGCATTCTGTTTACGATAGCATATATATCTCTTCAAATTATTAGCAATTTTTCGTAATATTTTATATTGTAATTAATACGTTAAATCACAGATTTTATTATTTCAATCTTTTGTTTCCTGTTGATCCTCGAAACATGTAACGAACGAAACATTAAAATTAATACATCTAATGTAATAAGCTCTTAGTAAAGTGTATGTGTTACTCATAGCATACCAGTGAAATGCCCAAAAACAGAATGATTCATTACTAAACACAGAAAAAAAGCTTTGCTGAAAGTTTTACATTATGGGCTAAATTTTCAAAATTTGGGATAAAAAAGGAGTAATCGACCATTGCAATCCTCAAAAATCTGATGTGGCCAGCACATGACTTTCTCCATATATATAAGATCTAAATATTTATCTACCGCAATAATTTCGAACTCTATATTCCATCTAAACTTGGAATTTGAGTTATTAATATTATATATTATCTTTGATGCCAAAAACATGATAAATAATTTTTACGGGACATGATCGATGAAAAACGATGAAATTGGCCTTTCGCCCATAGAGCCCAGAGCGCCCACAAAGTACATAATCAGCAACTTCCGGTTTATCAGTATTTCATGAATAACTCCTACACAATCAGTGATACAAAAATATGTTTCAACCAAAAGTTATAGTACATTATATTTTCTAAAACTTTTACAAATAATAGTATATACCTAAATACCATATTTATGGAGATATTTTGAAAACCGGAAATGAGCTTTGAAGAATTAAGCTCAACTTCCGGTTAACCGATTCACTCCAAAAACTAATCAACTCTAACGACACAAACCAAAATACTATATATGAAATTTGGTGTTGATCCGACAAATAGTTTTCATGTTAGAGCGCCCACAGAGTACATAATCATCTTCTTCCGGTTTATCAGTATTTCACGAATAACTCCTAATCAACCGGTTATACAAAAATATGTTAAATACAAAAGTTATAGTAAATTATATTATCTAAAACTTTTATAAGGAATACAATATACCAATATATCATATTTATGGATATATTTTGAAAACCAGAAATGAGCTTTACACAACGTACATAATCAGCAACTTCCGGTTTATCAGTATTTCATGGATAACTCCTAAACAATCAGTGATGCAAAAATATGTTTCATACAAAAGTTATAGTAAAATAAATTTTCTACAATATTTATAAATAATAGTATATACCTAAATATCATATTAATGGAGATATTTTGAAAACCGGAAATGAGCTTTGAAGAATGAAGCTCGACTTCCGGTCAGCCGATTTACTCCAAAAACTAATCAACTCTAACGACTGTAATAAAAGATCCATGTATGAAATTTGGTGTTGATCCGACAAATAGTTTTCATGTTAGAGCGCCCACAAAGTACATAATCATCTTCTTCCGGTTTATCAGTATTTCACGAATAACTCCTAATGAACCGGTGATACAAAAATTTGTTAAATACAAAAGTTATAGTAAATTATACTATCTAAAACTTTTATAAGAAATACAATAGACGTATATATCATATTTATGGAGATATTTTGAAAACCGGAAATGAGCTTTAATGAATAAAGCTCGACTTCCGGTTAACGGATTTACTCCAAAAACTAATCAACTCTGACAGCACACACAACAGTACTATATATGAAGTTTGGTATTGATACGACTTTTAGTTTTCGAGTTAGAACGCCCATTATCACACACACACATACACACACACACACTCACACACACACACACACACACACACACACACACACACACACATACACACAGACATCATTCAGAAAATGGTCAAAACGTGTTCTAGGGACCCCAAAACGTGTATTTCCGTTGAAATCTCGAAGTCGAATTTTTTCATGAAAACAATACTTTCTCTATACTTCGTATATGGAGAAAGTAAAAAGAGATCTAAAAAAATGTCCTTTTACAACAAAAAGGACGCACAGATTCAAAAATTAGGACTCCTCCGCCGAATCCATGTCCTTCTCTTTCTAAAGAATCCCTTTGCGGCGGATGCATTGTTTCATGGAACCCTCATAAAAAGAATCCTTCGCCTTGATTGGAGACGTCAACTTTTTGAGGTCACTCTCCCATTTCTACATCCCACAGTATTAGGACACCGCAGCTGAAAATATGCGCTGCTTCATTCCGCAGAGCATTATTTTTACGGCACTTTTAAAAAATATTTACCCAAAAAATTGGGTGTTTTCACTCTACTGCCTAGAAAATATCTGGCTTTTAGAGGAAAACAATGAATGTACGGACTCGGATATTAACTTGGGATTTGGCGGAAAATTCGTCCAAATAATGAGAAAAGTATTTAATATATGATGCTAGAATTAGGGTGTAGGAGAAAGAATTATTTTAATTTTGGGTAAAGAATAGGAATTTAAAAACCAATGTCTACAAATTGGCGTATGAAGAATTGCTGAGAGAAGAAAATTTGGGAAATGAAACTGAAATACAACCAGAAAATGAGGCTGTGAAGGATTGGGCAAGTGATATAGAAGCTTAAATCTAAAATAGTCCGTGGAATGCGAGAGAGAGAAAATCAGGTCACTGATAGCTTGGGATCAGGTGCATTGTAAGAGTTATATTGAAAAGAAAGAAATAAACATAGTCAACAAAAGGGAAGAAATACCATGCCAGGTGGTATGGTATTTCTTACGAGTTCCTTACGAGTTTTAGGATCACTCAAATGATAATGAAATGCGATTTCCTATTCAAGGTGCTATATGGAAGCTTGAAGATCCTCAAGCAGTGTAATTAGGTCAAATGTGAATCATAATGAATGATAAATGATTAGTAAAATGAATGGAAAACCAAACAAATCCCTAATAAAGTGAAAAAATCTAAGGGAGCTAGAAGGTATTAAATGTAAGAACTATTGCATTTCAGACGATGGTCTACCTAAGGATATAATTTTTATCAATAGAAATAATTAAACTCAAGAACTGTATCAAAACCTAAGACTTGTCATAAGAAGAAAGACTCAGTAAAATCTAAGCACGTGAGCAGAACATATGTTTGGACACAATGCATTTAAAATTGATACAAACGAATTCTATAGTTGATGTGCTGTTGTCATTGTTATGTATCGGTCTCGTTGTCTATTGTTGCTGTTGTCTCATCATGTTACAATATTTAGCATTTTATGATGAATATTCCTTATACCCATAAGATAATATTTATAGTAAAATGTTAACCTTTCAAATCACGAAATACAGCTATCAGAGTCCAACCTGGTGTGTTTCTAACCAAAGTAGCCACAATCGAGCTGTTTACGCTTCATTTAATATGCCTGCCAGTTGAGAAAAACGTGATAGGAACCGTATTTCGACATTTACTTTAGAACTGCCTTCTCCTTCTTCAGGCGCTGATAAACAAAACCGTTTTCGAGATCACCAGATGAAGCCAATACTGATCGACTCTAATAATGAAATTTAAGTATCCATCGTGGTGCTTCGCTCCCTACACTCACCCACTTTCACCATCTCCTATTCTGGCATCAGCGGGGCCCACTGACGCGTCTCCTAAGCAAGCGTAATGAATGCCGTGGGAAATCTTTATCATGCTGGCCATCTTGTCCACTATTACTCGTATAATCTCCTGCACTGATGGCAACATTGCCAATCATGTTTTCGTTCACTGTTGGACCGCACGAAACATGGCTCCGTAGACCCTCCGTAGACTCCTTTAGCCATCGAAGTGCAGTTTATTGTGGGATAACATCATACCCATACGCCCACTGTAATATACTGCGCCCGTACCGAATTTCTGCATGCGGAAGTAAACAATCAACTTTTCGTCATCAAGTGACTCCATGCAAGAGAAAGAGGAAATAGTGAGCTTTATTGGAATTCTATAGGCGTGTGCAGTAGCGTTTCCAATTCTATGTAGTAATCACTCTAGTATGGTTATTTATGAAAATTGTAGCAATCACATATTTTAATATCATATTGTAGGACAATCATGAGAAGTTGTCATTGAATAGAGTCCGTATCGAGAAATTCAAACACGCTTAGAAAACTACATTATTCAATCACACCGGCCTTCTATTGGTGGAGATTCATCATATGCACCTAAGATAAAATAAATTTTACTTCATTACACAAATTAAATTTCTTTAATTTGTGGAATACAAATAAAAGAAATTTAATTACTTAAGTATTTTTGGAAACATATATTTAATTTTATCTTAAGTGTTTAAAATACTTTATTATCAACAGGAAGATTTTCGCGGATAATAAATTAAATTGATAATTAACTAAATAAAGTGATTAGATAAAGTGAGTGTTTTAATAAAAATTCATCGGCATCAAAGCAGACATAGCAAAAACTATTTAAACAATTTTTAATAATAAATTATTAAAAAATATAAACTAAAGTAATATCTGTGATAAATTGAGAATAATTCATATTAATAAAAATATCATATCTATGCAATGTGGAAATTCTATAATGAGAACATATTTTAAATGCTGAGAAAACATAATTTAAAGCTAATTATGCGCAATAATATAAACATAGAGGTAAATGCCAACACGGATATTTTATACGTGGATTAAAACCACTTCCTCCGCATAGTTATACATATTTTGGGAAAAATCCGTCGAAAAAACTTCCAAAACTCAAAATATTCTCAGAAAAAGAATGCACTTTGTCCGCATTATGCTTCGCGAGGAAAAAGTTTGCTATGGAAGAAGTTGGTCCAAAGCTAGCGGGTCTGGGTCACCATTCCATTTATTCCCACGGGGAAAAATTATCCTGCAGCCTTAAACTAGGAGCGTAAATTTCGAGAAATTTCGCGAAAATGAAGTGCATGGCGAGTCTGGGCGATTTGAACATTTTTCATTCTATTGTGCGATTTAAAAACGTTACGCGAAATATTTCCACGGTCCTTCTGCAAATTTTCCCCCGTGAGTGGAAAAATTCCGGTGAACTTCTTCGCGGGAATAAGTGGAGGGGAAAACTTTGGGAGATCTCGAATATTCAGAAAGAGAGTTTAAAACTTTATTTATTTATGGAGAAGGTATTTCTCCGACGTCTTCACATGTTCACTCATTCACGGATAGAAGCGAATACATTATCGAGTACGGATATTCAGATTCCTACGGATCATATTTTTGTTTAGGGGAGACAAATTCCAGCGCAGATACTCCTCCGAATTTCATTGACTAACTTCTCCGACATTTATTCATTCCGCCCTCCCAACGAACTTTCAGGAACTCGCTCTTGCTCCAGCATCTCAATATTGAGATATAGTACTGTTTATGTCACATTTTTTTTCCGGTTCATGCATTTGCTAAAGTCGAGTTTTAAAATTTAGATTCCCTCGCAGCCTTGACATCGATCTAAACTCAGGCCTTATCTGCAAAAAAACGTGCTTCATCAATTCCCATCTTAACTTTTTGTCGTATTGCGACAAGAGTGAATTTCCGTCCGTACTGAACATTGATATTTCGCCATTTTTTTTATAACTTGATTGGCTATTGAAGATTGCTACAATAAAATAATCCACTTTTTCACTGGGAAGAAAAATTTTAAATGGACGAGATATTGACTTTCGGCTCTAAATACACTGCAATTAAGAGCACTGAGCATATCTTCTATAGATTTTGTTAGAAAAGATTCACAAATAATCATGATTTTTCATTACTTAAAACAGCATCTTAACATCAGCCTTTGGAGATATACCTAGAGTACGAGACTGGTAAAGATTTTGAAGATTGAGTGAAAACTTTGGAAACTCTATTCGTTACATTAACGAATGGCACATCTTCAAGTTTAAATTATTGAAAATGATTGCGCTCTGGATTCTTTACCCTCTGTATTTCGTTGAGTAGCATACAACCCTATTCAAAGGAAGGGTGTACGTAAAAGAGTTCATGTTGCTTGATCTGTATGAAATAAAACTGCGTTGAGGAAGCTACCGAGAAGATGGTTAGGGCAACTACCTCATTCCTCATCGTACCTAAAACACCTCATTCCCTTACACTAGGTTAGCTAACTAATGTTAGGGTGGCAGATGAGGTTCCAACTAGCCGATAAACTAACCTTAGAAATTGGAACAGCAATCAGACTCATAATCAAGACCTTGATTGAGTTATCAAAAGTCGGCTCACGAAGTACCTTATTATATAATGCTATAAGGGAGAAAATGGTAATTCTAACGAACTGTATTTTCCATAGTCATATTTTCTTCGTGTTGTTAAAATTTTCATACTAAGCTTCAGAATTCAACGATGTGTTTCCATCAGTTCTAATTGAAATTAGGAAACAATTGCTCTGGTGTGCCGCGAATGTAAATCAGCACAACCATGTAGTCCGTTAAATTAACCAGAGGGTCTTATCTTCATTAGAGTGCATGTGATGTAGGCAGCACTTGACTTGACGCATTGCACAGACAAATGTTCCTGCAGCAAAATTGAGCGCAGGGAAACAAATTTAAGCGAATAGTAGGCGATAGGATTATATTCCAATTTTATTTTATTTGGCATAACAAATGAGAACGTAATGAGTAATTTAAGTGCTTATTTTACTCAGAAAATGGATCAAGGACGACATATAACCCTAGAAAAGCCCGAAGGGTCACCACAACTGGGTTAGTATGTAAGCATGTCGTGATTAGAAATGGTGGAGAGTAACTGTGCTACGGTATATTACATTATTAATTCGCATGTTAGCAAAGAAGTTTAATAGACATGGAAAAATGATTTAAATAAGAGTAGGAAAAATTTTAAAATATCTTGAAATAAATACTTAAACAAGGTGATATAATATGAGAAAACAAAGGGGTAAACCGATATTATTATTCAAACAACTCTACAAGTAGATTAAAAATCTGATGGCTGTAGTTGAACGTTACACATCATACATGCATAAATTCACACAGTCGTATATGGTCAAGTAATATAAAGATAGTGTAAATTGAGGGGCAAACACTATACCTGTCAGGCATTTGCTCATGGAGAGAGGAAAACCCCTCGGAAAACCTCCCTCTGACAGAAGTCAAGACATATGCATAATGCAAAATTTGCAAATATTATCCCATACTATTAAAAATATATATAAGTAGAATTTAATTAACAGCTTTTATAATTTATTTAACTTCGCCTTGAAGGTATGCACTTGGGAAGGAAATGACTCCAATAGACCTGCAGGGAGAGCGTTATATTTATCTATTGTTTTATTAAGGAAGGAGAATTTAGCAATATCAGTCCTTTGAGAGGGAGGTTCAATTGTATAACTATGGTCTTTCCTGCCTAAGTAAGAGGGGTTTATATTTTTTTTCTCTTAATATCTGCCCATGCTGTCTTGCCTGCATAAGCGTTATATATAACTCCTCACCTGTAAACTTTCCTTTTGTGTGCTAAGGTTTCCCAACCAAGCTTTTCTAACATTTCTGTTACACTTGCAGTTCTTTTGGACTTATTCTTAACATTCCGTGCGGCTGTTCTCTGTACCATCTCAACTTCTTTAATCAGTCCTTTTGCTTGCGGATCCCAAACCGTTGCGCCATATTCCAATATTGGCCTAACTAATGATTTGTACGCGATTTCTTTTGAGTTTAGACTACCTTTCCCCAATACCTTCATAATGGAGTACAATGCTGTATAACCTTTAGATACTATGTAACTGATATGAGTTCCCCACTGCAGATCCTTCGTTAGCGTTGCTCCGAGATACTTACAATCGTATTTTTCCACAAGTAAACTACCATTTAACATGTACCCCCATTGCTAGACATTCCTACTTCTATGAAATCGAATCAGATTTGTTTTTACTTTCTCCATATACGGAGTATAGAGAAAGTATTGTTTTCATGAAAAAAATCGACTTCGAGATTCCAACGGAAATACATGTTTTTGGGTCCCTAGAACACGTTTTGACCATTTTCGGAATGATGTCTGTGTGTATGTGTGTGTGTGTGTGTGTGTGTGTGTGTGTGTGTGTGTATGTATGTGTGTGACAGTGGGCGCTCTAACGTGAAAACCATTAGTCGTATCAATACCAAAATTCATATATAGTACTGTAATGTGTGCTGTCAGAGTTGATTAGTTTTTCAAGGAAATCGGTAAACCGGAAGTCGAGCTTCATTCATCAAAGCTCATTTCCGGTTTTCAAAATATCTCCATAAATATGATATATAGGTATATTGTATACATTATAAAAGTTTTAGATAATGTGTTTTACCATAACTTTTGTATTTAACATATTTTTGTATCACCGGTTGATTAGGAGTTATTCGTGAAATACTGATCAACCGGAAGTAGCTGATTATGTACTTTGTGGGCAATCTAACATAAAAAGTATTTGTCGAATCAACACCAAATTTCATGTATAGTATTTTGGTTTCTGTGTTTAGAGTTTATTAGATTTTGGAGAAAATCGGTTAACCGGAAGTCGAGCTTCATTCTTCAAATCTCATTTCCGGTTTTCAAAATATCTCCATAAATATGATATTAAGGTATATTTTATTAATTATAAAAGTTTTAGAAAATGTAATTTACTATGACTTTTGTATGAAACATATTTTTGTATCACTGATTGTGTACGAGTTAATTGTGAAATACTGATAAACCGAAAGTTGCTGATTATGTACGTTGTGGGCGCTCTGGGCGCTGGGGCGAAAGGCCACTTCATCGTTTTTCATCGAACATGTCCTGAAAAACATTACTTATAATGTTTGTGACGTAAAAGATAATAATATATAAATTATTCACTCATCTTCAAAGTTTAGATGGAATATATAGTTCGAAATTACTGTCGTAGATAAATATTTACATCTTATGTATGGAGAAAGTCATGTGCTGGCCACATCAGATTTTTTATGTATCATTTACTTTATTCATCCCCATTTTGTTTAAGTCAGCCCATAGAATAATTTCGTCTATATCCCTTTGCAGTAGAATGCAATCATCTAAACTCTCTATGTCTCTGTATATTAAGCAGTCATCTGCAAACAACCTGATCTTACAATTCAGTATTACCGTCAGATCGTTAATAAATATTAAAAACAGCAATGCTCCAAGAACACTTCCCTGAGGAGCGCCTGACGCTAGTTCTAATTCCCTAGAAAATGTATATCCCACCTTTGCGTGCTTATCTAAAAATTCATCTATCCATCTAATTACTCCTTCGTCAATCCCCATTTTAGCTAATTTTTCCATTAATAGTCTTTAATCTACCTTAACGAATGCTTTCGAAAATTCAACGACCACGGCATCTATCTGTTTCCCCCTATCCAACGACTCGGCGATATCCTGCGTAAATGCCGTTAGTTGCGTGTAGAATGAATAGTTTTTACCGAAGCCGTTCTAGGCAACACTTAGCCAATCTTTTTAACCCAAAAACTTGCGAATGTAATTAGCCACTAACTTTTCCGGAGACCACACTTGTTAAACTAATCGGCCTGTAATTATTTATGTTTGTACGAGAACCCTTTTTGTGAATCGGTACTACAATTGCGCACTTCACGTCTGATGGTACTTTTCATTATTTAGTGATATCTTGAATAAGATACGAAGATACTACTGCCTCTCCTCCTAACTTTAAAGCCTCGCTTGCAATTCTATCCGACCCAGAGGACTTATGATGTTGTATAATTTGTATGTTCTTATAGATCTCGCAATCTCTTCTATAACTTCTTAGGGAGTTTTTCACATTATTTACTATAATATATGCGTAGAGGTAATTGGAAGCGTTCAAGAAATAAATTTTCACCAAGTGTTTACTCGTTCGGCCCCAAATTTTAATTCAAAAATTCCATTCCAAGAGATGATGAAATGGCAGCAAAGGCATTATGTAAAACCTTTATTTCTCCCAACGAAATCAATCGGCACCATTAAAACTTCGCAAAAAGTTGGCAATGAATGAGTTGCGCGGGCTATAAATTCCTCCAACGATCAATCCAGACAACAATAAATCCACGAAACCATTAAATAACCTTTCGCTAACTTTGTACTGCACTAAGTTTAGGCCTCTATTGATTCATCCTCAAAATCTTTCGGACCATTAATCAGGGTGCAGTCAAGGAGTGGTCGAGAGATGGGCACCATTATTATTTTGCATTGCAAAATCACTCTGAATGGATTCGCATAGTAAAAAAGAGTATCGCGGGTTAAGTAATGGGTGCAGTTTATCCCTGGAGTGAGGCAAAACGAGGATATAAAGTGGGTTTGGAAAGAGAACTGCCTAATCCCTTTTTTTCCGAACAGTAAGCGCTCGAATAATATCGTTCCCCTTAACTGAAGATAGAAGCAGAAAACAAACTTATCCTCCAAAAGTTAAGCATCATCCTTCTTTTTTGTCCATCAAACCGCTCCTCCAAGAGATACCGTAAGAAATGAAAAACATTCATTTCCGACCGTTTCCATCCGACGAATCGTTCGCACTGTGATCGGGACGCACTATTCCCACGTCTATGAAATGATTAATAGCCGGTGCCGAAAACGTTTAAAACCTTTCGTTTTTCTTTCAATTTATGCACTTTCTGAGAGTTTTTCATGGTTATATAGGTGTAAATTGCATCGTAATTTTTATTGTTTGAGCAACACAGATCGATATTTCCATTTTAGACGAATCGGACTCCTCATTCATTAAAAAGGCGAAAAACGGAGTCCGATCAGCTCACATTGATTACATTGAGACAAATGCTGTATCAACCATTTTTTTTCGACTTTATGGAACCATTAAATTTCGTAGTAAAATAAATAATTCCATAGATAATGGAGGTCTACCTAGTTAAGCCTTCTCCTGTTGGTTATATAATTTCAATTTCATCGTTGTCTTTTCACTAACAAGAATTGTATTTTAAGTGGGTTCGTGAAGTTTGTTTAGATTTTCTGTAAAACTTAGCATATAAGAATGTTGAAATACATGATAATTAAGAAAACTAGCATATTTTTCAAACTGTTGAATGATAAAAACCCTTATCACAAATAAAAACCTGTCATGATAGTAACATAGGTAGTATTTGAAATCTCATTTTATACATTAAAAATACAAATGTATTCATGTTTGTCTCCTAAAAAGTAATTTATATAAGAATATTCACAAAATATTTCCGATCATCAATCGAATAGAAATTCAATAATCACTTAAATCTGAAATTTCAACGGAATAATTCCCTTAAAATAGAATTGCATTCTTTTGAGACTAATCTACTTCATCATAGTAAAATAAAAGTCGTTTGTACAATCAATTTTATATTGTATTCCTTTTGCTTAAAATAAGCTCCCGTTGAAACTATGAACGCTTTCTGTGACGTAAGAATGGAAACTAAAGGCTGTTTATGTTTGGAATAAAATCGAGAAATCGATTAATTACTAAGTATTAGAAATTAGTCATCAAAGTTTTATACATGCTATTCAAAACGTGTTATGTTCAACATCTCAAAAATTTAAGTTCTAATGTATAGAAAGTCCTTGAAAAAAGAAGGCTTTTCTTTAAATGGAATAGCACACTTTCCCCTGAGCCGCTCACTCTTGAAATAATTGCAAAAAATATTCAAAAAACCTATAAAACACGTATTTCAATCTCTCTTTGGAAAAAATATCGCCTTAATAGCGGAGTTTTCCGAGTAATTCTTCCCAAAATGCGCAATCTCAGCAGGTGCTAAAAAGACAGTAAAACAGCCTCACGAAACAAGTAAGCAATTATGTGCAGCCTTTGGGTGCCAATGACGCACTTCACTTGAGCGATAACGGCAGCTTTCATTCCCAGAGAATTTCTCCCTCCCGCAATTCTCCAATTACTCCACAACATGGCTTTCAACCAGGATGTTTAACTGGTCCCGCTTTGTTCGATTCCACGCCTCCATTACCCGCCGATGCGTGGAACGCACACACAAAATCTGTTCATCACCTTACCCACACACGCAAACGCTAAGACGCCGATAATCTGCTACGAATCGCAATCAAAGAACTCCCTCCGGCGGATTAGATTAGAGGAAACAAAAGAAGGCTGGATCGGAAAAAGCGAAGGTCAAAAGAGGGTTTGATGGAAGAGCGAAATGAAAAAAGGGGTAAATAAACCGGTTTTTTTTATATGGGGCCAATTTGCGATCAAAGAAAAGGGAATGGCAATCATTAAAACCCGTAATGGGTGAAATTAAGGAGGAAATTAAAATTATTAATTTATAACTTATTTTCAAATCTAACATGGACGTTAACCTTTTATGGATCATGTTAAATATCAGTTATATATTCAGCTAATAGGAAACCTATGACCTGGAAAAAATACTGAAATAATCGAAAAATCAGCTAAAGGAAGCAAACAATTGTTTTACTGCTGTTTATGATAATGGGCAATGAAAATGTCAAGAATTTCTTGAGGTTATATTTAGATTAAATCAATAATTCTTAATAAAATCGACAGTCTCAAGCGACGTCTTGTGGAAATACGTCATGATGAAAATAATAAAAATACTGTGGAAAAAGTACAAAATTTATTATCTTCATCAATGATTCTTATTTATGAACAGAATCTACAATGTTTTGGATACAAAATAAGAAAATTTTAGAGAAATAATAAACCAAAATCTCTCGAAAATAAATTATGTCGGTTTAGATTCACGAAGAGCGTAAAATATTCTGCTGGGTAGGTCATCATCTATTTAAGTGTTTGTATCAACTCACTGGTGTTTATATAGGTTTTCGTAACATCCTCTATGCAAAACAGGATCATCGTATCTACCGGATTAAGTTTAATATCTATCCCACCGTAAAGAACCATATATTATACATTTACGAATTGGAAATCTTATGCATCACTGTAAAGGTGATGTAAATTAGAAACAAGGCCTTGAAGACTTTAGTATATTAACTTCTTCACTAGTAAATGTTAATAGGAGATCAAATTATAGATAGATATTCATTATGAATGATTGTAAATGAATAACCATTTTAATTTCATATTAAACATCCATTCTCCCAAAACCCTAAAAACAATTCCATGTAAACAACTCCGCCTACTATTCATGCAATCTCTCATTTACAGGTAGGTTTCTGTTCAAACCAAGAACGTTCATCATCGTGTAATTACAACTACTTCGTCTAATTCTCCCCCATAATGAATTAATTCAGATCAGCGTATGAATATGAGCCTATTCAATTAATAAATAAATCATTATTTTCAACAAATATTGATTCCAATTAATGAATTACTTCTTAAACCTTTCGTTGATACGTATAACTTCATACGAAGATAACTACCCTCGAATTATGTACAGGGATGGTTATCTTTAAACATATCTAATACCCTTTTATTTAAAAATTAAGAATAATACCAATATTAAATTCTTTTGTTGAAGTATTTTCAGAAATTATTTTATCATGAGTGAGCAAATGCATTATAGTGGATATGATGCATAAAATGCGGTCTCAACACACTTTCTTGACTATTTTGATGTCAAATTGCCTTATAGTGCCACATATGGAGTGAAACCAAATTAATGAGCAAAGTGAGGCAATATAACATTGCCGTTTAAGTCTCTCAGAGAACAATTTGTCGGGAACATATTATCCACCTAATTATATGGTTCGCTGTACCGCAGTTTCCTCCTGTCACACTTTCTCTTATTCTGGGAATTGACCTCGGAATTCACCTCAGACCGGTTTCTAAACTCCTACTGGTGAGAGCGATTCTTCGAAATAAAATGTATATGCAGGAAAAATTATTTTAAATCGAGCTCATTCCCAAAATAACAGTAGGTTAATTAATGTTCAACACGCCCTGATTCCCCTAAATTCTTAAATATGTAATCTTAGATAAAACAATTAATTTGTTGAGGTCATTAAAAAGTTCTCTCATTTTTATCGCAGAGTATTCTGCCAGATATCTGTAATTATATTCGAGACATTCAATAATTCTAACTGAAAGAAAACTATTACCAATTGAAGGAATGAACGAAATAATCTGCCGGTGCGATATATTTACAGAGTTTTATCAGAAAAAGGTGCACTTAGAGATTTAAGTTGCTTTCTTTTTTTTAAGCCAATGCTGAGAAACGTTAATCAATAGCCACATCTTAGCTCGTACTTTCGAATTATGTTAGTAAATATTATTTTTTGTATTGTGAAATACGAGAGAGTAAAAATTCATTAAGTTAATCAATAAAGAGCTTCCTCATTTGTGCGCATTTGCAAAACAGATTGCTTGAGGCTGCCACCAGACGCAAGTCAAACTGCGGCAAAGAGTCAGATGAATAAAAAAGTTCCTCCTCTTTCATTAATCCAATGTCGATTTAAAAAATACTGATCGAAATATAGTAAACATAGATAGTGATGGGAATATTTGCAAAATTTGTGTATATGACGGTCGCAATTACTGGAAGATCGCAATTAAATCCATTTCAATAATTGTCACTAATTACAAAGACACACAATCATGACCTAGTTATAAAAATCCGACTAGCCGGAATTTGAACCCGGGACCTTGGCAATAGGGAGCACTAACACTCAGCCACCGCAGCCGGTAAGGAAAAAAATAAGGAAGGTGCAGAAAACCTGCGGTTATGTATCGATAGAAACAGCCAAAAGACATCAAAAGAGGTACGCTAAATAATACGAAGCAAATGAAAGGTCGAATACGTTATACTCGTAACTTTCATGGAAAAATGCTAGTAATACCTTTAAAATAAAAAAGTGTAGACAACGCAAGATACGGCACAACCTTCATGGATAACAACGATCATTAGAAACTATAATAGCAGTTAAAGGCTACATTCCACAATTATTGTCTCTCTTTATACATAAAATAAAATGAACTTTCTCTGAAAAAGCATAGTTGAACAGGTAAACTCCATAAGAACCATACGCCGAAATATTTTCACACGAAGATAATAATAATCTTTCATCAGAAATACAAGAAAGAACAAACCACGAACAAGTAAAACCTATACGTATATGCATGATGAATTCGAAATTTCGAAATGTTGTTCGAATAAATCACTATGCAGACAATACTGAGTAAAAGCTTTCGTATTAATGTGCTGTACTTTGTGATTAGAGGAGATAAGTTTGAGGGAGGAGGCAGTCTTTTACATCCACGATTAGTTTTATAAGTGGCGTGTTTTTTAGCTTTTATTCCCAAAATTCCTCGCCAAAACTGTGAAATTATATCTAACGGAAGGGACATCATGCCTCAAGCTCCGTAATGGTATCTATCACTGATATTGGTATTACATTTAGTTCAGTAATTCCATAGTAAAACCTATATTTTCGGAAAACTTAAAAAATAATAAATCAATGATTAAATATTTGTTATACCTAGCGACCTGTATTTTTAGAACACCAAAAACCTTCTAAAACTTCAATTTCAGGAAAAGGTTCAGTGTGATTCAGCTACATAGTTTCTTATTCCTCAAGGTCATCGAAAGTAAACCCAAATTAGCAATAAGTTAGAGGATAAGATATTAAGGATAGTTTTAAACGAAGAATAATGAAAATGAAAAATGGTAATATGGTGAAATGTCCAAAATGCACCCAAAACAGACAACATATTACATAAAAGCATTTGAAAATGGAACATACAGTGGCAGCAAGTAGCGTGTAGTAAGTGCAGTCAAATACCATTAGCAACCCAATATTTTACTAAAAAACCTCGAATCATTCTTCTATACTTATATTTTCCTTGATTGTTGTAAAATACCCTTTTCTTTCGCTTGTTGATAGTAATCTACGGCCGAGGGTTCCTCAAATTTGGTCATCGATTCACTGCCGGCAAACTCTATCAAAACGCCGCAACCACAAGTATGGGGAAATTCTGTCCTTCCTTGGGGCAATAAAGCTTTTATCCCATTAGAAGTTGGTCCACGGTTAGATTCCGAGAATTATGAAAGAGCCCGAGCGAATCGTTAGTGAAAAGTCAATACTTTTCAACTCTCACAACTCCAAGTAAATTATTTATTTTGTGAAAGTATTGAATTAAGAGAATTCGAGGAAATAGAAATTTTTCCGACTCCTTTGACCGCATCTGGAGTGCACCCTCCATCGAGTCCTTTCAATTAAGGAAATATTTCCAGCATATCTGAATCAATAATTAGTTCGACCTTACATATCGAACGTTTATTATTTTCAATAAATAAAGCCGGTGAGTAATTTAATTATTTAATTCTCGAAATATAATTGAGGCTAATTTAAATAAGGGACTCTTGATTTTTCTGAAATGGAAAATTCCGGTCGCCTGATATTCGATGCGAGAAACCCCAAAATCTGACCGCCATGAACAATTTTCACCAATCCCGTACGTCCACGTCACAGGGGAAGTCTATTTACACGAAAAATCTAATTTCTTCTCATCCACTGGACGGCAATGCGAAATCTATTTTCGTTTTCACCTCCCATCAAAAATACTGCGCCTATACGAAATGCGATCTCAAATTTCATCTGATGTTTATTATTTCCTCGGAATTTATTTCCGGCAGCTACACCTCTCATAATTGAGACGAACGCCTTTTGACATTGTCCTTGCGAGGTAAAATTTAAGAATGGCCGAATTTTTTATTGTGTTCTGTCTGTAATCCAAATCGTATTTTTACAGAGCTTATACCGCCAAAACTTTATCATCTTTCGAATTTCTTTTCTAAATCGAGCCTTGTTGCAATTATCGTATAAATAATTTGCTATTGCGGCTTTTGTGCGGAAGTGAAATATCAAATTAGATGTAACTTTCATATCAGATTTTCTTAGTAGTGTTTAGTATTAGCTTGTCTATATTCTTGGGCGAATTTTACTCAATGATGACTATTCTTGCAGTTACCGTAATTTCTAAACATATTCAAACAGCCATTCCATGAACAGGATTTAAACCCGGGACCTCACCAAGGCTCTGATGTGGCCAGATATTCCTCGATATTATTATAAATGTTATATTATATATATATATATATCAATCATAATATTATAACATACTTATGTAACAATATATACATGTAAAATAACATGCATATGTTACAATTGAGCAATGGTCAAGTGGAAACGTTAATACAGCTCTATACCTATCTCCACATAATTTCATCAGTCATTACATTTCGTCTGAAAAAATAACCAACAATCATTAAATTTCAAATTATAACCAACAATCTTTTCTTTCTAAACAATGTCCAATTGTCATTATATTTCGTCCAAAATAGCATACAACAATCATTACATTCTAAGAAAATCCAACAATCATTAAATTACAAAGCAATAATAGCCCCCATATTTTATCTGCATCAAAAGAGAATTTCATGACGAATATTTTCCGTGCAATGTATGGCTTGAAAAACAAGTAAATTTAAGGCCCCAAATTCACGCGCTCTACTTTCACTGATGTAAATTTACATAATTGAAATTCAATTATATTCCCCGATTAATAACTATTCATTTACTGTCCACCGCACCTTTTAAACAAATGTTGGACCATGTAACATGAGCATCTGATAGAACTCTCAATTATGTTAATTTACAGAAATGAAATGAAATGAAATTTCTCGATTAATAATTACTAACCGATGTAATTTATGAGTATAATCATGAATTTATTTTCAAGCGTACCTTTTAAACACATGAGCTTTACTGGATTTATGTGATAACACCATCCTAACTCACAATTAATAAGAGAATAAATAAGAAGAAAAGTAAGCAATACACGTGTTCTATTGGTGATATATATATTTATATATAATAAAAAGTATATAAGTTAATACAAAGGTTAAATTCAACCAGGATTAACTTTCAACAATTTCCCGTGAATTCAATAAATTTACTTAAATCCGAGGAACTTGAATATGAAGAAGGTATTGGGAGATAAAAATGGTAATAACCTATAGGGAAGAAAGATCTCATTATCTCTTTTCTTAGAAGGAATTACAGTTGCTTGTGATGTCACTTCGATGAAATGAAGCCGTGGGAATAACTTGAAAGATGGCGTAGTTGAAAGGTTTCATTAACTAAAAAAACACGAGGAGAAATAAGCTGGTTTCTCGTCAGAAATGAATGCGCCACTCAATTGCTCCAAAGAAATTATGAGATAGCAGAATAAAAATTAAATAAAAGGAAGGTACTTTCGTGAAACGAAAATGATCTGACGTATCACAGAAATGCTTTTCAGAAGAGCATACAAATTCTTCTAAAATTATTTCTTTGACATTCAAGTTCTGGAACGAGCAACTTTGTGAATAATGAATTATTCAATAGTTTTAGAAAAAAATTTAAAATATCAAATAACGTTACACAGATCACCCAAATTTAAAGTTGATAAGAAATCTGTTCAAATTCCATCGTTTCTTTACATAGCCCTTTCTATTTTCTATTGTACGCAAATAATATTTAATGCCGCTTTATAATCATAATATTTCAAGATAGCTGTTTTAAAAATACATAAATACATACACACAGAGAGCTTTATTCGGCGAAAATTGAGACTATGACCTATACGAAAATAATAATAAGAAGAATTTAGATGTAAGTAATATTTAAAATCAATATCCTCCATCTATCCAATCTATCCTATCTAATCGTGAGAATCATAATGTCCTTGTACTTTCAAGAATTTGTAAATAGTAAAATGTATCCATGTACTGTAGAGAGTTTAATTGCATAAGGAAGGACGAAATGGTGATTCCACAATACCCACGTACAATTACCAATTAATATAAATATCATTTATATATATAATAACTAATTTAAAATTTTTATTCATTATTTCAGCGTATAGAAATCCAAAACACAGTATAATATTTAGTTCCAATATCTTATATTGACCGATTTCTTTCTGGTAAAATTGAAGCTTAGAAGTTGGGATGTTTCCACCACGAATGTTGAGGAGCTGCGCAGACATACTTTCGATATATTTTATAAAAATTCTTATACCTCTGGCAGAAAACGCTGTTTACATAAGAGAGCTCCTGGACAAAATATTCCCTCCGTGAAATCCCCTCGAAATTCGGCGGACCTAGGATATGCACTTGAGGTACTCCAGAAAACGTAGCGACCCCAAAATCCCCGGCTGTCGATTCCATTGCTCAATACCACCGGAGTTTCCGGATAAACGGCGTTCGGAAACTGACCGCGAGCTTCCTCTTTCCGAGTACACTTCCCACTGCGAATCCAGAGCCCTCTTGTGGTACATTCCCACTCCACAGCGATACACCGATCCGATGCACTTTCGCTAGCAAACATTTCCACCGCCGATGTCGGCGCGAGGAAATTGAGAGGAGCTGCGGTAGTTAAGGAGGTGAAAAGAGGCGTTCCTCCGTCCCCATGGAAAGGAGAAGGCGATCTCTAATATCTCGAGGCCGAGTGGAATGGGAAGCCACAGAGAGAGAAAGGATCCCCAGGGGCGTAAATCTTCACTGCGCCTGCGCCTCCCACTACATAGAAAATGGGTTGTAGAAAAAATTACGTTTGCCTTTTCGCCGAAGTCATCCTTTACCATTTTCCTTCTCGTTTCCCTTTCCTGCCTCCTTCCCGGACCTCATCTCGCGAAATCAACCCACTTATTCTAGACTTCGGGTTTTTTAATAAAATTATTATTTCTTGGCAGCTTTGGCAATCGTCATATTTCTGTTTAATCTACCACGTGACCCCGGCGTCACTCTCACTTTTTGGAAGGAAGCACGAAATCTCGCGATTTTTTTTCCTCCTACGGATCCTTTGATTTAAGTTGCCCTTCCGAGTCTTTTCATCTTATAAAGTGCGGAAAAATGTTTTCCAAAGGTCTCCGCAAATATTGAGAAGTTAGTTTGGTGGTGGAAAAGTTAACTTAGTTAATGTTAGTACAGTCCCTGCGGCCATTACTAACTTGTTTAGCAAACTGAACAAAGAGTCTATTATTTATTAAATTATTCGAAACAGATTAGTTCGCACTGATTATCCACGCTGTAAAAATTTGAATATTTTCAGCATAAAGCAAAAGGGTTAAGGTGTATTCGTTTATTTTTGTTTCGATTTTCACAGCGAAAGTCGGAATCGCATTTTCCCTTACTATGCCATAAGTCGTACCTATCATAACGCATACCTTTCGTCATTAAAAGGCACTAAGGTTTTGTTTGATTAAAAATATTAACAATTGTTGTATTTTTTATTTATGAATATTTTCTGGAATTATAAATTTCGATTCTTTCCATTTATCTGTTTAACATCACTTTAAACTCACCCGTCAGAGCACTCTGAGCTCCATTTTTAATAATCGGGTCAATCACTGTTTAATTTCTAGAGAAATTCGCATTCATAGAGATTCCCTATCCATGACATACAGTTCCTTCTAAACGATATCCATTAAAGAAAAAGCCTTGCAATATAAGAAATAAAAGTTTTGAAACTATAACTATATTACTACTCCTATATTAATACTCCTGGTTTGAGAAAAATATTACTTCCGAGAGTTATATACGCATCTAGTTGTATTCTAAAATTTCGCTAAAACTTTTATTATTAAGTAAGTAAGCATTTTATTATTCAACCGGAATACACAATGAATCTAGATTGAACTATCTTGCTACAGATTCACCTTCTTTAATGTTTTCTTCATGAAAAGTAAAGACTTTAAAATTATGTTTGCCTCTAAGCACACAGTATCATTTACAATTATAGATTGGCGAAAAGTTATGTAGGAACTAATAAATGAAAAAGAACATTGACCGGAAAGGAGAAAACAAGGTCATGTGAATTCGAATCAGAAAAGGATTGGAATCCAATGGCTCCAGGAAATAAAATTGGGCTCTAGACAAGATATACAGCGTTGACTCCTCTAGCTCCTGGAATACTATTTACGCAAACGACGAGATTCATCGCCAGTTATTCTCCAGTCCATCATTGAATAATCCGCCTCTATAGATAATCCGACCTCAGGTCTCAATTTATATTCCTCGAGTCAAAAAAACGGACGAAAATCTTCATATTCGAGATTTTCGTTCAACGGACGTGAAACATGGAGACTTGCGAAATGTTAGATCGCTAAGATGGTGGAGATAGGCGATGTGAGAAAAAGACGAATGAGGGCGTATTAAACCCGGAAGGTCGAGCCAAAAGGGAGTGAAAAAAGAGACAGAAAAGCGAACGATCGCAAGCGTAAAAGGGAATATCGGAGGAGATGAAGGGAAGGAAGGAAAGGGATTTTCCGGATGAAATAAAAGGAATCGAAAGTCAACAAACGTTGAAATAAATAAAAGTACGGAAATTGAATTTAAGGAAGGGTATGTTGGCCAAATAAGTCTAATGCTAATTGATTGAGAAGATTATGAGAAGCATCAATGCATTATTTGGTTTCTCATACATTGCTGACAAACGGTACTAACATGTTATGGAGTGTTGACATTTAGTTGATCGAAATAATAGAATGGAAGAAACTATGAGTCCTACCGTTTGATCGACGCTCACTAGGCCGCCAGCCTATTTGAAGGAGAATATTCGCTAAATATTTCCTAAGATTTGCAAAGAATTATTATGAAATAGTTACTTTTAAACATATTAAATGTATAAAAATTAATCGGAGAGTCTCGCGTAACATTTTAATATACAATTTACAATTTTAAATATTAATATAAACGTTATTCGGCAAATTTACCTCCGGTTTAACCAAAATAATTCTCAATATAAACCATAAAACAGTTTTCAAATTTTCTTCCTTGAAGTCCATCTTTAAACAAATAGTTTTCCGTAGATTCTCGACTAGAATGAACATATTGATAACCAATACAGTTATAACAAATACAAATGAATCTAAACCAGCAATGAGATACGCATGTATCATATGTTTTGAATGTAGAGAGAAAATTAAGAAAACATGAAAAATGAAGATAACAAATCTTCTTAGCTTAGATTCCTAAATAAAGTAGAACATATTTATTCCCCACATGATACAGAGTATGAAGCCATTTTGCTGATATTACTAGTTTCTGAAATAGTGTAACTCCGCTTATAATACAAAAATCATTAAGAAAAATAAATGTCGACTTAACCATGCATTTAGAAATGTGGTCGATCAAACGTACATGTAGTATCACGTAAATGGGTTTCTAGTCAATGGAAAGAGGCGTGAGATATTGACCTTTTTAATGCTTTAGTTATTTCATAGATACGTCAAAGAGAGAAATAAGAAAATATTTAAAGAAATGATAAGAGTAAGAAAAAAATTTCCGTGTATACTTATAAGATAGTTTAAGTAAATAATGGATTCAAGAGAAATTAAAAGACTTATATTCATAGCTGTGAGTGATACCTAATCACGATGTCACAATAACCAAAACCACATCTTTAAATTACTCTCTTCAAATATATATATATATATAAGTTACATAATACAAACGAAATTTTTCATTTTAATTTGATTATTTTTTCTCCGGAAATTTCACTTGAAATTTCCTTGTTAAGGAGGTTTCCTTGTTAACTGAGGAAATTTCAAAGGTGAGTTCTTTCTTAACTCTGCATTATTCTTCTCTTTAAAAACTCTTTTCTGGATTTCTTTTTCTCAATAATTAAAAATATATATCTTATGAGAAACAATTCCTTTGTTTCTCTCACTAATTTATTATTGAACATTTTTTTGGAAACAGTACCGCACGTTCCTGAGGGTAATATATTTTAACGCATTTTCATTATTCAAATAAGACGTCCATGGATTCTGAAAATAGAGGTATTTGTAGTTTGAACTGCATCCGCTCAACCATTCTGTTACGGCAGACGTAGGAGATGCTACGGTGCATGCATTTTCCAGGAAATATTTGCAGGAGGAAATCTCAAGCATAAATACCGCATACATCGTCTGGTGCTTCCAGCATAACGAGATTTTCTGAACTGCTCTCTCGACTTTCCAAAAAATTGCTTTTCATAAGCTTCCATTCATCACTAGAGATTACCTACCGATTTTTATATTGCGAGTTTTCATAAATGTATCCGAATATCTTACGGTATATATGTATACAACCATCGTCAGGGAGGTTTTGCATCCCATCCCCTAAATTTTGACATTCCACTCCCTCTTCACAAAATGTGACGGACAGCAATGCAGGAGATGACGTTTAATGACTTAAGAAGTTAAGAGGCTTCATCGTCCAAAATATTCCGACAGCCGAAAAAAGTCACGTTATTATCCAAGTGACACATTCCATTCACGAAATAACATATAACGCGATTTTTCCGAATCACGGACGCCATTTTAAAAGGTTTCCTCTCTCGCTGCATCTTTTTGGATTCTTTCTCACAGATTCATCCCCCCCAATTTCCCCCCATTCCCACATCAATCTCTCCTCCCGTCACTTCTTCCTTCTAATAACCCTATCCTCATTTTTTGCGCCTCCAGAGTCGCTCATGCCCTCGGCGATTCATAAGCCCTCCCCCTCTCCTTATACCCTCCCTATTGCACCCCGCTAACTCCTCCGCTTCCCTCACTCTCCAGAATTTGCATAAGTCTCGCTCCCTCCGGCGGAATCAGTTATTCTTCACTCCATTTTTCACCTGATGTGCTGACACGTATTCCTCCAAATCCTCTGAGGGAAAAGAGGACTTCCTGTACCTCTTCCCGAGAATTTCCATTTGATAAGACTGAGCATTCAATTAATTCTTCGTCTCCCAGGTATTAACAGTCAACCTTAGAATTCAAAAGCAAACTAGGAATCAATGAAGCGGTCTTAAGCGATTAAGCTAAACCTGTTTAAACAAGGACGGGCGTGAAATAAAGAATTTTCCTCGGTTCCGAAAATGATTTTTTTAATAAATGCCGCCGGAATATATATTCTCATTTTGGCTGAGATATTCATCTGTCCCACGGAATAAATTGGGGCTGGAGAGATGGGCTTTTATGCCGATACCCTAAGAAATGTCTCAGCCCTAATTGGTTTAAGGAAATATGGAGAGTCGAAAAAAGTTTCGAAATATTTGAATTTTCCATTGAAATTTGATAAATTCCGGACAGATGGAATTAGACATGGCTGGGCAAGAGCAATCTTATATTCAAACTCTTGTGCCTCCTCCGATACACTTCCTTTGAAAATAAATTAATTCCTCGATCAAAAGTAGTAATCATTTCAAACGGAAAGGCTAACAACAAATCGATTCCAAATTATATCAGACTCTGGAATTTCGGAAGAGGTCCCAAATATACCTTGATAATTATTCTCCACCTCAGGTTTCCTCTCAAAGATCCTAATGCGGTTGCTTTATGCAGATCATGTTCGGAACATAACAGTTTTCAATCTAGAACATTCTCATTTTTTGTTAAAGCTTCTTAATTGTAATTTGAAAGTAGGACTTTCGATCTTACGCCTTAATTCATGAATGATGAAGTGATGATACCGGAATGATTCCCAAGCTGCACGCATACTTAATGCATACATAACATACAATATAAATAGCGATGCCTTGTCGGTGCAACCATTTTCCTTTCATTCTAATTCCATTTTAGATACCACATCCCATTCCTGTACTTGCATCTTTAAAAATAAAAATTTCTGCCCACCCCCTTCCCTTCAACCATTCTTATTACCTCGCCTTTACAAGTATTAGATAGAAAAGTAATGTGCATTATGCATTTTACAATAAATTTGACTTTGCACTTTCTCAATCCGTCAAATTGTATTAGTAACTCCGTTCTGTCTATTTGTTCCAGTCATCTTCCTCAAATTCCACATTTCTGCTATCTCAATCAATTATTTTTCTTTTTCCATAGAATGCAACCCTCAAATTCATCCATTAAAGTACTTCATAAAAAAGATTTTTAAAGGTTTTTATTGCTGCGTTTTCCATGCTTCTAATTATCTGATCAAATTTCTCAAATGTGTGCCTATGTAACTTTAAATTAAAGAGGAGCTAGAGTTATAAGAAAACCTATTTTAATACCCTTCTAAGAATATCATTATTAATTCAAAAATATTTTTGTTAAAAGCTGTATCTTAAATTATTTACTTCCAACCTCAAATATACCGTAAGAGACATAAGCAAATAGCACGAAGACAAGCAGTGAACCGCAGAGCAACCTCGTTTTTACCTCAGCGGTCTTCTAAGATATCCTTTTTCTAGTCTTGAAATGTGTGCAAAGAAAACCTTAACACGATCCACTCATGCTGAGCCAGCCATCGTACCTTCTTCAAACCCCTTACGGATCCTACTTCCACCATACGCTCCGACTAATCTCAGTGAAATGGAAGTCGAGATTCCGATGAAATGAAAATTTAGATGTCACTCAACCGCAGATAAATTCGGAGAATCTTGAGTCAATTTATATATCTAGCAACGCATATCGATTCCCCTAGTAAAAACGGACAAAACTCAAATGCTCAGAGGCATTTAAAGAGCACAATGTGATATTTTTAATTGAAATGTTACAGTGATTTCTTCACTACAATGATTTTACTACAATTTTTACCCAAAGCTTAGAAGTAACTGCAATATTTTAATTTCTTATGGATCTACAATTGTAATTTTCATTTTTAAAATACCCCCATCGATGAATCCCTTATGTATGCGCGAATTTTAATGAATATGTCTCTTAAATATTTTACATTAAAATTATAGTGTAATAGTTATTACTTTAAAGTGGCCAGCATATAATGATATTTTTGTGTTAGCTTATTTGTATTTTGCCCAGCTGCTTATCAACCCTCATATTTAAAAAATCAACGAAAGTTAGCCTAGAAATAGAGAGGGAAATCATAGATTGGGTGTGTCCACTGTCTTCTCCTTCTGATAACCTTTTTTATAACCTGACCTTTGAGGCTATTCTTGTATCATCAAAAACATAAAATGATCTTTCCAAGATGTTTTACTCACTTTTAAAAACAAGACAGAAGATCATATTGTTAAGATCATTTGACCTCGAGAAAAAACAACAAAAGAGAGTGTTTAGTTACTGAAACATGGAATCGCAACACTAAATTTAAAACAACACAGATGAAAAAACTGTAAATAAGATTGAATGATTTACATTTTTGTGAAGTCCACGAGGAAACCGAGAGGTCCAGGTCAGAAATTCGGAGAGAGTAGCAGCAAATTTTGAAGTAAAAGCTGTGATATAGACCTGAAAATAGAAGAAACCAATGATAATACATCGTAAAAGAAGACTGATTTTACTTTCACTGTAAATTTTAATCGGATTAATTTGGAGTTACTTCCAAAGAACAAATTATGACCTCAGGTATCATAAGCGAGGATATAATTCATCAGCTAAATGTATACATAGCTCAATAGCATAAAAACTTATATGGATGAAATAAAAGAAATATGTGATATCCACTGTGTAGATTTAATTGAAGGCGGTTGGATTGCCTCGCATAACATAGAGGAACCTTTATTTAAGAGCATTCTAATCCGTAAAAAGCGATTGATATTTATGACATGAAGCGGAACAGCTTTAAAACCTTTCCACTTTCGGTAGACATGGTGTGCTTTATGTTGAAGATTAAGTGACGTATTTAATATGCGTGGAGGCACGTGTTTATCAGGTCAAACATTTTTCCACGGCTTGTGGTCGCTCGAGATGCGTTCATGTTTTCAGACGGGATTATCCTTATCAGGCTGGTGAGCACTGACTTCCATGGGTAAGTGCCAGTCTGTCAGTCAACTCGAGGATGGACAAACAAAAGAAGAGAGGGATCCGCTTTTACGAAAGTGTCACCGAAACCTTCAATCCACCTCAATACTCACACGATGATGGATATTGTCCCAAAGAAACAGTCATCTGCAAAAGAATCCTGAATTACGCAACGGAAAATCAACTTTTTGCGATTTAATTTATTCCTGCTCCCGAAATGATTTCAAGGTCCAACAGTGTATCCAATCGTATAATAAAAGGGTCGCCGCATCGATGTCGTGTTGAATTTTCTAACCGCATTTAGACAATGGGAGGACAGTGGGCATGATATACCTCAGTATCTCACACTTGTGACTACTTGAAATATGCAGTATTGTAAATTTTCAGAGCCCTCATTACTGCCACATATGGCTTCTCTGAAATATGTACTTCCTGTGACCTTTTCTGATTTAATATGTCAAAATAAATTAAGTATAAGAGAGATGTGAACAGTTCATTTTACATTCGTGGGTTATGAAAGTTGATCTTAATGGTTTTGATGAGAAAAACCTGAGGTATCCGACATAAAAAAAGGTTGCCCATTTTCTGCTGAATGGCTAGATTAAATAAAACCCAAAGTTTTAAAAATGAGTAATCTAACGGTTTTAAAACCTTAAGCTTTACATGAACACAAGCCATTGAAACGTTAGAAGGAATGGTTTATATATAATTCAAATTATTAGCAATGAAAACCGTTTTAGAAGAGAGAACATCTTACTTAAAGTTTTAGTAAAAAAGGCGGATTCCCAATAAATTAGCTAAAAAGTTCACATCTTTGAGGTCTTTATTAAGGCTGAGATTGAGACAGGAAAGTCTCTTCTACCATCTAACCTTTAAACTTTTAAATTTGGAGAAGCCACCCAACCTTAAGGAATTGAGAGATACTTGCAAAAATATACCGATAGTAACAATTAATAGATGTCTAAATAAACGCGGATATAAAACGTTTAAGTAGAAAATTTGAAAATGTGTAGATAATAGAACAACTTTAGGGAACAATAGTGCATGCTTGGTTAAGTAAAGAGGGGAAACATAACTGCACACATTGAAAGAGAATGCTCGAGAGAAAAGAACGGCTGTGTCCCATCTCTCAGTATTTAAAGTAGCGCACAATTAGGAGTGGGTTGCAGCGGAAGACCCAAGGCAAGTGGTAAATTAGAGCACTTTTAGCGATCAGTACTCCGCGAATGGGCTCTTACGACTCCTCTTGCAAATGGTCCACTCATTACGAGGCGATGCAATCGGGTCACGCACCAGCTAAAAGATACAACAGTCGGAGTAACGAGGTAATATCTGGAATAATAAAGAGAGCGGCTCTTAAGCAGCCACTCGTGAAAGCAGGAAAGAGGCAAAAGTAGTGCCCATGTCGATGGAGTACTTTTTCATCACCTTCCCAAGTATGGAATATCTAATTTAAATAAATAGATAAATCACTTTAATTGTTTTTATACACCTAACTGAATCAAAAATACGAGTACGGATAAGCTATTACAAAATATGAATTATCACCACCTAATTGACAATAAGTGAAGTTATTAATTTTTCTAATGTTAGAAAGCAGAAAGCACAGAGTTCTTAACTGGTTTCGTTAACTATTTATGAATACATTTCAGTGATTTGTTCTGCGGTACACCATGCTTAAGATGTGAAAATAAGTCACTTATGGGAACCAACTATTGATATGTAAATCCATACATACTTTAGAAAAATACGAAATTGAAAACCAGTATTTAAATATCTGTAAGTATATATTGAAAATTATTCTAATCTAAATATTTTATTGTATTTTATTTTTTGACCGTGAATTAATTAATACGATTAGATGCGACTGATTTATATTGCTTCAAAAGGCTATACTTATCACTTTGTATGTCTATTTGTTTCAACTTTTAAAAATATTTTTATAAATTTATAGGCATTTAAATTGCAATTTCGGAATAAATATTCAAAGTAAGAAAGGAAAATACGTAACCCAAGTCTCAGGTTCACTGAACAGGCTCAGCAAGATCGTTTGCAACTGTTGACACTTCATTATCAGCAAATAGCTCAAGGTTATCAAGTACAACTGATTAATCAATTGTAACTTATTTTAAATGTCACTTAAATAACTTATCCAACAGTTAATTAATCATTTTAAATAGTATGCCATGGATGCGAGTTATTAATGACGAATATTTGATGCAAATACTATAACCACTATTCAGATGGGGTAACAATGGAGTAAGACATTCTATCTTAAAGAGTATTGATAGGAATTTTGAAGGAGTCCATCGTGGTACAGTATTGAGGAGGAAACAAATATAGAAAAAAACATTTAAAAGATTATAACCTAGTAAGTGTTATGTTAAAGTTCTATTTTCTTCGTAAATTACAATGAAGTTTGTTCTTGGGATTACATATATTTCACTCGAATTTGTTTTGAATAAAATAGTATAATTCACTGTGGTGTAGAGATAAAATTGTCAATACTGTACACGAATGTAACATTCCAATGTATCCATTCTTTGCAAGTTTATCTGGATATTGTTTCGGAAATTAATGCTTAATACATTTTATGTAATTATCCCGAAATAACACATGTACTACAGATATATATTTAGAATGAATGCGTTTGAAAACCACAGTCAACTTTATTATGGGGCCCACAAAAAGGTAAATCCCAATCATTTCAGAGACCTCCCAAATCAGAGTGATATTTTAGCGCGCGAGCCGTCCTAAATATTTCAATTAACTCCCGTGGGCACTTTATTCCGACCTTTCATCCAGATTTCCCCTTAAATCCATCTTCAAACGCGGCTTTTCCATGCCCCAGCATTACCATTTATCTGCATTTTATGACTTTAAATCGGCTCGCAAAGCCCCCATCGGACCCGTTTCTCCGCCAGAATACTCCTTTCAATATTCCCTCTATTTCTTCTGATTCTTTCTTATGGACGATTCCATTATAATCCCACGGACTCTTTCGCTCGTCTAATCCTCTTTTACGGCGGACCGCCATTTCTTTTTACCTCTCTCAACCAAATCTCTTTTTTTAGCATTCGCATTTTTCCTCTTATGCTCTTCTTCCAGAATGTATCTTATCTCTTCACTCTAAGCTTTTTAGTCCACCTATGAAAAATATTTATCTTCTTTATCCATTTTTCCATTCTAGCATATTTCCCAACCGAAAGGTTCGAAAAATCCAACTGATTCTCTAAACCAGGTGTTTTTGGCAGTCATTTCGGATAGCGACCCAAATTTGAAAATTAAAAAAAATTCCATTAGAAATCCTCCCAACTACTTGAAGTCATTAAGTAAATGAGTACAACATAACTAGTCTATCATATACAATCATAGACTCCTTGGTAATCAAAATTTGGCGTTTATTGGTGTTCAATTTGTTTGAAAGTTTTTGCACCTCGACAAAACTCAACGCATTACCCAAAATCGCGAGCTAATGCATAAAAGCCGAAATTTCTGAACGTTCTACTCATTGGGACGAATGGTTAAATTACTAGGATAAGTTGGCAAATGATTTTAATATTACTGATTCCCATCCAGACGAATATGGACATCAAACTGCCCTTTGATGGGTACTGCGCAGCCAACGACGAATCATTCCTCTCCCAACCTCTTACACACGATTCCCATTAGCACATGAGAACTAAATTGAAATGCAAATGAAGCGTGACTGAAAAGTCACTGTAAGCGTAATTAAGCAATCGACTGAAAGTCGGAAAATGATGCCAAACTGGAAATATGATTACAATGCGATTGGTTGAATAGTGGAAAGTTTTACTGAAAAATTCCAGCTTTTATCAACTCCAATAAGCTTCCTATGGTGTCTATTTTTTTAATATATCAATGTGAACATTGGAACTAAAGGAATAAGTATATTTATTTTCAAACAAATTCTATCCGTTTCGACGAATGAACACCATCATCAGGTCTCATTATGATGACACCAAAATCTTTGGAGCACCGAGCCATTTCAGTACAAGAAAATGTATCGGAAAGCGACTCTAATAACCATTATACTGCCGGAAATCCTTCCTTTGACACGAAACAAGGAAAGTATTAAGTGATTCCGTATAAACTGTACGCGGAAATGTGCGGCTCTCATAGAAATCATGGCTATTTAACTATCACCTATAACAAGCTACAAATACCTAAAGAGACAGAATGGAAGTTTGTAGCTGGCTGCAGTTTTAGCACCGATGATTTATAATTTCCCCTGAATTTCTGAATTACTGGGTTGCTATAAAATTAAGTAAATCATAATAAGTTTTAAAGAATTTTCCTATAATATATTCTAGAGCAAAGAAATTGTATAGGGCCTTGGGATTTGAGTCCAAAGATAATACAACGCAGCAAAGCACTTCCTGTTTCCGCTAAATGTATTTCTTTTAAAGCAAATATTTATATCTTTTAGTATTATCGGCTTTATTTATATGTATATAGTTTCGGATAAATATCTCTCTTAAACCATTAATACTATATTTTCAGCACACTTCAAATCTTTCGATCCTTCTGATATTCCTAAATCAAATAGAAAGAATACATGAAACCATTCTAATTGTCAAACTCGTAAATCCCCTTAATTCATAAAAATTACTACACGAAAATCATAGAACCATAAAAGAGTAGAAGGGATCATGTTTGCGACAAATTCTATAATCAGTTTCCTCTGTGCAATTTTAACCCAAACATCCTATGATTTTCTTATATTTCGGCGTTTTTTTAAGTCTCTCTGTTGAGATACTTTTCGGAAGATATCCACTGATCGTATGGTCGGAGCACGCTTAAAAGCAAAATTTACTCTCAGTTACGGGAAAGAACTGCTAAATTCCCTTTTCTCAACTAGAATTAGCATTTTTTGTGAGCGGTTTCGTCAAATTTTCTTCCTCTATCATTAATGCTTATTCACGAGGGTTTCTCTCTCTTTTCCTTTCCAGAATATCTTTTAAATAGGAAGGAGCAGATATAGACCCTTAAGGACGCTTGAATGCCTTTGAAATCGAGCTGAATGTTTTTGGTTGGCTATTGAATAGTCCATAGAAGACAAGAACAACGAGAAGTTCGTACCTAAATTGTAAGGAAGATGAATTTCATTATAGTAAGGTACACAGATGATAGAAAAGCAGTTTAATCATCCAAAAGAAAGTGTGGGTCTCCACTCAAGATATAATTATTAAGAAATATGCTATTATTTATTTCTCGCACAACCATTTTGAAATACAGGCAGATTATCTTAATTGGTTTATTTGGAACAAAGACTGGTAAACTAGCAAATACGGCCAAATACTTCGCAGATGACTGCACGTAAAAAGAGCAAATCTCATAAAAATCATTCTTTCCACTTGTATCTACATTCCTCCCAAAATTCATTACGTATGGAATTTAGTTTGCGATCATGAAAAGAACTGATAACTAAAATAGAATGTTGTAGGCGTGGTTTTGAGATAATTGAACAAGACAACAATTGAGAATTGAAAAATGATGGCTGGAATTCGCAAAATAGAATGAATACTTGCAATTTTTAAGTTATGAATGAAATGAATTTTTAGTATAAAATACGTCTAAAATGGAAAAATGCAAGAATTGTGAAATATAGAAATATATATATATCCCATTGAGATTATTCGCAATCCTAACGTGCAAGATATCAAAAATGCCATACATGAACACACGTACATAAATATGAAGCAATTACCTCGATAATTTCGCAAAACAGAAATGTTCACAATAAGCCCAAATAAAGAACTTTAATCTGCGATGCTCTTCACAATCACATCTCTTTCACTAATCTCCATCGGCTGAAACTCGTTTCCTAGATTTAATTTATTTGAACGGAAGGGTTGAAATCACCTCTCTAAACCTGGTAATGAATCTTTTCCCCGGGGACAGTGAGCATAGACAAAGACTGTGTGGAAAATGCTCTAAATAAATTCAAAAACCCTCCTCGAGCTTCCTTCCATTAACCAATTCGTTTAACGGTGCATTAAGACCCTTTAAAAGCTTCATATTTTTTCAAGCTGTGAAGATCAAATTTCGCCAGATTCCATTCAATTCTAAATTAATACCGTGAGAAATTGCTCAGGTATACAGAAGTCGTTTAAATCGATTCCTTTCCCTACCAGTTCGTTAAAATCATCCCCTTCCATTTCCCGTCGCACCTTTTATAAAATATTCAGGAACTGTCACTTCATTTCCTTCATTCGGACACAATTTCAACCTTATTAAGTAGATTGCATTGTAGGCGCTGAGAGAACTTTTATTTTGATGCAGATCTCATCATCCGAGAAGATAATGAGATAAATTTTAGGACGGACGGCAGCGCGGACGGAACGAGCGAGTCGAATATATTTTGTATTGGGAGGAAGAGAAATCACCTTGCATTGTTCCACCAATCATTGCTCCACCAATCATTGATTAACTTCCTATCTCGGGAGTTTTTGCGGGCAATTTTCGCTTTGAAGGTCAATTCGGACTGTGCTAATTTTCTCATCTCTCTCGCCGAGCTAATTACGATTTCTCGACACAAGCCGATTGAATTCATTCTTATGGCCACCAGAGAACATATATTTAATAAATACTGGGTGGGAATTCCACAGTACTGATGATCATTTACCCAAAAATTGCATATTGGATGAGTTTTGATAATTGCAAATATTTTACATAATTTTAGCACCCAAAATGTGCGAAAGAAATCTATATTCAATTCTCCGTTTAAGACTACCTTAATACCTTTAGCAGAGTTTTTATCTAGTTAAAGCTCAAACCATGCTCTCTAAACCACCTCAGAATCTTTCAAATAAATTTAATTATTAAAATTAAATAACATTAATGGAAATCATTAAACGCTATCCGAATTACGTATGATAATTATGGAAGCACTATATGTCACGAACGAATATCCAAACTTGGTAACTATTTATTAAAAATTGGCACAATTGAATGTAAACGGTTCTGAGGGCTTTACTCATGTTATTTATTCTTTGTTCATTGGATTCCTAATACGATAAATACTGACACAACGAATCGTATTTTCAGTTTCTGAAAAATTAAAACTGATTGCATGTTTTCAGTTCCACATATGAGAAGCAAATCAACGGCATAGTAATTTAGATTTGATCGGATGTTTATTTTAATGTAAATTTCATGAAATATTCCACAGATTATTCTACAGACGTTATAGTGAATCAAATAAAAGGAATGGAAAGTAGGTCAACATTCCCAATTTAAACCAATTAAATACAATTCTTGTAATTTTCTGATGGGGTCTGCCTGTTTGAAAAATATTTTAACAGTCATCTAGTTGCTAAGTTTAAATCAAAACGCAGCCATTTGTAAGTATGACCTACATACTTCAGCGTATATACGAATGTGGACTTAGAGATAAAAATGGGGATTCCTAGGGATGCAATCCCGGATTTTGAAAAAAGTGATACATAAAAGAAAGTATTTTCATACCATGGTCACAACAAAAAAAATCTGATGTGGCCAGCACATGACTTTCTCCATATATAAGATGTAGTATTTATTAGTATGAAGTATTTATCTACGACAGTAATTTCGAACTCTATATTCCATCTAAACTTGGAAGATGAGTGATTAATTTATATATTATTATCTTTTACGTCACAAACATTGTAAATAATGTTTTTCGGGACATGCTCGATGAAAAACGATCAATTCTGACTCTCGCCCATAGAGCCCAGAGCGCCCGCAAAGTACATAATCAGCAACTTCCAGTTTATCAGTATTTCATGAATAACTCCTAAAAAATCAATGATACAAAAATATGTTTCATACAAAAGTTATAGTAAATTACATTTTCTAAAACATTTATTTTTAATAGTATATACCTAAATATCATATTTATGGAGATAATTTGAAAACCGGAAATGGGCTTTGAAGAATGAAGCTCAACTTCCGGTTAACCGATTCACTCTTAAAACTAATCAACTCTAAAAAAACAAACCAAAATACTATATATGAAATTTGGTGTTGATACAATGAATTGTTTATAAGTTAGAGCGCCCACAAAGTACATAACAGCTACTTCCGGTTTATCGGTATTTCACGAATAACTCCTAATCAACCGGTGATATAAAAATTTGTTAAATACAAAAGTTATAGTAAATTTTACTATCTAAAACTTTTATAAGTAATACAACACACGTATATATCATATTTATGGAGATATTTTGAAAACCGGAAATGAGCTTTGATGAATGAAGCTCGACTTCCGGTTTATTGATTTACTCCAAAAGCTAATCAACTCTGACAGCACACACCACAGTACTATATATGAATTTTGGTATTAATACGACTAATAGTTTTCATGTTAGAGCGCCCACTATCACACACACACATACACACACACACACACACACACACACACATACACACAGACATCACTCCGAAAATGGCCAAAACGTGTTCTAGGGACCCCAAAACATGTATTTCCGTTGAAATCTCGAAGTCGATTTTTTTCATGAAAACAATACTTTCTCTATACTTCGTACATGGAGAAAGTAACAATGGAAGGTTTGGGAAGGAGCAACAAATATTCGCTGTTTAAAGCTTTTATTTCTGGTAAGGCTAATGATATGTGATGCTATATTATAATAAAATAATATAATTTATAATTTTGAGATATTCTTATGTAAATATATGTTTTAAAATATTTTATACTCAAATTATTCCAGTTAGATCTTACTTCATTTTAGTAAAATACATATTTTCATTTCACAACTTTAGTATGGTCAATTCTTGTCTCTACAATCGATTTGATTCACTGGAACAGAATTATGTTAAAATCCACGTGGGATCCTTGCGTAATAATTGATTGGGTCGAACGATATCATAGATTTTGCTCACTCTCAAATTTAAACGAATTCAAAAATAAATAATTCTGGAGATTCTGTACTATCATCGAAGAGGTTCTCCCCACTGCCAACAATGGCTGCCCTTGGATAATACTTGGCTGGCTTGCCCTTGGTAAATAAATAAAATTTTAACTTATCACTAAAAATAAAAACAGCGCAGGTTCCTCTAAAATATACATACTCGTATAATGATGTTGACCTACCAAGAAGTTATAAATATGAACGAGAATAGGATATATTTGAGAAAAATAGATATAGCAGCCATATCATTATAGAGCGTCTTCTCGTCTTATTTCAATTTTTTTTCACCAGAACATAAGATGACTCTCGGCCCATTTTCTTTCAACTCTTCAAGGAAACCAAAAGCGAGATAAAAAAATCCCTCTAGTGGCTGAGCAAATACAGTTTATGGAGACTAACCAAATAAATTGAGTACGCACAAGTGAAATATATAGAGCTTTAAAGAAGCTCTCGGAGTAGGACGACATCCCTCGTATTTATGAAATGTGAGAGCAGAGGTGGGAAAGGGGTTAGCATTGGTAGAGAGATGAGAAGGTACCTCGATTATATGGGCTTAAGGGAAATGGGCGGGCTGACTAGAAACATCCTCAACGCTGCGGCGATGACAAACTTCCCAGCGGGTAAAAGATGAACGCCGGCCCATTCTGCACTAAGTCCTCCTTTTACCCCAACAAGCTTATCCATCTCACCACTAACACACCACACCCTCGTCTCCCTTCTTCTTAAAAACCGAATCATTACATTAGCGCTGGAAAGAGATACTTTCGAGATTAGAAACTCCTGAATTTACTGGTGAGCATTACTGTGCTTAATCTCCCTCGGTAACCACAACAAAACGTTGACTACTTGATTAAAGGGCAAGAAGAGCTCCGTTCTACCGAGTCCAAAAAGAAATCTTCATTTATAAAGGTATTCACGTAGACTAAAAATTACCGGCTCGCATTCTGTATTAACTGATAAGATGCAGCTGGAATTCCTACAAAAAGTATGAGCCCTTGAAAACAACAAACAATTGACTACATTCACATCTCAGTAGATTATTATGAGAATCAAAAACCTACTTTAAATAGAAATTAGAGCATAACAGTATGATGGACCAATTAGTTTCCCATAATAGTTAAAATGCTGGATTCAACAGCGCAATTAATACTATTTTATTTTAATACATTATTATGTAGGATTTTTGTAAAATACTGTTGATATATATTTGATGGGATTTACATGTACTACAATACAATCTGCAGTTATTGTAAAAGTCACCAATACATAAAATTGCATGTGATATAATTTTTAATAATATTTTGTAGCTAAATATGATATTCTAAATAGGATTTCTATTTAAATTTTCAGTTTATTTGTGTATTTAAACTGTATACAACAATAATTTAATTTCAGTATATTCCTATTCAGTATACATATAATTATTTGAAGTATCATTAGCAGAAGCCTGCAATATGTCGGAACCTGGTCCTAAAGCCTACACGTCAAAAACATTCACATCGAATAGAACTAGGTGGTCTTCTAAACAATATATTTGTTTTATAAAAACGTAAGTTTTTCACTAACGTGACTGTTTTCTTTGTCAACATTCAGCGGTGCATATTTTCACACACAAAGGAATTCGTCCATTATTTATATTCTAAGATACATATACATACTTATGTATAATATGACATACGAAGTCAGGTGGAAGAGAGTTCTACCTGGGTTCAACCACGCCTGATAAAATTTCAAATAAAAAAAATAACAATATATAGGGATAAATGAAAGGGATCAATAACTGAACGTTGTGTATCGATAGAATATTTTAATAACTTTTCTAATAAATCCGTATGTTTTATAGTTTTGAGTTTTTAAACTTTGAAGAAAAAACATCGTCAGGCAACTCGGGAGAGTATTTAAAGAATCTCATCTGGTTTTTAGAGATAAAAAGAATGAAAGATAGAACATCATGGAAAATGCGGAGTACTAAACACTTGGTAAACTCATATGTTATACGGGATAAACAGGGCTTCCTTGCGGCACACAGCATATTGCGGGGCACAGTAAAGAATTGCATTGACACGTTTCGCTAACGAACAATAGTTCAAATTGTGACGTCATGGATGTAGGTTAAGACATAAAATCCGTTCGATGGAATCCAAAGAAACGAGGCCATTGGAGCTCTTGGCGATAACACGGCGAAGAAGAAAACGTTTCGCATCTTCCAATCCAAAAAATGAAAAATTAAGACTTCTGAATTCATTTTTTGCCTTTTCTTCCCTCGCCACGGAGGAAAAAATACCTCCCAAAATCCCAGGGCGTGTTTTTTTATTCGATCTGACGACGATTCGATCGAAATTAAAATGGAATCTGCTGAACGGGGAGAATGATAATACTCGTAAGTCTGACTTTGGGAGGATTCTCTGCCGGAAATGTACGAGCGAGAATTTCCGCAACGATGGCAAAAAATGGTGGATTAATGCGAATGTTGACCTGCAAAAACCGAGCGAATGTACACTCGGAGGATTCGCGATCAAAATTCGCAGGATTAGCCCGCTAAGAAGTGCTGCTGAAAATTCCACTTAGAAAAAGGTTGCTCAATAAACACCAACAGGATTACCCCCGAGTACTACGTAATGCAGAGTTTCATGAACGATTAACTGACTCTAAAAACATTTTTTCAATACAATAAAACCGTAAACCCACCTCAACTGCGATTGAATCAACAATAAGTTGTACCAGTACTTATAGCACCTGAAACCATTAACTGCTCTGGTGGTTTATGTGAAATAGGCAGTTGTCATTATCGGCTTCAACTTCCTAGCCTAGTCTATCTTAAAGCAATTTTCGCACTTGCAAATGCTTTCACCATTATTAATTTAAGCTGAAATGTAGTTATAAATGAGCACCATTGGGATGATGGGACGATTCTTTTATAATTCTCAATTTCTCTAAAATTAAAACCTTTTTTACCTCCATCATTAGGATGAAAATAATAAGAAATCGTCTTAATTTAGGTGAGATTGAGACTAAAAAGTCTCTTGTAAATAGATCTCACCTCGATTGAAAATTAGATATTGAATTACAAAAAGAGCGTCTTTGAAAAATGAATATAAGAACCTAATGGATTTCGCTTTACTTTATGTATTTTTGCAAGACATCGTCTATTGCTGTGAATTAAAACACGAATACCCATTCATATTTATTGAAGAACGCAATTTATACGCAATAATATATAGATCGTAAAATAATAAGTTATAAATCTCCTTTTCCAATATAATTTGTTCATCAAAAAATACGATTAAATGCACTGTATATTTATAAAAAGAGAACATTGATTTTTTTACTCTCGTTTGTTGGAATAGTAGTAAAATGACTTTCATGTAAGTTGAAGACTGAATTGTTTCCAATTACATAACCGAAAAAAATTCAACTTAAAAACAATAGTAAAATTGATATTTAATTCCATTATCGGCGTTAATTGCATTTATGGGTCAAGGGATACATTCTGATTAAAAGAGGTTTTTAAAAAGAGCAATCATTTCTCTCCATCATGTATATCTCATCGTTTCTCCAAATTAAATATTGGTTTGTGTCAGCAACAGCCTCACGTTATTACAACTAACAGAACACAGTCATCTCTCCTGGTCTAAGGGAGTGCTACTTGGAAATACTGTGATAATGCACGGTGTAACTCGTGCCTCCATTATGAAATGCCGATAATTAATAATTCACTAACAATTAATAACTGCAATTTATTTAAGACGAAGTATACGTTTACTAAATTATTCTCTTATGATATTGTTAAAAGTATCAGCTTTTGATTTCTCCTGAAGTTATCAATAGCCTTAAAGATCAAACCCTATCGCTTGAAAGTACTCGTATTTTCACGAAAGTCGGTTCTGCCCTTTTCTTTGAAAAAGTTATTTTTTTAATTTTAAGCTCAGGAGATCGCAAGATTTTGTCTACGAGTTATCAAAAAAGGAGACAATTTGAGGAAACATATCATTTCGTCATTTCTGAGAACGATCTTCACACAAATTCAATTTTTATAGTGACAATTAATACTCGAATGACAAGTCTACTATTAACATAGTGTGCGAAAGACTTGCACTTAGACTTCCCCAGAAAAAATAATGTATAAATTAATCTTCAAATATCGAAGTAAAATATAAATCGCATGACTGGTATGATTACTGGGTAAAAATCTTCAAAATATCAATTAATCAGTTGCTGTTAAGCAATTTCATAAGTAAATTTGTAAATAAATTTGGGAAATAGTTTAAACAGATTTAAAGTTCTCAGTAAAATTGAGGGTAGTGTACATCCATCTTCCTAATTTAAGAAAACACCTTCAATACAGGAGCCATTGAACTTACAAACGCTGTTGTCTTAAACAGTTGATTATTCCAGGAAGTTCTCCAAGGATTTCATGGATTATGAAGCGGATAAGTGAAATACAAAATGAAGGAGATAATTGGTACTTTTTCCACAAAATTTTTTAATCGTACTACCGGTTTCAACGAAGGACCGTCATCGTAGAAGTCGTCAAGAACGTAGAAGTTATAACTTGTACCTGAAGTATAGTAATAAGTATAAATTTTAGCTGATTTTACCTAACACTCGAATTGATTTCTTTAATTTGAAAACATCTATAAAAATAAGCGTGTTCCAATTGTAATCACGATAGTAATTATTATCCTTGAAATGTCAAATAAAGGTAAATTTGAAAGCGTGTTTTAAAACACAACTCTGAAATCATTAAATAAAGATACCTTTTATAACTTAGACAGACGAATTTAATCTAAACGAATTTTCTTTCAGACACCTGTTACAACTACAATAAAGAATTTAAATGTTAACTATTTCATGTATTTTGATGAAAGTCTACACTCCAGGTAAACTTATAAATTGTAAAATTTAAATTTTTCTCCCATAAACAAACTCAGGATATAAATGTAAATAAATGGTTGCTACCTAAGAGGAAACCTATAAAGGCCTTGAACGTCTTAAAATGTGTCTTTACATTAGAGCCTTTTAGTTGCCCGTAAATAAATTCAGTAGTAAGAGATCACAGGACACTTAATCTCCTCCTTGTAAGGTAAGGCAATCCCGAATTTATAGGTTAACTTGAATGCATAAGCGTTTTCATCAACTGAAAAATCATCTAAACCAGAATTCAGCGCAACTGCTACTTTTACGCCGCCATTCCAGGAGGAAAAATCGTACTTAATTGGGCCAACATGGTAATCAAGGCAAAGTGAACTGCATATGCGCTCACACAATGGACGTGTTCAAATCGTTCTTTTTCACCTCCACCGGAAAAATCTCTTTAATATGAAAAGCTTATCATACATTAAGGTAAAGGAGGAGCGAAAAATTTCGCGGAAGATGTATACGGACGTATGAAACGTATTAAGGCGCACTTTCCCTCTGTTAAACATGCGCATACATTCCTCAAACCTCTCGACCCATTCCACGAAAGCAAGGTCGTGTCCGAATGAGAAATGTGCCTTCACATCCTTTTTCGAACACATGGAAATGCATCCATAAAAATCACCATCGCTGAACCACCAAGCAGATAGCTAGGGATGCAATTTATCTCTCGGAGTTAGTTTTACATCAAAATGTACACACCTTTCGGGGGAAATGTATTCAGATGTATGCGCTACGCCCTTCTAATGTGCTTGAAAGCACTTCTTTTTCCAGATAGATAAAACTGTAAGTTGCCTCGGAACAGAACCGACTAATCGAATCGGAATTAAAACCAGAGGAAAAACGATATTGATGCCGAAGGGAAAACCGAATCTGAAACGAAAAGAATTAAGGTTTTCGACCATGGCAGCGACCGAAAATAATTATAAAAAGGTAGTATTTTTTTTTTTTTTTTTTTTTGAGGGTTGAAACTTGGGGAAAATGAAAAGGGACTGAAACGGATTCGAATCCAGTACGAACTAATATGCATTTTCCCTTTTCAAGTGAGAATCGAAGTTTAACGTAAAGAAACCAATCTCAAAAGTGAAATCTTTCTTTAATAAATTCACAGCATTGCTTTCATGATATCTGTTCAAAAGTTGCAGTACATGACCTTAAGATTAATTTCTTTGAATAATGCGCAGCAAAAGCTATATGACTAAGGTGCTTACTATCAAATCAATACGTTTTTGAGGAAATATCGAAAAAAGAATATCAACCTCAACTTAAAAACGCCACGTTAACTAATATTATTCACAATGTACAAAAATATACCAACATATTTTTCCGAAGGTTGGATTAGGCATTTTACCAACTTTTGCTCCTAAACACGCCTCAGGGTTTTTATTTTCAGGGTACGTATATTTTGTACAAAATTCTGCATTTAATCAAAAATAGAAATCTTTTCCATTTATAATAAATTGAAGACAATTTCTATTTTATCATTTGTATCTATTCGTACACCCGTTAATTTATAATTCAATACAATGTAGTGTGTTTCAACAGATGAATGAAATCCATCCGTATCAACTAGGGCTTACATTTGAGATAAGGCTTATATTGAGAACGTCTTGAAAAATCAAATTAAGGCTTATTTTCTGGTTCTATATTATTTTCGAGGATTTACGTTATGAATGAAAATATAAAAAGAAACAAAATAAGCTAAAGTAAAAGAAATATAATTTGTTAAAAGAATCTATAAATCGAGTTGGAAGAGTATATTTAGTAGGGATTTGAAGTGATATTTATTTATTTTTTTAGATTATCGCCAACAGAAGTTTAGGTTGAGGATATAGAAAATTTAAAATGTTTTTGTTGAATTATATACAGACTTGGTTACAGAGAGAAGGATAGGATACTGATATATATGAAATCTTCAGTTTAAGGAACGAAAAACAGAACGAAATTAGAAACAAGTTCATTGATCATTAAAAGAGAAATTGGAAATGATTCAATATTACAATTTACCAATTCTGTACATCTAAATCGCTATAAAAGAAGTGAAACAATTACATCTGATATTTCTATAGCGATATTTTTAAATAAAACGGACGGTAAGTTTTCAATGCATACAATAAAGTTCACGGCATACAATATAAGAGAATGTCATCGAAATTTTTATTCAAGAGGAACTATGGTATTCTTGGTTAGCATAAAAATCAGGTTATAAGAGGTCTAAAGTTGAACCGAAACGTAACTAAACCAACATTTCGTCGAGTTACGGAACGGAGAGCGGTGACAAAAAATAAAACGTTTGGATGGCCTTTGCGGGGCCACAGATGAGTAGAGAATCGAGGGTCCTCAACGAAAATCTCTCAAGGGCCCACGCTTTTTATTTCAATCCGAATCCAATGTTTGGAAATTTCATTCGGGGCTGAGGTGGAACGTACGGACCAAAGGGTCGTCGAGGGAATCCATCGAGACCGCACTTTCTCTTCGTCCCTCTCTTTGTATTCACGCCTCCGAGGAGCGATTCGAATATACAATCCCACGTAACAACCGACTCAACTTTTACTAAAGATGATTGTGAGGGTATCGAATGAGGGCGAAGCGAAAAAGGAGGACATTTTAACTAGTGCAATTCCCAAGACGGCAACAGTGGAAAGTAGGAAAATAGGAAATTATCCGAGGGCCAAAAACTCCCAGGCGCAGAATTTGAACGAGGGCCGGGGGCATTCTCACGTTGCGCGGCCAATCTTCGCTCCATTTCTACGGATCTAAAAGGCTTCTTCCCTCTGCTAAATGATTTCATATTCACAGTTCTTCCCGTGATTAAAAGCGTATCCATGATATTGCGATGAGAGCTGAGAGCTTAAATACTGCAATGGTAGGAACTGTATTTGCGGATTAAGGGCAAAATCACCGCAGACCGATTTAACTCACTTCACTCACAAAAATATCTACTTAAGATTAATTCAATTACATCAAGTGATTCAAACATGTAAATGTGTCCACGAAAGAATATTATTATAGAATGATATTTATATATTGCGTTTTCTATAAATAGTAAAATAATTACGAATTATATCATTCTTTTCCCATCAGACTACTTGATCGAAGTTAATCGATGTATTTCTGCAGTTGGTCGATCGTGTCTAGTAAAATAAGTTACTTCCAAGTACTAAAAGGATTTATATGTTTATATAGTTACAATATTTATAATATACTAATAGATACTAATTACAATCCTAAATAAAATAAATATACAATTTCTTACGTTCACTAACCCGAACAGTCTTAAAAACTATACCTCGACTGAAACTACTATGTTATATTGGTTTAGAGTATCAGCCCGGGAAGCAGAGGAAGTTCCGTATGACATTTACACTTTCACCATTTATTTTTTGGATTTTTTCCAGCTACACAATGATTTTTGTCATGTTTTTCGCATAATCCTTTTCCTGTTAGTAGAACTTTTAATTGACGTTCGAACACATTGGTAAAATTAAAAAAAAAATTTTTTTTAAATATACTTTTTATGCGGTTACAAAAATACATTACTGAATTTACTCATGCTAATCTAAAATTCTATGCAAAATATTGAGCTCTATCTATTATTAAGAAAATCTATAACCCTCACAATCTTATTTTCCTTCTTAAGACAGATTTGTTCTCATCTCTTCTCTCAGGCCCATTTCCATCATTGAAATTATTTCCTTCTTTTTCATTGTATATGAGATCAAATACACGGAAGTAGAAAATAAATTCGTTAGGGAAGCGACACAAATAAAGTTTTTCGTTAAGGTAGCCTCAGCTTTTCTCAATTATTTAAAATAAACTTTAATTCATCTTAACTATCTACTGTGTAGGTATATTCAAAGTAACCAAGATAATTATTCCTATAATATTCATAATTGAACGATTTTGTTACACTTACAAATCACTACATTTATATTTTGTTATTGCAAGTTAACTTCAACCTCCTCCTCCAATCCCAGTTTTTCCAGTTTTCGACATTTTTAAACGACCTCATGTCTAGGCAATTCAATTTACCACTCGAGTTTCAAGGGAATCTTTAAACTCTGCCCTTTTATATTACATGCCTCTATAGCATAACGCTTCACGAGAAGTTACTCTTTAGCCTCTTTGTGATACCTTTTGAAAGACTTCCTAGGAGGACCTACCTCATCACCTACTTATTTGCTTTAACTACATTAATTTTTTCACCATTATCATTTTAGTTATCTTAAATTAGATGACCCAGTGAACTTTGTTTGAACCACCTAAAATTGATTTGATTGCAACACTTCATAAGCGATTAACAATCCTAATTAACTTTCCAACTCCAATTCATTGAGATCGATAATATTGGTCGAATCGTGTACTGTTTGAGTTTCGTTTCGTTATTAAATTAAACTCGTTTGTAGTTCAAATGAATTTAATGTCTTTTATTTTATAAGTCCTCGTGTAGAGAGAGAGTAAAACCGTTTAAAAAAATTAACTAAAAATGCAGTAAACAATTACGTTGCTGTAAATTAAACTTGGCTGCTACTGACGTTTAAACAAAATTGTAAGAAATTAAAATTTAAATGTTCGTTCTTTTTTCCGTGCGATTCTTCACAGGATAGTTCGTAATAGCAAATGTTAAAATCACATGCAATGTTTTCTTCTTCATAAAGTGCTTCACTTATTATCATGATTAATTTTAACTTGACTTATATTCTTAATGCATTTTGATGGATAAATACATGAACTTCGATCAAAAATCGTCTTCATTGTCAGGGGTTGTTTACAACCTCGAAATTTTGAAAAATATTCACGCATTTTATCAAAATTCTCAAAATTTCGATTCGCAAACAATATTTCACGACAAAATAAAAATATTTATAACATTCCCCTTCTTTTGGTGCCTTTTTCGACTTTTTACAACTATTGTTTCTAATTAATATTTTCAAAAGAAATAAAGCCTGCAGCGAGAAAAATGAACTTTACGTGCATTTCTTATGGAAATGCTTTTTCGATTTTTCGGATATTCCTTTTGGGTTTTTCCTAATTTTCTTTTTTCATAAACCACATCCGTTTCAAGGCGAATATAACAAGAAAAAAAAATTTTCAAATCGGTCGAGCCGTTTAGAGTTTACGACGACGTCACGCATATCATTTCATTTTTATACATAAGATTATAAAATATAATGAAAGTCTTATTTATTGTATCAACTATATCCCTATTCTTAAGGCAACGATCGTTCTCCTATACGAATAAAATAAAGGGCCAATTAGAACTTTGTTTCAAAATAACTTCTTTGATGCCGTATCACAAGATTAACAAAGGATAAAATGCCAACGTCGACGCGTCGACTGCAAAATTCATTTTATGTCCAACAATCACTTCGAAATTCAATAATAGCTTCAACCCAAGATTTTTATGATTGATAAATTACAAAATAGCTCACTTAGATGACTCTTTTACTCCCATTAAAACGGGAATGATCTGCAATAATTACTGTAGTAAGCTATGATTAATAAAGGACGCAGTACCTGTTTTTCATGAACGAAAATATTTCCTTATAGAAATGTATCAACTATAAGAAACATAAATAAATGCATCAAGTAAATGTATACGAAAAACTATACAACAAGACTGGTAGATAAAAATGTCAGATTTTTAAGCTCACCGCCAAACTGTGATATATCAAAGGCAAAACGACCGACAAAACAAAGAATTAGGATAGTACGAACCCACAAAGATATGATTGCATTAATTTTCTAAATTTGACATTCCCGTAATTGATACATCGCATTTACTGTTGAAACAAGGAAGAGGAAGTCGTGTGGAAAGAGTCCCTTTTATTAATATGCAAGTCCGCATTTCATACTCTGGTAAACCAGTGTTTAGATCTTTTATTTGGCGGAATTCGCAAACATGGCCTTTCTCTTCCTGCCCATTGTAATGGGAGGAAACGCCAGACAACGAAGAGGACTATATTTATTACAGTTTAAATCTTAAAGCTTAGCACATAATCCCCTCGATATAACTAAAGCCCATTGATCTTCATTTCCGCACCTTCCCAAATGCCATTCTCACCATCATCGTCAACAGCCTCCGGCCACTGGGTGACGTCACGAATACAACCGAGAGGAACTCCTCTCTATTGGTCTAATGGGATATCACAGCCTTTGTTTTAAAAGGATTAATTGCGTGGCAAAGCTTGTTCACCCTTTAAAATAACTAGCAGCTAATTATTCATTTCGGTTGACTCATGTAGCACAATTACTCTTTCAATGCAACTTTTTCCTCCTAGGTCAGAGAGTAGCATTTTTATTACTTTTTGGCTCCTATTTAATAGTAAATTAGATTTATGAAGTTTTGCGTTATTGAAGATATTGCGAGTACAACGCCCATACACAAGAGATTTTTCTCAAGTTTAAAAATTGTGAACACAATATATCTTGCAAATTTTAACGATGTAATTAATCAAAAATTACATTTAAATATTTTTGAACTTTCGGTAAAACTAGTTAAATATATTAGAATAAACAATTTATTTACATATCTAAACATAAAATTGATGTCGATAGAAACTTAAAATACATCACAGGAGCAACTATGATACTTTTTTAAGGTTTCCAAGGTTGCTTCTGTAAGTCTTTTTCATTATATTAGCCAGAAAATTTTCTTTAAAATATATAGAAAAATAAGAAATACAATATAATGAAAAATGTATAAGACCTTTGAATATTTAACAATTGGTTTATAAAGGGAAATGCTTGAGAATGGACAAAAAGAAACAAACTCTTTTAAAGCTAGATTAATCGATATACATAAACTTTTCTTCATAAAAACCAAAGGGGCTTACATTTCTGGTAAAGAAACACATAAATTTGGAACTATAACAATTAAAAGAATCTTTTACATTCAAAGTCTGAATATTTTAGCTTCGAAACATACTTGCGTATGATATACGAAAAGGTTTCCATAAAGCAAGTGGATAGACGACGAATATAAAAGTTAAGGGCTGAATATTATACACGAAGTCCCTAAGAGTTCGTACGCATCGATAAAATTAGAAAAAAATTAAATCAGAACATCCAAAAACTTCCTTTCGACAAAACTCTCTTAATTGGCAAAATGAATATTTTGAGAACCTTTTTCCGGGATTTTTTGAAAAATTTCAAATGACTGCTGAGAGCAAAATTTTGAGTCAGAAACTCCTGAAAATGACAACTTGTTCGTCCTTTTCTTTCACTGACTTAAAAAAAAAATTAAAAGGGCATTATCTACAAAGGCTCAATTAATTCAATTATTGACACATTCGACGTCGGTGGACATTGAATAGATTCACTTAAACTTGCTTAAAAAACAGATAGCTCTAGGACTCATCCTCGGATTTTATCAGATTCTAATTAGTATCCTTTTCATTTCCCCTTTGAAAAGTCTGATTTTCTTATATGTGCTTCTAAGGAAATACATCGGATAAATTGCACTTTTTGCTCTCTTTATGAAGGGTGCCTTATGTAATACGCTAATTATAAAGAGCAATAGATGTGACCAAGGAAAAATTATATTAATATAGAAAAATCACTTAAGAATAGACATTTGCTGAAGCACAGAATAGAAAAATCCAAGAATGCAAAATAAGAATTAAATGAGAAAAAATTCATTGGTTAAATGAAAAAAATGATTCAAATTCCCAGCGTTCAAAATAAATTCAAAAATATAAGGACTACATAGATACAATCCATAAAACCATTGAATTCGAAAATGATCTTATAAATTTCATCGTCTTAAAGTATAAACTATGCTCCATCACTCCTATCTTTCACAGTTTTCTATCGAGACAGGTTCCTCTATCTTCTTGTTAAAGCAATTCCGACAGCATTGGCCATTCCGCCGCAATATGTGAACGCAAATCATCCTTTGGTATTGGCAGTATCCGCCAGCCTCGTCATCGCCACTTCTTTCCTCGTTAACCTCTCATCGCCCAGAAAAATATAGCTCCCATTACTCCGGTCATTAAGGAGAACGACTTTGCCTCAATTTTAGAATCCTTTCAAAGGTTCCATCATTTTAGAAAAGCAAACATCGATTCCCCACGTTTTGCGACGATTTAATATCACTTTAAAATCTTCCCTTCTTATCTTATCTTAAATAAGCAGATGATTAAAGGTTTATATACTTAAATAAACATGGTGGCATTACTTGAGTCTGTGGTGAGCTGTAATTGTCAACGCAATTATACCCTACACCCTGTGTAACGAATCCGGCTAATGGCGGTGCACTATTGTTGGCTATTATATTCCCGTGAATTTATTTTACGCGTTCTCCCAGAGGAGGGCGGCATAATGACTACTCCGTATCCTCTTACAATAAAAAATAACGAAGCAACATCTAGTTGCGGGAAGCAATGCTCCCAAAAGCCTAAATCCGGTGCTTTTTCATGATAGTTGTCGCCAGAGAAAATCCGATTTTTGGCTTTCCTCGACTTCTGGATTAAGGAAACAAATATAAATCATCTAAACGGGATAAAACGCGCAGTAACTCTTTATTTTCTCTCACTTCTATGGCCGCATCATTTACTAGTCTTGGATATTCTGAATTTTATAGAGTTTCCCCAATTCATACGATCAAATTAAAACTAATGAGAGCATCACCATTTCCAACATTCCTTAAAAATTATAATCTAAGTTCCAATGATAACAAAATTATAAGGTAAATATTGGTAATACTCTATTGAATAACTGAAGAACGACAATTTTGCGCTTGAATTACACAGGCCTGCGATGAAAAAAAAACAAGCAAAGTAAAAACTGATTCTTATGTATTTGGATGTGCTGATTTCAGAAAAAATAGTGAAAAAATTCCATCACATCACGTTTTCTTGTAATTTTCAATTACAATAATTCGCGTTCAACACACGAATAGCATAGCTTCAAGGGGCTGAGTAAATTTGCCTGACGACTTTTGCTATTTGTATGGCGAATACATGCTCAAAGGTGCACAAAGAAATATTACGAATCACGTCAAATAACTATATTTAGCATATTTTGGTGTCAAACTAGGAGATCAAGACAAATCATGAGCACCCCATAATGTGTGTTTACAATTTCTTCATGATTTGGGACTTTGGTTTGGAGGAAAGAAAGAAGCCTTAAAATTTGGAATTCCAATGGTATGAAGGGAGATGATTGTTATTTTTGTTCCTGCGAAATCCGTGGTTACAATAGAAAAATAGAAAAAACATTTCGTATCCGGAAATCATTCCATCGGCTATACGCCCGGTGCCTCATGGACCTGACATTCCAGTGCCTATTTCTCTAAAAGAACTGACACTTTCATCCTCGGATTCAGAAACAGCCGAAACCCAGGAATCAGATTCCGAGTACCAGCGATGCACCTCAACCATTCACTAAGTCGGAACTCAATGATCTGACGCGAGATCTAGATATGTCGAAAGAAGCAGCTGAATTGTTTGGTTCCAGGTTGAAGGAAAAACATTTATTATCCAAAGGTGTCTCTTTATACTGGTACAGGAACCGCGAAAAAGAATTCTTGAAATACTTTGAGGAAAAAGATGACCTGGTTTATTATGCTGACGTTCCAGGACTGATGGGCCAATTTAAAATCACGTATCATAAAAAAGATTGGAGGCTACTCATAGACTTTTCTTAAAGGAGTCTTAACCCTCATATGGATTTACAAATTTAGTTACGTCGTTGGATTTTCGGCGCCGCAGAGGCGCTGCGGTATTTTTTGTCATTATCTTCCAAATTTGGCTCTTCTTAGCAAGTTTTTTCATTGATAATGCTACTAACTTCTATATTCTTTATTTTTAACTGTCTTTTGTTCGATTGAACCCATTATTACAGAAGTTATGAATAAAAACCTTTAGCACTGCATTCTTTTCCGTTTGATGTCAAATAATGACAGAGGCCATAGAAATAACACCCTTAGGCTAGCCACGAAATTCTAAAATCTATTATTGTATTTAGATGAAGTTTTATAAAAGAACATTGTAAAAAAGAAAAATTTATGATACTTGGATAATAGATGAAAGAAATTTGGCATAGCAAACTTGGCCCTATGTTAAACAATACTAAATGATTTAGAAAGCTTCGTCGTTTAAATATTATGATTATAAATATAATATACCATTTCATGCGTAAAATAAGAGCCATTAAATGAGTATTGACAGACCGAAATAGCGACGAGAAAACTCGCGTAGCCGCAGCGGCGCCGTAAATCCAACGACGTAACTTTTTCCATTAGTGGCCAATAAAATGAAAACTATACACATTATGCTGGCAAAATTAAACTTATAGACTAAGAATGCAGAAATAATAGACTACTGAAAGTTTCAGCAAGATCCATGAGATTGGGCAATATTTAATGCATTTTAAAAACCACCAGCGCCGCAAAGGCGCAGACAATCCATATGAGGGTTAAAGCTGTCCTTCATCACGGAAGTCAATATGCATCTGTGCCAATTGGCTGTAATATGTGCAAATCTGTGCAATGGCTCTGTGCATCTGAAAGAACGTTATGAAAATCTTTTACTAATTCTCAACAAAGTAAAGTATGCAGACCATGACTGGAATGTTTGTAGCAATATGAAAGTTATATCAATGCTTCTTGGGCAACAAGGAGGATACACTAAGTATCTTGTTTTCTACGTGAGTGGGATATTCGTGACAGAGCTGAGCAATGGGTTAGAAAAGATTGGCCAAAAAGACAAGTTCTTGAACCTGGGACCAAAAATGTGATCAGAAACAGTTTAACCATATCCAAAAAACGTGCTGTTGCCTCCTTTGCAAATCAAGTTAGGATTGATGAAGCAATTTGTAAAGGCACTAACGAAGGATGGCAACTGTTTTAAGTACCTTTGCAAAAAGTTTTCAACGCTGTCGGATGCCAAACTGAAATAAGATGTTTTCATTGGCCCAGATATCTGAAAGGTCATGAAGGATACAGAGTTCGAATGAAGCATGACACAGAGTGAAAAGGCGGTCTAGATCGTATTTAAGGAAGTCATAAATAAATTCCTGGGCACTCACAAGCAGGGACGGATCTAGAAAAAAATTTTGGGGGGGGGGGGTCCGATCGAAAATTTTAAAAATAAAAGATATTTCGGCTTTCACAAAACGTGACGCTAGAATTTTGTTAGACAAACTCGATTTTTTTCGCTTGTTATTGCTTATTAAATTGTGTGTTTATTTGCGTTATTTGAGTTTCATTTTCGAAAAATAGGCACAAGTGATATTTCGGTGGGGGTCCGGACCCCCAGGACCACCCCCCTGGATCGGTCCCTGCTCACAAGGATCCTAATTTCGGGGCGATTGTTGAAAACATGCTAGAGAAGTTAGGTTGTTCCATGAGTGTAAAAATACATTTTCTACATTCCCTCTTAGACTTCTTTCCAAACAACTTAGGCGCAATGAGCGAAGAACAAGTCGAATGGTTCCATCAGTATGTCAAAAACATGGATCGCAAATACCAAGGAAGATGGAATTAAAATATATTTGCAGACTACTGTTGAATGTTAACCAGAGATGATTTCGTAGGTAAATACACAAAACAAACAGCTAGGAGAAATTTTAAAGGAAAAAGTAGCAGTAAATGAGTAAAAAGTGAATAAAAGTCTGTAAGCTCTAAGTCTGTAAAAGCATTAGTCTATAAGTATGTTTTTAAAGGTTTTTTCCGTTTTTTGTGCATTTTAGGGGATTTTACACACTTTTACTTTCCTGTTTTTCATTTAAAAATTTCTTTTTTTGTCAAAAAGCAATCACAACAAAAAGATAATGTATTATGTAAAGAAATCTGAATGTTTAAGATTGTTATTAAGCTGAAAATTGATTTTACTACAATTTCTAAATAGTGAATAATATTACAAACATAAAAATTGAAACCTTAAAAAATCCTTACGTGATACAAGAAAATAAAGGCTATTTTTGAAATCAGCGCCTCAAAATACACTAGAAACACATTTTCTTGGTCTTGTTTTTTTTAATTACCCCGATTTCGCAGGCCTGTGTTATCATTTGGTGAGAGATACAGTTAGAGATATTCCGTAATTACCAAATAACAATCCTAAACCCAGTAAAAAAGCTGCAAAAAACTACAATGTTCCAGAAAACGTAGATTAAAATATTTCATCTTAATTACAACATTCTCAACATTATCAATTTTTTAATTATGTGACTGTAATGGAAGGACATATCACTATTTTAACCGATAAATAGCAATAAACTGAAGGAACTGTGAAGAAAATCGCTGTCGCTTAAGATTTTAAAAGTAACACTAAAAGATTAAATCTATTACACACCTAAGTAAGTTAAGGTATACATGGAAGAACTTGTACATGATTTCTTTCATTATTAAATTTTACACACCTAATTCACCACAATAGATATTCAACAGCGAAAAAAGAATATTTAAATATTGTTAACAATTCTAGAACCTCTCGTAGGAGTAATGAGTTGGGATATAATTGTCTAGCTGGAATGCGCCAAGGGTAGAAAGTTGGTAATGAAAAATAAGATTAATTTAGCTAAACTGCTGTGCAGAAAATAATAAGAGATAATTAGATGCAATAATTTGTATAAAAACTTTAACTTATTATTTTAAGTTGTGGGTTAAATATTAAATACACGGATTTTTTATAAGTTCTTGCGCTAAAATTCTACAGTTATGCTGGTATTTCATTCTATACTCTGGTAAAATTTCCATAATGAAGCTACCCAAATTAAAACTTGCTCAAATTTTTTTATTCCTTTCCAGAATAGACTCCGACTTAACAGAATTAGCACCATTACCCTAAGATTAAGATTGATGAGTGAAAGGTGGTAAAAAAATGTTGTATTTTTACCGAATAAAAAATAAATTTAATTTTTCTGAAACTTCACCGATGACAATTGAAATTAATGCTAACGGAAATTTATAAGAAAAATAAGGGAAATTAAAGCTACGAATATAAATACCAGACATATTTTCCAGAATAAAAAGCAGATATATTAACAGACCTCAACTTACCCTTGCGATTGTTTTAAATAGTTAATTAATGTTAATTAATTTAATATTATTACCGTTGCTTTACAAGATATATCTAACCCAAGGAAATTTCAAGGCTATTAATCATTCGTTGACTTTCTTCCTAACAGATTATTTCCGTAATATTAAATAAACTTGCTCTTATACAGATGGATATTTATTTAATCGATTAACTGAGTACGTAAGAGAACTAACTTACGTTGAAAAGAAGAACAATATTCCAACTCTATTAAAACTAATTTAATTACACAAATATAATGATGAATATGAAAGAAATTCATGAACAGATTTATTAATAGAATCGTCCAAGAAAAGAATTATTTTATCCATGGTTACATTTAAAACGAGTTATCCAGCAGAAGGGAAAACTGAAATCAGAGTAAGGAATATGCAACTTAAATTATAGAAAAAATAAATACATAAATTTGATATTTGCAAGCTCAACTTTGCGGAAATGTGCCACATTATGACAGTAAATAGCCTTTTTATCTCTAAAGGAAAATATTTTTACTCTCCACTATTTTCGCCTTCAAGTAAAACATCTTAAGGCGTGAAAGATACATACTTCTAGACGTTAACAGTCGTTAATAAGACTTATACTTATTAAAATATAAATATCATATCTCTTGCTGCACTGTGGAATAAATACTCTGCATTGTAAAGATACTGCATACATTTACATTTAAACCCTGCTTTCCAGTAGTGGCGCGTGGCATAGGGTGTAAAACACCGAAATCCCTATCTAACCTAGAGAGCTATTAGTTTCTCTAATACTTCGTGGGAAAAATGACTAAAAGTACCTGTATGTTTTCTCCCGAAGATCGCATAAGGTATAACTGGAATAGCAACATCAGTTATCTCCTCCCCTAAATCGGTAGTAATAAAACTATCAAAAAGCTTCCGTCGATATTCAACTCTTCTATCACTAAGAGAGTTCCATCCGAGGGATTCTATCATAGCCGAAACACTGCTATCAAATCTGAAACCTCCCTTGACGAGCCTTGCTGCTCATTTTTGAGCCATCTCATGATCGGAAATTAATCCTACTCCGTGTTGATCCAAAATAGCACAGCAATACTCAAGTAAAGGTCGAATAAGAGAAAAATACGCTATTTATTTTACTCTCGAAAAACATCCCCTAAAAATTCTACTGGCTAACCTATGCATCCCATTCGCCTTTCCTATCACGCTTCAAATATGCTCTCTGAAGGAAAAATTACTTCTGAGCGTAATTTCTAGGTATTTGTGATGCATCACGAGCTCCAAAGGATTTTTAAATTGATCATAAATGGAAATTAAGTGAAAGGGTGAATTTTTAGTTTTATAATGACGATTGCCAATGTCAATAAAAAATGACAAAACTGTGGAGATTTCTTAAAAATAATAAATTGTTTCGACGCATACAAAGAATTCTGGATGCATCCCTCGTTTTGATTAATTCAATGATGCTTTTAGATATACGATATATTGATAGCTTCGTAGAAAATCAGGAGAACAGGAAACAGTAAAAATCAAGATGCTCGAAAATCAAAATGAGTGAGAGAATCTGAGAATACCATATATTGATTCATTCAATTATGCTTATAGATATATATTGATAGCTTCGGAGAAAAACAGAAAAAGAAGGTTAACAGTAAGAAACAAGACACTCGAAAATCAAAATGAGTGAGAAATTCTGAGAATATTTTCAGAACAATCTTTCAATTTCTGAGAACAATTGAGATCGATCCTCCACTCGAAGCATTCCTGAGCCACTTTATCCACCAGCATCAATCAAGAAAGATCCGAAATATAAAAGACAGCTTCGAGAACGTTTCAACAGCAACCCAAATACTCATCCTCATGGAAAACATTTCTCGCGAAAGCCTCAGCGAGGACCGCTCCTCCTCTCCCATAATTCCAGTGATTTAAAAAGTTCAAGTCGCGCAGATTCCGAAAAAGGGAGTTTTATCAACTCTCCGCTTTGCTTCATTTTTTCCTATCGCCCACCTCATATCCTCCCATCACAAAGACCGCTCCTTTCCAGCGATCAAAACACTTCTCTGTCCCATCCCCGTTCGCCCCTATCCCTCCCCCACCGTATCTCCTCTTTCTTAACTTCGGCCTCCCTGCAGATGAAAGACTTGGGTCTCAAAAGGGAAAAGCCTCGGAACAGGGTCTCTTGTACGAGATATGGTGGGGAGAATCGTGAGATAGAGAGCCGTGAGGTCACGAGGTCATGCACGATGACGTTTTTTTTCTCTCTGATGTGTCTTCAACCATTTTCGAGAGAAGAGACTGTTTAAGCTATTAGTTAACCTATTACTTTTCCTCCATCCGCATCCAGCTGCCTATGTCAACTCACAATTCTTTCCGACATTGAAATACGTTCCCAAACAGTTATTCCCGACGATAAAGGGATTTAAACTATTATTTGATGGATATAGATTACTTTGAAGCCACGACGTAGCTCTATTAATCAGAATTTCATCCGAATATAAAACAATGCGCTTACCAACTAAGTAGACCACGATACCTAAATGCCCACATATCGTTTAATGACAGTCACCAAATGTTCACATACATTCAAAGACGTAATTAAATTACACGGCTTTCAATTATTTCTAAATTTGTGCAAAATCTTTGTTTAGCATTAGTAAAATCTTGTGCAGTTTTAAAATTCTAAATTAATTATTACGAAATAGTACACTTTTAAAAAGCGTTGATTTCTATTTAATCGCAAATTCATTCAGTATCAGAGCGTTAATTTGTAACGCTAATTCTTTGCATTAACCCATGTGTGTGATTGTAATTAAAATGATACAGCATGAATTGAAGGCTGAACTAGTATACGATTACATTCAACCTTACATAGAAAAGTGATAAATAAATCAATGTGGCTATTGGTAACATTTAGAGGCATGGTTAGAGAAGATCGATTTTCATTGTATAAAACACTAAATATATTTGGAACAGAAATGCTAATCGATCTTTTCTTTCTGTTACTTTCTAACTAGACTAGACGAAAATCCTTTCAAAATTTGCATCTAAGTGTATCTCTCTTAGCTCAAAGTTAAAAGATTTGAAATTCAAGTTAATTCCTCATTAATTTTAATACTTATAAAAATCAATGCAAGAAGTCGTAACTTTGTGGAAATCCGTCAAATTATAAAGTAACTTAGAAATTTTCACAGTAAATTAAACCACTTTTACTTTGGAAACATATAAGTTGCTTTCTTTATTTAATACTTAAATTTTAAGTTATAATTAATATAGTTAAGTTACTTAAACAAGTTTTTAAGAGAATTATTATCAAAGGCAATTAATTTGAAGAAGTCTGTTAAAGTACTTCAGAAAATGTCCTCTTCAACGTCCTTACTTCTGATTAAATACAAGAAAAGCGTAGATCATGCGGTTATTATCTGGAATATTATTAAATATTATCACTCCATAAATATGCCTGATTATTACATCTGATGGTACCGTACAAGATTAAACCACTAAATTTTGTAATGAAATCTATTGCCTTGTTAATTAAGCTGAATCTATATTCAATCGGTGGACTTCAACATGCTGTGCGCATATCTGAGCGATTTAAAGGTCGATAACCGCCTACATTTTATATTCAACGTAAAACTAGGACGCAAGGGTCAATAAATAGGAGTAATAATGCTCGAGTAACGGCAGATACTTGAAATTTAAACCACCTCACCAAAATATCAATCATTACTTGCTATAATATTTTCGGAACGCACAGACCATCAGTTTAAATGTGGCCGTATACAAAAATAAATTCGAGTATTGGTATAATTATATGAGTAATAATTTTTATATAGGCTTCTGAACAGATGATACACAATTACTTTATGTTTGAATTCGAATCTGCGACTGTTTTTTTATTAGATAGCTGCAATCAGACTAAATCGCGGAAAAAATCAACAGAATCTTTACATAGAAGATGGTATGGCAACATCCATCAGTAGCAAATAAGACGTGATGCGTATCGCTGCTTTCCAACATTTATAATACCTTCAGAGGAGTCTCCGCCCATCGATTTCACATCAAATAAACCTTTAATTGGAACACTGTTTGCTTCCGTCGAAGTTTCATTAAAGGAGCTCTTTGGTTCCCCGCAGTAGTTTATCTTCAGTTAATGGTGAAGGCTTCACTAAAGAGGAGGCTTTCCTGAACTGATCATCAATCTCGTATTACATGTTTTTCTTGGTATAACTACATCCATAACTACGATCGTAGCATAAATTTAATACAGTTTATTACAATATTTACCACGGTATTTAACTTAAGATTTATTAGGTTATTCATTGTACTTTTTACGCGGTAATGTTTTACTTCTTGATGATATTTCAAATAAATTATGAATATAATATCGAGTAATTGCATAAACGGGTCGATTCATATGGATTAGTCTGTTTCTAGAATGATTCACACGAAATTTCCTTCTCTTACCGTCTATTGCATGACAGGTATGATATAGGCTTATACCAGAGTATCGTGATTGTTAACGAAATTGAGAATTAATAAGTGGAAAACTTCAAATACAAACATGAAATCAATAGAGTAACTATTCAAACAATTCGTAGTGGTATATGTAGGTATAAAACAATATTCAATCTTTGAAACAAAAACTGAAGGATTCACCAATGAGTAGTTCACCAAGATCTTACATAGATACCCTAAAGATGTAGTAGGGGAGTGGAGTGTTGTGGAGTTTATGTAGACATAGAACATAGATATATATTCAACATTATGCTTTTATGAAATAATAATTTCGTTTTAATCGAAGTATAAAAAGAGTTTGAAAAGTCGGGAATTGAGCCCGGATATTAACTTTAACCCTCAAGCTTTCTCGCAGAGCAATTTTGTTTCAAATTATCGTCCAAAATTTTTATTGAATATCGAGTAAAACGTTCTTAAAGCCCTTAAAAGTGAGCTAGTCCGTTTTACTATTCCAATGCTAAAATATACATTAGGACATTTATATTAGGACATTACTTTCTTGGCGATTGAATTCTGTACCTTAGATGTCTACCAATTTCATACATCGCTAATTATTCCTGTATTCGATCCTCCTCATCGTAGTTTAACAATAATATAAATTGAAAAATATTTACAGAGATGCCAATCCCTTTATACTAGTTCTTTTAATCAATCAATTCTGATAAAGTAGCATATAAATTAAAAATAAACTTCAACGAGTGTCCGATATCTGAGTAGCTTCTAATTGACTCCCCCAAGAGAGCCCCCCATGGACCCTAAAATTCTAGGAATTGAGTAACTAAGCATTTCTATGCTGATATAATAACAGTCTTTTTCCCATTCCTGGAATCATAAATGGAGAAATAGCTTCCAAAGAGGGATTTGATGCGCTAGCTGCTCCGTAAAAACATTTGAATCAAGTAGTTCAAGTGGTAGTGAAATCACAGGAATGCCAAATGTATTTCCCGCCCAATGAGAGATGATGGTGAAACTCACTTTCGGGCATTTAATGGCTTACTTCTCGTAAACCACGGTCAGTAATTTTGATTGAAAGTCCTAAAACATCGGCGGCATCGTAACTTAAAGGTAGCTAATTTTTTAGGACATTTTCTTAATTCATCATATTTTTTTAAAGAGTCGTAAAAGGTTTGTGAATACTAGGAGCTTGATTTTTACATTTATGGTCCTGCGAAGCTCGGAATTCGATTTACGAAACTAGCCTCAATCTAAACCTAATAAAAAAGGAGCAAGAATTATATCAAATATGAGCGTGGAATGAGATGAGTGATCGAGATTTGAGGACTAATTTATCTAATGAAAGAGACAATGGATGATTTGGAATGAATGAAAGTAAAAGCTATTTGAAAAGTATACAACATATTCAAATATGAAAAAAGGAGTATTACTCTTTCTTTTTCGTTATAAGTATGTACGTTGTCCTATCTCATTTGTTGTTAAGATGGACTTCTACAACTTCAAGGCCGCTTCGGGTGAATTTATTCAACGTAATTTAGTGCTGGCATTTTGAAATAAATAATTTACGTACTTTGTCTAAATATATGTAATACTGTGCCTGTAAACAAAGTATTATCCAATTTCCAACGCAATTTTCTATTAATTTCAATTGTTAATTCGTTTCAATTTAAAAACCTGATCGATTTAAATCACTAGACCATTATATTAATATCCATTTGGAGTGGTTTCCAGATATCACAAATTTAGTTTCTTTTTCCAAATTCCAAAGTTGATCAATGTAAGAAAAAGGGACAATTAGTTTAAAAAAATTGGAAAATATATTTATTTGGGGTATATTATTGTGAGTTTATTATATTCTTGTATTGAGATAGCCACCATGTTGGAATATTACATCCTTTTATGTATATTTGATGACAATTAGGAAAGAGGCATAATAATAATTCCTTTACGATAACTTCCAATCAAATTTGCTTTACACCTCCCTCGTGCGGTAAATCAATGCAGGAAGGAATTCCCTAATATTTTTCCCCGAATTGAAATTTTCGGCGCTTGATTTTTTCTACCCAGTTTTATAACGTGGAGGCCTTCATTTCCATATGGCCGATTCCTTGGAACAATTAATCACTCGGACGTCGAACGGAAGCTCCGTTGGAATGGCGGTTATCTGGCTCCGGATGCGACCAATTTTCATCTGCTGATAGCAGAGGAAGGGAGCCAATTGGATTTTTTTTAATACCCTGCTGTATGCGCACAGAGTCACTGATACCTGGAACAATCTACCGGGGAATTTCGGAAAAAGCTATTCGCGAAAATGTTTGTGGGCGACCCTAGTTCAGGGCTGACTTCATTGTCAAATATCAAGGGTAACAAGGGAAAGAAGACACTGCAAAAAACACGAACAAATGCAAACTTAAGTTAAAAGAAACGTCACTCCATTGCAGCGGAAGTTTCCGACGGTGCTTATATTCCTATTAATTAGTTCTCTTTGAAATTTGAAAAAATGAATTAAAATTATATTTTTTTAATTGTCTGCACGAAATTTCTTCGGGCTTAATGTGCGTAATGTTATGCGAAAACACAGCTGTTACAGAAATGGACACTCCAAAGCAGCGAACACCGGAGTCTAATTTCCGTTTTTTTATTCTTTGCGCGTCAGTTGGGGAGCTATGAAATTATAAAGGAGAACATCTGCAAAGAGTGACCAGTAAAACGACGTATCATTTACAAAAATACGTGTTCATCAAAGGGGTGATTTCTGGAAATAATTCTGAAAATTTTGAATCTATCTCGTTATATATTCTCCATACTTACGTATATTAATAGGTATAAAAATATTAAACTCATCTCCATCCAAATTTAAATGCATAAATAGAATACTGTCTAAAGTACTTCTAATACAAGTGAGATTCATAATTCAACAACGCATAGACAATTCTTCACGTTGGAGTATTTTATTCTCGAGAACAAAAATGCGTATTACGCATTTTTTGTTCTCGAGAAGTAAAACTCTCTTCACAAAACAATTACTGAAATAATTGGTATATAGAGGGCATTATGTACTTAGAATATTTAGTCACAATTTTAAGTAAATGAAATGTGAAATAAAAAGGGATACAGAAACCTATATCGTGTGAAATGAAATGTAAATCTAGAAACACATTTTAAGTTTTAATACCAGTCAGGTTTTTACAAAAGCAATCAATCTACTCTGCAAGATAAAATTAAGCTTGGAATAATTAAAAAAGAAAATATTTCACAAGTCAAGCATGCTAAGCAACTTAAAGAAACATCAATATCTTAATGTTAGTTTCATGATGTTTTAAAATCCTAATCCATTGCCATAGACAACTTAATTTTTGCAAAATACAGTAATTAATTTTCATCAACGAGAACTTTCCGCGATATTAAAAAATTACATTCTAAATATTTCGTATTAGCCTAAATTAAACATTTTACTAATCTCAATAGTTACTCTACAGTAACGAATTGAAATGTGCGAATTTTCAGCCCTTGGGAATAACAATTTTCTCCTCACGAGACATTTGGAGAGATAGCCATTTTATTTATTTATTTATATATTTATTTATTTATTCAACTGGATGTACCCTTTTTTTACAAAAAAATGTCACAGCACAGTATCACATAGCAGAATTTAAAAGTATAAAATAAACAAAAGGATTTCATAAGTCTAAAATATCATAAATATGGAAATTAAAATCACAAATTATTCGACTTTAAGCATGAATATCACATAAGCACATTAAGCATAAATACACAATAAGCATAAAATCATTATAAATAATAAGATTTACATATAGGATGTCACAAATAATAAACATAAACAGCATTTGCGAAGAGAATAATTATTAAAAGCTTTTATGAAAGATAAAGGAAACAGAATACCAAATAAATTTTCACATATATGATATAAAATCTAAAAAATACATATGAATGATACAATAGCATACTTTATGTATTGTTTACAGTGAGTGATTAATAATTCTTTTTAAAATTATGTTTAGTATTAAATGGGGCTTAAATTTTTAATTATTGGTAAACTAACGTCGAATATGTTTATATTTTTAAGGTGAGTATTTGCTAATCTAAGGCTATTATGTTATTCATACTTTTAGTATGCCTGGTAATGAATCCTAACATCCTCAAGGCTTTATTTCCAACAAAGTGAAAAAGGGCATTAGAATTGAGGGATGAATCTATTAGCACACCAAGATCTTGGATTATTAATTCCCTAGCAAGTGTGTTGCCACTTATGCTGTATGGGTAATTTGTTGGCTTATTTGATTTTGTAAAGGATACAACTTTGCATTTGTTGGCATTTAAGAACAGGAGATTATTTGGGCACCATGTCTGTAATTCTATTTAGCTATTTTGCAAGGCAACAAAGTCCATTCCACTATTTATTTCTTTAAAGATTTTTAAATCATCAGCAAAGAAAAGTACATTAACATTTGTAATATTGAAAGTTTAGTCATTTACAAATAAATTGAATAAAAGTGAACAAAGGTGAGATCCTTGTAGAACCCCTGGTGTGGAGTGAAAAGGGAGAGAAATATGTTTTTTTACTTTTACTGCTTGTTCCCTATCAGTTAAGTACCTTAATAACCAATCTAGAAATTTTCCTCTGACTCCAATGATTTGTAGTTTCTTGACCAGTAAACAGTGGTTAACATTATCGAATGCCTTTTCAAAGTCAGTATAGACCGATTCAAACTGATTATTATTTTTAAATGACTTGTAAATCTGTTCAGTGTAGACCATTAAGTTGGTGGTAGTAGATTTTTCTCGACAAAAACCATGCTGTTGTGAACAAATAATACCATTCATTTGTGGTGATATTAAGTATTAAGTAAACAAGTTTTTCAAATAACTTGGCTAAAGAGGACTGTATGACAATTGGTCTGTAATTTTTAATGTTCGATTTTTCACCTTTATTAAAAATTAGTACTCCACTTTCTTGTTAAACTATCTTTGAGGCGAATGAAGTCGAGCTTTCCGAAAAAAATGAAAGAAATCAACAAAAATGTTTTGGGGTCAAAACGAAGGCTGCAGTACTATATCTTTAAATTCCTCGAATACAGAGATTCTGAATGAACTGTAGCTTCCTTTCGTTACATTAAGTTGCTCAACTTCAAGTTTATCATTACTAAATTCTTTAAATTTGGCACTTACTTTGTGTTCAACATAGTTCATAACATGCTCTAGGGTAGTGTTTGCATGAAAGTTCCAGGAATGTATATGCACTTTTTGTGGAACACCCTTTAATGAAATGTTATCACCTGATCCTGCACAGCCTACTATAGGAGGGCTTCCTCTTCTTTGTCTACGCACGGGAACGAAGTCGTCATCTTCCTTCGGCAGCTGGTTCCTCGGCAAAGAGACTGTTTCTCGGATTTAGCAAATGCGGTGACTTGCTCCTTCTTCCTGATTCCATCATTCACTGCTGTGGAATATGTTTTAGGCGTCTTATTCTGTTCTTTCACTAGCGACACTACCGGGAATTCTGCTAGTCCGGTTTGATCATTTACAATGCACTCGGTTCCAGACATGGCAGGCACAATTTTCGTTTCTCTCACTGAATGTCGGTCCGCTTTCAACGATTGTATCTCCATACTCTGTTTTTTCATAATATCCATACAATCTAGTAGTTAAGTATGGAGGTCTCTCACAGTGTTGAGAAGAAGATCTTGCTTTTCCTCTAACCTTAGCAAGGAGTCACATGGCGGGTGAATGCAAGATTTGCATTTAAAATGAAGATTAGCACTTCCATTGCTGCATTGGTGACTGATCTTGATATTCCAACACAATTTGAATAATATATTGACTTAAAAACTAAGTCACACGCAATAAAAACTTGATTTTCCTAAATATTTTCTGGGCAGGGTGAGCAAAGCAACGTCTTGTCCGCCATCTTGTGCGCCATTTTGAGATTTGAGTAAACCGACAAAACGTCGAGCAACTACAAATCAAATAGGATTTCCATTACAATAACAAAAACGGGCGGGCTGCTGAACTACGAGGAAATTACTGCAAAGACTTCCCTTGACGTCGAAAAACGAAACTGATTACGGGAAACCCGTATTTACCCAATATTTTCGGAATGGAAATTAGAATCTTGATGAGTGGATTCAGGAGAAAGCTCTGAATGGCTAAACAAGGGAAAAGTGGAATGGAGAGAGAGAGACATTGGGAGGAGATAGAACTGGAGAGAGAGAGAGAGAGAAATATAGAAAGAGTAGTTACGAGGTCAAAGGTCGTAATCGATTGGGAGTTCCGGGGTTTTGCAGATAAAAATATTATCCGCTTTGATCAGAGTCTTGTTTCAAACGGTCTCAATCAGCTATAATTACCACTGCTGCGGCTTTTTAAATGAACGAGGGAAGGATCGGAAAAGAAAATGCACTGCTACTCGGTCCGCGCGTCGATTTTTATGATTTTAATGCAATCTCTTAAGTGCACATGTCAATTATTCACGTAAACGCGGGGTTCTTTTCTTCGTTTAATCATTCAAAGGCATGCAATTTTTTCAGCGTTCCGGGATTGGATGATTGAATGGAGGCGGCATGCATAGAACACTGTATAATTACCTAATGCGTGGAAACTCTGGAAGAATCCCTTGAAAGATCTCCGTAAACTCTGCGATCAAATTGTAATGAAACTTTGTTAAAATTAATGGACGAATACGTTTTAAATAAGTAATGGAAAGATTAAAATTGATTACTGTTATTTTTTGTGTATTTTACTCTTTGGTTATATATTTTTTATAGTTTACTACTTGCCCTTTTCTTTTTTATTGTCAATGCATGATTTGTATTTATGACCGTTATTATGTAACAGCAAAATTTCTCCTAGTGTATACCTATATGCAGATTCAATGTATCCATAATAATATGAAGAATTATTTTCACAGCCTTATAATAACTTATTTGTTAGACTGATGATACTTTTCAGTTACTGTTTTCCAACCGTAGAATCGGAGCTTTTGCTATGTTCATATTATGTAGCATCCTCATCGACGTGAAATTTACCTCCTGATTCCATAGCATTCTAGCTGAATTATAAGCCTAAATTCTTCCACTAACAGGCAGAAGAATAAAATTATTGATCATATATTTATTTTAGATGATTCTATTTAATACTGTTGTCTATGAAGTATAAAATTATTCTTTTGTTTCCAGTCATTTCTTTGTATTTCATTGAATTTAAGATTATTTTCACAAAATTCTACTTTGTTTTGGAGCTCAAATTGTACGTATCTCCTCATTTGCCGTTTTTTGCCTTCTTTAAAATATCCCATATAAATATTACTTAACAGGCAGAAATTCCAAGAGAAAGAGCTTTTTCATGGAAAAGTTTCATTAGATGTTTTCAAATGCATATGAAAACAAAAATATTTTTGCAAACTTCGCTGCCTAAATAAACATCCTCAATAAAATAAAATCCTCGATAAAATTCCTTTGGGTGCTGAACGTTGAATTCAAAATCAATCCTTTTATATTTACTTATTTTTAAATTCCTATTTCAATAGCGCATTTTGAGAACATAAAGACCGCATAAAAGAGTCTTATACCACGGGGGAAAATTCACGATGGAAAAATTCCTTCGAAATATTCCTAAGCCGCCTCCAATGAATAGATTTGTTAACGCATTTTTTCATACCATGAAGTTGAATTCATAAAGGCGGAAAACCCTCTCCGAAAATCAGCTCATTTCACGGCGCAGAATCCCAAATATTAAATTTTCCCGATCTCTCCCAAAAAATAAAGGTGCAGCCACTAAATCGAGGAGCCTTTTTTATTCGGCATTTCGCCCGCGAGAGAAACCCACCCAAAAAAAAATAGTCGAAATATGGATTGGTGACAAGAGGTCGGCCTCTCTAAGCCCCCAGAAATGAGGAGCAGACCTTCGGATGGATCCGTCAATGGTTTTTATCCGCAGGGGTGAGAAGCTGCGTGTCCGGAGGCGAGCTTACTCCGGGAAAGACCGCAAGGTGCCTCGTCGGATGAATATTGATGCAGAGCACGTGTGCCGAGTAGAGCTCAGCTGCTACACAACCTACGAATCTCTCGTGCGAGGAAAAACGTAAACTCGGATAAAAAGAAAGTCCGCAATTCTTGACCCGAAACCTCTCCTGAATTTTTCCTTCCGTTTAAGGGATTGGCATATTCTCATCTCTTACAGAATAAGAATAAATCCTCGGCTTAAGATAAATATACAGTTTCGTTATACATAAAAAGGAATGGTTTATGATATAAATACTTTGGGGCCGCGTTTTGCTCGCTCCCGGGAGCCAGATGCGAAATTTATGTCTAAATAAAAAGGAGAGGCGGCTGAAGGGAGTTCAGATTGAGCAAGGACGGGTGAAGGAGTGATACGGGGTTATCTCCTCTTAAATTATATATGGCATGGAAACGGTGTAACAGAAATGAAGAGAAGTAAAGGGAGGAGTATAAAAGAGAGAGAGAGATGATGAAGTCAATTATATAAAAGGAAAAAATGACGGATCCCGGAAAGTTTTACGTGCTTCTAACTTATTTAAATAAAAAAAAAGTAGTTAAGAAAAATCTTTTCTTATTAGGTCAACCACGTTTAAAACACGAAATAAGCTTACGGAAATATTTTTGATTTAATGATAAGTGAAAAAATAATTTTACTCTCGAAAATTATTCTCAAACTTGATGAACAAATTAGAGGGAAAATATGTTTTCTTTTCATTCCAAAAGTATTCCACTTTGTGAACTACCGTATGAACGTTACGCTGAACTGATGTTGCAGGCCTTTAGAGGTGCTGTCAAGAGAGCTAGAAAAGGGAAATTTTCAATGGAAATCGGGTCCATTATTGTAAGTGTTAAATATTGACTTGACTTGACTTGACTTGTTATTTATTTATATGCTGGGGTAGGTGAGGCGCAGTCGCCCCCTCTTCCCCTACCCCAGCAGCTCTCCAAGTTTTACAAGGATTCTTACAGTTGAGTCAAGTACAATAAATACATAAATAAATAAATAGGTAAATAAATAAATACATAAATATACAATAATAAAAGTATAAAATTGTAAATTAAAAAGTGAATAAAAGTTCTCGTAAAATACATATGAATGCAAGGTGAAAACAATATTAAAAACACCTTTGGATAAATAAGTAAATAAATGAATAAAAGTGCCATAAATGGTACATAAAAACAAGGTGAAAAATCTTAGGACTGTTAAAAAACACCTTGAGTTAAATGAGAAATAAACAGATAAAAAGTTGTGCATAAAAAACGAGGTGAAAAAATCTCCCCAATTAAAAAACACCTCGAAAAAGTTGAATAAAAACATATATAAAGGTGCTAGCAGTTTAAAAACAAGGTGAAAAACATTCCAAATGTAAAAAAATCCTTGATGTAAAAAAATAAATACAGTGGTAAAAGTGCCAAGCACGGTAAATAAAACAAGGTGAAAAAGGTCTCAACCGTTAAAAAAACACCTTGGAAAATTAAGTAAAACATACAAAAAAGTGTAAGTGGTTTAAAAACAAGGTGAAAACATCTTCACTGTTAAAAAACACCTTGAAAACAAACTTAAATAAAAAATAGATAAAAGTGCTGGATGTGTAAAAACAAGGTGACAAACATTTAACCTGTTAAAAACACCTTCAAAATAAATAAATAAATAACACAGTATAGTAATGAATATATAAAAAACAAGGTGAAAAAATCTTCACAGTTAAAAAACACCTTGAAAAATAAAAAAGAACATAAATGGGTACAGTGTGATCACTGTATGTAAAACAAGGTGAAAAAACAATAAACAATTGTTAAAAACACCTTGAGAAATAAATACAGTTAAAACGTATAAAAGGATCTCAACCGTTAAAACGTTGAAATAAATAAATAAATAGACAATGAAAAGTGGGATAAAAGAACTCTAACAGTTAAAAACCCAAAGAAATAAATAACACTAGACGATGAAAACACTGACGAAACAGACACACGCACACACACGAACTGTCACTATTAAAAATAAAGTTTCATCATCCTTTGTGCCATTCCACGACACGGGTGGCTGGGATGTAGGAGACAATTAGGTCCATAAATAGATAAATAAATAAATATATAAAAAGTCTCCCATCAGCATTGCTGCGCCGTGTACCGCCGGAGTAGGTGCTTCTCGACCGTCCCCCGGCTGAAACAGGCCCGCAGCTCCGGTGGGAGGGCGTTATGTTCGCGCGCGAACGTGGCGGCGAAAGACCCTGCCATCCTCGAGGATCGGGAGCGTGGCGCGAGATAAGAAGAGGACGCCCCCCTCGTCCCGACCGCATGCACCTCCCCGAAAAGACGGAGGCGCCGGAAGACGTGACGGGGCTCCCCGCTCCGTCGCACCCGTGCTCCGGCGGCGACGACGGCCAGCTTCAACCTCTCCCGCATCCTCAGCATACCCTCTCTCGCGTAGAAGGGGGTCATGTGGGCCCAGGGATCCGGTCTCAGGGCGTACCTGAGACAGGCGTTCTGGGCCACCTGGAGCCTGTCCATGTCGCCCGACGACAGATCGGTGCAGGCGATGAGTCCGTAGTCCAACAGGGGCTGCAACAGGGACTTCACCAGTTGGACTCGGGTCCTCTTCTTCGGGCGAAAGAGCATTCCCCTCAGACGCCGCAGGCCCCAGTGCACCCTGGATATCACCTGCGAAACCTGTCGTCCCCACGACAGATCGCTGGAGACGGTGACACCCAGGTACCTGAAGGAGTCCACGTATTCGAGGGGGGTTCCGCGCACCTCGACCTTGGAAAGGCCCGCCGCCAGGAACCTCCGCCTCGTCATCCTCCCCCCAACGATCGCAGCCACGCTCTTCCTCGGATTGACGCACAGTCCCATCCCATCGAGCCATTCGCACACCGACTTCACGCACTCGTTCATCCTAAGCACTCCCTCCTCGAGGGATGGGCCGTCCACGTCCAGGGCCAGGAGGATGTCGTCGGCGTACAGTGCCACCCTGCACCCCAACGGTAACCTGGACACTCCGTCCAAGAACAGGCTGAACAGGACCGGGGAGAGGCACGACCCCTGCGGAACCCCCACGGGAAAAGGCCTCCAGTCCGGTCGGGCCTCGCCGGCCACCCGCAACGCCGCCCTACGACCCCTCAAATAATCCCCCAGGAATGCCACCGCCTCCGGGCCGAAACGCATCCCCCTCAGGACGTCCAGAAGGAGGTGATGCCGCACGGAATCGTACGCCTTGGAGAGATCTAACCCCACGACCACGCAGAGCCGCCTCCCGTCCATGGCCTCTCTGATGGGGTCCAGCACCCCCACGAGGGCCAGCTCCGCTCCGTGGTGGGGTCGGAACGCCGACTGCGCCTCCCCCACCAACCCGTTGCGGTGTACGTGGTCCCTCAACTGCTTCTGGAGGATCCTCTCCAGGACCTTCCCCACGGCGTTCCCGACGGCGATCGGCCGGTAGTCCCGAACCTCCCGGGGTCGAGCGACCTTCGGGAGCGGGATCAAGAGGGAGTCCTTCCACTCCCCGGGAAAACACGCCTTGGAAAGGCACCCGTTGAAAGCGGCCGCGAGGGGACGCTTCAGCGCGGGCAGGAGCAAACGGAGGAACTGGGGGGCAACGCCGTCCGGACCCGGAGTCCGCGATTTCGCCTCCTTCACGGCCAGTGCGACGTCCTCCTCCGTGACGCGGGTGAAGGAGAACGCGGGGTAATCGTGTACGCTCGTAACGGGGGGATCCGTCACACCGCCGACGGGCAAGGCGGCGAAGAAGTCCATCAGTTCTCGGGCCGGGACGGCGAGGTCTTCGGCCGCCTTGCTCTTCGTACCCCCCTGGGCCCTGATCGTCCTCCAGAGATCGGAGGGTCCTCCTTCCGCCACCCTCGCGAAGAACCTACCCTTGGCGTTCCGCACGTCTTGTTTGGTGCGGTTTCGGGCGACCCTAAACCGCTCCCAGTCCTCTGGGTTTTTCGACCTCATGTACCTCCGGTACGACGCATCCCTCTCCTTCATGGCGGCCCGTATAGGCTCGTCCAGCCAGGGAGCGGGTGGTCTGCGGACCCTTCTGGTGCGCAGGGGTGCGTGGGCGTCGACGACCCGGAGTATCGTCTCCCTGATGATCTTGGCGTTCACGTTTGGGTCCCCCTCCTCACCCACGTCGTCCAGCCCCCTCAGTCCCGGATCGTCCAGGAGCGAGACGAGATCGACGCGCCGGAGGTCGCGGGACGAGACCGTCCTGACGGGCGCCCTGGGCACCTCGACGGCCAGCGTGCAACAAACGAGGTCGTGCCGAGAGATTCCCGGCACCGGCCTCTGGTGGTGTAGGACGACGTCCCTGGGCTCCCCCACCAGCACCAGGTCCAGCGTGTTGTCCGACGTCGCGGTGTGGTACGTCGGCCGACGGGAGACGACCGACAGTCCGTGGTCGCCCACCTCCCTCAGGAATGGGCGGGAGGTATGGTCGTTCTTGTTTATCGGGATGTTGAAGTCCCCGACCAAGATGGCCGGCGATCGTCCGACCGCGGCCGCGGAGAATCGGGCGACGACCAGCTGCGGCGACTTGGGCTTCGGGGGGCAATAGGCCACCCCGACCAGTGCCGACCGGCCGCCGATGGCGGCCTCCAGAAAGAGGAATTCCTCCCTCGCCGCTCGCGAGGCCGAGGACCGGTCCACCACCGATGCTCGGATGCCGTCCCGGACATAAATGGCGACGCCACCCCCCCCGCAATAGGTCCGGTCGTTCCTGAAAAGTTGGTATCCGGGAAGGCGGTATGACGCATCGCTGTATGGGGGTCTCAGGTGCGTTTCGGAGACCGCCACGACGTGGGCAGCCCCCCCCCGCACGGTCTCCACGAAGTCCCCCCAGTGGGCCCTGAGCGACTCGGCATTCAGGTGCCAGACGGTCAGGCGTTCCGTCGCTCGTCCCGCCATTAGGAGAGGAGCTCCTCCTCCAGGCGGGTCATCAGGGTCGCGTACCTCTTCCCGATCTTTCCCTGGCGCGCCTTTCCGGACATCTCTTCGTACTGACCCCGGAGCCTCACCAGGAAAGCCCGCGGGTCGACCCCGATGGATCGGAGGAATGGGACCCCCTCGGCGTGCCTACGCACGTCCCGGACGGCCTGCCGGAAAAGCTGGCTCGGAATTTCTCCTACGGCGTTCGCCCCGGGTTCGATGGACGTCCCGGTCGTCGCGCCGGAGTCGTCGGAGGCGACCGACGATGCTTCCTCGGCGTCGGACTCCGCGGCCGCCTCGCGCGCTCCCGCCCCAGCCGCCTTTTTCTTACCCCCCTGTCGGGGCGGCGAACCCCGAGACCTCTTCAGGTTTCTTAAGGGCAGAGCCTCCCAGGCCATTTCAAGTACCTCCCCTTCCCCGGTCTCCCCCCCGTCGGCGGGATTGACCACCGCCCCGGTATCCCCACCGTTCGACGGTCCCGAGACGTCGGCCGGGGGATCGCAGGTCCCCGTGCTCGCGCCAGTGTTGGTGGGTGCGGCGAGGTTTGTCGTGGTGTCGCTTTCGGCCGTCGATGGGGGGATTATTGGCGCATCGGTCTGGGCAGGCTTCGTCGGGGTAGCCTCGGCGGGAGTAGAACTCTCGGGGGTTTCAGTATCCCTCTGGTCTTTTCCCCCCTCCCCAGGGGGCGTCGCCTTGGGGGCCACCGTGCACCTGGCCTCGTGGTGCCCCCTCCTGCTGCACTTTGCACATGTGTGATCGTCTAAGTTAAGGAATACCGTGTGCGTGGTCCCCGCGTGGACTACGGGAATGGCGACGGGGAGGGTCGCCAGATTCTCTACGACGACGTGCGCCACCCGTCTGAAGCCCAGCACGTGGGCGAACCTCGGGTTCGGACAGGCGGCCCTGCACGCATTGACCGTCCCGATTACCCGACCGAATTTCCCCATGTGCTCCGCCAGGGTTTTTGCGGGGATGTCCGGGATCGCATTCGACAGGAAGATCCTCGTCGCCCCGAGGACGTACCTCCTGAACTTGATATTCACCCCGTGCTGGAGGACCGGGGGTGCGGCCACTACCCGTTCGGCGAGTTCGCTTGAACGTAGGTAGATACACATCCTATTGAGGCTTATCCGAGCGGCATGCGTGATATCCCGGTCGTCGACCGACCGGGCGACCGCCAAGAGGTCCAGGGTGAGGCCGGGCATTGCCTCGGCCACCACCGCCGTCCTCTTGTCGGGCCCCGCAACGGCGCCCGCCTTGTTGTTTGCCTCCGCGGAGGAGGGGGGTTTTTGCGCCATGGAGGCGTATGATGGGCCGTCGGTGGGCCCACCGTTGGCGGTGTTCATTCCCCCTTGGTCCGTGGCCTTCACGCCAAGGACCTGGGCGGGAGTGGAGGTGTGCACAAGTGCGGTGGTGTTAGATGTGGGAGTGGTGATGAGTGAGGGGGTGATGGTGTGGGTGGTGGGGATGAGGGCGACCGAAGCCGCCTCATCGGAGGTGTTGCCCTCGGCTTTTCCCGGATCAGCGGGAAGGGGCCGAGGACCCTTGGTGGGTTTGGATGCCTTGACGGCATCCGTCACACCCGCCCCGTCCGCCATGGTCGGGGGAGTGAAACTGTGGTTCTGCACTCTCCGTGCAGTCCCACTCGCTCCCGCCCTTTCGGGCGGTGCCAGCCCCTAGGCGAGGAAAGATTTTTCCTCGCGGGTGGAGACGGCCGTGAGCGAGCTGAAAAACCACAGGGGAACCTGGAACCAAAATAAAACCCAACCCGACCCAACCCGAAAAACCACCCGACCCAACCCAGCCCTCCCCAACCCAGCCCAAAACCCTCCCAACCCAACCCAACCCAACCCAACCCGACCCACCCCAAACCAACCTACCTAGCAGTGTAAAAACAGAAAGAAATAAAGGCTTACCTCAAGCCACCGGACGTGAACTTAACGTCCGGAAAAGGAAACAAAAACAAAGGAAAAACAAAAAGAAAAGAAGAAGAATTGGCTTGCCCTAAGCCACGGGACGAAACTTCTTCGTCCAAACGAAAACGAAAACAAAAAATCGCGATCTCAAATTCGCGATCGCGAAGAGACGCTCGGGGGGTGAAGTCGCCTAAAGAGAGCGCTTGGGGGAAGGGGGCGCCCGATTTCTCACGGGGCGACCTTCAACGAGAGAACAAAGTCGCGCACCGGCCTGCGCAAGGAGGAAGGGGGAGGGAAAACCCCTCTGGCGCCGGCCCGTCTCCCGTGCTGTCACTCGCGAAGACAATTGCCACTCGCGGGTGAATCACGAAAACGTGGCCGTTACAAATGTTTAAATAACTCCGCTGTCCGCAGTCCGATTTCAACGACGACAACACCCAAAGACGCAAAAACACTCGGCCCACACAACAGCACTTCGAAGCACACAAAAACACTCAAAACTCCCGACTTTCTCGTAACAGGATCGGAGCTGCTCAAAGACACGTCCGCTCGCAGTGAGAGAGAGAGAGAGAGAGAGCGTAAGTGTTAAATATTGAAAGAAAGTTTATGAATATAGGCAAAATACTTCACCCCGTTTCGATAATGATTACTTCAGAAACGATAGAAGAGCTTAGAAGATAACTGTACTAAAAATATCTTTTTGGTATAATAAGTGAAAACTCATACTACCTATAGGCAAAATAAATAATAGTTAGAAATATCCTAGAGTTAAGAAATAAAAACGAGTATGGCTTGCAATCAACCAAAGCACCTCCATGTAAAAATAGAACAAAGCTACTGTTTTCTTTAAATCGTATAAGAATGAAGATTCAAAGTTATATTTCTTTATTCAGGTAAATAATTCCAGCAGATCCTGAAACATGGAGTGATGTGGCTCTAATTAAATGAATCGTACAATGCCAGAACTCATGCAAGACTTGGATACCATCACGCTCCGTAATCACCAAACACTTATTGATTATAATTATATGAATAAAATACGAAAGGTTGTAGGAATTGTAGGATATTAAATATATAAGTTAAGTTATCTAAGCAGGGTTAAATAATAAAATGCAATTCCATTAAGGTTTTTAGTAAAAGTATATAAAAGAAAAGCTAAAATGTGTGGATTTTTTAATGACAGGAAGAAATTTTGCTCCCGGAAGGAGAAAGAAGTGGAGCAATTTCGAGATGACGTTGAACTGGCTGATGAGCCAAGGAAAATATATTACAATGGCATATCACCGTCTTGGACTTAAAATCTTTAAGGAAAAGGAACAATTCATGTTCAGTCTCGGGTATAGTATAGGCTAGTTACTTAAGAATGTTCACTTAAAGACTAGGTGTGTATTATTTTCTAAACTAAACCCTCCTCAATGCTTTAAATTCTAAGTGCATAATATAATAAAAAAATCAATATGGATTTCGCTGGTCCACAGATTGAGTTAAGAAATATTTTAGAACGTCCGCATGTGCATTCCAAATTCTGATAATATATCAAGGATTCTTTCATCTACTAACTTATAACAAATATCAATCTATAATTAAAACTTTGAAAGTGGAAAATTGCAAAGTAGATTTTTCATTTCAAAATGATTACGAATTAATTTTTTAACAAATTCATTCTAGTAGTGTTATTTTTTTATGAGAACCAATGGAAGTTACTTCCTACTTCAATTTAGTATTCCTCAATTTCCACGAACGGCAGGTATCTAAAATATTTTTCTCCGCATTTTTAACTTTATCAGTTTTCCAACATTTCAAATGATTGGGCATTCCTTTAGTCGGTCAGTTAAGATAACCAAGGGATAGATAAATAGCACGTTTAAAGCCCGTTTCACATGGACGCGGACTGTCCGCGCTCCGCTCTACGCGCGTGGGGCGCGGAGAGCGGTCGCCGCTTTTCACATGGACGCGGACGAAAACCGTCCGCGGCATTCCCCGTGTATTTCTCCCGTAAGAAGGATGGCCCATGTTGCCATTTACAAATATTTACAAATCGGTAGATAATATAATCATTTATGGTGTAAATATAAAGGATGAATACATGGTGTAAAAGGTTTTTTTCACATTAGTTAAAATAACATTAATAAAAAATATTTTCTTACATTTCCGCCTGGAAACGCTATTTTCCGACATTATCTTAATAACGCTGTTGTAAACATGGCGTTGCTTTAATTGGCACCAAATTTACACAGAAAGTATTCCGGAGTTAACTTTCCATAATAGTAAACATTAATTTACGGTATACCTAATCTGAATACTTTTATAACACAAAAAGTACAGTTTGATCCTAAAATTTCGAATTATGCATTCCAAAAAGCGATCAGCGGCGAAGTCTCGTACCGTAATAGATACCCCAATACATGATGCGTATGAAATTTAAAGAAATTTATGAGGTAGTTTTTGGTGAAGGACGGAATACTTTGTCTTATTTCTAAAGGGAGTTATGAATTTTTTAATATGATGGTTTTTCCCGCGCGCCAGATTTCCGCTATCTTACCCTTGATTGCGCTGGCTACGATGAGCGTATTGCAGAAGCAAATCGCTCCGCAAAGTATAGAATTATTGTGAAAGCACTGAACATTTACTTTTTACTGTTGAAATACGTTTGCACTAAAATTTGGATATCACGAATACTTATAGAAAATTTAACAGCACTTACACTAATTTAATCTCTTATCCACGAAGAAGCACTGTTTGGCCTACGATTTCCTTCAAATGTTTCCCATCTTGCTGAGTGTTCCTCAGGCCCTGTTATTTTTCTGCTGCCTTTTTGATTGTTATTTTTCGACTAATGAATTCATCTAACGCTTTTTTAAAAATATTTTCATCGTACCTTTGATATGATTTACGACGATTTCGTGCGGTCTGAAGTGAGAAGAAAAGTGCACCAGTTTTTTTTTTGAGAAGGTTCCTCCAACTCTGAAAACAATATTAAATACTGTGAACATGGACAATGATTTGCCGAATTTTAAAAGAACTACTTTATATCGCTTGCTAACAGACATCGGTTTTGTATATGAATGAAAGGGCAGGTATAGCTTGTTAATTGAGAGAGTTAATGACATCATCCGTTGTCGCCATGACTTTCTGACGCAACCACAAAAATATAGAAGGGATCAAACAACAAATCTTTATACTGACAAGACTTGGGTAAATGTTGGTCAAACCTTGAGTAAGGCTTGGCGTGATAAACAAATCAAAACCCCACTCGACGCTTTTCTCTCTGGGTTAAGCACTGGATTAAAGGCCCCCACATCTCGAGGATGTCGTTATGCCATCATACACGCTGATACGGAAAATGGTTTCATCGAGGGTGCCTTAAATTTTTTTTTGCAAGAAAAATACCATGGACGAACATGATGAAGTTGACGGGGATTGTTATGAAAACTGGTCCGAAAACTGCCTTCTCGCAAACATTCCTAGGGGCTCAGTAATTGTTTTGGACAATGCATCGTATCATTCCAGGAAATTAGAATATTTACCGACAGTCAGCTGGAAAAAAGATAATACAAAAGAGTGGCTGGCAAGTAAAAATATAAACCTTGACGCTGACAGTTTAAAAAGAGATTTACTATTTTCAGTCAATCGAATTCGGAAAGATTTTGAAAAGTTGAATGTAGATGAACCTGCGAAGTCGAAGGAATGCATTGCAATCAGCCTTATCATTGCGAGTTGAACCCGATTGAAAGAGTTTGGGCGCAGATCAAACATTACGTTGGGATGAAAAATACTTCATTCAAGAAGAAAGATGTGGAGCGGATCATTTTGGAGAGTTTCGGCAAGATCTCAGCTCAAAATTGGCAAAACCATGTAGAACATGTGATGAAAGTAGAAGAAGAAATATGGCACGCAGACAATTTGCAAGACGACGTAGATGAATTAATTATTCGTCTCTGATCGTCGCGGTCAGCAATAGCATCGGAAGATGAGCCACAGCCAAGTACATCGGGTTTCATGGAAGGGTTTGAATCACTTTCAGATTATTGACTGAAAAGGTTAGAAACACATCTCCCTTCAACATATTACTCTATTACAGGATAGATAATTAGTTTTAATTTGATTCCTATTCTGATGTTAACCGAGTAAAATACGTCCAGAAAGAGAGAGCGCCAAATTTGCTTCTTATTGTTTTTCACTCCAGAATCTAATGGTTTGTCTGATTATATTGTAATACATTTCAAACTAAAAAATCAATGAAAGAACTAACTAACTCTAAGAGCTTCCAGATATCCGTATTTTAAACATCTTACGGTAGCCAATTCGAATTCGGCGCGTTAATCCGATTGGCAGGGAGAGGAGGGTCGACGAAGCGTACGCTTGACAACATTGTTCTACTTTGACGAATCTGCTTGGTCCGCATCAGCCGTTCGCGTTCATGTGCAAGCACAAACCTGTCTCTGTGGCCCGTACGCGCGCGGACGATCCGCGGGGCGTAGGGGCCACGCGGATGGCTCCTCCGCGTGCGGACTGTCCGCACTCATGTGTAAGCTTCCATTAACGTCAATGGAACCTTATCCGCGCGCGTAGCGCGGAGCGCGGACCGTCCGCGTCCATGTGAAACGGGCCTAACTCTCCACAAAAAAATCTATAGGTACCTGCTTAAGCAAACTAGGACCTAGGTTAAACTTATTTTAAGGCTGCTGACTCTGAAACATTGCTTCCACGATGTATCGATTATTTTCCTTAAGCGAAATGCAGCCTATACTTCATACACTTGGAAGCGTCGATATCCTGACTGCTTTCCTTGCAACAGAATGCCGAAGAATCAAAAGATAATGAATTCAATAAAATCGGCTCCAATCGGGGGATTTTGAAAAGAGAGGATATTGAAAACGCATTAAGGTTGTAGAAGGCGTCACTCTAAGGCACGGCCATAAAAAAGTATCAAAATATATCAACCTATAAAGTCCTACGAATGCCTTTAGCGTTCATTTTATTTCCCTTTCCTGAGTGTACGCCTGGGTATTCTAGTCTAGACAACCAGTGGCACTTAAAAGCGTTAATGGTTCTTTCAACTGCAGGCGAGCTGAAACTCTCTCAGCAAAATTATATTAAGACAGGTTTCATTCCTGGTAAAAGATGAAATTTTGGTCAAAATACGATTAATATAATGAAAAAATATTAAAAATTATGGTGGGACTATGAAGGAATTCCATTAAATCAAATTTCATTTTTATTCCAAGAGGAAATATTAAAAAGTGACTATAAAATAGTACTTACTTAGTATACAATGAGCATTCAAAGAACCATCGGTGAAATAGCATCTGTTAAATGAAAATTTAAATTTAAAATACTCACACTATCCATCACCTTAATCGTAGATAAAACACACTCCAGCAAGTACTGTTATTTAGGACAAAATCGAAAAATATCGTAGTGCAAAGTTCAATCTACCGAAACAATCGAAGAGAAAATTAGATTTCGCTGTGCTAATTTTTCCATCGATTGTCCAAGCGAAACATTTACATATATAAATCTAACTCACTGCACAAATTATTCAGCAACAACAGAAGGCGGAAGTTGAATTTCATTCTTTTTATAGTTTAGCTATTTTTGAGAGGAACTGGCCGATGGCTCATTGCTTCCAATTCGTTTAAAGTAATTGACGCGTAATTCGTAACGTCACCGAGAATCAACTGAGCTGACTAACTGATACATTGATAGAACGGACCCGCACCACGATCCGAATACTGCAAAATTCACCGCTTTGCGTAAAATCGCGATCTCCATTCCGAGTTTTATTCTAATACTTATGAGACCATTCAACTTTTAGGTACGAAAAAAAAGAAAATTTAAACATGATTGGTATAGATATACTAGATTTCTGCACTCAATACATGAGACTTTATTTCTTTTCTTTGACGATTTTTCCACAAGATTAAGCATTTCCTGAGGAGGATGTCTCTCGATTTAGTCATACAAAGCCTGACAAGTGACACTCTGGTGATACTATGCGCTTTCCAAACAGGACCCTTAGGTGTCCTTCAATAGCGTAATACATCAAAGATATCTCAGACAAGTTATCAATAGGCACTCGAATCAAAATAGAGGCTTACAGAAAATGAATACGTCATTCGACATTGAAGTCCATCGAATAGAATTTTTGCGACGGTTAAGACCAATGGGGAGTAATCTTTTCTCATCAGAAGTCTGTGTATACCACTTGTCCGCTCTTATGACCATCTGGACGCATCTCAGGGAAATGCTACAAGCATATCAATAGCTCAACGCGAGTACTGTAAGAAGGTAATCAAAACTAATCACTCATTATCAGACATTATGAAAGAGGCTAAGAAACAAAAATTCTTAAAAGCGTACATTTTTCTTTAGACGTGGAGATAATATGACATATTTTTTCCCAACTAATGCTTACAAGAAAAAAAATATTCCGTGAAAGTGGCTCAGGCCCGATATTATAATCAATAATTAAATTTTAGTCCAGCTAATTTCCACTTCTACTTTAAGAAACTGTACTGAAATCAGTAGTTACGACTTTACTATTAATTCAAATGATGACTAAAGTCATTTTCAGAAAGTATCAGATTGAGACCTAGTATAATGATGTCTAATCAAAACTGCGTACAAGCTAATCTAAAGATGAAGCACATCTGTAATTTCGCAGCATATAGTGAATTATAATGACATAGTTTTCATTTTTGAAGCTCACTCAATCTGGTACTTGCATTTATCATCGTTTTAAATATTAGCGAATACTTTACTATTAATTATTACATGAATTTTTATTTTGAAGCAAAGATTGAGTTTTGTACTATCTTGAAATAAGTGATGATACTGGAATGGAATGAAATTTTAAAACGCTACAATCTATAGAAAGAATACGAGGATTGCTTTTCTAGCTTAAAATACATCTCAGAAAAAAAATACCCAACTTTTATGATACACATACGGTTTCTTTAAATCCCTTCAAGAGTGCAAACCAGGCGAGATCATACCAACTAAGAGCCAAGCCAATCTTGACCTCGTAAATGAAATACACTATCCGGAGAAAATAATTGAATTCCTGCTCAAAACCTTACATTCCTCAATTTCTTTGAAGCTACTAAAATGAGGATCCCTAAATACCACGTCACTTAGGAGCATTTAAGGGTTGTTTGATGCCTCTAATCTTTTCGTGGAGATCCGGGCGTGCATGAAATGTATTGCGATCCTCAAAGCTAGACTTCTAGTCCCTAAAGCTGGCTAATCTCTTTAGCGTTTGAAGTATCCATTGCCTTGACTCTTTATATTTCAACGAGGTATGTTATACAAATTAAAAGGGGACTGACGCTTGTTTCTATATGTTATATCTTTATTGGCACAATTAAATAAAGTGATACATTATATGTTTTTATTAGAATAGAGTATTCGCAAGAAGAAAATTTAATTTGCAATTCTTTTTCCTAACGTTTATTAAGCTAAAATAGGCAGCGCTGGAGAAAACTAAGGCTCGAACTAATTTACATTTTTCAAGAAAGAACAGTAAGATCAGTTTTACGTCCTTATATTCCGCAAGTCTTAATGCTGTGATTATGGTATTTTGCACCTGATGACGGTGAATGTTCGCCAAAAATGGCCTAGCCGTTTTTAAAGAAAAATAAATTTGTAGAAAACTTTTCGGTTCTTTATCCCAAATTTATTATTCATCATTAACTATTTATTATTTCACACAACTTCTAGCCTGAAACTAAAATTCGATCAGATAATTCATTAAACAGGAAACGCCAATCGCAGGTAATTTAGAATACAGAATTGTACCAAATCCCACTTCATCTGTTAAGATCTTACGAATAATTTGTTATGAATTACTTTATTCATCTAATATTTTCATTGAGCATTCCCCCGTAAAATTAGTACCGAACTATCATCAGAGAGGGTCTTTGTATAATAATTGACAAGATGGTGGTATACCATGTATCGTTCCAACAGTGACGGTTCTAGAATTCCTCTTGAAATTAAATATTTCGGGAGCATAAATTCAAGTCTGTTTCTAAAATGTGAATGAAGCATCGTCTTCGATTAAGTTATGATTCTAAGAAGGGGTTTATCATTTCAAATTTGGTAATACCGACGTAGAGCCTCCGCTCTTCTGTCAAGAGTTTCGTGGAAGACAAACAAGGGAGGTACAAACTGCTCCCATACGAGATAGGATAAAAAGCGATCTAAGGCACCATATGAACGTTAAAAAGTCATTCATCGAACCGACATAAAATTAAGTCAGTAAAATATAAAATATGTAATGGAAATACAAATAATAATCAACGAAGTACTCTTTATATTCCACAAGATGAGTGGTTTCGAATTATATACACGTCGGAAATATATTCCTTGGCATAATCCTGATGCAGTCGTTTCCCGCTCCCTCTAGTAAACTAGTAAACTAGCTGAAGGATAATTTGGGTCAGTAACCAAAAGAGCTCCAATTCCAGAGGGCGTTTTCTTTCCCTGTCTTCCTCGTTCATTCTGGAAAATATCTCTCCCGATAAAAGCATTTCAAGATCCTTGCATAATCCCATCAAGTTTCAGAAACCTTGTAGGTTACAAATTTTATGGATTTCCCGGTTTCTTCCAATTAATGTTTTTTCCCCTTTTTCGACTCCCATTTGCGACATTACTGAGGCAAAAAGTTCGAGTTCACGAAGATCTTTTTCGGAGTTTTTGTAACGAATCCAGGAAAAGTTTTGATTGGCTACGAAGCTTTGAAACGGATAACAAATTTGTTTATGGGACTTGTTAATGCATACGGAATCAGGTAAGTTTTACCGAATGCATGCATGATTAAAAAGTCGCGGTGAGAATTCTACTTGGCGAAGTAAATGCACTTAAGGCCAGTTATATATAATCAGAAATGAAAGGAGCGGGATGTTTTCAAACTTGTTATAAACGACACTTTGCGGTCAAATATGTAACTTACGCTATTTGATAATATATCGTATGAGTTGGTACTCCCTGGAGTTGATTTTGAAAGTTAAGAAGTTTAAGTAGCACTTTATAATTATAAATCTCTTGAAGTTTGAGATTGCTCTAACTATGTTGGGAGTAGTTAAACGCGTTTCTGAAGATAAAGAGATTTTTATTAATACGTAAACATTAAAAATAAGCTAAAGTAACTTTAATAGAGCCATTCAATGAAGAAAAAAGAGATTTATTTTATTTTGAGTATTTGTTCTTAATCATAAATTTCTATGAACCTCCTCTTCATTAGGTCAAATCTCGTTTGCCTTGGTCAACCACATAAATTCTTAATGAACACTTGCGACTCAATCTTACGTAAACATTTTATTCATTGTCTTATGATTAATAAGACAAATCAGGTTATTTAAATGCCCCAATCAGCATGAGAGGTTGCAAATGAACATGGTGGTAAATAAATGACTATTCTTAAAGAAATACTAATTTCTAAAATAGGATACTATTTGTTAGGATTAAACTGCGGGTGATTCATTCGTGCCTCATAAAAGAAAGGAAGACAAAATGGAAGAAGGTGAACTAATGAAGTGGGTTACGGATATTTTTCTGATCTTGATTTAAATTTATCTCCAATAATCTTAAACCAGAAACCTCTAAGTGTTAATATTGCTCGGATAATTCCGATTCTAGAGATATTTTTCAATTTTAACATGGAACCGTGTACCAGAGACTGAGCTTGATAAGGCGAATATAGTTGATTTTTAAAAATTTACACTATTACTGTTACATTTCTCTTCTAAATTGTGGTTGTAATGGAGACGCAATACAGTGGATTAGAATCCAGCACTTAAATCACTATCTGGATTAGCCAATCACAGAGTAATCAAAAAATGAAGTTACATGCCCATAGTATATAGTGATACAGTTTTATTTGGTAAAGAATGAATTGCAACCTCTCTAGTTAAACTTTACAAAATACTTATTCCTTCCACTTCTATTTGAATCTTTAATTTTGATTACCAATAATACATTAGAGCTCTAATAGTATGGCTTAGAGTGAATGTCACACCAAGAAATATAAAGCTTTACTAACCTAGGTAACAATGAGAAAATAAACAAAAACATTTAAAGAATAACTCCCACTAAATGCGTTGGCTTCTTAACTAAAATAATGCAATCTACTTCTAACCATTAAAGAAAAGGATTTAGAGGAAATTGAAGCTTGTGTAATACAAAAAATCTTTTCAACTGTAATTGCATGTTCTTTTTTGTTACAAATTGAAAGAAAATATTTACATAGCATCCTATTGGTTTATGTATCGCCAAGCATTTGACCAACGCTCAGTATTTCTTGATACAGGTAATACCAGCATCGTTGGCTATTTCGAAAATAGCGTTCTAAATATGCCCTGTATAAAAAGCGTTGAATGGATACTCCCACGCTGTTCCTAGTAATCCTGGAGGTGTTCGTATCGAACACCGCAATATGATATGGCCAGGGGCTCCGATTTATACTATTGCACCGATAGACTGAATGGGGTTCCTGAACGCTAAGCAACCCAATTAACACCGTCGCAACAACCACCCCCGGGCTCCCGGTTAGTCATGTGGACAGCGCATTTGCCTTTAGTGAAAGTGGTCCCGGGTTCAATTCTCGGTGGGAGCCAATGTGCGAAATGACCTAAGCTGTCGAAGCACTTTTAATAATACTAATAATACAACCGCCCCCTACACTCATTGACACTGAGCCAAATACGATCGCCTTTGGGCAATCGCTGACCCAGAAAATGAGACACAACTTTATTTACATTTTTGATTGGCTCAAAACCCAAACCTATCCATATATCTTACAAGCTTCCATGTAATTTACGCTTATGGTCATCCGAAATGTTTCAGAAACAATTCAACAAATTATAAATACATGAATAAACCATTCAATTAAACTAAACCGAGTTTAGGAATATACTTCGTGGTTCAAACTTGATTAAAACTGCATCAAGAATGCATTTTTAATCAAGTATGAACGGTCGAACTCATTAAGTGGATACTTAACTCTTTCCCAAACCACAAATTTTCCATCTAACGTAGCCGCAAAAATGAGAAAAAACTTAAACATTCATCTCACTAAAACATACGTAATAATGGAATCGAAATCAAGCAAATATAACCGATTTCCGTGAACTTTACTAATCTTTACTCTTATTTTGAATGGAAAAAGGATGTAACTCTTCAATGAACACTCAATTCGCCACTGCTCGATTAACACATTTTGCATACTTTTAATGAATACCGAGATTCAAGAAAGCCCATGGAATTTATATTTTGATGACTTATTTTTAATCAAATATACTTCACATTATGATTTTTGCTTATTATATCTTCATCGCAAAGTATCTAGATAAACTTAAATGCATTTATGGCTAGGAAATTCTTTTAAAAAGTAAAGATAACATTTTTATTTCTAATCTAATTTGTTAACTAATCTATCATATAACCACAAAAGTGAGGTAGCTAAAGTGTAATCTTGCCACGCAAATGGTTGTAGTTCAATCCCCGACTCAATTAGTTCCTCTAGAAACTTTTTTTGGTTGTTCACAGGTTGTACAGTGGATAATATCTAAGCATTAATTGATGTAGGACCACTAAGAGGAGATGATAATGCGCGGTAAGGGCTTAGTGTTGGCCATGCTTGGTCCTAGCCTATGCAGAATTATTCTACTCACTCCCAAGCTGCTGATACTCTTTAAATGGAAGACTAGGCGATTAATACACCAGGTGAGAAAGTACCTTGTTTATAAAGTAACGAATTAAAATATATAAGAAACGAGACATGGCAGCCTAGATCAGGGTTCGGGTAACTTAGAGTAAGATGCTAATATTTTTTACTTTATTTCATCGATAATTCTTCTAAGTTGTTGTTTTTAACAAAAATTATTATCATTTAATATTATTAAGTATCGAAATCCGATTAGTTAATTACTTTAAAGTTAAAATTTCTTCGGCTAAGCATGCGTAACGATAGGACCCTGAAAAGTTTTGTATGCCAAATATATTCTTCAACATAACACCTTGGGTGTGCCTTAGGTTCGCTACCTCTGGCCTAGATCAATATCAACCCTATAATAAAGATAAGATCAAAGAAAATTGTGTCTCCCATACTACTAAACTTCTCTCATTGTTTTGCGCTACACTAGTTCGGAAAAATTTCTCAATATTTTTCCTTAGTATAGTCCCGAAACCCGTTCCATCACGCCACATGCGTTCATGTAAGAAGCAGGTGGACATAATGTGAAGAAGGGTTTGAAGGATTTTTGATTAGTGGCTCTCTTATCGCGTAGAATGAAAAGGCAGGGCTGTCCACCGTGAAATTCGGCACTTGATTGATCCGGGAAGAAAGAAGATGCCATTAGCGGAGGGGGGATGCATTTTCGAGAGAGAGAGCCGCCATATTGCGTGTCCCCGGGACGCAAGAAAGTGCTTCTAAATGAGATTCCGAGGGAAAATGCGTCCGAGACAATGCTCTGCTCTTTTCATTGCTCTCTGATCGAATCGTAAAGGGAACACTTTTTGCCAGGCCTTTCTTCATGAAAACAAAATTTTCTACCGCTACTAGAGCGTAAAACTCCCGGATTTAGTAGAAAGGAGTCACTAGACCCTTCCCGTAGACGTATCCACTCATGCATATTTGGAAAACTAAATTTTTATCTATACGAAACTAAGAGTCCGTATTCATCTGGTACTACTTTCGAGTTCACGGAAGGATAAGGTTACGTTTTTGGGTACACCACAGTAGTTTTTCCAAAACAAAGTGGAAGTTTAAAACTCTTCGTAAAAAATAAAATCCTTGGTTGAATAAATGAAGCTTAGAATGAATCTTGAATAGACTCTGCTACAAGGAGGAAATTTTGAATGAGAGACAAAAACAGATTATATTTTTCGTGATGGAATCACTAATAGTGGTACTACCAGTACTAATTATATCACTTATACATAAAGGTAAAATATTGTAGAAAAGGTTATTTGGAATTTTTTGAAGAAAAATGAGGGGCAAAAATTTGCAAATTATTGTCATAAGTCAACAGTATAGTTCAGAGTTGTATGTTAGTACAGTTTAGATATGATTTTGTTGTAGAAGAGGAAATTGTTGTCTACATTATAAATATGACAGGGTTAATCCAGTATTATGAATAAGTAGAGTTATTATTTCCATTACCACAACTGCCATCAATGACAGCATTACCATAAATTAATTAATATAGGGTTAATTACAATCATTTTCACAAAATTTGAGTAATGAGATGTAATCAATCTGTTACCAATTTTTTCATACTTAATCCACCTTTACACGCTTGTTATTCAACATAAATAAATATAATTTTGTATTCAACAATAGCACATGGTGATATCAAGAAAGGAGATATCATCTATTGATTATGAATAACACAAATAGCAAATTCTACTGACTTTCATATTTATGAGCATATAAGTGAAAATTATAGCTCAAAAAATGAACATCTCCGCAAATTAAACCTTAGAGAAAAATATTTCTCCCCACTTTTGAAGTCCTGCTTATAGCATGATATGAACTTTTCTATAATTAAAAAATAATAATAAATATTTCAAAAATTAAAATTTATTTGATAAATTATTTAGAAATAAAAAAATGGATGTAATGTATCCCTCTTTTTATTTTTAAATAAATAAATATATATATATTTTTTTCGTAAGAATCTTTTAGGTGTTCTTACATCCAGAAGTATTTTTTCTTCTCATTCTATCAATTTATTTAAGCACGGTATTGATCTTTGATGATGGGATATAGGGAAAAAGAGACTTCTAACCTTAATCTCTCCATAATATTACATCACAGAACAAATTATAAAATACATTATTAGACATATTATTATTATTATTAAAGTGAATGTTGAATGTTTAAGCATTTACGTGCATACAAAATTAATCATAAAAGGTTAATTACAACAATCAATATTTATTCCATACTCAAGCATAAAATTCTAAGTGAGCACAAATATTTCCAAGTTGAATCCAAACGCCTCATCCAAGAAAATTGCTAGATGTCTCATTTCCCGCTGGAAAGTTTGCCGCAGAATTAAATTCGACTTAAACTAACTTTTGGGAGCACCTCACGACTCAATACCGCAGGGTTACCATAAATTTACCCACAAGGAGTATCGATTTCCCCTTTCGCTCACTATCTTTCAATCAGCAGTTCCATTTTAGAAATTAAAAATTCCCCCAATTCGCACACCCATTTTTTTGGGGCCGATTAAAGAAATCTGAAAGAAAAAATAAGCTTCGGAAGTAGACCGGATACCCGTGGAAAAGAAAAGGGGATCGATACGTTAATGAGGAGATAAACGGTGTCGGTTAGCGTATTCCATGCGTTTTAATACGGTATCTAATGGGAAAGTTGTCACCCGGTGGCTCCTTCGAGAACTTTTGCACTGGAGTCCTGGAAGTTTCGTCGCTGTAGTTAACGGCAGAATTTCCCAACTCCTTCCGGAATTTAATGGGGATACCTCCATGGCCTCCATTGCGTAGACAAGTGAGGCGTGAAGCGCGCTGCTTCAACACAGGCATCAATGAAGGGCATGTAATAAAAGGTGGCGACCTACACTCCATCCTTAGAGCATATTCGTGAAATAACTAGTGACGAAAAAAAACTATAACTTTTTCCGTGGTAATGTCAAGCTGATGCCCTAGCATCAGAAGATTCTATAGAGGAGTGCGTCAGATGTTCTCTAAATGATGGTGCAAAATATCAAGTTCCAAATAGCGTGGCAAGGAGCTCTAACTGAAAAATATTGTTTATAATGGTGAAGCGATTACTTTACAACTATTGGATTTTTCACCGTAATATGGCATTATCATTGATAATACTGAATAACTAAGATATATATTCTCTAGAGGAAAGCAAATTGTAGAGCAGGTTCTTAATCTCACGAAGTATGCAACCACGTAATAAAATCTTAAGTACATACATTTCCCTTATTATTCTTGTATGAAAAACTTTTCTCGAACCATTTACGATAACTGAGAATCCACGTTATGTATTTCAAATTAAATTGAACTTAAGACATTGTAAAAATCGCACCACCTCAAGTAAACTCAGTCGACCACTTAAATAAATGTATTTCTTAAATATATTTTTTTCAAATACTCTCAGTGCTAGGAAGACTTTTTGACAAGTCGAAACTAAAACCAAAAAAATAAAAATCCTAAAGAATTTTTATTTAAACTTGAGAAAATGTCTTACGGTGGAAACAATCGATAACACATTAAACCAGCAAACCGGCTTCGATAAGAGAGCCTCTGAAAATAGAGCAAAGAAAGAGTATGTTGGCAAATCGGGCATTCCATCCCGAGAAAGGGTCATAAGGAATCGATCCACATCCCCTTGGAGACAGCGTATCATTTCTCCAGAGACACTGCCCTTTTCCATTTTCTCCTCTACTGACCGATCTCCAACCGATCTCGGTAGTTGAAGTGTGTCGCTCGCTGACCGTGGAGCTACCGTCGCACGGGCCAACTCTCAAGCGCATTAGCAAATGCAAGGTTGGAATGCGAGCGAGCATATTTAAAACAGACAGCGTACTTCATACGAGAAATTAAAAATTCAAAGGTTCTAGTGATCTCGCAGAAAATCCACTCACATAGAACAAGGATAATCCATCGCCTAAAGGTTCAATTGAGATTTACCATAACTTGTATATATATAAATTTAATTTAGCGCTGTTAGCTATCCTAACGTCCTTTAGACTTAATGTTTTCTTTTCACTTTAAAAAGTATTTCCCTATGAATTAAACAGGAAATTTTTCGAAATATACAACATGGTATGTAATTCTCCTATATTTCATGAAAGCAATTTCTGAATATAACTTACGATCGTATTATATCGAATCTGAAGTCGATTTTGAGGGTATGAATGCGCTAAATAATGAATTCACCAAAAAAATCACAAAAACATCGTTTGGATGTTAATAGCAGTATTGGGATGAATAAAGTAAAAAGAATGATATGAAAAATATATTCCCCCTAAAATTATTTTAAATAGCACCACAGTGAAGTTTTTTATTAATCCTGAATTCTCTAAAACCAATTCAAATTTGATATATCCTAATGAAAATCTTTTTCGTGCATTAATAAACCTGGCAGTTTAATTCAATTTAAATTAAAATAATTAATTGAGATTCTGAATCATCGAACCAATCAAAACATCATGTGATAAATTGCTTGGTAATACGAAAGATTAATTTCTATTTATACTCTTACTGCCCGACTCCTAAATAAGTCCTCCAATTAATTTTGCAACCTCATATAAAACCTTCACTAGAAAAATCATTTTCACATTAAATTTCCTTCTGAGATCACGCTAATTTCATAATTGAGATCATTCAATTCAATCTAGAAAGCCAATCTTGATTAATATTAAAATGTGCTACAGGATGATACATAAGACTTCATTCATTAGCCGAATCCCGTTATGAAGCTTCAGTGGACACAATACAACTTCATTTAGATTGAAAAAATAAGAGAGATAATAAAAACTCCTCGTCGCTTATTCAAAGGCAAAACAAGGTCAAAATTAAGAGCCATTTCACAAGTATAGATTTCTTTATAAAGTTATATCTCCTTTAAGATCAATTTATAGGGAAAGGTTAATAAAATATTTAACTTTAGCGCCCCAAAGTTTCTCTGCATGATTTTCCATTACGTAATTAAATTTAGTTTTGCTCGTTTGTCCATTTAGTAGTCCTAAACTGCTAAACAAGCTTTCATCAACTCGCACCACAGAGTTGGGTTAAATATTTGTCGCTCCTCATCCAATTTTATTTCTTTCACTTAATTTTTAACTCACACTTTTTCTATTATCTTCGCAAACATATATAAAGGTAGATTCTTCCATCTCGAAAATATCGTATTACCGTTAAATAATTGAATTTAAGTATTAAATGATATTTCTCTCAAGTAATTTAAAAAATGATAGATTTAGTCGATCTTTTGAATTGTATTTCATGCCATAGTTGTTTCTTATCTTAATTTTTCTTTTCCAAAATTAAGACATCGCCCAAATGTGCGTTTTTACAATTATAGATTATCATGAATGAGAAAATGAGGCTTAAAAATTGCAATGTCTCATTCAGTTTAATCTCAATAATAAATTATAATAGGTATATTTCAATTATAAACTTTAAGGAATATATCAATTTCTTTTAAATTTGAGTTATAGGAAATTCATTTTTCTATTTCATCCATTTTAAATTACGAGCAAGACGGAATTTTATGGTAAGACGGTCAAATGAATTGATTTTTATTCATCGTTCGCCAGTTCAAATTTTATCTACAAGGTTGCTCATTTGTACAAAATATTATAAGAACTATAGACAAAATTACAATGTAAGATCGCATTTATTAGAAAAGACAAATATAACTGTAAAAAGAATGAGGTTGAGTAATATATGCTGCAAGAAAACTGAAAACAAGGCAATATTGGAGAATATTACTGAATGATGAGGAAGATTTTTGCTAGTGTGTATGTATTTTGGGTTTCATAATTTACCCTGGTGAAGTGAGCATAAAGTTCTTTGATGATTCTTTGCACAATAGAAACCCGAAATTATCGTCTTCTAAGGAATGAAATCTACCAGGAAAAGGGAATAACACGAGAACAGGGGATCACAATAGAAACATAAAGGACGATAACGTGTTACACAAATAGGAATCAATTGATAAAGTTCGGTGAAAAGAAAAGGATGATGGAAACAGGATGCTGACAAAGAAGTTGAAACGGGTAACTTCTGAAAGAAGGTAAAAAAAGCCTTGCTTGAGAGAAGGGATAAATCAAACCATGGTGCCGAGAAATTTGGCATAATGTGGAAACCGCCTTTGAAGGGATGGCAAGGTGGGAAAGGCAAAGAGGACTTAGAAGAATGGGTGACGATGAAAGTGTCAGCTGAGGCGTGGAACCAAGTGAGATAAAGAAACGAGAAAAACTGGATAAAAGGGAAAAGGGACGAATTACAGAGAATGAAATGGGAAGCTGCTATATGCTTACAGGGACAAAGTTTGAAATTTTAACGCAATGGAATGCGTGGAGACAATTATGCCATGAATCAATTAAATTAAACAATAATGCGTTTTTAATATCCTCTAATCAACTCAAACTAGTAAACGCAATTTGGTTTTCATATAACATTTTATAACACTGAAAACTTACTAAAAAAAATGTATTTAATATACATATTTTGTTGATTAAATAGAATCAAAATCCATAAGTATTTTTTGAACTAGTATATTGAATTAGTATATTTGATATAATAATAATAATAAAGCATCTTCTAAATCTCGTACATTGAAAGCTACTAGAACAGCGAATGCCTTAAATAGAGTTGATGATGGCTCTTAATTGAATTTTCAGGTGGTTGATTTCACATTTAATTGATAAAAGATATTTCGATAGCTTTAACAAGATTCTTCACAGACTAAATATAGCGCATATTCTAACCTTGAACGTGGAAACTCATTAGTTCGGACATCTGCTTTATTTACGTTAACCTGTAGCTCGTTATGAAATATATATCAAATCGGGAATGCTTTGATGAGCCCCGCTGTGCCCAATTTATTAGAGACCTTTACCTGAGAAACGGCTCCCTAGGCGGCGCAGCTTCATTAAGAAAATTTAAAGCAGCGGTACTCGATTCAATTAGCAAAGAGTTTCGCTTTGACGAAGTCACATAGAGAATTTACATAATCAATGTAACTTGCCTATTACAATTCGCATTATTAAATAGTTACAAGGGATAGCTAAAATTCAGTGTTTTTTAACATAAAACGTCAAATTCTGAAAGCGCTGATATCTTGAATTATTTGTGGCTCATATAATTCTCTTCATTTTTATTTTTACTGCTCTTCTGCTGTAAAAACCATAGTCTCTCAATCGCAACCTAGGCGAGAAAAGAACCGCTGTAATGGTTTATTAATTTATGATTGATTTTCAAAATTATATATTCATGAAAATTCTCTATAAGCGTATGTAGTATTCATAGCGTAGACCATTCATCGTACGATGACAATGTTCAAAAATAGTCTGTCAAATTTTGCCGATTAAATTTACTGTGAAGAGACGGTGTTAAGAATAACGTTTGCATGATAGCTCAGCTTTAAAGACTGCTGAATTTGAAAACGATGAACGAAAGTAAAGAGCGTTCTGATGTTCTTAAAAAACTCAATCAATTAAGATTAATGAACCAACTTTTTGCGATTCAATTAGTCTTCACCTGGATACCTATACAGAACTCGCACCACCTCATTCCATCTAAATGTTAATTGAGAATTTTAAATCTCTCGACGAAGGTGAATTTGCTTTAACTTCCTGCTAGAATCTATTTCATCTGTAAAGTCGCCAGGCTGAATTCTCCATTTACACAGCACAGCGTAGCTTACGCGAGGTCTTCATAATTCCGGGGAAAAAACCAAAGCTCAACCGCGGGGAAAAGAGTGCGTGATGAATACGTAGGCAGTTCGGAGTAACATTTGCGAGAAAGTCAGTCTGGAGAAAATAGATGAAGAAGGTTGTTATCTTTAACTGGTTTTCTCCCAGCATCACTCTCTCCTGCTTTTTGCTTCCGAACGAGATGGAACCATCACATAGTCGTAAGGCGACTCCTGCAAGAAATATGATGTATTATTCATGATCCTTTTTTGTGCCGGTTTTCATCAACGCGATTTGGTTTCTGATTGGAATTTTTATTAAGTTCTCCTCCACGACGAGTTTCCAATGGGCACCAAACATTACCTAACAATGGCTTCTGGTTAAAAAAAAAGCAAAATGTACGGGAAGTCTGTGCGGGTTAAAACAAAGGTATTAGAGAAAGAGAATCCAATATGTTGCATCGCGTATAGATTGTTTTTGCACAACATAAAAGTTTTACTTTTATGAAATAATTTGAGGTCAATACCTTAAAGAGGTTGGTAGTACTCCACTAAAAGCCTAGCATTCATCAGTTAAATTCATAATTCCTCTCCGTCAATTCTTGAGACGTAAAATTCCCAACCGAATGCCTTGTATATACACCATCTATAAGTGCTTGTTTTCTTCTCTATCTTTTCTTGGCATTATACCTTCAATTACCTTTACAGCGATCCATCGGATGCTAGTTTCTAACCCACCCATTTCCTACTGCCTCAGTACGATATTTTTCCAAACAACTCTTTCACTAAACTTATTTTCCCACCGCACTAACTCTCTTTTCCATTCTACGACACGTCTACAGCTCAAAGATTTCCAATACTTGCCATTCCTTTTTTGTCCATGTTTCACATCCTTATAGCAAAATAGTTCAACCAGAGGATTTCAGAAATCTTTTCATGGTCCTCCAGTGGTTTAAAAGTTATAGCTAATGAGGTTTATCATAAAATATCTCCACAATCAATATATAGAGCGCAGAAAGTATAACGAACCCTGTGATAGCGCTTCCATAGAATAAGAAATAATTTCTATGTTCCCATGAATTTAAAAGAAGGCCTTTCATAAAAAGAACTAAATATACTAACAAATAATATCCAACTAAAGCAAAGTTTCCGCAAATACGGCTTATATTTGCATCTAACACGCTTTTAGACAACAATTATCACCTTAGCTCGGTTTTATCAACCAGAATTTCACTAATTAATCACCAAGGTAAAATCAAATAGCTTGGTCTCAGTTCTGTGGTAGCCTTCCACCTTGAAGACTATGGAAAAAAACACTTCTATATTTAAATTCTACAACTCTTCTACCTTCTTTCGTTTAACAAAACTCCGTGGTAAAGGTAGAACTGCTTTCTTTCTATTAGTCCTCTATCACCAAAGTAGTAAAATTATAAAAATATAACTGTATATCAATAGCAAAGTTAATTTGGATAATACCAAGGTATGATAAAATCATCAACGTAGCAAGGTTTCTATCATTCTTACGATATCTCTTCTTATTTCTATTTATTCAATTATTTCTAGCATTCATTAGTATGAGCGCAAAGAATTAATTTCATAATAGAGTTGATGGAATAAATTAATGCAATGGTAATCATCTAAATATACAACAAGAATTGATTCCAAAAGCATAGAATTTGCAAGAGATGTCAGCTCCGTAGCACAATCCGTCTCCTTTTTCTAACGATGATCACTCCAGTCGTCACTTTGATCACAAACTATAGTTCTACTTTTCAACGACTCGTCTATATTATCAATGAATGCTTCCCCGGCTCCATTAATCGGATTATCGAATTAATGCTTGAGTAAGTTGCTGTGATCTTCTAAAGTGTTTGCCTTTCGCACCAAGTGTAATCTCTGCGATCTGTGAAAGGTTAACTCGGATCCGAAGATAATCTCATGAATCTTCGGTAAAAATACCTCTTTTATCCTTAAATCACGCAATCAAACCGATACTAATCTTATCTTATCTTATCTTATCTTATCTTATCTTATATCTTATATAAAAATGCCTGTATGTTTGTTTGTATGTATGTATGTATGTATGTTCCAGATAATCTCAAAAACTAGATGTCGCACAATGTTTTAACTTTTAACATCATTAAATGTTTTTCCGGCAATGATCAAGTGGTACTTTTTATTAGCCTAAAGTCCACGGTTCGAACCCAGACGAGTAAAACAGTTTGCATAAGAAATACACGTTAAGTTCATTTTTTTCGTTGCATGGTTCATTTCATTTGCAAAACTAAATTAGAAAGAACGGTCGTAAGAAGTCGAAACTAGCATCAAAAGAAGGGAAGTAGATTAAATATTCTTATTTTGGTCGTGAAATATCGTTTGCTATTCGAAATTGCGAGAATTTCGATAAAATATACGAAAATTTCGACTAAATTTCCATGTGTAAACAAACCCATTCCCTTGACGATATACATTTTTAAAAATTCGAATTTTGTTGACGAGTCTGTAGCAACCAAGTTTTATTTATATCAATGTAATTGTTTACCGCCTTTTTCGTAAAATGAATGAGTTTTCTAACAGTGGTTTACTGAAAATGGATTTCTGTCGATCAATTCAACTGGTTGTGTATAAATATCCTGGTACGTTACGAAAGTTTTGAAGTGTATTCTTCTGAATTAAGTACTAAATCTAATCTATTTGCAATGATGTAAATTTAGCGATTGACGGGAATGGAGTTAGCGAAGAACGTAAAGATATCCCAGATTCGGTGTTTTTAATCTTTGAAGAGTTGAACGGCGAGTTGTAAAGTTGTAGCAAACCTCCAGCATCGTATGATAAACCAAAAAGGTAAAGAAATTTTATTTTATTTCATGCAGAATATATAAATTGATTTAATCGTTGTTTTTAAGTGCTTTCAATCCATATATATTTACTATCCTTCTGTTAATGGTGTTTAATTTTTGTTCCTATTTTGACTTTATGATAACTTCCGTGTTATTTGTGTTCCGTGTTTATGTTACACATTTTAAGATTGGGATACGAGTCAGCTCCGTAATACACTTACTTTCCCCAAGAAAATTTCATCGTTGGTTATTAGGTTATATATAATTTATTTCAGCTCCTAATTTATGTGTAATATTTTATTACTTTGCCTCCCTGTACCTGTATGAAAATTTTCTCTTTGAAGGTGGCACTTATTGTCTTAATGTGATCTTAGAATATATTTTAGACGACTAAAACAGTTTGCATAAGAAATACACGTATAGTTCATTCTTTTCGTTGCACGTTTAATTTCTTTTGCAAAACTAAATTAGAAAGAATAGTCGTAGGAAGTCGAAACTTGCTTCAAAAGAAGGAAAAGAGAATTAAAATTCTTATTTTGGTCGATAAATATCGTTTGCGATTCGAAATTGCGAGAATTTTGATAAAATATACGAAAATTTTGTCTAAATTTCCGTGTAATGAACAACCCATTCCGTTGACGATCAAAGCCATTGTTGATTCCGAACTCATGCGTGATTCCATAATGGCGGATCAATGACCAGTTAAAATTAAATTTGAAAATAAGAGTTGAAGGTTTTATGAAGAAGAAAAAATTGGATGACATTTTAAGATTTGTTGTGACAAACAATATCCTGTGAAGAAACGAACGGTGAAACGTACGGACATTTTTCCATTGATTTTTTCAATTTTCTTTAAGCGTCTGTGACAACCGAGTTTTGTTTATAATAACGTGATTATTAACTGAATATTCAGTAAAATTAAACGATTTTGAAATTCGTGCGTTGGAAGAATTTGCATTCTCGCTGTCAATTCCACTGATTTAAAATAGTAACGTGGTAAGTTGTGGATCTCTCGGATATTATTTTTGAGTTTAGACGGAAATTACGGACGTCCATATTTCTTAATTTAATCGGTCTTTGTTTTCTTTTAAGTTTTGAGCGACGAGTGGTCAGGAGCGAATAAGTAACATCTCAAAGCTGCCTAAAAAGTTAAAGCGATTTCAGTTATCTGTAGACAGCAAAAAATCTAAGATATTGTAATAGAATGGGTAATTCCTTACTTCAATCCAAATCCAAACTACTGCCCGCGGGCCGCATCTGCTGTTTGATAGTTAATAAAGCTGAAAAGTTTGGAGACCCCTGGAGACGTTTAAAAAACTTATGTAACATTAATGGCCGGTATTGTAATGTATATGTTGTGTTGTTTATAACTTTAATACTCGTATAAATGGCTTTGCCTTTTCATCATATTGTTTATCAGTTTAAATATTATGAAATTGCATGATTTTATGTATTGTTAATTGTTTAAAGTGAAAAATTCTGTTTTTTTTTTCGAAGCCGTATAGCAATATCTAATGCTGCGTAAATAATGCACTTATCATGTAATGAATTTCGTCTTACGAGCATAGCTCCACAGACTGCGCGAAAACTAGAAGGCGGGAAAACTAGAGGCGGGAAAACCAGAGGCGGGAAAACTAGAAGGCGGGAAAACTAGAGGCGGGAAAACTAGAAGGCGGGAAAACTAGAGGCGGGAAAACTAGAGGCGGGAAAACTAGAAGGCGGGAAAACTAGAAGGCGGGAAAACTAGAGCGCGGGAAAACTAGAAGGCGGGAAAACTAGAGGCGGGAAAACTAGAAGGCGGGAAGACTAGAGCGCGGGAAAAATAGAGAGCGGGAAAAGAGAGCGCGGGAAAATTAGAGTTCCTGTCTACTGGATGTCCTTATGCATTTCTTATGAAGATAACAGAAACAAATTTTAATTACTTCCCGGCATGATATCGACTTCAAACTTTGCATCAAATAAAATCAAGTCTTAATAAGTCTTACGGTCTATTCACAGCTAACAATAAGTCCTGGGTTCAGGGGTCTCTAAAATTAATAATTGTTACGATTTTTAAGAATTTTTTGAACCTCTTCCCGATAGTATAAAAACTTAAAACTTGTCATATAAATAAATATCATAGATACATTTCAAATACGTGTTTTAAGATTCCTTGATCGTCCGTGGTTCGATCCCAGAAAACCATTTACATTGCCCTATGCATTTCAGACGGGGATAATGGAGTCTTATTTCAGGACCTTCCCGGTATGATATGGACTTCGAACTTAGCATTTATGAAGATCAGGTCCTATCAAGTTATAATAGCCCATTTGCATCCGCTAATAAGTCCTGGGTTCGACACCAGGCGTCTACAAAATTATAAATTGCTAAGATTTAAAAAAATATTTTAATCTCTTCCCAATGACATTGAAACTCAAAACGTGCAATATGAATGAAGATTATAAATACATTTCATATTCTTGCAATATGCAAGCAACTTTCACTCGTATATAGATACCCAGATAGGATACTAATTCACAGACTAAACCACAAACGTCAATGATATGAAATTTTTACAGCGTATTATATGTGAAAATTCAAGCAGACATATTGGCTGCAACTGCCTAAAACGACGTTCTGCTTTTCACATATATTCCTTATGTGAGAAATATTAATGTGCTCTGGCATCGAGACCAGGAAGTCTATGGTTTTATTAAAATTGTTTTCTTAAACCGTGACTTAATATACATCTTCCAGGTAAGAGAGAACTTCCTATCGTTTCAATAAATGCTCCAAATAATATTAAAAATTACCCCATGTATTTTTAATTTGAGATGTTTGCATCGTCCTCGCATCGAACCCAGGACATTTTCTATAAAAGCATTTTATGGTTTCTATAGATAATGTCCATATCTGTGAGCTCCTTGAATTTTGATTCTCTACCTATCCGGGAGGTATTTTTTTGAAATTTCCGAACATCATTTAAATGGAAAAAATCGGGATATTGTAACCTTCTGGCATCGAACCCATGACACTGAAGTTCAAAGTCACCTTTTTTTCTGGGGGTTTCACGTTAGGGCCTATTAGAATATCTTTCTGTTATTTGAGTTTAATTATCGTTTCCGAGAACCATTTTTCCCTTTCAGAAAATGTCTACGAGAAGGTGGTGCTGCTTATCCTAATGTGATCATCGAATATATTTTATAATCTTTAAATCATTTTTGTCATCATCGAAGAAAGTGTTCATTTAAAGAATATGAGATTAAATTTTTAGGTGACATTGTAGACATAATTATAATTTTATTTGCTTTGTTAATTAGTTTGGAAAATATTATAGCCTGGAATCAGCCATCTACCTAAAATTATGAGGCAAATGTTACGATCAAGACTGTAGCAAGAGTATATATTATTAATTGGGATTTCCCCGTTGAGAATCAACGGGCACTTCTGCTAGTATATATATAAAAATGGATGTTTGTTTGTATGTTTGTATGTTTGTATGTTTGTATGTTTGTATGTTCCAGATAATCTCGAAAACTAGATGTTGCACAATGTTCAAACTTTTAACATCATTAAATGTATTCCCTGGGATGATCAAGTGGTACTTTTAATTTTCCTAAAGTCCACGGTTCGAATCCAGACCAGTAAAACAGTTTGCATAAGAAATACACGTAAAGTTCATTTTTTTCGTTGCATGATTCGTTTCTTTTGCAAAACTAAATTAGAAAGAACAGTCGTAGGAAGTCGAAACTAGCATCAAAAGAATGGAAATAGAATAAAGATTCTTATTTTGGTCGTGAAATATCATTTGCGACTCGAAATTGCGAGAATTTTGATAAAATATACGAAAATTTTGTCTAAATTTCCATGTAGTAAACAACTCATTCCCTTGACGATATAATTTTTTTTAAATTCGAATTTTGTTGACGAGTCTGTAGCAACCAAGTTTTATTTACATCAACTTAATTGTTTACCGTCTTTTTCGTAAAATGAAATGAGATTTATAACAGTGGTTTACTGAAAATGGATATCTGTCGATCAATTCAACTGGTTGCGTATAAATATCCTGGTAGGTTGCGTAAGTTTTGAAGTATATTCTTCTGAATTAAGTACTAGATCTAATCTCTTTGCAATGATGCATTTAGCGATTGACGGGAATGGAGTTAGAGAAGAACGTAAAGATTTCCCAGATTCGGTGTTTGTAATCTTTGAAGAGTTGAACGGCGAGTTGTTAAGTTGTAGCAAACCTCGAGCATCGTATGATAGACCAAAAAGGTAAAGAAATTTTATTTTATTACATGCAGAGTATAAAAATTGATTCAATCGTTGTTTTTAAGTGCTTCCACTCCATATTCATTTACTATCCTTCTGTTATTGGTGTTTAATTTTTGTTTCTATTTTGACATTGCGATTACTTTTGTGGTTCGTGTTTATGTTACACATTTTAAGATTGAGATACCAGTCAGTTCCAAAATACATTTACTTTCCGAGTAGAATATTCATCGTTGGTTATTTGAGTGAAATGTAATTTATTTCTGTCATTTACTTAAATGCTTGATTCATTTGGCCCCTTTGTACCTGTATGAAAATGTAACTTTAAACGTGGTACTGCTTATCCTAATGTGATCTAAGAATATATACATATATATATATTTCAAAACAAGGGAAATAGAATAAAGATTTAGATATTTTGGCTGAGAAATCTCGTATGCGATTTGAAATTGCAAGAACTTTGATAAAATATACGAAAATTCCGTCTAAATTTTCATGTTATAAACAAACCCTTGACGATCAAGGCGATTGTTGATTCCGAACTCATGTGTTAGAAGAAGAAGACATGGCGGATTAAACTGGACATGGCCAGTTAAAATAAATTTTGAAAATAAGAGTTGAAGATTTATGATGAAGAAAAAATTGAAAGGCATTTTAAATTTATTTTGTGACAAACAATATCCTGTGAAGAAACGCACGTTGAAAGGTACGAAAATTTTTTCATTGATTTTTTCAATTTTCTTTAAGCGTCTGTGAAAACCGAGTTTTGTTTATGGTAACGTAATTGTTAACTGAATTTTCAGTGAAATAAAACGATTTTGAAATTCGTACGTTGATAGAATTTGCATTCTCGCTGTCAATTCCACTGATTTAAAATAATAACGTGGTAAGTTGTGGATATCTCTCATATTATTTTTGAGTTTTGACGGAAATTACGGACGTCCTTATTTCTTATGTTTAATCGGTCTTTGTTTTCTTTTACATTTTGAGCGACGAGTGGTCAGGAGCGAATAAGTAACATTTCAAAGCCTAAAAAGGTAAAGGGATTTCAGTTATCTGTAGACCGCAAAAAATCTACGATATTGTACTAGAATGGGTAATCTCTTACTTCAATCCAAATCCAAACTTCTGCCCGCGGGACGCATCTGCTGTTTGATAGTTAATAAAGCTGAAAAGTTTGGAGACCCCTACTTGAAACGCAGTATATTGTGGATATCATAGACACAAATATAATAGTTGTTGAAATCATTTCTCAGTTTTTCAATCACAAATGAATAAAGTCTACTCTACTGCACTATAATACTATGCTATTTTATGTTGAAAATTCTTACTGCCAAAGATGTAAAAACGTTTAAAAAACTTATGTAACATTAATGGCCGGTATTGTAATGTATATTTTGCGTTGTTTATAACTTTAATCTTCATATAAATGGCTTTGTCTTTTCGTCATATTGTTTATCAGTTTCAATATTATGAAATTGCATGATTTTATGTATTGTTAATTGTTGAAAGTGAAAAATTCTGTTTTTTTTTCGAAACCGTATAGAAATAACTAATGCTGCGGAAATTATAGCTGCAGTAGCAATATCAACGTTCAATTATAATTACGAGTATCGTGATGAACTTACTGATTTATGCATTTCGTTATGAATATATAGTATGATTTACTTAGGTGTTTACTGGACGGAGTGCCATGTCGAAATAAAACTCTGATATTGAAAACAGCTAACCCAAATGACAATACATATTTAACATACTGTACGCTGAAATTTATTAATTTGACCTCAGCCGAAGAATAGGTTATAAATCTTAAACATCTTGAACATAAGTTTGTTTTCGGGATAAGAAACTATACAGATAACCACAAAATGTAAATTTACTTAAGCCACTATGCACCTTCTCAACGGAGGTAGGTGGTGTCTGTATTTATTGATTACTGTGAAGATTCTACGCTGAATATATTTTGTGGGTCCAGGAAATAATTTATATTAGAAGTTTTTCATTAGTTACTGGAGAAGGAATTAATATATCAGGTCATTTACACTGCTAATATTTTCCCCAGCCATACGTCACTCGCAGAGTACATAAATCTAAAAATCTTAACCAAGTCCCGTACACAGACATATCGGCAAAGTGTTTACCGAGATCAAACTAGCATTTTTCGAAGCCTTATCACTTGGATCCAAAAGGAACTTTCCTGACATATTTCTGAGTGAGACTGCCAATGTTATTATTCGATCGAAAATATTTTCAGCAATAAAATAATTGCAAATATTTATTAGGTTTGTAATCAAATACTTTTCTGCTAACTTAACCCAATGCACTTATCATATAATGAATTTCGACTTACGAGCATAGCTCCACAGACTGATTTCGGTAAAGTTGTCCCTCTATTGTCATGGCTTTTATCGTTTCATCCTAAAATGGCGCTGTGTCTTGCACTTAATCATTCCCAAGATCTACGACTACGTTTTTGGGCATTAATTAACATACCACTACATTTTATACGAGTCACGAATTCTCACTAACAACCTCATGTTATAAGTATAGCCAAGATAAAACAATGAAACATACCTTCTGGTTCCATGATACACCATTTCTTATTTAATGTCTATAGTTTTTTCTTCACGTAAGAAATACAACAATGACGTCTTTGTCCATTCTCGGAATCACACTTATTCAGTTACTGAAGATATCCTCTCAATGATGACCAGTCGAAAGTTTGCGGCTTCAGTCGGCGTAGAAAGAAGAAAATTGCTCCTTTAGGAGATAAAAGTCAGAGGGGAAGAAGCTATTATGTATGCCTCTTTTCATACGTAGATACATTTTCATACATTGTTACCGAAAAGCTCATTCAGATACTAGAACCTGCCTTTCGAAGATATTAGCCAAGGGAGAAGAAGCTATATGTAAGCCTCACTTTCATATGTAGATACATTTTGACACATTGTCACGGAAAAGATCATCAACCTGCGTTAAATTGAATATTGAGTTAGAGTGGATTTGTAGACTTAATTGTGACTTACATTTCTTGGTATATTGGTTTCGAAAGTCTGGTATTCGCTATTTAACAACAATTATGAAGAATTTGTTACGATCAAGGTTATTACACTGATATTCATGAAATTAAAAATCCCCGTTGAGAATCAACGGGTACTTCTGCTAGTATATCTATAAAAATGCCTGTATGTTTGTTTGTATGTATGTATGTATATTCCAGATAATCTCGAAAACTAGATGTCGCACAATGTTTTAACTTTTAACATCATTAAAAGTTTTCCCAGCGATGATGCATTGGTAATTTTTATTTGCCTAAAGTCCACGGTTCGAACCCAGACGAGTAAAACAGTTTGCATAAGAAATACACGTAAAGTTCATTTTTTTCGTTGCATGGTTTATTTAATTTGCAAAAATAAATTAGAAAGAACAATCGTAGGAAGTCGAAACTAGCACCAAAAGAAGGGAAATACAATAAAACGTCTTATTTTGGTCGAGAAATATCCTTTGCGATTCGAAATTGCGAAAATTTCGATAAAATATACAAAAATTTTGTCTAAATTTCCATGTAATAAACAACCCATTCCCTGGACGATATAATTTTTTTTTAATTTGAATTTTGTTGACGAGTCTGTAGCAACCAAGTTTTATTTACATCGACTTAATTGTTTACCGTCTTTTTCGTAAAATGAAATGAGTTTTATAACAGTGGTTTACTGAAAATGGATTTCTGTCGATCAATTCAACTATTGCGTATAAATATCCTGGTAAGTTGAGGATATTCAGAATATATTCTTCTGAATTAAGTATTAAATCTAATCTATTTTCTTTGATGTATATTTAGCAAATTACGGAAATGGATTTTGCGAAGAAGGAAAAGAATTCCCAGATTCGTAATTTGTAATCCTTGAAGAGTTGAACGGCGAGTTGTTAAGTTGTAGCAAACCTTCAGCAAGATATGATATGATAGATCAAAAAGGTAAAGCAATTTTATTTTGTTAAATGCAGGATGCAAAAATTGATTTATTCCTTTTTTTAAGTGCTTCCACTCCATATTCATTTACTCTCTTTCTGTTATTGGTGTATTTTTGTTTCTATTTTGACATTGCGATTACTTTTGTGGTTCGTGTTTATGTTACACCTTTTAAGATTGAGATACGAATCAGCTCCGTACTACATTTACTTTCCGTATAGAATATTCATCGTTGGTTATTTGAGTGAAATGTAATTTATTTCTGTCATTTAAGTTTAGTCGTAGGAAGTCGAAACTAGCATCAAAAGAAGGGAAATAGAATAAAGATTCTTATTTTGTCCGAGAAATATCGTTTGCGAGAATTTTGATAAAATATACGAAAACATTGTCTAAATTTCCGTGTAATAAACAACCCATTCCGTTGACGATCAAAGCCATTGTTGGTTCCAAACTCATGCGTGATTCCATAATGGCGGATCAATGACCAGTTAAAATTAAATTTGAAAAAAAAAGAGTTGAAGGTGTATGAAGAAGAAAAAATTGAATGACATTTTAAGATTTGTTGTGACAAACAATATCCTGTGAAGAAACGCACGTTGAAAGGTACGGACATTTTTTCATTGATTTTTTCAATTTTCTTTAAGCGTCTGTGACAACCGAGTTTTGTTTATGATAACGTGATTGTTAACTGAATATTCAGTGAAATTAAACGATTTTGAAATTCGTACGTTGGAAGAATTTGCATTCTCGCTGTCAATTCCATGATTTAAAATAATAACGTGGTAAGTTGTGGATCTCTCTCATATTATTTTTGAGTTTAGACGGAAATTACCGACGTCCTTATTTCTTATGTCTAATCGGTCTTTGTTTTCTTTTAAGTTTTGAGCGACGAGTGGTCAGGAGCGAATAAGTAACATCTCAAAGCTCCCTAAAAAGGTAAAGCTATTTCAGTTATCTGTAGACCGCATAAAATCTAAGATATTTTAGTAGAATGAGTAATCCCTTACTTCAGGGGTTTCCAAACTACTGCCCGCATCTGCTGTTTGATAGTTAATAAAGCTGAAAAGTTTGGAGACCCCTGCCCTACTTGAAACGCAATATATCGTGGATATCATATACGCAAATATGATAGTTTTTGAAATTATTTATCTGTTTTTCAATCACTACTGGATGAAGTCTATTCTACAGCACTATCATACTATGCTATTTAGTATTGAAAATTCTTACAGCAAGATATGTAAAAACGTTCAAAAAACTTATGTAACATTAATGGCCGGTAGTGTAATGTATATTTTGCGTTGGTTATAACTGTAATCTTCACATAAATGGCTTTGTATTTTCATTATATTGTTTATCAGTTTCAATATTATGAAATTACATGATTTTATGTACTGTTAATTATTTAAAGTGAAAAGTTCTGTTTTTTTGAATCCGTGTAGAAATATCTAATACTGCTTACATTAAAGCTGCAGTAGCAATATTAGTGTTCAAATATAATTAAGAGCATCGTGATCAATTTACGGATTTATGCATTTCGTTATGAATATTAAATATGATTTACCTAGGTATTTACTGGACGGAGTGTCATGTCGAAATTAAACTCTGATATTGAAAACAGCTCACCCAAATGTCTATATTTAGCATGCTGTACGCTGAAATTTATTAATTTTACCTCAGCCGAAGAATAGGTTATAATTCTTACACATCTTGAACATAAGTTTGTTTTCGGGATAAGAAACTATTCAGATAACCACAAAATGTAAATTTACTTTGGCCACTATTCACCTTCTCAACGGAGGTAGGTGGTAACTTTATTTATAAATTACTGTGAAGATTCTACGCTGAATGTATTTAGGGGGTCAAGGAAATAATTTAATTTAAAAGTTATTCATTAGTTACTGGAGAAGGAATTATTATATCGACCATTTGCATTGCCGGTATTTTTCCCTGTCATACGTCACTCGCGGAGTACATAGATAAATCTTAAAATCTTAACCAAGTCCCGTACACAGACATATCGACAAAGTGTTTACCGAGATCAAACTAGCATTTTTCGAAGCCTTATCACTTGGATCCAAAAGGAACTTCACATATTCCTGACATATTACTATGCGAGACTGTCAATGTTATTAATCGATCGAAAATATTTTCAGAAATAAAATAATTGCAAATATTAAACATCGTTAACATCACGATCTATTTAGGTTTGTAATCAAATACTTTACTGCTCACGTAACCCAATACACTTATAATATAATGAATTTCGACTTAAAAGCATAGTTCCACAGACTGATTTCGGTAAAGTTGTTGCTCTATAGTCATGGCTTTTATCGTTCCGTCTAATATGGCGTTATATCTTGCACTTAATAATTCCCGAGATCTACGACTACGTTCCTGGGCATTAATTAACATACCACTTCATTTTGTACGTGACAATTCTCAATAACAACCTCAAGTTATAAGTATAAACAAGATAAAACAATAAAACCTACCTTCTGGTTCCATGATGCACCATTTCTTATTTGATGTCTATAGTTTTTTCTTCACGCAAGAAATATAACAATAGCTTCTTTGTCCATTCTCGGAATCACACTTATTCAGTTACTGAAGATATCCTCTCAATGATGACCGCTCGAAAGTTTGCGGCTTCATTCGGCGTAGAAAGAGGAAAAATGCTTCTTAGGAGATAAATGTCAGAAGGGAAGAAGCTATTATGTATGCCTCACTTTCATAAGTAGATACATTTTGATACATTGTCACAGAAAAGCTCATTCAGCTGCAACAACTTGCCCGCATCTCGTAAATGACAGTGATATAAAAAAGGCGGCTAGACTTACCACATTTAGATATATATCTCGCGACCCGCCAGTGGCGTGTGGCAGGGGGTGTAATGACAACATCATCATTGCCTAATCTAACCTATTTGCACCTTTTTAAAAGTCTTAAATGTCGTACAAAAATACCCCATTTACGCAAGAATTCCTTGTGAGTTTTCGAGTATCGAAAAAAACTTTTTTAACATAGATATATTAATAAATATCGAATGTAATCTTTTCTGTTTATTTTACAAATACTGAAATAAAAATGCTTAGAAACCAGTAACAACTAGCTACAGGAATATGAAAGAAATTTGCTATAGGCAAAAGAATCGTCAAATTTCCATTCTTAAGACTAACGAAACGAATTATTAACTAATTAAATTGAACGATATTAGGTAGTAGATTTATACTTTTTTATATATTTGTACATCCCGTGTATTTATTATATATGTGTATACCCTGTGAGCCACCAGTGGCGAATGGCAGAGGGTGTAGTAACACCGACATCATTACCTCATCTAAGCATGTTAGCTTCTTTTATAACTATGGAAAAAATGAGCAGAAGTAACTACATATTTTTTCGATTGATTCTTTTTCCTTAACTTTTTACAGATGAATTTCGGGAATCACGTTTGTATTTTGCTGGAACGTAAATTCCATTTTTTTTCTGATATTTCTGAACGGATGAATTTACTCATAAAAATGAAATTTCGACTTGGTTTTCTCATTTTTTAGCCAAAATACAGCTAAAAAACTGTAAAATAGCCATAAAATGCACATTTTTCAACGATGTTTACATAAATTGCTAATAAAAATGACATTTGTGTTTAAAATATGGATATATCTATTATCTTTTATTGAAAGTATATGAGATTGAATATTGAGTTGAAGCGGATTTGTAAACTTAATTGTAACTTACATTTCTAGATATATTGGTTTGGAAAGTCTGGTATTTGCTATTTAACAACAATTATGAAGCATTTGTTACGATCAAGCTTATTACACTTGTATTTATGAAATTAAATATCCCCGTTGAGAATCAACGGGTACTTCTGCTAGTATATATATAAAAATGGATGTTTGTTTGTATGTTTGTATGTTTGTATGTTCCAGATAATCTCGAAAACTAGACGTCACACGATGTTCTAACTTTTAACATCATTAAATGTATTCCCTGGGATGATCAAGTGGTACTTAATATTTGCCTAAAGTCCACGGTTCGAATCCAGACGAATAAAACAGTTTGCATAAGAAATACACGTAAAGTTCATTTTTTTAGTTGCATGATTCGTTTCTTTTGCAAAACTAAATTAGAAAGAACAGTCGTAGGAAGTCGAAACTAGCATCAAAAGAAGGGAAATAGAATAAAGATTCTTACTTTGGTCGTGAAATATCGTTTGCGACTCGAAATTGCGAGAATTTTGATAAAATATACGAAAATTTTGTCTAAATTTCCATGTAGTAAACAACTCATTCCCTTGACGATATAATTTTTTTTAAATTCGAATTTTGTTGACGAGTCTGTAGCAACCAAGTTTTATTTACATCAACTTAATTGTTTACCGTCTTTTTCGTAAAATGAAATGAGATTTATAACAGTGGTTTACTGAAAATGGATTTCTGTCGATCAATTCAACTGGTTGCGTATAAATATCCTGGTACGTTGCGTAAGTTTTGAAGTATATTCTTCTGAATTAAGTACTAGATCTAATCTCTTTGCAATGATGTATTTAGCGATTGACGAGAATGGAGTTAGAGAAGAACGTAAAGATTTCCCAGATTCGGTGTTTGTAATCTTTGAAGAGTTGAACGGCGAGTTGTAAAGTTGTAGCAAACCTCGAGCATCGTATGATAGACCAAAAAGGTAAAGAAATTTTATTTTATTACATGCAGAATATAAAAATTGATTCAATCGTTGTTTTTAAGTGCTTCTACTCCATATTCATTTACTATCCTTCTGTTATTGGTGTTTAATTTTTGTTTCTATTTTGACATTGCGATTACTTTTGTGGTTCGTGTTTATGTTACACATTTTAAGATTGAGATACCAGTCAGTTCCAAAATACATTTACTTTCCGAGTAGAATATTCATCGTTGGTTATTTGAGTGAAATGTAATTTATTTCTGTCATTTACGTTTAATGCTTGATTCATTTGGCCCCTTTGTACCTGTATGAAAATGTAACTTTAAACGTGGTACTGCTTATCCTAATGTGATCTAAGAATATATACATATATATATTTCAAAACAAGGGAAATAGAATAAAGATTTAGATATTTTGGCTGAGAAATATCGTATGCGATTTGAAATTGCAAGAATTTTGATAAAATATACGAAAATTCCGTCTAAATTTTCATGTTATAAACAAACCCTTGACGATCAAGGCGATTGTTGATTCCGAACTCATGTGTTAGAAGAAGAAGACATGGCGGATTAAACTGGACATGGCCAGTTAAAATAAATGTTGAAAATAAGAGTTGAAGATTTATGATGAAGAAAAAATTGAAAGGCATTTAAAATTTTTTTGTGACAAACAATATCCTGTGAAGAAACGCACGTTGAAAGGTACGAAAATTTTTTCATTAATTTTTTCAATTTTCTTTAAGCGTCTGTGAAAACCGAGTTTTGTTTATGGTAACGTAATTGTTAACTGAATTTTCAGTGAAATAAAACGATTTTGAAATTCGTACGTTGATAGAATTTGCATTCTCGCTGTCAATTCCACTGATTTAAAATAATAACGAGGTGAGTTGTGGACATCTCTCATATTATTTTTGAGTTTTGACGGAAATTACGGACGTCCTTATTTCTTATGTTTAATTGGTCTTTGTTTTCTTTTAAGTTTTAAGCGACGAGTGGTCAGGAGCGAATAAGTAACATTTCAAAGCCTAAAAAGGTAAAGCGATTTCAGTTATCCGTAGACCGTAAAAAATCTAAGATATTGTAGTAGAATGGGTAATCCCTTACTTCAATCCAAATCCAAACTACTGCCCACGGGCCGCATCTGCTGTTTGATAGTTAATAAAGCTGAAAAGTTTGGAGACCCCTACTTGAAACGCAGTATGTTGTGGATATCATAGACACAAGTATAATAGTTTTTGAAATCATTTCTCAGTTTTTCAATCAAAATGAATAAAGTCTATTCTACTGCACTATAATACTATGCTATTTTGTGTTGGAAATTCTTACTGCAACAGATGTAAAAACGTTTGAAAAACTTATGTAACATTAATGGCCGGTATTGTAATGTATATTTTGCGTTGTTTATAACTTTAATCTTCATATAAGTGGCTTTGTCTTTTCATCATACTGTTTATCAGTTTCAATATTATGAAATTGCATGGTTTTATGTATTGTTAATTGTTTAAAGTGAAAAATTCTGTTTTTCTTTTTTTCGAAACCGTATAGAAATATCTAATGCTGCGTAAATTATAGCTGCAGTAGCAATATCAACGTTCAATTATAATTACGAGCATCGTGATCAACTTACTAATTTATGCATTTCGTCATGAATACATTGTATGATTTACCTAGGTGTTTACTGGAAGGAGCGCCAAGTCGAAATAAAAAACTGATATTGAAAACAGCTATCCCAAATGTCAATATTTAACATACTGTACCGAAGAATGGATTATAATTCTTAAACATCTTTAACACAAGTTTGTTTTCGGGATAAGAAACTATACAGATAACCACAAAATGTAAATTTACTTAAGCCACTATACACCTTCTCAACGGAGGTAGGTGGTGTCTGTATTTATTGATTACTGTGAAGATTCTAGGCTGAATGTTTTTTGTGGGTCCAGGAAATAATTTATCTTAGAAGTTTTTCATAAGTTACTGGAGAAGGCAAAAATACCAAGACCAAAATAAAAATTTTTATTTTGGTCGAGAAATATCGTTTTCGACTCGAAATTGCGAGAATTTTGATAAAATATACGAAAATTTTGTCTAAATTTCCATGTAGTAAACAACTCATTCCCTTGACGATATAATTTTTTTTAAATTCGAATTTTGTTGACGAGTCTGTAGCAACCAAGTTTTATTTACATCAACTTAATTGTTTACCGTCTTTTTCGTAAAATGAAATGAGATTTATAACAGTGGTTTACTGAAAATGGATTTTTGTCGATCAATTCAACTGGTTGCGTATAAATATCCTGGTACATTGCGTAAGTTTTGAAGTATATTCTTCTGAATTAAGTACTAGATCTAATATCTTTGCAATGATGTATTTAGCGATTGACGGGAATGGAGTTAGAGAAGAACGTAAAGATTTCCCAGATTCGGTGTTTGTAATCTTTGAAGAGTTGAACAGCGAGTTGTAAAGTTGTAGCAAACCTCGAGCATCGTATGATAGACCAAAAAGGTACAGAAATTTTATTTTATTACATGCAGAATATAAAAATTGATTCAATCGTTGTTTTTAAGTGCTTCCACTCCATATTCATTTACTATCCTTCTGTTATTGGTGCTTAATTTTTGTTTCTATTTTGACATTGCGATTACTTTTGTGGTTCGTGTTTATGTTACACATTTTAAGATTGAGATACCAGTCAGTTCCAAAATACATTTACTTTCCGAGTAGAATATTCATCGTTGGTTATTTGAGTGAAATGTAATTTATTTCTGTCATTTACGTTTAATGCTTGATTCATTTGGCCCCTTTGTACCTGTATGAAAATGTAACTTTAAACGTGGTACTGCTTATCCTAATGTGATCTAAGAATATATACATATATATATTTCAAAACAAGGGAAATAGAATAAAGATTTAGATATTTTGGCTGAGAAATATCGTATGCGATTTGAAATTGCAAGAATTTTGATAAAATATACGAAAATTCCGTCTAAATTTTCATGTTATAAACAAACCCTTGACGATCAAGGCGATTGTTGATTCCGAACTCATGTGTTAGAAGAAGAAGACATGGCGGATTAAACTGGACATGGCCAGTTAAAATAAATTTTGAAAATAAGAGTTGAAGATTTATGATGAAGAAAAAATTGAAAGGCATTTAAAATTTTTTTTGTGACAAACAATATCCTGTGAAGAAACGCACGTTGAAAGGTACGAAAATTTTTTCATTGATTTTTTCAATTTTCTTTAAGCGTCTGTGAAAACCGAGTTTTGTTTATGGTAACGTAATTGTTAACTGAATTTTCAGTGAAATAAAACGATTTTGAAATTCGTACGTTGATAGAATTTGCATTCTCGCTGTCAATTCCAGTGATTTAAAATAATAATGTGGTAAGTTGTGGACATCTCTCATATTATTTTTGAGTTTTGACGGAAATTACGGACGTCCTTATTTCTTATGTTTAATCGGTCTTTGTTTTCTTTTAAATTTTGAGCGACGAGTGGTCAGGAGCGAATAAGTAACATTTCAAAGCCTAAAAAGGTAAAGGGACTTCAGTTATCTGTAGACCGCAAAAAATCTACGATATTGTAGTAGAATGGGAATCTCTTACTTCAATCCAAATCCAAACTACTGCCCGCGGGACGCATCTACTGTTTGATAGTTAATAAAGCTGAAAAGTTTGGAGACCCCTACTTGAAACGCAGTATATTGTGGATATCATAGACACAAGTATAATAGTTTTTGAAATCATTTCTCAGTTTTTCAATCACAAATGAATAAAGTCTATTCTACTGCACTATAATACTATGCTATTTTGTGTTGAAAATTCTTACTGCAACAGATGTAAAAACGTTTAAAAAACTTATGTAACATTAATGGCCGGTATTGTAATGTATATTTTGCGTTGTTTATAACTTTAATCTTCATATAAATGGCTTTGTCTTTTCGTCATATTGTTTATCAGCTTCAATATTATGAAATTGCATGATTTTATGTATTGTTAATTGTTGAAAGTGAAAAATTCTGTTTTTTTTTCGAAACCGTATAGAAATAACTAATGCTGCGTAAATTATAGCTGCAGTGGCAATATCAACGTTCAATTGTAATTACGAGCATCGTGATCAACTTACTGATTTATGCATTTCGTTATGAATATATAGTATGATTTACTTAGGTGTTTACTGGACGGAGTGCCATGTCGAAATAAAACTCTGATATTGAAAACAGCTAACCCAAATGACAATACATATTTAACATACTGTACGCTGAAATTTATTAATTTGACCTCAGCCGAAGAATAGGTTATAATTCTTAAACATCTTGAACATAAGTTTGTTTTCGGGATAAGAAACTATACAGATAACCACAAAATGTAAATTTACTTAAGCCACTATGCACCTTCTCAACGGAGGTAGGTGGTGTCTGTATTTATTGATTACTGTGAAGATTCTACGCTGAATATATTTTGTGGGTCCAGGAAATAATTTATTTTAGAAGTTTTTCATTAGTTACTGGAGAAGGAATTAATATATCAGATCATTCACACTGCTAATATTTTCCCCAGCCATACGTCACTCGCAGAGTACATAAATCTAAAAATCTTAAACAAGTCCCGTACACAGACATATCGGCAAAATGTTTATCGAGATCAAACTAGCATTTTTCGAAGCCTTATCACTTGGATCCAAAAGGAACTTTCCTGACATATTTCTGAGTGAGACTGCCAATGTTATTATTCGATCAAAAATATTTTCAGCAATAAAATAATTGCAAATATTTATTAGGTTTTTAATCAAATACTTTTCTGCTCACTTAACCCAATGCACTTATCATATAATGAATTTCGACTTACGAGCATAGCTCCACAGACTGATTTCGGTAAAGTTGTCCCTCTATTGTCATGGCTTTTATCGTTTCATCCTAAAATGGCGCTGTGTCTTGCACTTAATCATTCCCAAGATCTACGACTACGTTTTTGGGCATTAATTAACATACCACTACATTTTATACGAGTCACGAATTCTCACTAACAACCTCATGTTATAAGTATAGCCAAGATAAAACAATGAAACATACCTTCTGGTTCCATGATACGCCATTTCTTATTTAATGTCTATAGTTTTTTCTTCACGTTAGAAATACAACAATGACGTATTTGTCCATTCTCGGAATTACACTTATTCAGTTACTGACGATATCCTCTCAATGATGACCAGTCGAAAGTTTGCGGCTTCAGTTGGCGTAGAAAGAAGAAAATTGCTCCTTTAGGAGATAAAAGTCAGAGGGGAAGAAGCTATTATGTATGCCTCTTTTCATACGTAGATACATTTTCATACATTGTTACCGAAAAGCTCATTCAGAAACTAGAACCTGCCTTTAGATATAAAGAAGATGTAAGCCAAGGGAGAAGAAGCTATATGTAAGCCTCACTTTCATATGTAGATACATTTTGACACATTGTCCCGGAAAAGATCATCAACCTGCGTAAAATTAAATATTGAGTTAGAGTGGATTTGTAGACTTAATTGTGACTTACATTTCTTGGTATATTGGTTTCGAAAGTCTGGTATTCGCTATTTAACAACAATTATGAAGAATTTGTTACGATCAAGGTTATTACACTGATATTCATGAAATTAAAAATCCCCGTTGAGAATCAACGGGTACTTCTGCTATATATATATAAAAATGGATGTTTGTTTGTATGTTTGTATGTTTGTAGGTTCCAGATAATCTCGAAAACTAGACGTCGCACAATGTTCAAACTTTTAACATCATTAAATGTATTCCCTGGGATGATCAAGTGGTACTTAATATTTGCCTAAAGTCCACGGTTCGAATCCAGACGAGTAAGAGCCATTTCACACTTTCCCGGCAGCCGGCTAAACGGCACCGTTTACACGGTGATTTATTGAAAGGTATATGGAGCCATTCACACTTGCCCGGCAGGTGCCGTGTGCCGTCCAAACGGCGCACGGCACCGGTAAGCAGCCCGGCCTTCCCACTGCTTCGGACGGTTGCCGGGTCATTTTCAGGCGGTAAATACAAAAGTACGTTCAATCCCAGCAATGTCCAGGTGAATCCAGGCGATTATTTGGCCCTTCTTTTGAGAAATAATTAGATCGGAAAACGTTGTACTGTCTACGACAATAAGATTTAATGCGCTACGATGGTTTCGGTATTAAAAATTACTTTGTAATATTATTCGTTATGTAATACCACAAAATGAAGGCCGAAACAGTTGATTTCATTATCAAGTACATGGATTAGCTTCTATTCAACATCTAAAATTAATCAAGGTTAGAGGAGAGGGGAAACAATGGTGGTTACAAAGTAAAGGAGATAATTAAATGAATACTGAAAAGATCTTTATAATAAGTAATTAAGCGGAGAAGAAGGGCATAAAGAAGGGAAAAGGGAGGTAATCAATTAAGTATGATTCTTGAAATAAATATTGTTAATGTATTACTGGCAATCCGTAAATCCAGTTCATAGTCGGTGCTTGAATCAATTCCCAGTTCTAATATCCAGCATTATACAATGACTCTCGAAATTGACGTTGAACGTCTAATTTCTTTGGTGGAGGAACGTCCAGTTTTATGGGACAAAACCCTAGACGTTTATAAAGACCGCATCCAAACGAGAAGCGCGTGGATGGAAGTATTCCAGGAATTGAACGACACATTTAAAGGGATGGAGGATAAGGAAAGAAATGAATACGGTAAACTATACATTTTATTAATTCATTTAAATAGTTTTAATGTGCCATCTGCAAAACATTTACGAATATTAAACCAATAATAGTTTTATGACAATTAAATTTTAGACAACTGCCAATTCACAGACCCGATAGGCGTCATAAAGTAATTCGTCATCATGTTTCTTACGTTATTTGCTGAAATTCCACCGCGCACCTGTCCGGATTTTTCTATATCTTTCATTCCTACTATAGATAATGTGTCCTCTGTTTCATAACCATCTCTGTCTCGGACAAAATTATGCAGAACGACACAAGCTTTCACAATATCTACTGCATAATCGGGATGCAAGTTCAAAGGTCGGTGGAAAATTTTCCATTTGTTGCTTAAAATTCCAAATGCACATTCTACATATCTTCTGGCTCTAGAAAGGCGATAGTTAAAAATTCTCTTAGCAATTGTCAAATTATTCCCACCATATGGTCGGAGAAGGTGTCTGTGTAATCCAAAAGCCTCATCGCCTACTAGGAAATAGGGTATCTTGGGGCCCGTTGTACCAGGAAGACATTTTTCTTCGGGAATTTCCAGGTCCTTATTTACAATTAATTTCCAGAGAGTACTTGCTTTAAATATGTTAGAATCACTATCCTTGCCATAACTGCCAATATCGACGTATATGAATCGATAATCCGAATCTGCGATGGCCATCAACACTACTGACGAAAATCCCTTATAGTTAAAATACATCGAATTTGATGGATTAACGATTCGTATATGTTTGCCATCAACGGCTCCTATGCAGTGCGGAAAGTTAGCTTTACGTTCGAAATTTTGTGCGATGGATTCCCACTGCGGTTTTGTAGGTACCGGGATGCATTCTGGAGACAGCGACCAAATTTTCTTGCAAACATCTCTGATTATCTTACTGATTGTAGAAATACCCATCCTATAACTATAATGAAGGTCTGTGAATGTACAACCGCTTGCCAGATATCTGAAATAATGCAAAAACACTAGTTAGCTACGAAAAAATCCTTTACAGAAAAATGTTTTTATATTTTATTTATTTAATTTATGAAGTGATTAAGTGGTCATCACCAAAGCCATCAAAAAGGTTTATAGTGACGTCACTTCAATGCATATGAGGGTATGTTTTTAAACCATTTTGATGGCTTTGGTGATGATCACTTACTCAAAATGTTACCATCAGTGACTTTTACCAATTCAATTATGAAGTGGACTCACATTGATGTACTGATTTCATTCATGTTTGTTTTGTTAGTGTGAGTTACGCTCAACATGATTTTTGGCATGTCTACCCTTGTCATTTTCAGGCAAAACAGTTATGAAAAAGTGGGCGAATGTTAGAGATTCGTACCAAAAGTGGGAAAAGAAATATAAGACGACTCTAAGCTCCGGCAGCGGCAGAACGAAGGTAACTTATGTGTACGCGCAACAGTTACAATTTCTGAAAAAATCTTCAGAAGCAAGGCCAACGGAGGATTCCATACCTAACGTGAACGAGCCTCTGGAGGATGAATACTGTGAGGATCTTAACAGCAGGGAAACGGAGGGTTTCAAAAAACCTTTCAAAGACATTAAAAAACGGAAGTTAGACGCTGTTGAAGTAGCACTTATTAATGCCATTCAACAGCAGCCAGATCGGCACACCTCCTTTATTAAAGGAATAATTCCATCTTTAGATACGTTTACCGACGATGAAATTGTTGAGTTTCAACAAAAGGTACTACAAATAGTGTCAGAAATTAAAAAAAGGAAAAGGGAGTCAAGTTCTGAGCAGTCGCTGGTAACAATCTTGGCTCCAAGTTCATATGAATCTTGTGATTTCACTTTTACTGCACCTGATCCTAGTGTTTTCATTTAAATTGGATGTAATATGTTTTGCTTAAATAATAACATACTTATTGTCAATGGTTGATAGTGTGTTTTGATTTTACTCACCTAATTGCGACCACCAACATTTCTATAGGCTCAATAGATTCCCTAAAGAAAGTGTTGCGGCGCTGTAAAGAATCCTTGAGTTTCAGATGAAGCTCATCGAATGTCGACATGCTCATTCTGAAGTAATTAAAAAACTTGTTTGGGTCGTTGCGGAGCTCTTCAAACAGAACGTGGTAAGCTCCCGATTCCCTCCTTTTCAAGTTGATCGGATGGACCCACTGCATTCTCTTTCTCTTCCTCCTTTTCGCTCGTCGATAAACTATCAAACACGCTATCATCTTCTCCCTTTCCATTTCTTCTGAAATACTTACAATTTATCTTAGAAAATGAAACAGGTGGGTGGATATCAAACTTCGCCGTTTAAACGACTGCCGGATAGATGTGAAACCGCTCGCACCGTGTGCCGTCTATACGGTGCCGTTTAGCCGGCTGCCGGGAAAGTGTGAAATGGCTCTAAAACAGTTTGCATAAGAAATACACGTAAAGTTCATTTTTTTCGTTGCATGTTTCGTTTCTTTTGCAAAACTAAATTAGAAAGAACAGTCTTTGGAAGTCGAAACTAGCATCAAAAGAAGGGAAATAGATGAAAGATTCTTATTTTGGTCGTGATATATCGTTTGCAACTCGAAATTGCGAGAATTTTGATAAAATGTACGAAAATGTTGTCTAAATTCCATGTAGTAAACAACTCATTCCCTTGACGATCAAGGCGATTGTTGATTCCGAGCTCAAGCGTAATTCCATAGAAGACTTGGAAAATTTTTAAAATTTCGAATTTTTTTGACGAGTCTCTAGCAACCAAGTTTTATTTATAGCAACATAATTGTTTACCGTCTTTTTCGTAAATTATATGAGTTTTATATTTGTGGTTTACCAAAAATTGATTTTTATCGATCAATTCAACAGGCTGCGTATAAATATCCTGGTAAGTTGCGGATGTATTGAATATATATTCTTCTGAATTAAGTATTAAATCTAATCTATTTGCAATAATGTATTTTTAGCGATTTACGGAAATGGAGTTAGCGAAGAACGTAAAGATTTCCCAGATTCGATGTTTGTAATCTTTGAAGAGTTGAACGGCGAGTTGTAAAGTTGTAGCAAACCTCCAGCATCGTATGATAGACCAAAGAGGTAAAGAAATTTTAGTTTGTTATATGCAGAATGTAAAAATTGATTTATTCGTTGCTTTTAAGTGCTTCCATTCCATATTCATTTACTATCCTTCTCTTCTTGGTGTTTAATTTTTGTTCCTATTTTGATATTGCGATAACTTTTGTGTTATTTGTCTTCCGTGTATATGTTGCACGTACTAAGATTGAGAAGCAAGTCAGCTCCACAATACACTTACCTTCCGCAAAGTATATTCATCGATGCTTATTAGAGCGATATATAATTTATTTCTGTCATTTATGTTTGATTCATTAGTACCCCTGTACCTGTCTGAAAATGTCTCTTTAAACGTGTGTTACCTATTATCTTAATGTGATATTACAATACATCTTAATATTGCCTCAGTTGGAGATATTTTTCATTCAGAGTATTTGAGATTGGATATTGAGTTGGTGCGGCTTTGTAGAATTCATTGTAACTTAAATTTATTGGTATTTTGGATTGAAAGGTCTGGTATAAGCTATCTATCAACAAATTTCAAGTATGTGTTACGATTATGGTGTTTATGAAATGTAATATCCCCGTTGAGAATCAACGGGAATTTCTGCTAGTAAAAGATAAAACGATCATGCCGCTTTTGAAGTATTAGCTGTTAGTTTACAATAATAAGGTAATTTTAAATTCAATTTATTCATTAATAAACTCGGAGTTTAGTTACGGAATTGCAGGTTGAACTAAACTGTGAAAGATTCCTTGAAGTGAAATTAATAAGTTCAAACGTCACTTCTAGGTATTTCATACACACCTTAGGATGAATTTACAAAGTTTATTTTCTTTTAAGATATGTATGACATTCCTTTTTTAAATGAATAAACTGAGGTTGGAATTTGAATTTATTAGCACATTGTATTGTTAGTAGTAGTATTGTTAAAAGTGCTTCGACAGCTAAGGTCATTTCGCACATTGGCTCCCACCGGGATTCGAACCCGGGACCGCTTCCACCGAAGGCAAACGCGCTGTCCACATGACTATCCGAGAGCCCCCATTGTATTGTTCATAATTTTTATGGAAATAGACAGAAAAACTGCTCCTGCGTCTACAGCCTTAAAATACTTCGGTAACTTACGTATTTTAGAGGAATACTATAAAATAAATTCACAAAATTCAATTTTTTCATTTTATTTTAGTAAAATGTTAATCTACTCCAACGCTTTCTAACTCGTGTCTATACTACACTTGATTGTATATAAACCATCTTTGCCGTTCTTACTATAACATCCTTAACATTCTTAAATAACAAACTTTTAAATATTTTTCATTCAAGAAGCTCATTATCATTAATTTTCCGTAGAATGTCAAAGTCATTTTAAAATTTCCATTGCTTCTTTCTTTCTGAGCTTCATTATCACCTTCTCTAATGCTTATTACAAGGAGGATTAGTGAGACCACGCCGGGATGGAACTCAAGACCCTCGGATGACCAAGTGGGTCAGTTCTGGGTTCGATTCACGGTAGAGTTCCGCATTTACTAAATTATCGCAGCTTTTGAAGCAGTTGTAAAAATACTACAACTGCTAGACTCTAAGACCACTTCCAACAAAAGAGAATGTGCATACAATAAGGCTAAAGAAGAGTACTTTAGCGAACCGATACGATGAAAAATATAATACCCATTTCAACTATACTTTTTAAGATTTGTTCGTAACTATAGCTTCCATTTTTCTGGCTCCGCATCTTTCATTGAATTTATTTAAAATTTATGAGGGTATAGAAGGGATTTCAACGAAGGTATGAATTTACAATTATCGGGATGAATTTATTTTATAAATTGAATTTCCATTTTGATTTTGGAAGAAAATCACTCTATGTTATCGAAATGGTCTTTTGCCGCAAAGATTCATGAAAAAGGATGGCTTAGCCCCGCGGTTCAACTGCTGTGATGAAATGCAAGGCAGACAGTTACTTTATAATGATATCCTTATAGAGAATTGATATGCGTGTGTTACTATCATCCTTCTTCTTGTGACTTGAGGGTGTATTTGAAAACGCTGATAATCCTATCGGATTCTTCGCTACTCTGAATTTTATCGAAAAACGATTTTCCAATTTTCCTTTCCAATCAAGTTTTCATCCATAACTACTTTCTCTTTCCTTTTTCTTTCCTTTAAGACCTAAAAACAGATGGCAGGACTTTCGATTTCAGAATACGTGGCAAAATTAAGCAACCCTATTCCTACTGTAATTGTCTGAGGGGAACTCATTTCCAAAATTTGTTAAATTCTGATACTATTCACTTGAAATAAGTTATTTTCATAACTTCAGACCATTGTCTTCGATTATTTTATGTAATAACTTACCAAAATTCAGAAAAGTGATTCGTCTTTCATATTCTTGACACATATCTATAGAGTAAGAACATTAATAATAATGGTAACGACAGAGAGCAACTGTCTTCTTCTTAAATTTCCTCTTCAATTAATTAGTAAATTTAACTTCACCACATAAAGTTGCATTTAAGCTTCGAATTCCATAAAATTATCAGGTTGACGATGATATTTTCATAATTCAATCACAATAGTAATGAGTAAAACTAGGGATATGAAGTGATTGATTCTGAATCTTGCCACTTATATAAAACGCAAGATAGATCCCAAATTTAATAAAATTACCTAAAATTAAATTCCGAATATAATTTATACGATTTTTTAATAATTAAAAAGAAGTATAATGAAATAGTTAATTAATTTAGAATATTTCCCTGACTCTGGAATATGAATATGTAATTTAATTCAATTTTATCACTTAATTGCATTATTGCTGAAGGGTAATATGTGATTGGTTAACTATTATAGACAGCTACGAGTTTTATGATTTATTATGAGTCGATTAAAGTAATTAAAGCATCTTGAATGTGAGAGTAACGTATCTTACTACAGTTGCAATTTTCTATAATTGTGGAAGAATCCTCTTTGATAGCTAAAAGACACGTATAACAAGATCTAACAATAATATATACTAAAATATTTTGAAAGACTGCTTCACAATTATTCTTTGCTTCATTCAATCTCAAATTTATTCTTAATCTACTGAAAATCGGGTTTTGAGAACCTCCCTGAAGAAAAGGATCTTTCATTAAATAGCAACGACTGATGCGCTGTAAAACTAAATACTCCGCTGCTTGATGCACGAGCAATAATTTTAGATCTATATATTGAGGCATTCTTAAATTATTTCCGAATAATTTTGCATTACATTTTCTTTTATTTTTAACAAAATTACTATTTTTCTACAAAATATCCAGTAAATTATGCCAACCTGCAAGCAATGAGAATGTATTCAACTCCTCAAACAGCGTTTCCGTTTTGCAATTAAATATTTCCCCGCCGTAATACTTTCCCTAGTCATCAAGTACTGAGGGAGTACTTAGCTTAGCAACTACTTAGACTTCCGCATTTCCGTAAACATTTTCCTCTTACCCTCAAATGGACGTAATGCTGAGCGGAATGCAACAAAAACGGGAAAAATCCATCACTGAGGATATTTCTTCCTTCGCGACTGCGTCATAATCCCCAGAAACGTTTCCCTAGACACCGAAATACTTCCAAGAGAACTCCGAGATCACTTTGCAAAACGACAGTTGCAGCACGGAGGATCACTTCAGCTTCTAAGCAAAGTTTCGCGATTTACAACACATGCTCCGAGGAAACAACGGGAAGAGAAATCGCCATCTGGGGGCCATTCCCGATCGCTCCTCAAGTCCAAAAGTATAGTAGTGATTTGCAAAGAGTTGGGCGCTATGAAAAAAGTTCCCTTAATGCTCCTTCCAGAGGAGCGAATTCCTCCGTCACTCTTTTCTCTCTTGGCACCATTTGCAAGGGCGAATTAGACCCCTCTACTAGTATATCCATGAACGATCCAAAGATTAATCATTCTGTATCCAGCCTCGTAATGGTTCCCTGGGTTTATCCTTAAAAAAGGCGGGGGTGTGGATATGGGAAAGATTAGGGTTAAGGGGTAGAGAGAAAAAAGAAAGAGTCATGGAGAGTGAGGTTAAGGGTAAGGGAAATAACAGGGGGTAATGGAGGAAAGAAAGGGGAAAAAATAAGAAGGGGCCAGGATCAATCTCCCATTGATAACATTATTTGCATCATGATTCCGTAATTACTCAAATAATTTATTCTCCTACCTTTGATCAAGATTTAAAAAGGGAGCCATTTCTAATAAATATAGAAATCCTTGATAAATATCCAAACATGAATTACAGGTCTTATTGTAAATTTATCCATCCTATTTATGGACATTCATCCAACTTCAATACCAATCAATAACAAAACGTTACTTTTGAACTTGAATATAAATATTTATTATCCACCTCGAGAAATACAACTTACCACTTTAAACTTTGTTCATAACTTAAAAAGGGATTCATTTCTTACCTATACATACTAAAATCTATAATTAATGTCTGAGCATGAATGAAACACCTTTCAATAAATTTGAATACCTTATTCATGAAGATTTATCCAACTTTAATTCCAGTGCACAACAAATGTAACTTTTGAAGTTGATGATAAATATAGCTTATCTACCTCAAGCAATACAACTTATAGCATTATCTAACGCCTCTCTGCATAAAAGTACATACTACACCTATAATTAAATGCAATAGGCAAATTTTAAACCATCCTATTTATGAATATTGATCCAACTTCAATACTAGTCAACAACAAAACAGAACTGTTAAACTCGAAAGTAAATATTTCTTATTCACCTTATACACTTTATCAGATTATCTAACACGCCTATCTGCATGAAAGTTTTAAAAAATCCTCTACAATTTATTATAATTGGGTCACCAAGCACTTTGAATACAAACATGTATATTTATAGAAGTTACCTGAACGCAGACATGTTTTTCACTATTTTGTTTAAAATTAATAATTTATAGCGGGAAGAAAGAGGCCCGGAAGAGGATAGCTATGGGAGTTGAGATAGGGGTAATGGATAGGGTAATTGGGAAGTGGAAATTTAAGGAGGAAGGAATAGGTTAGCAGCGGAAGATAGTGGATAGGAATAAATTTTCTCGGAAATAATTCTTTCGGAAAAGTACAAATCAACCATCTAAATTTAATCCAACTTCCAACTTCCCGAGAAGTTTGCGTTCGAAGAAGTGTTGAATTTATAGAGACCATTTAAAAGTAGATAGAGTTGAAGAATAGGGAAGAATAAAAAATGGAGGAAATCCAAAATACGTAGGTTTGAATATCGATGAAAAATTTTCAGATTTCTCTATGAAGAAGTCAGTGAGGTGTGCTTGAGGGCCGTGTGGGTGTTATAATGACGAACTCCACATTTAATCATCTCATTTCCATTCAATTTTGACGCGTTTCGAATTGACTTGTTCTGATTCTGCAACTGACATCCATTCGCCTCTGAGTCATATGTGATTTGATTGTGCTTCGTCTATTTCAATCGTAGCTCGTCTTTCGGTTGATCGTTAACTAAAAATGGAACGATAATATACGAAAATTGACATGCTGCAAATAATTAATTTAGTGTCGATAAACTATGAACGCATGATTGCATATAATTGTATATCATTGCGATGATTTTATTGTGAACAGATAATTTTTATTTTCATTATTATTATCCTCTGCTTGAAATAATTTAATAAAAACGCAGATTAACTGACTACAGCGAAATCTCGATTTTATGTCCTGGTTTCGAATTTCTTTACGGATCTAAGGTTGAAATTTTGAGGTATTTGTAATTCACATCTTACGTTTTTCCGCATCTAGAATCGATTTCCCTTGGTCCGGGAAAAAAACCTCATATTATGAATATAGGGTATTACATAATGTGGATTTGTATTTTTCTTAAGTTCTTTCACATCATTTAACTATGCTATAAGTATGTTTGGGCATGGTTTCCATACCTATTAGTAGCTACTTCCCTGCTGTGGATCATTTTCCCTATGTATTTCATGGGATTTTCATATGCATATTTCTTCTGAATTTTTCTTAACCTATCTCTTTCAAATTAATGAGTGTATTTAGGATAATGATGTATTTAGGATGGGTTATATGGAAAACGAGATTTTCTCCCCCAATATCACCCAAATGAGTGCATATTAATTTAGTTATAATAAAAATTCCTCAATACCCAATAAATTTATCATATTGGAGATTTTTACCACTCAGATATTACTTTTGTGGATCCATCATGAGATGAATTGGTTTCATTAGCGGAAGATAGTACTCGTTAATAATGCAATGATGGATAGTATTTGCCGCTTATGGTACATCACCAAATAATCACTTAGGGAAGGAAATTAGCATAGCAAAATAATATGTGCGCTATAAAGGAATATCTAAGGATAAACTTTAGTTGATTAATTACTCCAAAACCATCAAACTATGGGTTACAGATTGAAGAACGGAATTAGCCACCTATAATAAATGAATGTTAACAGATAGGACGTTGACTCAAATTTACCGGGTGTAATTAATGAATCTAGCCTAGACTAACGGATAGGGCGGGAACTAGAAAGAAGGAGGTTAATGCTTGGAGGGGATATGGAGAGTGATGGAACACTGTGAGTGAAAGGGAATAAAAAGCGCGTTGAGGGGGGGGGGGCTGCAGCATCGGAGGAAGATCGCAATTCGAGATTCCTTTGCAGAAAAAAAACTCGAGGAGCATTAAGGAAAAGCGATACATGGCGGAAGAAGTTGCTTTTTTTGCTCGCCAAAAAAGCAGTTTATTTACGTCACCGTTCTTCGGCCACTGAGGAGTAGCGGAGACACGCACAGAGCGACGCATTTTGGTTCACCCATGATGAACGATCTCTCGCGAAGGAATAAAAAGAGTACCGCGGGAGGAAATCGGCCGAGGCCGTGGTTAATCGAGCGTTGTTCTGTGCGCGGCTGCGTAATGTCGAGATTACGTGAACGATTCGGATTGAATCTCCGCTTCCTGTTTTTTCGCCCCGGAAAGAGATCTCCAGAAGAGGGTTGCGGTCCATTTCCAACTGCTTTGCCTCCGATGGACGTCGCTCGTTAAAAGTAGAATAATAAATCGGAGGGAGTTCCACTCCGCGAAATAAGCCGTTTACCGAAGTAAGAAACACTCTCTTGTGTGCATTAACGTGTCCTTAGATTACCGTGTTCCATACAGAGCGACCGGGAAAACTTCCGATCACTGAGTTAGAGGATTACACATGCCCGAGCAATCTATCATTAGTCGGTTTACTTTACCTTTGAAAGACCTGATCTAAAAGGACCACAACTTCCTCCTTCGCAAAAGGATGCGTGACGGTTGGGTTTTGCTCAGATATTTTCTCAGTGTATCTCCATCGAACTCAGTCGTCTATTTTTTATCATACGTAGCAATAACTTTGGAAATAAAACACTCCATCAGATTTATTAGGTATTCAAAGCGTTATAAAATAGAATAATTGAATAGAAGTTCTTTCACTTATGGTGATAGTAAAACGCATAGAAGAGAGGTAATGCTAAGAATGTGAACAAAAGAGCATCTCCACACATAGTGAAATATCCCTGTATGTACAGTACATTTAACCATAGAGAAAGGATATATAGATATCCTTACTCCATGGTTTAACATATGCTTATATCCAGTATAACTATTAAATATTGATTTAATTCATGGGTTAATTATTATGTATCACTTTAAACATACTTTTTCAGAAGTAGCAGTATCATATAGCCATAAAAATGTCATTATATTCAAGTATCTATCAGTGACTGTTGCTCTATTCAATTGTTTAAACGCGATGTATGCAGCATCAGTTCTTAATCGTTGCCAAACAGACTCATCAGATTTAAAATACAATCATACTAACAGTGTAATTATCTAATTGGATTATGTTAGCAATTCAAATTAGAATCTGTAAAGAAACTGATCAAACTCAAATCGTTTACTTCGAAACGAAACGCATTCACCGCAAAAAAAAACAATTAGTAAAATATAGGTTTAAAGAACAGAGAATAAAGTTTTATCTGATAATTATCTTATTGATACAAAGCAATTTATGTACAGCTATGAGCAAAAGAACTTTAATCCTTAGCCTTATAAAGCCCAGGGTATTTAAAGTTTTTTGCACATAGCTGTACCAAAAATCTTATACAACCATATCAAAACAATTGCACTAGTTGTAAAATGTGTTTTATTAATATTGTACAAATTTTTGGTGCAAAAAACTGTTTTGTATGATGTAATTCCACCAATTATCTTTGAAGCAGTTTAGTTATATCTAATTGATAAGTTAAGAATTGTCAATTTATTAAAATTAGCGACACCATCCATCATTCCTCAAAATGGCTTCTCTTTTACAGGGAATCCTTTGTAATGGCTTACAAATCCCTTCCTTCCGACGCTGAAAGAACGAGACCGTTTTATCTAAATGGCTTCCTGGATTCGTAGGGAAGACTTTTTTGGTGTTTCATAATGTCTTTCCTTATTTCAACGCAAAAATTCGAAACAAAGGGTAATTACACGGTTATTCTCTGAGCCTAAAAGAGTATTCGAGCAGGTAATGAACAATTCGTGAAATTCCAGCTGCGTTTTGGAGATATAATGGAATTTAACGGAATATACGAAAGTCGTAAAGTCGTTTGCGATTCCTTTTGGGAAGAGTAATATGTATTCTTCAGTATTCACACCTACACCATTCGAAATGTAAATGAACGAATGCAATCTATGGTCTTCAAAAATTTCAGTCATAATTGCAATGCCTTGGAAGATAAATTAAAAAACGTCGCAAGCCACGAAAAGAAAATAACACCAGAATTCATACTGAGAGGATCTGATAATGCCCTTACCTATTTTTGGGGTAAAAGTTAGTTATTTTCCTTAAAATTAATCCGTGAAAACACCCGAAAGTCTTCAAAATTCCGGACTGACACAAAATAGCAACATCCAAAATCACATTATTGTGATATTGAATTCGAACGAATATTCAAATATGTTTGGGCTAAGATGCTAAAATTGACTAATGTCTACTTAACCTACATGCATACACGTAAGATAGAGCGTTCTCCGATCTTATTTCTTTTATATGATTCGTATTCCGGCATTATTATCAACCATTTTTCAGGTGAAGTAGAGCTTTCTTCCCTTCTACCTATCTTCAAGTCTCATCTCCTAAGGGATTTTAAACTGATCAACTTCAAGCTGAACTCCATAAAGGGTTAAAAATCTACTCAACTTGCTATCAAATCCATCACTTATTTTCGATAAACTATTCTATTGCAAAAAATTAATTCTTAAAAAAGAATTTCGGGTAACATTTCAACGCCTGAATTTAGATATCCGATACGTTTTTGATAACCAGCGCTGGTTCAATTTTATACGCAAATATAATTTACGACAATAAATGGAATATTGCATGCAATCATTAAGTATCTTCAAGTATGCTTTGTATTTACTTTTTCTTTTGCGTGTGTGTGTCTGTGTGGGTTTTTGGCGTTTGAATTTGGTATTTCTTGCAGACTACTATTAATATAAGGTTTTTCCCGTTTCCAGTTAGCATTTGGGCGTTTTCACTAAGAGGGGTTTTTCTTTCTCCAACTATTATAAATAAATATCCAATAAATCTGATCCCTCCACCTGGTATTTACACTTTATTAGTTCCTGTAAGATGTATTCTAATAACTTACTAGGTTAGGTGGAAGAGAGATGCCTTTTGGCCTAACCTGGGCATATAAAGGGTCGATTTCATCTAATCTCCAAATCTCGCATTTGCCTTTATTCTCGAAATACTTTCATACCTAAAACCTCAACTGATGGAAAGTAATATAGTCGGAAATAAACATAGTTGACACTTTTAATGGAATTACCTGATAGAATCCCTTGGTAAGTTCATGTGATACGACGTGGCGCTTCTGTGGATTTTTCATTCGCAGATTCCTCGGCTCCGAATCAATGAAATCTGAACCACTCACCTAAAGAATATAAAATTGGAAGAATCATATGAATGACTGCTTCAAATAAAATTACATTCTTATAGTAGACAATTGTTGAACCGATCGATCATAGCTATTTATCACATATATTTTCGCAGGATATCTTTAAATCAATAATATCAAACTAAATATCGTTTCGAAAAACATTTTATAGGCATAAATATAAGAGAAACTACTGATTATTTTTAGCTAATAGGTTTAACTATGATGAATTGAAATATATATATTTTTATTAACAGCGGAAAAAATAATGTATTCGTATAGATGTTAATTTACTGAAAACTCTCTGAGTATTTCTTATTCACACCGAGGGAAAATACTTTTATAAATATGCCTCTCTAGCAAAATTAATCCTTTGTAGCGAATCACTCATAAATTAGAATATGAAATTTTCTTAACATATCTTAAAATTTGTTTTATAATATAACTTTTTGCCCCACATTTATGGTATCGTAACATTAGGGTAGACAGAAGCACATTGAATAAGACTGATTCTTTAAACATAAGTACATTATGTTTAAATCCGAATGATACCTCAGAGGTGATTCCAAATCTAATGTTCTTGTTCAAATTGAATAGAATCTGAATAACCTTATCAAACTTTGGATCTAATATTAGCATATCTGCAGAATGAAGGAGAATTTTGGTACTTTTTCCACAAATATCTCCTTCATTCTGCATGATGGATTTCCACCATATCTCGCCCGATTCTGTGAATTTTATAGTATATCTGAATTCAAAGTCACTTAATTGCTTTTATTATTAGTAAAACGAACTTATGATTTAGTAAATTCATAGCATCAAAAATAGCATTATCAATATATAACAATGTTTGATACATTTTCTTAAAGAAAAAGAAGTTTAAAAATACGATTAAATTGGCTATTGACGAAATTGTATTACTAAAATGAACATCGTGAATATATCAACTGAAGGTTTCCGAGGAACAATAACGTGGTTACCAAATGTGTGTTCAGTGAATGAGATAACCGAGAAGTTAACGTAATGAGGTCAGACGGCGACGAAATCCCTACTCTTATCGCCTTCGTCTCAAAGCTCGATCTAAGAGCGGGCGGCGTAACTAGTGCAGCCACTTATCACACCAACACGGAAGGAAAACAAAAAAAGATATAAATACATGCAGCATCTTTTCATTATGCACCTCGATAATAAAAAGGTTAATGAGAGAGAAGATGGAAACGGATACTAAAATGAAGAAGGCCGGAAATAACCAATGGAGAGCCAGCCAAATTATAACATCATTGAATTAAATCATAACCAATCATAATCAACCAATATTACTTCAAGTACGTAATGATACGAATTCTGTATTTATAATTAAAGCTCTTAATCAACTTACAACAGCTAAGAAATATTGTAATAAATAGTAACAGTAAAGTAATAGTACATCAATAGGGAAACTTGAACTAATCTTTAAAATATTAATTTACCTTTATGTTTTAAATTTTTCATGCACGGCATACTTGCCAATTCCAATTGAACACATAAAAAAAGAAAAAATCATATTTATTATAACAATAATAAAATATAAAGCAAAGTAATTAGAAAGGGGGATTTACTTTGCATGAGTCGATCCCATGCGAATAAATTATCCTTTAGGTAATGCAAAGGATCCTAGAGATGGTGGAATGGAGTTCAGCAAAGAGAAAGTACAAAAGAAAAGAGAACGTTTAACAAGTGAATATCTGGGACTGGAATAGTGAAGTAAAAACATTAAATGGGTAGATTTGCAAATTTTGCATCTCATAAACTCCGTAATAAAATTGACGTTAAATGTTGAAAAAAAAATATTATAGAGAGTTAAGAGGCTCATTGCCTTGGATTTCTTTCCGCACGTAATTTTGAGCATAGTTTCCTATTCTCCAGGTAAATAGTTTGAGGTGTTCTTTAATAGTAAATTTAATTTATGTCGATTGAATACATCTCCGTAAGATTCTTTCTACCTCCACGTACAGATATTTTGGCAGGCAGTTGAAACTTTATTATATCATTAGGTAAATGCATCGCAGAACAATTACTCAACGTGCTTAATAAAACTTCCGGAGACAGCTGCGTTTACCGAGTTCGTTTCTTGGCCCTTCTAAACACGTCAGCGAACTCAAGACCGTGAAGCTGTAACGGAGATGATAATGGTGCTGCCTAATCTCCAGGATACATCCGAAGCTTACCTATACTAAGCTGATGTTGCCAGGCTTCTCTATAAATACTGAGTAGCTAAACATTTTGAACATTTAGTGGAAAATAATCACATCTAGAAAGGGCTTAGCATACATCACTTTCCGGAAATTGTAGCTGTTAATAGTTTAGTCTCGAAAATATCAATCTAAGTAAAAATTCAAACTGTTATGAATAAAATATCCGCCATTCCTCAGATAAATTTTTTTGCACGTGCTTTAGATAGGGTGTGAATTAAATGACACGGACACTTCCAAACAAATGAATCTGACGGAAACTGTTTCACGCTTTTAGTTTTCCATGGATCAAAACAAGAAATAATTCTCTAATAAAATAAAGAAATGTTATGCGTCAAACAAAAATAAAATTATCGACAGCTATTCACATCGCTCGAATCAAATTTAAGACCTTGACGGGGATTTGAAACAATATCCGTCTCGAAAAAAAAAAAACGCGAACTCCACGGTTAATTCTTGAATAGGGAATTCTGAATGAAAAAATTAGAGGTGAAATTAGTCAAATCAAGACCATTTTCTTTTGAATATTACTCATAGGCTAACTTCACCTGATCTTAAGTGGTATGATCTGGTAAAATTGAGAGACCTCGAGTTACTCTTTGATACCCTATATCACAGTGTCCCAAAGAGGCTATTATCGTTCCCTTGGGAGATGTTGGATTATTTAAGGGTCGCCGAGAGGCTATGAAGAACACTAGAGGTGGGAGGAGAAACTACCAAGTGATATGGATTACTTTCGGATAGCCCAGCGTTACTTACTCTTTGGTCCTTTGAAACTTTGGTGAAATTGAAATCTAACATTCGATAAGCAAACTCCAAAGTAGGTCGCGTAAAAGGTTCTCCAATGGAACATGTGAATCGGAAAAAAAGTTAACTTTATGAGAATGATATTCGTAGTTTCACCAGCATGATTTAAATGAGCTTGTTGGAATAACCAGCTACACCAATTTTTATATCTAAATCTTAAAAGATATATTTTTTTCCTTGAATTCAAAGAAAATCTCCCGTTGTCGCTTATCTAAAATTGAAATTGATAAATTAAGGAAAAAATATATTGAATGGAAATAAATTATATTTTCCCAAGTCCCCCAGATAGCCATGTCGGCAGTGCGTTCAGCTTTGTTGAAAGCAGTCCCGGGTTCAATTCCCAGAGAGAACCCATGTGCGAAATGACCTTATTTGTTGACGCACTATCAACAATATTAATATTATATTCTACGATGAGTACCACTAAACGATAAAACGTCTAAAGAAATTCAATTCAAATTTTTTGTGCTATCAGATGCACGATGAAGGAATGTTTTAGATACCAAGTGACAAACCTAGAACTAACTTACGGTATAATAGTGTACCGTGGTAAATCGGTTGGAAAGCTATCCAAAATTACATTCATAATTCAAATTCAAACTCCCTTATCCGTCCATTTTAAGGCATTTTTCTACCCCGGCATTTAACTGAAAGTCAATATATAGCCTAGAATTTACTCTACATGAGTATATACACATAAATATTTATTGATATCAAGAGACACATATATAACTAATTTCTTTTCAAAATTGCTTCTGAATAGAGACAGAAAAATATTCAGCCCGAAGGCCGATTGCTACTAGATTCTCTGAAACATTAGCTACCAAAAGATAGAAAAGGGAATGAGGCTTAATAGGCAGGATGGGGAGTGAGGTAGTTTGCCTTTATTTTCCTCACTGAGCCAGACTGCTATTAACGGAGCTTACTCACGTATACGAGGCACAGTGAATCCATGATTAACAGTTATTTTTAGCATCATATAGGATGTGACCATAAAGAGTCATAGCTTAATATCACTCATACCTCATTCTTTCTTTCCTTTCATTATAGCCATGAGCAAGGTTGATATTAAAGTAAATGAAAGATATATTTTTCTCTATTCCATACCAAAAGACCAATGATAAACATTAAATTCTGAATAGGTAATATGAACAATATACACCTTTTATGGCTCAATATGTATAAAAATAGAAAGTAATAATCCTAGAAAACCAAAAGCGAATGTTCCTAGGAATTGGAGAAGAGAACTTCAAAGTATCTTTCGCATCATATTCAATACCTTCTATTGCATTCCGCTCGACAATTATTCTGTTGTCAGTTCTAATAACACTTAGCTAATCAGAACTTCTAAGCGAAATTGTACCATTATGCAACGCCACTGATTACAGAGCACTCGTTCCGGAATGAAGTTTTACGGAATACTGCCATCGGACAATTATTGCGTAAATCGTGATACGGTTGGTGGAGGAAAGATGTCCCCCTAAAAAAATGCGTTATCTTATCTGGAGGGGACCATGGTAACGGCTTAATATCACGGGAAGTGCTCCTCATTTGTTTCGTAATTGTGTGAGCGATCGCCATGGACAGAAACAGATCCTAACGACGGTGGACCTTTCTCATTAAAATAAATCATTGCTGCCCATTTGCCTTTCATTTATTTCCATCGGATATCCTCGTTCTACACCGCCGCTGCTCTCAAATAGTATTTCTGACTACGATTCCCAGAAAAATGTTCATTACTATATTAGGGATATATACGAGGTAAGAGCACTGATCGGTTTAATAAATCCAATTCTGTAGATGTTAATACGAGCTTTTATAATTATAGCATTGAAGCTGAGCAAGTACACCTTATATCCAAGGCCAATTCTATACAAAGAGAGGAGTAATTTCGCTTTTTATGCTCAATGCACTAACTAACAATCTCATAAATTAGATTTTAAAATATAAAACGATAAGAAGCCTGCCTCGGCCATTAAAATTACGATTTGTGTATTTTTAAATGAAAGAATTAACTCACTTTAATTAAAATTAATATTATCGATGCGTTGAAAAGAGAGAATACGATAAACAAGTTTCTGAAAAAAATAACGAAGCAGAATCTCATGAAGTATAAGGTTCTCAATACTAAGGAGAAATGTCATCATTAATTGTTAATTAAGTGGCCGGAAGACTGTTTATTTTGTAAATTTACTAGCGGAAGTGCCCATTGATTCTCAACGGGGATATTAAATTTCATAAACACCCCTGTAAGAACCTTGATCGTATCACATGCTTCATAACTGTTGATAGATAGAAAATACCAGAATTTCCAATCCAATATACCAAGAAAATCAAATTACAATGAATTCTACAAAGCTGCATCAACTCTATATTCAATAATAAAATACTAATCAAAGTCCAACGCAGTATTTTTTATAAAAAGGTATAGCTTTAAGCGAATTTTATTAAATTTATGATTTAAAGATTTAACTGTGCATAATGTATTTACGTAATAAAACAACAAACTTCCAATAGTGTTTCAATTGAATATCTGATTCAAGTCTACATGTCCAACGATAATTTTCCCATTGAATAAGCTGTTATTCCGCAGCGTTCAGTACATATTGCCCAGATAAAATATTTCAAAACAGCTTTATCGGAATCTTTATCTTTTTCGCGATAACACAAAGTTTCCATGTTTACGTCGCTAAATTTGGGACCTCTAAAAGCGATCTGTGTGACGGTATTCAAGAAAAAATTTTATCTCCGTTTGACCCAATTCCACGCTTTATTCATTTCTTAGTCGATTGACTTTGAAAACTTCTAAATTTAGGCTGGGAAACTTTATTCGCGAAAATAATCGCAATTTATCATTGCATGTACGAACTCCTTTGTTAATTCGTTCCATAAAAAATTGTAAGAAAAGTCTCTCAAGATTCAAATTCTACTTCTTTGGGATACTCCCGATTACCTTAGTAGTCTACGCAGGCTCGTTTAATCAGCAATTAAAACTAGCAATGGGATGACTTCCCAATCTCTAAACATGACCTTTGAGCATTGAACTCCTCCCATGGTGGAAGGATGCGAAGCAAATCTTCATTGAGGTACCGAGAAGAAGCATGGCCCATTAGCACCCACCTACTCATCTGCCTTTGATAGTTATAAATACCCCAGAGTGAATGAATAGGCCTAAGGCATAAGCCGATCAGTTTCTACGTGATTAATGTAGGGAGAAACCAAATTCCGTCCCTTAGGAATACCTATAAATATAGTCCATTGAGACGAGCGCCTCCTCTTCATGCACTAGGACAACGATGAACAATGTGCACAATCTATGCTCTAAGATATGAGCAAGAACGTGCGTAACCGTGATACTTCCTTGTTCCTTTATGTGCCAAAATAGAAAGAGAATATCCTCGTACCTTCATAACCTTATATACTACAACCATTTAAATAACATTCATCCTTGCCAAACATTTTACTTTGCGTAACTACGATTCGTGATTATCCCCTACAAGGTCGTACTCTTATTAGGCATTAATAACGGGGTCATTCCTTAGAATTTTAACTTTAAAAAATATTTCATTATTCATTTAAAGTGAAGAAATAATGATTTTTCGGTGAATTGGAGTTACTCAACAAAAATGCAATATTTTGTCAGTATTGGCAAAATGTTGGGATTAAACTTTGCGTGATAAGATGTACTGTATTTATCATGAAAGAAAATTATCTTTTTAATACAATTAAATGGAGACGTCAAATTTATATTTGCTCCTCATACCTTCAATAGCCTAAATCCATTCCAAATTTTATACCATTCTTCAAATACGACTTCATGGTATTGATAACCGGTAGAACTCTTTTTTTTAAACTGGATACTATAATGAAGTTTGCACTTCCTCCGAAAATGTTTTTCGCAAATTCACAGAAAAATGCATTTTTTATTTTTGTCACGGCACACCATTATAAAATTTGCAAAGTTATGAAGCAGAAAATTGGGAAAGCAAAAATGTCTCCTTGAAAAAGGCACCGCTTCCCTTTGATGGATCGCTGTCATAACTTTAAACAAACCTCTGCAGAGATAAAAGTGAAGCATACGGCGATGATGCGATAACTCTTCACCGTGTCACGCCCCCCAACATAAACACAGAGTTATCATCGAGGAGCCAACGAAAACACTTGCATCCTTAATGAAATCTTCCATTTTTATCCGTGAAATATGATTACTTTCACCACTACCCCACCGAATAAACGCGTCAAGTTAATATTCTCCGCCAACGCAGACTCCCGATCCCTCATTCCACCTAATCTTTGCTCCTGTAAGCAGTTTTTTTGTAAGAAAAACAGATTTGAGGAATGAAAAGACACGTGGAAGATCTAGTGGTGAAAGGAGTAACCTTAGAGAAAGGACATACTGATTTAATCACACTGAGTACTCATTTTAGTGTAATTAATTAAAAAATGTGCCGTATTTTGTACTAAATCCTAATCATGATTTTTTTAAATAATTTATTTATTTATTAATATAAATACTGCAGTTTGAGTGCTACCAGGTGGCAGCTACATATTAATAAATTTTCCAATTAGATTTACAATATAGATACACTCCACAATCCCTTACGCAAGAAAGGCTTTTACCAACCCCCTCCCCCCAAGAGTCAAGTTCAACGACAAGCTCTGTCCATTTTTTCTGTTGAAGAGTACAAAACCCTATTCATCACGCAAGTCCCAGAGATACACTGCTAGTCAGGTGTTTGCTTGATAAATTCAGCGAAAGCTTCGCATACCCGTAAATATGGTTCCGATTTCAGCTAAGGTGATGTATTTGGTAGCACAGCAGGCCTATAGTCGATATCGATATCAATGATACGTTACAATGTTTCGCAAATAATGGTCAACGCGTGCACTTCGTAAGCCTATCCTTTAGTTAGATGACTCACACCATAAGATAAGATTCCCACGAGAAAAATTCGAGTTTACTCCTCGCGAAAATAAAAGGGAACATTCGAGAAGTAATTCTAAACTTACGCCCTGAAAACAGAGATTAAGATTACGTTTGAGAGAAAAACAAATTGAGAAAACGCTCAGGTAGATCTTCTGCATGCGACTGTTTTAAGGGTGTGAATGCAAAGTTAGGCTCTAGAGTAGTGCTTAGGAGAAATTCACTGTGAACATTTCGAAGGAGAATTTAGTTTGGATTTCATAAAGCACAGATATGCATCCGAAATTTCCTTTCAAGTCCACTAATAGCTCGAGGCCTCTATCGGAAAGAACTTGCGTTAAGTTTTTTATGAAATGTTCATTATTAGATGCATAAATTATGACTGTCTAATTTTAGGGGTGTTATCAGGGGGCACAACTCAAGATGAGTTTAGCGACAATTCCAAACTGGTTCTTTTAATAAAAATTCTGTACGATTAAAAGTCTTTACAGTCGATTTTTCATTACTCGGGATGATAGAATATATACTGATCCTTATTTTATGATTACCTGTTAATATGATGTATATATTCGAAAATAATTCAGTAACCGAATTTCCGTAGAAATTTTAAAAAGTATAGGAGCAATACAAGATATCAGTAAAGATTAATTTGCGATGGTATTATTAATAATATACCATTTGGAAGAAAATCAGTCATCCGAAAGTTATTGGGCGCCTAAGGTGCGTACAGATTTATCGGAACTGTAACACGATGTCTTGCAACAAATTTGATAAACTGTTAAAACTGTGACTTAAATTCTTTAGCATCCTTTTCGATGCAGCCAATTGTGTCTCTGGTGAAAAGTAATCCCAAAAATCTAATGAATTATCCTGTCAACTACATTTTTATGCAATGTCCATTCAAAATTTTTAATCATGGATGATTTCAAAATCCGAATTCTCAAACTATTCTTAGAAGTATATTGAAGATCACGAGCGCAATCTATTATTCCTGCAATAATGGAAAAAGAACAAAAATATGATTTTTTACGTATAAGATTCGATTCTTTACTTTAATGTTTTTGATTTATGACAATACTAAAATGGAAATTCTGAGCAATCCATGGAAACGTTTTTCTGTGTTTTGTGATTTTCTCATTTAATATATTTTATTCTTGGTATTGAAATGAAAATTATAGTTTTTGAGAGCGCTCTTCCATTATTTTGAGTTTAGGTATTTTCTGAATTGAAAGATTTTCTTTTTGATCAAATATCTTAGTTATAAAGTCTGATTAACTTCAGATTCCTCTAGCGGAATTCTGGCAAAGCGCAATCCTTGTGCAATAAGCTGTACATATACTTAATATCATTATTTTTAAAATTTTATGGTATTTTCTGGGCAGGTGAAATTTCAATTAAATTCCAAAATCTGCTGATGATATAGCCTAATAGCGAAAGATATTAAAATAAGAATGGGCGCGCCAATGTGGGGGATTTAATGAGTGGATGTTACGATATACATTGCTTGCCAAATAACCATAGCTAATTCTTTCCTTCTCACGCTTGGAAACCTCTTGGAAGAAAGAACTCTTGAAGACAATGGAAGTTTATATCTACAAAACAAAAAACTTCAGTATGGAAAAAAATAACTTTTTAATAGATATTGGACGTATCCAAACAAGAAATCCAAATAATACTTATGATTAGTTTCCAATTATTCGCTTATTCGAACTATTATCTTAGAAAGTTTAAAACGTTGGTCACATAAGCGTTAAGCTCATCTAGTTTTAAACGCATTTAGTTTATGAAGAAATTGACATAGAGGGCATGAATATACTATCCACTTTGAGGTAGGCATTTTTGTTCGTTTTCTCAGCAGCCTTAGAACCCCCCTCCCCCACCCATTGGCAAACTGGCCACTGGCTCTTACTGATTGAAAATTTTGATTTAAATCACTGCATTTACTAACAGTATTAGAACACACACAAATACTACAACAAGACTTAAATTAAGCAGCATCCCCATGGCACCCACTCTACTGTGCATACACTCCAGATATCTTATAAATACAGATAGTCAGTTTTCATCGATTCTTTGCTAAGCCACCTGTCATTTTGTCCATTATCCACTTTTAATTAAAAAATGACAATTTATTATAATATCTAAATTGCTTGTTCTTTATAATGAACGACTGTAAATTTGTTTACCAGTTGCAGAGGGAGAAGAAATTTTTAATTTTAAAATCGAAGACTGTATTCTAATATCGTATGGGTATGAGTTCAGAGAGATTTCTCGCCTCATAAAACCCTGATTAAGGTGCAGGCCTAAGGTGCAGGTGCTAAGTTACCACCTTTCACTCATCTATGCTCATATTCGGTTGGATGGAGAGAACAGATCGAAACAATCAATCAGAGTCAAACAGAGAGAAGATTGATTGATAGAAACTGATTTTCTCAGTCAGAGAGAATCAAATTTTATCAGTAAAGTAAACCAAATTCTACCTGTATAAATAACGAGCTTATTTACTTGCGAGTGCTACAAATAATTCCAGTTTATTATATTATGAATATACGTCAGTTCGTGGGTGACAATAATGAGTAAAAATATACTTATTTTACTCTCAATAAATGCTTTCCATTCGTAAGAATAAAAATCTGATGTGGCCAGCACATGACTTTCTCCATATATAAGATGTTAATATTTATCTACTACAGTATTTTCGAACTATATATTTAATCTAAACTTGGAAGATGAGTGATTAATTTATATCATATTATCTTTTACGTGACAAGCATTATAAATAATATTTTTCGGGACATGTTTGATGAAAAGCGATAAAATGGCCTTTCGCCCCAGCGCCCAGAGCGCCCACAACGTACATAATCAGCAACTTCCGGTTTATCAGTATTTCATGAATAACTCCTACACAATCAGTGATACAAAAATATGTTTCATATGAAAGTTATAGCAAATTTTCTTTTCTAAAACTTTTATAAGTTATAATTTATACCTTAATATAATATTTATGGAGATATTTCGAAAACCGGAAATGAGCTTTGAAAAATGAAGCTCGACTTCCGGTGTACAGATTTACACTAATAAACTCTAATAACACCAACCAAAATGCTATGTACGAAATTTGGTGTCGATCCAACTAATAGTTTTTATGTTAGAGCGCCCACTAAGTACATAATCATCTTCTTCCGGTTTATCGGCATTTCACGAATAACTCCTTATCAACCGGTGATACAAAAATATGTTAAATTCAAAAGTTATAGTAAATGACATTATCTAAAACTTTTATAGTGTATACAATATACCTATTTATCATATTTAAGGAGATATTGTGAAAACCGGAAATGAGCTTTGATGAATGAAGTTCGACTTCCGGTCAACTGATTTACTCCAAAAACGTATCAACTCTGACAGCACACACCAAAATACTATATATAAATTTTGGTATTGATACTACTAACAGTTTTCACGTTAGAGCGCCCACAAGCACAGACACACATACACACACACACACACACACACACACACACACTAACACACACTCACACACACACACACACACACACATACACACACATACACACACATACACACAGACATCATTCCGAAAATGGTCAAAACGTGTTCTAGGGACCCCAAAACATGTATTTCCGTTGAAATCTCGAAGTCGATTTTTTTCTTGAAAACAATACTTTCTCTATACTTCGTATATGGAGAAAGTAAAAAGTACGAAATTGAAGTTAAGGGAACCACATCACTTTCAAACTACTAGAACCTTATGAAGTATATTAATAGGCTACTTGCTAGCGTAATAAAGTGATTACATACGGTAATTATTATTTTCCCAATATAAATAATTATCTTTAGTGAATGCAAGCATATCAATATTCATAAAGTAGAAGAGATTCATCACAATTCTGTAATTGGGAAAGCAACTCTGTTTAAGATAATTTTTTCTTCCAAAACCCGTAATTAATTCAAAGCTTTCTATCATGCTCAATGTCAATGCTTCAAAAAATGTTTCTGTATTTGAAAAGGAGAGTTCTCGGTCAAAGATCAAATACAAATATTTTTTGCTTAATATATTCTAATAAAACAGCTATTAATGAAAAATATTATTATATTATATCACGAATCAAATTATAATCGGAGATCCTCATTCACGCCGCGTATCTAAGAAAAAAAATCACTTCTTAGTAAACTCAAATTTCCAAGTATTAAATTACTCACTCAGTATCTAATTTGTTAGTTATTTAATTACTTATCTAGAAAAACACACCCGGACAGCTCTCTTATTAAAAATAATAAGACTAATTCATTAACCGGTACACGGCTTTTATCTTTCCATTAATTCTCCCTATAAAGAGGATACATTTTTACTGATTTAAAAGTCACCTAATTGAAAATTCTTCCATGCTTCTTGCCTCTCACATCCTTCAGAATTACCCGAAGGAATTCCCTAAATTTTGAGCGCTTGAGATCTCAATTACCGTACCTTCCCTTTCAAGATGGAAATATATGAAGATTCTTGGGGTGGGCGGGTCACATACCCTATGTGTATCCTTACGGATGAGCATGAATTAAGTGTTTAAGGGTCGGAAAATTGGTAGAGGAAGTTCTGCAGAAGATAGGGCCGTAAGGAAATATTACGGGCTGGTACTCCATTGTCTTACATGCCGTAAGCACGTCCACTACCCGTTTATATAATTTAATAACTAAAATTTCCTACGGGTGCTCTTACAGTTACGTAATGAAAAGATTATGGAAGAATATGAAGGACATATTATTTTTTTATGTTTCATATTTACATAGTGGAAGATGATTCAAGCTGTTGAATTTCTCCCATTTTTTGGCATTCCTTTTCAAGGAAAATGTACAAATGCGTATTATCACAAGAAATAGATTAATTGCTGAAGATTTTATTCATACGTTGCCATTCTTATAGATATTCAAACAATTGAATAACATATTTCAAGAAATCGTATCCTATGACACTATAAAACAGACTTGAAATTTAAATCTATGTTTTCGCTCTCGAGAAAAATTTTTCAAGCTACCCTTTTATGCTATAACTTTTGCACTTCAAGTTTACTCTATACCTTTTAAATGTGAATTATTATTTGTGTTTTAATCCATCTTTCTGTTTCTTTCAACTTTCTATGTATTTCGAAGGTTTTCACGCCCCTTTCTTTATGTGGGTGTTTCTCAACGGAGGATATTTTTATTAGCTCTGCGAAACCACTTTTTTCTTTCTATCTTCTCTATTTCTACACTACATGATAGCAATTGGTAAATGTTATTGTTATTTTAAGATTTTATGAATATTTATGCTTTTATGTGTGTTAAACAAGGGTTTGATGGATGATTCTTAGTCCTAATTGAGTCCAATAAAGACATATTGTATTGTGAAATCCATGGAGATTTACATTAATGACGGTATAGGCTTTTAAAATGGCCTAAAGTTTAACACTGATATATTTTCGTTATTTGAGTACAAAATAACTGGAAAAGGAGATATAAAAATAAAGAAATAAAGCCTATGAAAATATAATTAATTATAATTTCTCTAGTTAACTTTGCATACTAGTTACAATATACAGTTAAAACTAAGTACAAGGGAAATGTGATGTTTCTACCTTGGAACTACCAAATTACACCAGCTTAAACCAAAATACCAGATTAGGGAATAAGTATGTTTTTATGAGGCAGCCCAAACAGCCCTTCCTCATTTGTCTTTCCTGGGTAAAAAGATATGAACACCCGAGTCAGACATAAGAAGTCATTAACTCGAGATTAAAGAATGATTTTCTTTTTATGTCAAAAAAAATTACTGAAATACATACCCATGGGTAATTTCAGTAAATTCATGACCTTTCTTTAAAAAAACATATTTTGGTAATTAATAACAGCCTACTCTCGATTAACTTCGCCATTAAAATAATAGTAGGTATTTCATTCATTTATGCATTTGAGTCCTTATCAAAAGACCGTTTGCGCATATCAACTGTTCCAACAATAAAGCTTATTTTAAAATTAATTTCAATGTCATCATACAATTCAAGAGTTACTATTTTGCAACTACTATCCTATCACAAAGTGAATGCCCAACAACGAAGTAAAGTTGAAGCTTTGAGAATAAAATCATACTTATAGCAGCTATTTCATTTAAGAAAGCAAATTTATAACTGAAACAATAATTTATAAAAAGTATAAACCTTACGTAATGAAAAGAGAATGGTGGTTACTTTCAAAATAATTCCGAGTGAGCTCTAATGATAAAATGTGCCTATGATCTTAAAATGTAACCGCTCCACTTCCGCTTTCCTTGTTGATTAAATACGCCTAATTTACAGTTTTTTTGGGAAAATGAAAATTTCTTCGCCCATAATATATTTTCCATTCTGTAATTCCCTATCGATTGTATGGATTTGACAAAGAAGTCCTTCTGAAATATTTATATAGTAAACTTAGTAAACTTACTTATTTATATGTGAAACTGCTTCCAAGCCTATTTTATTGCACTGGGATCCATCAAGGCACAAAAATATTCTACCAAAAATTTTTACGAGATAACAAAATTAATTTCACACAATAATGTACATGAATTTCAATTTTTAATCGCATTTTCTGAAAAAATTCGAAGTTGGAAGTTGTTGATGCATAAAACACTCATAAAGCTTATGGATCATGAATGTATTTTGGTGTATCGCATTGCTTTAACAGCGGAAACTTTTGACGTGTCATATCCCCAAACAGAGGTCATTGAACATGGGTGTGATTCAATGAATGATTCACAACAAGGTCTGTTTGAAAAAATGATTCGCATAACACATAAATATGGTAAGCAAGCTGTTCCGGCTCGCTTACCATAAATTATACCCTCATATTTAGAGGGAAAATGTGAATAAACACTTCTCTCGTCCTTCCTTTTCTGCATACATTATTTCGCATCTCTTTCTACTCTATATTTTTTCCTCGAACTGCGAACCTCAAACTTGCTCAACAACTGTTAGAATCTCTCGCGCTGTCCAGGTGGAAAATAATTTTTGTTTCCTCGGAAAAATTTAACTCTATCACCTTATATACAGGTATGCTCCTGAATTTCAAACTTATATACAAACAATACACTACAATACAATACCCATATCAAGAAACGGTTAAAAACGTCGTACTAAGAGGATTGAGGTTATTTTGTAATAGTATCCTAAAATTTGCAACAGTCGAGTTTCGTGAATATGGAGAAAACATCGTAATATTACTCTTAGCCTAACTCGGTGGATAACATTCCCTTCAACACCACTAAATCTTTACAGGAGTAATTTCATTCCCATACCTTTAGGAATGGCATGAGAAAAGATAAATTTGACTACAGCTGTTGTTCTTCAAGGGGACGGATCTTTAAAGAGAAAAACTTTGGCAACATTTTTACAGTTTTCATAAAATTTTGTTTGAAATGGTAACTGATTTAAGTAAGAATCTTTAATTAATATATATTTTCTGATAATTCTTATATCAATCTCGTGTAACCGTTATTTTAATAAAGTTCACTAAAGAGAGAAACTTAGAAACTGTCAAAAACGACCTTTACGAGCTCTTCCTAATAACTGAAGCCCTTCTAAATAATCTAGACATCGCTTGAACTATTTGGAAGATTTGAAATTACACGAATAAGTTTAATATAAATACACATAAATAAATTAAAACATATTACCATTTTAGGCATCATTAAAAAACTCAGCAACGAATGGGGCAAGTTTTATAATTATTTCTGTTAGCCATGGCTAACAGAAATAATTATAAAAGTTGCCTACTATACTACTAAAATAGTAAAATCTAAATACACTTTATTCAACCAGGAATGGAAAATTGAACATAAATGCCCGGAATTTCCAAAGATAAATTAGTAAGTGCCAAAAAGAAAACCAGTCAAAAACAAGATTTCCTCGAAGAAAAGGCTAAGAATACCATCAAAATTAAGTCTCTTCGATAATGCTAGAGTGGCTTAAAGGTTTATAGAAAGAGAGCAAGCAGACTCTGTAATCCTCAGAGATGAACATTTCATGGAGCCTAAGGCAGCAGTTCCCAAAGTTTTATGGCCGACCCTTCGAAGGATCCCTTACTGAAGATGCGAATTTCACCGGAACTGATATCAAACCAACGAAATTAATTGCGGAATCGTATCTTGCTAACTCTGGTCATAAAGTTAGAGGAATAATTCAATACAGGGAGACATTGAATTTATTTTGAGAATGACATAAATCCTAGTCTAAAATTGTCACCTTTGGGTATAGATCAACTTCTGTAGCTTTAAAAAAACTGTCTATGGTAACATTTAAATTGAACTGAAGGAAATTGATATTAATTAATATTCATCTACATTGGCTCAACGAATGTTAAAGTTCCCATTCGATGTTTTCTTTAAGATTAGTTTTTTGTCGCCGTATAACTATTAAGATACCCTATTTATTTTTACGATCAGGCAACCGTTTCTACATATTAATTGAAAAATCTTTTAATTGTCTTATCATAAATACCACTCTATATATATGGATGATTACTCTGACTGCTAATTGAAATCAATGCAAGGTAGAATTTGCTGCCGTAAATTAGAGAATTCAATTACATTCACCATTAATTAGGTAAGATTAAATTCTAGATGAAGTCTCCTAAAAACTTTTGCCTAGTTTCAGTATGTTTCATTAACTATATAATATAATTTTGCATGGATATTATTTCAAATATATTATATAGAATACTAAAGGGTAAAAGAAAGAGGAAATGTTTAGGGAAAATATTTTCAGCGAACTACATTTAATGGTCACAATTTACCATGTTTTTCATATGAGGATGTTGTTACTTGAAAAGGAGTTATTATCGCTTAAATCAGCCAGAAATGTTATTTCCTGTGAAACAGGAGCAAGTTATGCTATCCTCATTCAAAGCGGTCGTAATTTTTTGGTAACTGTAAAAACTGTCGCTTTCAGGTTTTGCGATACTTATAGCGTATTTCCTGTTCGCAGGAGTGGGCACCCTCAGGGGATCGAGGAAATTCCGAACGGACTTCCTGCAAGAGCTGCCCACACCAGGAACCGGACCGTACTTCGACACTTCGGTGCCCAGCAACTTGACGGAGCTGGTCGGTCGCACCGCCTACCTCAACTGCAGAGTCAAAAACCTTGGCAACCGCACTGTACGTATTCCTAACATCGACTTCCTACAAACAATGAGAATATCGTGGACTCGAGATCACTGACATTTGCACAAGTTCCTCAAACATTGAGGAAGACAAAGACCTTAATAACCACCAAAAGCACCCTTCACGGATGTTCAATGAATCCAAAATATAAAACCTGTATGAATATGAGCTTCAATCCAAATGGTCAAGGACAATTTGCCACCTCTTTACCGCATGTATTTCATATATTCGTTATTGTTTCAATGAATATCACCCCATATAATATCCTTTTGGGATTAAGATTGAAACGTAATGTATGCATCGTAAACAACGAATTAGTCTATATATAAAGGAAAATAAGAACTAGGCCTCAGTTAACACGGTATAATTTAAAAATCCATGATAAAAATAAATGAAATTTTAAATAAGAATAATATTTTACGATGTTACGGAAATTTATTACCTCGGCTGAATAGAATTTTCAATGTTATTTTCCTTGCACACGATTGATTTTTTAAGCTTGTGAACTCTAACATATTAGCCTGTTTTTATTAATGAATAAACTTTAAAAGTTAAACTAAGTGGCAAAATTAATTCAATCACTATAAATTTATAAGTTATAATTGATAATTTCAGTGGTCTAATTTTTTTGTTATATTAGGATAATTTAAAACAGCTTTTCTACAATACTATTACCATGAAATCCTGAAAATTGTAAGAAAAGTTGCATAAAACCAAGCCGGTAAAATTAGAGTGGATATCAGTAAAGATATTCATAAAGTTGTTTTTGTCAAGCATTATTTCATTTAGCACCGAACATTTTCTTTAAGAAAAGGGTTTAAATCGTAGTTTCCCCTTCTCTTAAGATAGTTTCGAGTTTGGGGTCTTCATCTTCTCACCGAACCCTTCAGTTTACGCTTCGCAAAACACAAGGGTTCAAGAGACACCATTTGGGTAGGGATGTCTTAGGAAACTTAAAGAAATTTTTTGCGAATTTTGCTGAAAAAGGACTTAACGAGACTCTTATTTCGAAAGTCCGTATTTTTCTATTTTATCTCAAATGAAACGACTCAATTATTAAACAGAATTGATTTATAAATGATTTATGCTTTATGATGGTGGAAGCCCACATGCGAAATTATCTAATATATGGAAGTCCTTTTAAACCACCGATAATATAAAAATTAGGAAAGAATTGAAATAACTTAGTAGTTTCAATTCCAAGCGAAACACATGTAGCGGTTTTTTGTGAAATCTCACGATTATTTTCTAAAATTAAAAATTATATAAAACAAAAGACAAAATTTCATTCTTCCACTAATTAAAGAATAAACTTGTGACCGGTTTCGTTGTGAAACCTAATCAATATTTGGGATTTTCAGATTTTAGTGTCTTAATTTTTTTAAATTTAGGTTCTATTTCCTTAAGGCGTTCCACCAAGTCAGTCTAAAACACATCTATACTATATACATTAAACTATAATTTGTGGGAATCATAATAGAGGGAATAACGTCAATGAAATTTGTTTCAGCAAATGCTAATTCGTATTCGAAAATACACGAAAAAGGTACAAAGTTTTAGAAGTTCATAAAAAAGTAACCTATCTGAGAAAAATCTATTTTGATGCCTGTGATTTCAATAAAAGAAATAATAAAACATTTTGAACTTAATGACAACCATTGACAACAAATGTAATAAGGAAACTCGTACCGACTAAATACCCGCTTCTTTAGGATTCAAAGCAATAAAAACCAGAGTTGATTATTACAGAGCCAAAAAATATTAGTTGGTAAACAGGGTGTTGAGATCGTTAGGGTATGAACCATGAACTCAAAGGAGTGATGGAATAGAAGAGAGTTATTAAATGTGGGCAAGAGGTGAATATTACAGCAAGTAAACTGATGAGAGAACAAAAGGAGGAGTATGAATGGAAAGTTTATTGACCGAAGGAATAATTGAAGAGAACGGGGGTAGGACAGTTCTTGAGAGGGAAGGATTAATAAGGGAAGTAGTAAAGAGAAAGAGAAACAAAAAGGGTTTTCGAATGAGATTAGACGTAGGAGCCAGTTACCAGAGAGTAATAGAAACCTTTGAAAGTAAACTTGAGGGGAAAAGGTCCTCATAAAGCCGAAGCTAAAATAGCAAAAACGTTTTTCTAAGGGATAATCCTCCTTGATGCTTCAACGATTCATTAATATAATGAAAGAGAAAAAAGACCGGCATAGTTCATTTATATAAAATACTTAAACGTGGCCATAAATAAGTTACTTATTTTAACTCTTCAATACATTTAAAAAATCTGAGTTTGTAAACAAATATTTAAGTTAAGGTCATTCTGATCTTAAAAGCCCATGAGAATTAATGTATCTGTTAAACTATTTTTCTGACTTTTACGATCTACGTAGTCTTACAATTAAGATAATTATAACTATAAGATATATGTAATTACATGACTAATGATCAATCATGGTAGCATCTGAAGCTATAACATTTATAGTATAAATGATAAAGAAATTCCGAAAATAACTTGATCGAATATTATGCAACATGCGAACTCGAAGAAAAATATGTTCACAACTGTCTATCAGCGTAAAAATTACATGTAAAATTACATGTACACATTCGTACGCGATCGTCATTATATTCTGCGAATTATCAATCGTAATGGCTAGTGCTAAAATAAAGAGGAAATTAAATCTCTTCAAAAAGACATGTCTCCTCACCATTTAATTTAAATGGGCTTGAGTTTCCTATGCACTCTCATGGGTAAATGTCTGAGTTAAGTATTTACAATCGCCCTGGTCGTAATTAGAAAGGATTGTTCGTATCCACAAAGTTTTCAATATTTCTGTCTATCTTATCAATTTTCTCAGAATTTCCAATCTAGAACAAAATTCGACGACTAAATTAACAATCTTAATTCGATATCCCTTTGTTTTTGTACTTGTCATTATTACACAGAAAAAGTATTTCTATCGCAGCAATATCTAGGACCGTGACAAAAGTATATTAAAAATACATTTTACTCCATCCCATATAAAAAAACAAATGCAAAATACTCCATTCATAATAATTACACTTGGATATAGTGAAATTAATACGTAGCCATTTTCTCCCCACATAAATATTTTACTTCAAAATAATCCAAGCGAGCGTTTCATCACGGCCTATTCGAAACAAACGCAAGTAATGATGCGCAAGTAACAAACTTCCAGAGAACGGTATGCATTTATGAACTGCATCTGTATGAGAAAAGACAAAAACTGAATGCGAGCTAGCCGAAAGGTTAAGATATTTGTCTTCAGCTACAAGATTAATGATTTGGTTTTCTTCTTCAACCATAAATCCATTTTGTTGCCGCAGAAAAAAGAAACTGGATCATTAACTTGACACCCGTCCAAAAAATATCTAAATTAATTGATGTTAACGTCGCTATGAGTTACCCGCGTAAAAACTGAGTCTTCTAAAGATAAAATTCCCTTTAACTTCTTACATTTGAAACTTTCTACGAAAATATTGGGTCTTCAGCTGTCAGCTGACTTCAGTCAAAAATTATGAGTAAAATGAAACATTTTGAAATCCATGCATCCAGTTTCACAGAGTTTAAAAATATTTTTAAGAACGATGCTGTAATCATTTAGATGGAATAAACTAAAAAGGATGGCCTTCGACCATATACTGAAACTAGCAAATTAGCTATGACCGCAAGTAATTCAATAGAGCACTTTTTAAATTAGATGTTCCCCAAATCATCGTTAAATACGTTTTACATTCATAGTAATAGTAGAATTAGCGTGATTATTTAACCATGTTACATTCAGAGAACAATGTAAACACTGAAGAAAAGAAAACACATTTTGAAAGAATAATTTCAACAACTGCAGGCATAGTCAAAATAAAAGTCGCGTCCTGATTACTTTTTCAAGAGGAAAAAGTAGGTATCCATGTTAAGCCAAATGAGCTTGGGCGTAGCATAATGTGAAATTAGTTGCTAGTTTTGTTTTCATAAAGGTAGATGCGTAGCATGTGTTTATGATCATCAACTTGAATTGATTGACCGAAATAATAGTCAAATAAGTGTATAGAACAATTTTAATCAAACTCAACTCTTTTAGTCAAATAATATAGGATTTTCAAGAGACAATAATACTATGAGAGAAATAGATAAAGTTAAAGAAGAATACTTTTTCCTGCCTAGCTACTGACTCTCCTCACCGGATAAGTCCCCCTAGGTTCTGATGAACTTATCAGGAGGTTGCGCCGAGGCAACAGTAACAACGAACACTCACAACCATTTCCTCACCGTAAAAATCGGATCAGATTGGGCAGGAGCAAAAGCTTATATGGCATGCTATCCACTCGGCCACCACCCGGAAGTCCGGTCTTGACTTGAATTGACTTAACTTGAGCGTTGTACGATCTAATCGATCCGAAAAATATTTTGTAGAATTCGGGCTAAATACGTAGTAGAGGATTTAATGCTTTGATTACACATTTAATTCCTCTGTTATTTAGGTATGATACTATGACTTTTCAAAAATACACTCCAATTTAATACGAGACTAAATTATAATGTAAACTAAATCCACTCGATGTTAATCACTCTCAGCCCTTACTATACTGTTCACCGGTTTAGGAAATTTTTAGGATGAATTTGAAAGTATATTTCGGGAATATTTATCATTCCTATGATAAGCGCTATGATTTCTCTTTCGTGCCGAACATCAATTAATAATCGTGATGCTATCAACAAATGTAATTAACATTAATGACGTTAATACATAACAGAATCATAACAGTGTAATTATAACAATTAAACTATAGCTGCAGTGGACAAATGGAAATTTAATAATTAAAGAGTGACATGTGCCCTATCATAACTCTAATTGAGAGGTCCAAAATTAAATGAGCTAAACGAGGCATTTTCAGGTTCCTTGATCCGTCCAAATTGTTGAAAAAACTAGACCATAGATGTATCATTATATAAGTCGGAATATATATTTACAAATATTTATTCAAATTGAGAATAAAATAGCACAACATCTATCGAAAAACAATAATCTGAGCCCTCTCTATAGACCAACCTTCTTGGGTGGCCAGGTCCTTGATACTTTTTCGTATTTTCACATTCTTACATGATTAATTTATTACTAATTGTATTTTTAATTATCAGATAATGCTATTGTAAACGAGAAGAGATTTTTATAAATCCGTGGCTCATAAATTATTAGATGTAAATAATCTGAATGTAAAAGAAATTTTCGTCATAACATTATATGAAGTTTAAAATATAAATTACAATTCCCTTCTACATTCCCCAATTAAGTGTAACCCATTATCACCAAGGGTACCAAAGCTCGCACCAGGCAATATAGGCAACTTACGCTGAGCAAACACGAGCCAGAAATTTAAGCTAATAAATTACGTATTAAATTAAAAATTAATCACCTAACAGAATAGTATGAAAATTTGCAGCAAGTATTGAATTAATTAATGATAATATTTAGAGGATTTCACATCACAAGCCTTCTATGGAAAATGCCAATCAAAATTTGTAAGTTCGTAAATTCAGAAAAAGGTAGATATAGAAATACTTAGTTTTTGTACAAAACCTAAGTAGTTCCGCACAGTGATGGCTTTTTCCATCAATATATTCGTAAAATTAGACCCGATAAAAATACATCGCCAAGTACTATGCACCGGAGCGCAGTAGGTCAACTTCGTCATTTCCCTAACCCTACCTAAAATTAACCTCCTTTAATTTGAGCCCTATCGTTGGAAGAGGCAAAAAAAAAAGATCAAAGCTCTTCCGAAGCAATAAGACGACGCACTCGACATTGCTTCCGGAGAATAAAAAATCAGGTTTGATCGATTACTTTCCTTTCCATCTTATTCCTCCACATATACCCCTCCATCAAATATTGAGGCTCCTCATTCGTGAGTTGCTTCCTTCTTTTTGCCAATCCCATCTCTGTCTCTCGTAACATTTTTTCATTCTGACGTCCGCACGTTCTATTTTCCAGCATCTTCCTCCCAGCGAATATTTCACTTCAGCATTCGTTACCATCTTTCCTCGTGCAGCAAAAATTTTCTCCGAATCATTTATTTCACTTTTCGATGCATCGCGGCGAGGCCACTTTGATCCGGGAAGACAAACGGACGGACGCCTCTGCCAAATCGACTTTTTTCGGCTCAGGACAAGGGCATTTGGCACCGGCCTTTAGACCCAAGGAAATGATATTTCCTTGAAATAATAACAGCCATTCCGAGAATAACTTGAAATAGGGCGTACTAACATAAGCCGCTATTGTGTGGAAAAGGTTTCATCCGCTACATACACATTTACGTCCATCTTTTCAGCATCTACTCGGCTACTACCATAAGTTGTTCCATACCACCACAAAGAGCGTCCGACCACAATTCATCTGTGTTTCTTGTTCTTTCGTTTAGAAATAATTCAAAATTACTCTTATTCCTCAAAATGCAGCATCCCAACGAATCCAACTGTTTGATTCTATTATAATAGATTCAAAAAATGATTATTAAATATATATTTATTAAAATAATATAATTAAACTCCAATTATATATCATACAAAATAAACAATATTTATGTATTATAAATAAGTTTATTAGTTTTACGACTGAAATAGATATTGTTGAAATTAGCCTAGAATATTATTTCAATGGTACATTTATCAGTCAAAATGAGTTGTTCAATATCGAAAATGGCTCCTGAATAGCATACTGAAGTCATAATCCAAACGTAAGCCTTTGGATGCTCAACTTTACATATATCATGTAGATATCCTCTCACGAATCATTCTGCGGTGGATCCTCGACTCTTGAAATCATGTACCGGATTTTTTTCCTGTTTTGCGGCGCGTTAGCTTTGGATATGAAAGCTGAGTAAGGCAGCCAAGTTTCCATTATCTATGCGGCTGTTATGCCCGCTGCATGCAGCATAAATTGAGCATTCAGGTGGTACAATGGGGCATTATTCTTCTCTTGTGCATCAAGTCCACAGAGGAGTTTTTGGGAAAATCTCTTTTGTTGATCATTCGAACACTCTGCTGCATTCATAATCCGGGCTTAGACCAAAGGTTATTTAGCCACGAGCTTCTCCGATATTCCGCGCCTGGGTCTTATGCAGCCAGTGCTACAGTACCATGACTAAAGCCGCGGCAGGACGTTAGTCCCAAAGATATTTTATCCGAGACTCAAGGTTGTGTATCTTAAGATATTTAGGTCAATGCGTCGTGGTACATTTAGGGATTTTCAAATGGCAATGAACTCATCGTAGATACTTCTTCATAGAGAATTAATGTGACTACTTCCCAATACATAGAGATTAACTGAACAGATGGAAAAACTGCGAAAAACCTTTATCGTATGAAGAAGAATTACCACAACATGAGAGGAAATATCGTTATTATAAAATTACTCACAGCGTTACCCAATATATATTCAAAATTAGAGGATCTAGTGCTATGCGATGAACTTGTTCACAAACACTTCCTATAATTTAGTTTGTATATGAGTCGGTTGGGAAACGTTTGAGTGAATTTTAATATGAATCTGAATTCTGAACGAAACATACTTATATAATTGTTTCATCAAAGAGAATTTTTTTTAAAAGTTAACATAAAACAATATTTCATTATCATTCGTTCATCACTACAGTAAATAGCGTAGGTAAAATCCTCGAAAAATCAATCCCTGCCAATATCTTCAGCCGAGAAATAATTTAAGACAGTAATTTCTATCATTCTGATGCTCTGTGTAGTAATTTTCCATCTCAAATGATAAATATGATAAAATACGAAGATATTTCATGTAGGTAGAGGTTGATAATAGTGAAAACAAGAACATAACGCTTGACTACGCAAGGCACATTAGATACGGAAATTTCCACACTCTGAAAAGATATAACAAGATACATAAAAGCTCAACAATTCGGCAGGATTATGTACCTCAATACCCCCTATCCAGTATCATCTCCTTAGTTTCTTGTCAACACACCCCACCCTTTGTGTCATCTAACATCGTATGCCTTTGTCTTCCCCTTAGTCTTTCCCTTTACATTCCACCAAAACACAAGATATATTCAAGAACCCAATAGATCTGGTTATGGCTCCGTTTTTTTTTCTTCCCAAAGAAGGACGAATTGTAACGACGTCATACACACGAACGAAGATTATTAGTCAAAGGCGGTAGTAAAAAACTCACAAGGTTGGTAATGCCTAACTCTATACAAACAGAACATTTTTTTATTCCCTCTTCATAATAATATTTGTCATATTCATCAATAAAAAATGATGGAAAATTTAAACCAATTTTCATACAAAAACTGAAAGACTACAAAGGAGACGAGCTCTAAACACCGGCGTTTGTAGAAAGAAGGCCGAATTTATACAACAATCGTGCCACTCCTTGACGTAACAAGAGATCTAATTTCCTCCACAATTCGCCATTTTCCACAACAGCTTTACACGTTTCAAAAAGCGCCCATACACCGCATGTCTCCTTTTATTCCTCAAACTTCTGATCTCCCCTTTCTTGAAGGCCCAAACCACCACCACATTCATCTGACTATTCCTGAGACTTCTTATCTCTCCTGAGAAATTACAATAACATAAAAGGCTCTTTGTGTCCTCTCCTTTTATAATCGAAAGAACACGCGATTACGTCATCGCGAAGAACTCGGAATAATACCGGGTTGGAATTCCAGCCCGTATTCCAACCTCCTTTTGTTTTTTAACAAAGAATCACCGCGAGTGACATTCTGGATCCTCACTGTTTCATGTTAAATTGGGCAAAAAGGGTTTCTTCTTTCAGTAAAAAAGAACATCTACCGCTAAATATAAATACGAATATATTTAAATGAGGAAGTTGTGTAATCACCTCTTAACGTGCATTCATATTTCATATAATGCCATTAGAATGTCTGTTATTAGATGTACTATTTCCAGAATGAATGAATTACGATGGAAATATTTAACTTTGAAACCTGATTAAAATAAGTGTTATACAAATGAGAAAGTATTGCAGTCACTTCTGAATGTGTTTCAGGACTTCATATAATGCCATTTGAAGCTATATTACTGGAAATAGGAATTGCAGAAATATATATTTAGATGAAATTATTCTCAAAATATCAGTTTAGGAAAGATTGTAACTGCTATAATAGTTGATATGCAAAGGCGTTTTCGAATTAAAATAAATGCCTGTGTATGCATGTATCCCTTTTTCAATACTTTTCCATACAAGTATTTTTCGAATAACTGTGATCAAAATTTCATGATAAACAATTCTTGTTTCTCCGATTTACAAACGCGTATCTTCCATCAAACATACTTCACCGAAAACTATAATTATTAGAGCAGAAAAATTGTATATTTTTTTAATATCCCTGACTATTTGCTAATAAGTCTATTGTTTGCATCAAAACCTTCTACAAGATGGTCACATTAAAAAAAGCAATTATAATGAAAATATATTATCGCCAGATTTATGAAATGAGAAAGAATTGTGGAAGTTAATATGATAGGATATTAAAGAAAGTTAGTAGAGGAAAAATATGTGTGTTAAGGTTAAAACTAAGAACAGTGCAATCGCGGAAAAATAAGGTATCCATTGCAGAAAAACGACCACGAAAACAGGTGTTTAATATTAGAGAGTAAATATAAATTTAGCGTTTAATATTGGCCAAATAAGAAGATGCAACGAAGTCGAACAACGAGATAAACAATTTTACATAGACACGAAGTGATAATTTACGTTAATTTAGTATTTCTGAACCGAAAGATTTAGGTGAGTAAATCTTTAGCAAAATTGTTTTCTCTTCTGTATATTTTTGCTCTCTATCAATAAATAATTCGCAAAATGCATAAATATTTAAACCGTGCATTTAAGAAACATTTATTTACAAAATGCAACCTTGAAGACCAAATTTTGCAATTTAAATCCTCGCTGTCAACTCACCTTGAGAATGCATCACGCTCAATAAATAAGTACATGCAGAGCAAGGTCGGAGGGCAAAGAGTATAACTGTAAGTGAAGGATAGCGCAGTGAATGTCATCGTGAGGAGGTGATTTCACTCGAGGATAAAACGTCACGGGAAGCACTTTATGTCACGCCTGGATATTCGTTCGCTCGCTTTAATCATCGTTTCATACGAACCAGGCGAAAAGCGCATTTTGGAGTACGAATTCTAAACAGCGTCCGATAGAGAGCATCTAATTCTGCGGAAGAGTAGTTAAATACATGTCTGCCACCTTTATAATGCCATCATTGATTTAAAAGGGCCCTGGGGTACCATGGGGACTTGCAAAGTTCTCTCTCGCATGCATGAAGTTAATGGAACCGAAAAATCTGCGAGCAATACAATTGATGGGCGAAAGATGCTCTTCACTGAGGAAAATATTGAAAGACTAGATATATATTGAGCAAATGTATGAAGATAAGTAAATAATGAAGAAAACAGACGCAGTACATCCATAATTTCTAAATGGTGTTTAATTAAAGTTTGCACAATTTATATATAAATTGTGTAAATACGTTATAACGTTATAACCACCAAGTCCTTTTATAAATAATTTTTATTTATTTATATGAATACATGTCACATGTTATTTTCTTTCGGTTCCATCAAATTATCAATTTGTTTACATCGTATTCTATGTGTGTCAAGAATCTCTTTAACAACCAATAACGTTGAATATTCAATCACCTAATCCAGCTCTTGTTTGCTGATGTGAGCTTTGAAAACATCCAACGGCTTGTATAACTTTGAAAATCTAATATTTATAGAATAAATACATTTTGACTACAAGCGTAGTCATGACTAAATGAAACATAATCAATGCCCTGATGTTGTACTGTAATTAAGGATTGACAGCATGTACCATTCGATTTTTAAGATTTTACTGATTTCACTCGTTGATGCTAGTGTTGGATATGAGAGTTTCTTGATGAAATCGGGATATAAACGTTTCTACATTTATCTTTCGAATTTATCATTTTAATTGATGCTATACAATATCTATTATACCTACATAGATGCTTCTCCGGATTCATTCATATAGATAGATAGATAGATATGATACTAATTCAGAAGCTAAACCACAAGCGTCATTGACTTAAAATTTTTACGACGTATTGGCCATAGCGTGTAATTGCCAGAAAAATTGCGATTTTGAACTTAAGTGTCATGGGTTCGATTTCAAAGGGCCCCAAAGTCCCGATTTTTTCAGTTTAAATGCATTGCTTTGATTTTCGGGCATTAAAAAAAATACTTTCCGGATAGGTAAAGAACTAAAACTCAAGAAGCCGATACATACGGTCAGGATCTATCGAAAACATTAATGACTTTTACGGTAAATATCCTGGGTTCGATGCTAGGACAATGCAAAAAACTAAAAAATTATTTTTTAGTTTTTAATACGTTGAGGTAGTTCTTAATTATTTTTTTGATACTCTTATCGAAATGATAGGAAGTTCTTGCTTGACTAAAAGATGTATGGTAAGAATTCGTTTAAGAAAAAAATTTAGATAAGACCGTACTTTTCCTGGGTTTGATGCCAGAGCACATTAACGTTTCTCTCATAAGGAATATAAGGGAAAAGTAGGACGTCGTTTGAGGCAGTTACAGCCAATATTTCTGCTTGAATTTTCACACATAGTTAAAGATGGTGATCTGCTGTTGTTCTGAAGAGAAAGTTTTGCCGCGAAAACCCGGGTTCGAAGCCAGGCGGTAAATACATCTCCCATATGAAACACATAGAAGTAGTTTTTCTTAATTTTCTTCATGCACTTGTTTGCAAAGATGAGAAAATACCAGGCATGACCGACATATCGAAGGGGCCGGATTGTAGCGTCTGTCTCAAAAGAGAGAGGACGCGGATCTGCGGTCACATCGCTTGTCAGTATCCCACCTTCACGGAACTATTTCTCTTCGTGGAGTAATCTATGACGTCACAAATATATTCCTACACCTGACGTCACGTCACTCAATTCTAACACGGCCATTCTGACAATCGGCTCGTCCCCGAGCCGCCTTTATTTGCATACTTACGGATATGCTTTTCTTTCTCGGTCAGAATACTGCTCATCCACCTAGATGGAAAAATCAAATCAACCACCGGAGATTCCGTCGAAAATTCAAGACAAAATCTTATGAACATCTTCTGAAAATAGAATATAATCTATTTCAATCACAATACCACAAAATGTAATTCATCCTCGACAATCATTCAGTAACGTGGCATTTATCTGAGAAGTAGCAGTCGTTACTATCACTGCATTACCAACAGACCGCATAAAGTTCATCAAAGTTCATGGACTCAGGTTTGTTCTAACACAGGCCAAACTCAGCGACCAGGGGTTTACTTACATCAATAACAATCCACCGTAGCCAAGTTCAGGGACCCGGGTTTGTTCCGCCACCAAGGCGAGACTCAGGGACCATGGGGTTTAACTTGCTACCTGTCCAAAATTCACGTAGCCAAGTTCAGGGACCTGGGTTTGTTCTACCACACAGGCAAGACTCAGGGACCATGGGGTTTAACTTGCTACCGTAGCTAAGTTCAGGGACCCGGGTTCGTTCTGCCACTAGGCAAGACTCAAGGACCATGGGGTTTAACTTGCTACAAACAACACACACAGTCATTCAATCCAATCATCCAATCCAATCATCCAGTAAACCAACTGTCTTCTTTGATGTAGTCGTATAAACATGTTAATTTCTGTGAGTCCACAGTACAGCTTACTTAAAAAGCATATGAATTGTACATATTCTACAATTCAGAACAAATATTAAAACTGCAATAACGCGCTTGGTAAGCACAAGAAATGAACATCATACTTATAAAGAAAAGAAACCTTATTAGTTCATTTTCTCAGCAAATTCACATGTAAATCAATATTCGCAAAAGTCGCTAGTCCAAATTCATGGCCAATGCAATTCGTAGTCAACGTAATAATACGGAAACATGGTATGGAAACTTACTCCGAAAAATATTCAAAACAGTTTCGAGACTTAAACAACGAAATAGTAAACACAAAGAAAGGTATCAATATTTACCTGAAACACATTCCATCTGATTAAAAAAAGAATCAAAGAATATATAAACGAATAAGAAAGTATAGTCTACTCATATCCACATTCCTAAGTTGCATTTTCGGAAATCCGCATTCTTCTTAAGCGTCAAGTGATCGTCCGCGGTCTTTAGGAAGCAACTGAAGCAGTTTTAAAACAAAACAACAAAAATGATAAACAAATAAAATGTATCGGCCTTTGTCTGGAAACACGTACAAGTTGGTTCAAAACAGAACAAGAAAAATCGTGAGTAAAGAAGAGGGTATCTCAAGCACTTTCTGAAATTACTTCTCGGTTCCCTTATTCTTCTTCAGGGCTACTGCCAAACTAAAGAATTAGCAAAAATCATCATAAAACAATTGATCTTTCGTGAACCAATTTCCAGAAAACTATTTCTCTAGAACAGCATCTATAAAACAACTTCGATGCAATGACGATTCGTTCTCAAAATCAAATAGAATTTCTAGTTCCTCTTGGAACCATACATTTTACCACCCATAGCTACTTTTCAACGATCCGAAGTGGATTAACGTTGCATAATTTCGCAAACTTAATCCTGCCTCCTGGCTGGATTTCAATTACGTTAATGAGCACTGCTAACGGTTTACCCAATACAATCTTTCGTCTTGTTTCATTAAAGGCCAAAATAAACAAAGAAGCTGTTATGTAAACAGAATTGTGACGCTTCTCGTCAAAACGTCCTTTTGTTTAAAAACTCTAACTGTGGAAGAATTCGTGGTGGTGGTACAGCCGCGGTCTTTTCGGTTGAGAATTCGATTGAGGGACGTACAGCGAGCATAATGGCTTGAACCATCGGAATTTGCCGTCGATGTTTCCGAGAAGACGCAACCGTGCGGGACCTGTTTACTTCTGGCGTCTCAATTTAAAAACAGGCTGAAATATGAAATGCCGCTCACCCATTCTGACTTTTCATTCTCCTTTACTGTGCAAAGTTCATATATGGTTCTGATGTAAATTACGCCGCAACAATTTCCTTCTCGGTATGCCTAAGGAAATAAATTGCAACAATAGGAGCATTCACGAACAACTGCCGCATCAGTCTTTCATTCCGCCTTTGCTTATTTTATAAAGACGTAATATGATATAAGGAAAGGGTTCAGGTGACTTTTTCCTTGGGATGTAGTATGATATTTATTTCTTCATATACCGTTTCAAACGATAGAAACCAAAAACAGCCTGATAGGTCTAAAATTTCCTGGACAGATCCCAAGCGTCAATGCTCATCGTAACTAGATCTTTTAATAAAATCGACGCCATTTCCGAAGAGATGACTTATCTACTTCGAGATAGAGAGTCCAATTGGTTATCCACTAGGGGCAACGGCAATCTATTTTTAACTGTAAATAGAGATAACGCTCGAACACAAACATTTATTATTTAATTTTTTCTTTGCCCTTGACTAGAGTTGGCTTTTTAAATACAAAGCTCATTACTCGTGAGACACCGTTTCAGTTGTGCCCCCTATGACTGGGCATAAAAATCCTCAAGCCCTCGCTTAGCTGCCCACGAGAGATATATTTGCCTCAACGAGTATTCGATGATGGAAGAAAATACCGAAGTGCCGAAATTAAATCTCGTAATATTTTACGATTAGAGTTAATCAAAGAGGCGCAAACGACAGGATCAAATGTCCCGAGGACAAATATGACTATGTCGTCCTCTATAGACTGATTAGATCCAAGCATTATCACTCATTCACACTGTGTAGTGATGGTGTGAGAACTGTGAGTGGAAGGGGCTACCCCCGCATTGCTTAATTGTAATTTGAGCGTGGGGGAAGGGGGTATGCCGCCTGAGGACATATTTATTAACAGTATTGTTGATAATTAAAAGTATTGTTGGCAGTACTCCCGCCGCATACAATGTAGTCTAAGTGTGGGGGAACATTGTTATTGTAAGTATTGTTGCCGTAGAATAAAAGGGAACGCCACAGCCCATCAAATCGCCATTCGGCCCAACGAGGTGAATCCAGTAGCAGGTCTGCCCGCACGACTACCCTTGCTGTGTGGTCGGCTCGCAAGACTTCCTGGACTAGGTACGCTCGACTACCGTATAGCGTGGTCAGCCCGTGTGACTACCTCTCTAGCGTGGTCAGCTCGCACGACTTCCCAGTTACTGGTGGGGTCGGCCCGCTCGACTACCGTAGTGCGTGGTCTACTCGCTCGACTACCGTACCGCGTGGTCGGCCGGTAAGGTTTGGGTCTAAGATATTCTCTTTCTAATATTGTAAATTGAGCCAACCTGAATAAATTGATTTTTGGAAAATACTCTTTTTCTTAATGTCACCACGACAACTGTACGGGAACAAAATCCGCATATTACCTCTCTGAAGGCTAAAAATATTAACGGCATTGCTCAAAATGAACATTCAAAGGAGAAACCAAAGCTCAATCGTTCTACATGGCCATCAAGGTTCATCTGGTCCAATGCCACATGTTGACCGTCTTTTGACGGAACCCAAATTAGACGACGCTACTCTTACCGGAATCTCTCCTTCGGTCCATCCGAAATTAGTTACCAATTCCTCAATTTCTGCAGTCCGATCTTCCAAATCTTCCTCTGGGTCGTATTTTGGGATGGCGAGAGGTTCTGGTGGGGCAGCTCGAGCATTCGTCGCCGTTCGATCCCTCAGATGAGAGAACAGCCCCGAAAGGTTCCTCATTAACTGTTCCATCTCCAATTGGATGTTGTCCAGAACGCAGATAGGATCCCACTTCTGATGTTAGGAAAGATGAGAAAATACCCGGCAAGACCGACGTTTCGAAGGGGCCGGATTGTCGTGTCTGTTTCAAAAGAGAGGGGACGCGGATCTGCGGTCACATCGCTTGTCAGTCTCCCGCCTTCACGGAACTATTTCTCCTCGTGGAGTAATCTATGACGTCACAAATATATTCCTACGCCTGACGTCACGTCACTCAATTCTAACACACTTATCAAAATGATAGAATGTTCTTGCTTAGATAGAAGATGTGTATTAAGACTCGGTTTAAGAAAAAATATTAGATAAGACCATACTGTTCCTGGGTTCGATGCCAGACCACATTACGATTTCTCACATAAGAATATATGTGAAAAGTAGGACGTCTTTTGAGGCAGTTGCAGCCAATATTTCTGCTTGAATTTTCACACATAGTTAGAGATGGTGATCTTCTGTTGTGCTGCATAGTGAGTTTACCAGGAAGACCCGGGTTCGATGCCAGACGATTAAATTGTAGCGAATTTTAAGTATATTTTCAATCGTTTTTTTCTTTTAAGGACCGTCCCGATGCCGACATGAAATTAGTGTTGTCGATCTGCTTGCAGTATGCAAGCTACATTTTACTCGTATATATAAATATATATATCAATTCTAGAAAAACAACAAAAATCAAAACGGTTTCAAAAGTTATGCCTTCCGTAAATAATTAATTATAAAATTTGAATCTATGCTTAAGTACTGGAACTCTTTTATATTCAAGTCGCAATTGAATCTATTTTAATTGCAAATTCCATGTCATTTCATTTAAATGTCAATCTGTGTCCGAACTTAATTCCAAAGAGCAAATGGAATGAATATAAATGAAAGTATTCTGCAAAATGAAAACCTATTTAAAACTCTATTAAACACTATCTAGAAAAATAGTAATTGAATGATGGATGATGAATAGAGAAGCAATCATAACATTGGCGGCATTGAGAGATATTTAATGGGCGATTGAGGATTCTAGATATGAAGTGGAATGAACCTTTTGCCGTTCACACGCCATTTTCCGAACATTGAAATCACTGTATAGTTTTGGATTCTAATTAGAGTACTAATCATCCAAAGTCCAGTTACCGATGAATTTTTCATTTAACGGAAATATTAATTACGCAAAAACTCATCACCAACTTCAATCTAAAAACATAAAATTTAATTTCCAAATTTGAGCACCTTCGTAAATTTTAAATTTTACCTTACTTTGATTTTCGATCAGCCCGACGCATTTAAAGCACCATATTGACACTAATTCATTCTCTCAATGGTGCGGACTTGATTTGCAATTTTTTTTTTTAATTACGGCCTTATCCGCGTTTACATAACTAAAAATGCAATTCTCTCCTAATACTTAATACCATACCATCCATTTTTTTGTACTGTCAGGTTAAACGATGAAAGAAAATAAACACTACAATTGAACGATACCACCGAATTTCGAATAGATAACCAAACATTGTGGAAATTTTGATGATAAAATCTCGATATCCACAAAAATAAATGTTTTCATTAAACGTTCGAATTTTGAGCCAGAAATCATAGTCATAGAACGAGCAGTTTCCTATTCAACGGAGAGAAGAAATTTTATGTTCAATAATATCTACAGTAGAATTTTAAATTAAAAAAGAAAACCATTCCCATAGCAAAAATAGAATTATAAACAAAACTTGTAAGAATAGACATTGAGAAAACCGATTCGTAAAAGTTCTATCACCGGATCATTGCTTGTGAATAATTTACGGAACAGAATCGTGCTGCAAGCACTGAAGCGCTATTGGCACAAAACGTTTTTTTTTAATCTCTTTCACCTATTCTAATGGTGTATAACTCAGAATTTGGATTCGTATTGCCTCTTCTCCTACTTTAAAAATAAAATAAATTTCCTGAGATCCAAAACTAAACAGATAGAATAATATACTGAACTGATTAGCTGTATTTCGGATTTTCTAACGGTGGTTACAAACTGATGGTGGTGGCTAACTTTATTTTTATGTTTATTTAACGCTTCAATTTATCTTTAATAATTATAAAACCTTCGAACCAAGGATTTGTTATTTTCACAATGATACAACCAAAGAAGTTGTGGATTAAAATACTAAAAAAAACTATCGGGGAAAATTTTGAATTTTTTCCGAACCTCATGATATAGAGATTATTATTCTGTAATTAAAAGTTTCCGTAACAATTTTATGTATTTCCAAACTTACCATTAGAGCATTTGCGGTTTTAGTAATGGGAACACGTTCTTTGGGGTGGTCATATTATTCGATAGTTTTCATTTGCATCGATATTGGGGAGATCATTTCCATTTGAGAAAAATCCCAAGGAAATACGGACTTGAAAAACGCCTGACTGGTCCGAGAATCGAACCACGAAATTTCCTCTATCCGGGAGGCTGCCCTAACTTATAATTATACTCTGAATGAATATGATTTTCATAACGTTAAAAATGGAGTGTATGGCTTCTTAGTGCTAAGGGTTATGAAGCCAAAGGTATATTTTTTCATCACTTATAATTTAAAATAATAAGTGATGAAACAATTTATGGAGTGATGAAGCAATTTATACTCGGTCACTGTGGAACTTGGATACATTTTCATAGATTATAAATTAAAGATATGCTATGCTCGAATCTGGATCATCCACTTAACTGGGATGTCTATGTAAGAACCCTGCAAGTCGCCTTTCGGCGTGTAGCAGGGAGTGCAGGATCCTTGACTCTATTTTCCTAAACGGTTGCTTTCGCGTATACTTCGCGGAAAAATTAATATTTGAAACGATTCGTTCTAGCATCTATCTTCCTAATCTTTCTAGCAGTATCAGAACGGCCCATATAACAGGGAGGTCGCATGGATGGTCACGGGATGTTGATTTAGTCAAGATTTAAGTCACCACTATAACACATTCTCTATTTCTATTGTGCTAATTAACCTACCACGAAGACATCCTCATTTGTCTCCTGATGGAAATATGTGCAGGTGGAAGAGCTGGGTTTGAGTCCCGGATAGACTTAATCTCATTCATTACTTTCTCTAAATTTAAAGCTGGTGGACCATACGTTCATCTTTGCTGATTTGGTACCTAAATTTCATCGAAATTGGATTGTGAATACGACATAGCGATAGAAAGTGAGTAGGGAATAAAAATTACAATTTTCCATAAAAAACTCGACACAGTGAATGGGTCATGACTGGTTTAAATAACGAGAGCCTGTGGTTCGTATTGACGCGGTATTGGCGCGAAATGTAAAAAAAGAAGAGCAGCGCAGTGCGGAGGGGCTTAACACCGAATCTTGGATCCGTTAGTTGGCTCATCGTGAATGCCATCGGCGATCGAAGGGAGAGTTGTATCGGCCGATGAACAGCTGCTCCCCGATTAGAGTTCGATGGCGCGCGTTTGCATGCATTTGCACGGCGTCGTTTCCTTGCATGGCGTCGCGACGCCACCCGCATATGCGATTTAACGACGGCGGACTTATTGTGCGACGCTAAACAGTTTTCGCCGAGGCAATACGTGTGCTTTCGCTGTTGACGATGAGCCATCAATGGGATAAAGACCAATTGGAGAATTTCGGGCATTCAAGTGCAATTCTGCATTCAACAGAGAAATTGAAACAGAAAAAATGAGTACCTCTGACTCTCAATCAGCAGCCATTTCCTTTAGTTTGCAGTCACGGAAGAGTCACGTTGCAAATAGATGAATACGCAAAAAGTTAGAGATGAATTTGAAGAAATTTTCTCTCGCTCCTCTAATGCAGTGAATCCCAAAGTAGGCTACACCGACCATTTCAAATTTATTTTGGGCTCCATGTATATTTTATTTCAAATCTAATATATTCAAGTTCTAAAAAATAACATTGTAAAAGGGAGCCATACTAAGTAAAAATTAACCGTGCCTGATGATGTCTAAGTTTTAGACAAAACTAGTTGCCTTTTGAAAAATATATCTATGGAAGTAACACTGATTTTTTATTTAGTGCTGACTTAATTATCTTTATTACAAGGAATCACCGCAGGTTGTCGCAAGGAAGGGTGGCGAGGTTAACTAATTCCGAATTCAAAAAATATAAAAAGTTCTAAGTTTATAAAAAAACAATACAATGCTACACTATTTCAGTTTCTCTACTTCTCACAGCATCAGTTTCAACATCAAGAACTAGAATTTAATTGTCTAGAAACCCTTATTTTCGCGAACTTTAATGCGGCGATCAATAAACGGAATCCAACACCTGGAAATACCTAATCTACCTCCACACTCAGATAAACTTCCCAAAAATAATAAAATCCCCTGCTTTGGAATCCCTCGCAGCAAAATCTCCAAAGAAAGGAAGCAAACCTTTTCCTAAAGTGCGAACTAGACACAACCGCACGGACGAGCAACTTCTCCACCCCATATAAGCCTTCCCTTTTTTCAAAACAGGAGTTTCCGAGCGGTTGACAGATTTTCCGCCGGAGGGCTTCTCAGTAAAAAAGATCGAAAAGTTTGAAAGTGTAAAATATCGTGAGGCAGAAAACATGTTTACAGCCGTAGCACTTTTATCTCGCTTGTTATCCTCCAAGTCTATGGTACATGCCTCGGAGGTCTCCGATAGGTATGCGAGGGGGCACCCACGCTGGATTCCGAAGGAATTGGCAGGGGCATGACGGGAAAGAGTGACGTCTTTTTCCATTCCTCCCACGATCCAACGACGCCTCTTCCTTTTCATCGGAACATAACAAGTTTCCTAGAGAAATTTCTCGCGTCGAAGGAAGGAAGTTTCATTGCATATTCGTCAAGTAGCGCCGTATTGAGAGAAAGGAGTAGCGAAGCGATAATTCGCCTCTTTTACAGACACATGTAACAATGCAGGCCATGGGTAAAAATATCCATCCTTATCAAACACCCAATTTATATTGATCTATATCATAGGCATCCAGAGCTACGATCTATCGAATGTTATTTGTACAGTTTATCGTATCTATCTATAAGGTCAGCGAATACATTAAACATAATTAAAAACTTGAAGTAAATCGTGTATCAAAAATTAAAGAAAGATTAAATACTATATATTTAAAGTAGTGGAATAATATCTTCGGGCTCTTAATACATATCATATTTTCCAGGCTCTAGTTCATTTCTTATAAGTTGTGGATTGATAATCAAAGTATACTCTTAAATGTCAACTAACGTATACCATTACTTAAGATGGCTGATGATGCACGATATCATGAACGTTAATTTATCTCCCATTTGAAAGTCTGGTTAAGTACCATAAAAGTAATTGAAATTATGAGTTGTAGTGCTAAGACGTAATTAGATGCAGTACTATGTTAGCGAAAGTATTAATTTCAGCAAGCAATTAATTTAACCGAATAAGTATGTGAATAAGGTTCAAAATATCTCATTACGAATAGAATGATGCCAATAAGAGCAAGAGCTCAAGTTTTCATACATCCAAGAGTACTAGATACTATAATGCCCTATCATTGGTCAAATTATCGCAAATTAAGGCATCCTTGGCAATGAGTATTTTCTAATAAATATAATTTTAGAAATTACTTTTTTAACTCAATCGTATTGATATCAAATAAAGGAAGAATATCAATCAAACTATGAATAAACCATCATCCCACGAGTAAAAATAAGCTTATCGACCAGAAATGAATATATCAACCAGAAACAAACAATAGATATAATAATAATTCAGTGAAAAAATCACGTGAATAAAAAAATTGATAAACCATCTCCAAAACATTTTGGAATCATGAGAACGAAAACTTCCCTCTGTCCTCAATTATGAATGCAAAAATAACTATTTGATTCTTCTCTTTGACAACAGACATAGCGATGTCAAGGGATAAAAATGGCACGTGTGAAAAATAAGGCTAATTTTTTTTGGCTCGTATTTTATTGAATAATTTAGGGAATTCAGTAACATAACAGAGATAATAAAATAATACTTAATATCTTTGAATGATTTATATTTTCCGAAAATCGATCGATTTTCAATCAAATCAATTTAAAATAGTGAAAGAATGGAAGTTTCCACAATATCTTTTTTTAAACAAATATTAGTTCCCAGGCAACATTCACGGCTAAAACATAAATATGCTGTACTTTATTTAGAAGTCTATATCTAAAATCCCTAGTTTAGTTTGTTTACACGTATTTTCAACTATATGATATTGCTATATTTCTGCACTACGATCGATTTAATGAAAAAAAAATTAAATTATTTGGTTACACGGTATAACGTCTAGAGAGCCAAAGCGTTCACATAAAAAGAACAAATAAATTTCAATTTTATAGTTAGGAAAAATAAAAAGAGAGAGGAAATTTAGTGAAGCCTAACTTGAATATAATGCCTATTTAGTGTCCAAAATAAGCAAGAATTGATGAAATGCAACATATATTTGTGAAATGTAATCAGTTTTGCACGTATTTGTGTTGACGACAAACACTATAGTTCTGCTGTATGAGGAACAATCGATGACAGAACCACATCTCTTTGTCGCTGAATTCAGTCCCTATTTTTAAGTAAATTTCTCTGTTGTGAGGTGCGAAAGAAAACATTCAAGTCCCAACTACACTGCATCTAAAATTCCAAAGAATTTGAGCACGATGATGTGGGTAAGCGATTTCCTGGCATCGTCTGTCAAAGGCGCACTTGTTTTAGCCACTGATGTGGAAAGAGTTTTAAGCTGTCTAGACTAGAACGAGTCCATATCAATTGCACTTTACACCTCTCTTCTAACCAATCGAGGATAGGTGTGAAAACAATAAGGCTGCTCAAAATCGATATTGCGTAATAAATGTGATTTATCGGACATCTCTTTTATATACAGGAATATTAGCACCCTTAAGAGGTTTGCGGTATATGGAGTGAGACAAGAACTTATCTCATCTGGAAAAGTTTTTCATAGTTCCTTTATCAACTTACAGAAACACCCCCTTCACAAAAAATTACCAAGGGTAGGAAAAGAAAGGGGTGTTTGATTTGTTATTTCTGGAGCTTAATGTTTTCATCCAAATGTAGTTGTATTTATATACAACCCTTTTTACTTTCTCCATATACGAAGTATAGAGAAAGTATTGTTTTCATGAAAAAATTCGACTTCGAGATTTCAACGGAAATACATGTTTTTGGGTCCCTAGAACACGTTTTGACCATTTTCGGAATGGTGTGTGTGTGTGTGTGTATGTATGTGTGTCTGTTATTGTGAGAACTCTAACGTGAAAATTATTGGTCGTATCAATACCAAACTTCATATATAGTACTGTGGTGTGTGCTGTCAGAGTTGATTAGTTTTTGGAGTAAATCGGTTGACCGGAAGTCGAGCTTCATTCATGAAAGCTCATTTCCGGTTTTCAAAATATCTCCATAACTATGATATATACGTGTATTGTATTACTTATAAAAGTTTTAGATAATTTTATTTACTATATCTTTTGTATTTAACATATTTTTTTATCACCGGTTGATTAGGAGTTATTCGTGAAATACCGATAAACCAGAAGTAGCTGTTATGTACTTTGTGGGCGCTCTAACAAGAAAATCATTCGTTGTATCATCACCAAATTTCATACATAGTATTTTGGTTAGTTTTTTTAGAGTTGATTAGTTTTTGAAGTAAATCGGTCAACCGGAAGTTGAGCTTCATTCTTCAAAGCTCATTTCCGGTTTTCAAAATATCTCCATAAATATGATATTTAGGTATATACTATTATTTATAAAAGTTTTAGAAAATGTAATTTACTATAACTTTTGTTTGAAACATATTTTTGTATCACTGATTGTGTAGGAGTTAATCATGAAATACTGATAAACCGGAAGTTATGATTATGTACTTTGTGGGCGCTCTGGGCTCTATGGGCGAAAGGCCAATTTCATCGATCATGTCCCGAAAAACATTATTTATGATGTTTTTGGCGTCAAAGATAATATATATATATTAATCACTCATCATCCAAGTTTAGATGGAATATAGAGTTCGAAAATACTGCCGTAGATAAATATTTACATCTTATATGTATGGAGAAAGTCATGTGCTGGCCACATCAGATTTTTTCAATTGTTTTTACTGCAGTGAAATTATTTGCTTTGATTAAAGTTAACACAGTTTTTATTCAGCCCACAAAGCCATTATTTCTTTCCATATTTCCTCGTTATATCCACAATACTTTAAATAAATCTGTATTTTTTTTCCTTTTATGTCTATAAGACATGGGTAAATGGAATATGCGACTCCCTAGTCCCAATTTTTTCCAATAAAGATGTTTGTTTTGGTTTGGTTTGAATTTTAAATGGATAAATAGAAGTTCAATAATCTGGAATTTCCAGTTGTTTCCAGAATTGGAGTTAACGGAGGAACAGAAAGCTGAAAAAGACGGATTTAGGGAGTTTAGAGACTTTATTTCATTAATGGCAGTGTCAATATTGCCTTACAAAGTATTCTAACGAGTAAGCCGAATCCGAGCGCTGAAAGTCATTCGATAAATCGCTGAAAGTAAATATTATCTTGAAACGCTCTCTAGAAGACTCTAAACAATTTTTATCCTGTTTAAATGGGTCATTACAGGTATTTTGAATTATATTTATCTCTTAATTCTTGCAAATAAATGACTCGATACATTACTAATGATTACTCCAAATCTTTGCTGTCGATGTCCCAAAATCTAAGTAAATTTACTAAAATTCAAATATTCAATCAAGCTCAAATTCAATAAAATTCTGGACTTATACGATATGGGCTAAATCTATACCATATTCATTACAGATTAGCGGTTTAATCTATTTTCTTCAATCCTTACTCATTATATATCTAGTTACTCAGAGAAAACTAACATTTTTCGTATCCCTACAAAGTGCAGAGAATGATTAATGTTTTTATTTAATGGTATAGGACACATGTAAGTTAATCGATAGATATTTATAATAAATACGAGTAAAATGTAGCTTGCATACTGCAAGCAGATCGGCAATACTAATTTCATATCGGCATCATATCGGGACGGTCCTCAGAAGAAAAAAAAAAAGGATTTAATTTTTTCTTAAAATTCGCTGAAATTTAATCGTCTGGCATCGAACCCGGGTCTTACTGGTAAACCTACTATGAAACACAATAGAGGATCACCATCTCTAACTATGTGTGAAAATTCAAGCAGAAATATCGGCTATAACTGCCTCAAAAAACGTTCTAATTTTCACGAATGTTAATGCCTCTCGAGACTCGAACCAAGGACGATCGTTGAAATCCAAAACATGTTTCTGAAAGTTAATTATGATCTCTATCCATTTGCCGAATTTCAAGTTTCTATTTTATTGGGAAAGGTTTCAAAATAATTCCTAAAAATCGGATCAACTTCTGATTTCAGAGACACCTGGTGTCGAACCCAGGACGTATTGTAAGCTGTGAATGCACAGTTTGATTTGTAAAAACTTGCTCTTGTATCATGCAAAGTTTGAAGTCGATAGCCTGCCGGAAAGTACCTAAATTTTGTTTCCGTTATCTCCGTAAGAAATGCATTGAGAAGTGCAAATGGCCCTCTGGCATCGAACCAAGGACAATCAGCGAACATGTAAAATTTGATTATGAAATATATTCATGATATCTATCCACGTGTCGAGTTTCAAATATCCATGTTATCGGAAAAGGATCCAAAAAAATTCTTCAAAATCGCCGCAATGCATTTTAAACGGCCGATTTTTGCCCCGACCTAGCATCGAACCATGGACTATATTCTAAATTGTCTTTCTGATTTTCGTTGGATACGCACGGCTTCTAGCGATCCCTGGAGTTTCAACTCTTTCTCTCTCCGGGAAGTGCCTCAAAAAAATTTTCGAAAATCCCCGCCATGTATTCTTACGGAAAAAATCGCGACTTTGGGGCCCTCTGGAATCGAACCCATGACCCTGAGGATCAAAATCGCAATTTTTCTGGCGGTTACACGTTATGGCCAATACGTCGTAAAAATTTCAAGTCAAGGACGCTTGTGGTTTAGGCTGTGAATTAGTATCCTATCTATCTATCTATCTATCTATCTATATAGGTATATCCATGAATGAATCCGGAGAAGCATCTATATATAATAGATATATTATTTATTATATATATATTAAAATTTATATTAATGAGAAAATTATGATATGACTCTCGTTTGGATATGAAATTGTTTAAAGGCTGAAAGATGTTTATTATCAACCACTAAACCAGGGTTACCATGTCAGACGTCATTTGGAAGGAAAATATTCTACAAATGAACTCATTAATGAATTTCTCCAAGTATTAAATGCAAAGAAAAATATTTTAGGTTTCATTCAGGGAAATTTTTGTTTATGAATGACAAAGTTAGATAAAGATAATTTCTCAAAAGTCAAGATAGATAATAATCTTCCACGTTATAGTTTAGTATTCCTCTGCTGCACACACACAAACATCATTTCATGCTGGTTTGCAGTCGTTACGTACGATTAGTGAGTAAAACTCTTAACACGAGCGTGAGAGTAAGCGATACTTTCATCGAGTGTAATTGCTAACTTCCGGAAGCTGGATCCTGAAATTAAGGCGATGAATCTAGATTAAAAGGGCTGGCAATTTATTCCGCCCGATTTGTCCAACCTTTTTCCGCCCCGCAGTTTAACATCCACTGCTCAAGGCGCCGAGAGAACAAGTGGTTAATCATTCTGAAGACCACTCCGGATTCCCTCTGCGGGAGGACTTAAGACTCGAAATTAAAGAAAAATATATCCAACGGATATTTATTGAACATTTAAAGAGTCAGTTTCGGATTCGAATGCAGCGGGATTTGGAGAAGAAATACGTGTGGGAAATTAACTTGCGAAAAAAATGAGGTTGAGCTATGCAGTTCTGGTGAATTGCCAATTTCTATGGAAAAACAAACAACAAGTAAATTGGCAACTAGGTCAACAATAGAAAAAATATGAGAGGGCATAGAACGAGCGGAACGGCTACACTGGGGTTCGACACGATTTGTAAGAACTAGTGTGACTTATTTATCGTCCTATAAGTACTGTAAGTTGATACAGGATGCACATCACTTACTGATGATGATGCATAGCCTCTTTACACTTGAGTTATGCATATAATGCTGTGAAGTGGTTTAATACATATTGAAATTTCAATAGATTCATTCATGCAGTAGTGTTCTACCATTCGGTGGATTCATGTATGTTAATACTCCAAATTTAATGTTATTTTTTCGTTTCTTGTTTCCTTTATATCATGTAACATCTTCTGCCTTTACCTTCTCGTCTGACTTTTCCCTTGCAATATACCCTCAACCATTTTTATTAAGCAGTGTTCTCCTTTTAATATTTGACCCACCCATTTTGACTTTTGATACTTAATTATTCCCATAAAAACCCTATCTTCCCCAATCACCCTCATCACACCTGTATTTGCTTTCCTATTCACTGTACTTACTTTTTGCATTCTACAGCACACCCACATCTCCAAAGGCTTCCAATCCTCAACGTTGTTTATGTACCACGTTTCATACCCACATAGTAAAACGTTCCCCACTAAGAATTTTACCAATCCTCCTTGATTGACTAATCGAAACTTCTAGTCACCAATACCCTACGCTTTTTGAAAGCTTTCTCGGCCAATGTAATTCTTTTTCGATCATCATCTTTGCATCTTCAATCACAAGACATAAGGAGTAGACATAAATGTACCCAAGTTCTATTAGATACAGGATGAAAATCATTATGAGCCACATATTTGATGGTTTAATTGTATAGATATTATATATTTTGTTAAAACCATTCTTCCTTAGGTAAGCTGGATACTGTAAATTGAATGTTTAGGCGGTTCATTTAAAGCTTATGTTTACCTTTGTATATACTGTAGTAGCGGTATTCCAATCATATTATCGAAACAATTCAATACCCTTTGCATTTCATTGCAACTGTTCATTGAGTCTAGAGTGAGCTCTTGGAGTGCCACCCAAGAGTTGGATAGGGTTCTATTTTATATATAATGTAACCCTTAAGCTACAGTATTTTTCCTGATTAAAGATAATCAGTAGAGCAATTATTTTAATTTTTCCATATATTTTATACCCTCTTCTTTATCAACAAACAAACATGTATTAGTCTTAAATATATGGTTTTCTTTGAAGCGGAGTCTTAGTTAATGAATGAATTCGGATTCGAGGCAAAATTTTAGAAAGATTCGCAATTTACTATGCATAAATCCTACCAGACATAGCGAACAGTTTTAAATTGTGTATTGGCTTCAAAAGACACAAAAACTCAATTCTCTGAAGCTCTTGTACGAGTGATTATTATGCATAGGTAATACTTTCTTAAAGTTAAGGAAGATTACATCTGTATTCGAATATGGGTTAAGCGCTTTGAGCTAAAAAAACATTCTAATTTCTGAAAGTAAAGATAGAACTTTCTGGATTCCAAAACCATAAATATCTTACTGCCAAACCATCCTCAAATTGTAATTCAATGTGTCATAAAATAAACTGAATCTTCCTGCACTTTGTAGAACTTATGGGCGTTATACAAAAAGGAGAAATTAATGTTGTAGGACGAAGTTACTACAAAAAATACACTTCAAGTAGTTGCTGTGCATAAAAGTCAGCTTCAGGTCTACGAAATTGAACGGACGGACTTTTATCAAGCGAAAGAAAGAGAGAGAATGTAACGCAATTATAACAGGTCAAACAGAGACTTGTAGTCAAAAGTCCGTTGTGAGATCAAAAGAACATGCTTCTTCGCTCATGAAACTGTACTCCACTCTATGCTTATATCATTAAAGAAACTTGACGTTTTCGCCAAGGCAGCACCTCTGAATTTCGAAAATTAAGAACAGCGCTAACTTTAACCTAAGCTAAAATCTCTCTTCCTTAGAACTTTCCGATTTGGGTTAGAAAAAAATCAAATTAACTACCCAAAATGTGCCTCCAGGATATGACGATTACCCTCCATGACTGGAAATTTTTTTCTTAATTTTACCAACAAAGCAGTTCTTATGACTGATGCTGTGCATGGAAAACGCTTAATTTGAGTAAATTTTGCACTTCTACATAATTAAGAACTCAGGGATGTACAATTTCTCTATATTTTTTTTATTTCTTTATTGTCGACCGTTAAAAATATTTAATCAATCCTTTGATAATTAAGATGAAATTCTAGATAGACAATGATTTTCACCTCCAATTCAACTTACCGCTTAATTGCACTCATTAAGAATAGAATAATTTATTTTTAATATATAATTGGGTAATTTTTTCAAACTCTTCCAACAAAGCAATTAAGTTGCTGCAACGAACACAAAACGATAGAAGGATAATGAAGCTAACAAACAGTCAACGAAAGTATCGTTTTTAAAACATGTTAATGGAATAAAAAGCTGAAGTTTTCTTATAATTTAATGATATAAAAAGCCGAAGAGGTTTCTTTTTTGAATGAATGGATTTTAATTATTTTGAACATTTGAACTTTCTTTCGTATTCACTTTGCTATGGTATCTTTGTGGATTCCAATATTTGGTATGCACCCTTTATGCATTAAATATCAACAAAAATACATAAATAGGGTTTTTATTTTTATTATCTAATTGTTTCCATTTGCTGTGTGATTAACAGAGAAGAAAGTACCTCCAACATAAGGAAATTGCGCATCTTGCACTTTGATGCTAACTTACATAGAATATTTCTCTGATATGGACAAAATATTAAAAAATTTTTGTGAAATAAATAAGAGTTAATTTATGTAAAAAATTCCAATTAAAAGAGGACAGAGAGTTAGATGGAAGAGGTGATGGAAGCATGTATGGAAATATATGGAAAGAGGAAATAAAACGGAAATTTTAAATTAAACAATCGGTTCATTCTTTAATGGCAGGACTCAAAATATTTTCTCGAAAAGAATATAAAAAAATCTGATGTGGCCAGCACATGACTTTCTCCATATATAAGATGTAAATATTTATCTATGACAGTATTTTCGAACTCTATATTCAATCTAAACTTGGAAGATAAGTGATTAATTTCTTTCATATTATCTTTTACGTCACAAACATTATAGATAATTTTTCGGGACATGTTCGATGAAAAACGATGAAGTGGCCTTTAGCCCCAGCGCCCAGAGCGCCCACAACGAACATAATCAGCAACCTCCGGTTTATCAGTATTTTACGAATCACTCCTACACAATCAGTGATACAAAAATATGTTTCATACAAAAGTCATAGTAAATTATATTTTCTAAAACTTTTATAAATTATAATATATACCTAAATATCATATTTATGGAGATATTTTGAAAACCGGAAATGAGCTTTGATGAATGAAGCTCGACTTCCGGTTAACCGATTTACTTGAAAACCTAATCAACTCTGACAGCACACACCACAGTACTATACATGAATTTTGGTATTGATACGACTAATATTTTTCAAGTTAGAGCGCCCACTGTCACACACACACACACACACACACACACACATACACACAGACATCATTCCGAAAATGGTCAAAACGTGTTCTAGGGACCCCAAAACATGTATTTTCGTTGAAATCTCGAAGTCGATTTTTTTCATGAAAACAATACTTTCTCTATACTTCGTATATGGAGAAAGTAATGATTAACTAATAATAAAGTAACCATTCGAGAACATAAGAAACATTTTAAATGATTTAATTTCTGGATTTACTGTTATACGTGTTATTAAATTAGAGCTCACGTAAAATACTTTACTCGTAGGAAATACATGTTTATTTAGTTCGTGGATGTTCTCTAAACCTACGTATACGTATATATGTAGACCTCCTTCATTCAGAGTTGTTTGATTGTTCACTATCGTCATTTATTTTCACTTTTACTACTGATTTTATACGAATATATCACGTAAATGAAGGATTATCTAAAGTCAATGAAAGCATGTATGTGTATGTTGCGATAATCATGAAGATCTACCCGTCATTTCTCAGGTAACAAGGAAATTTTATGCTTGCACTTTATGAGAAAATATCTTTTGATCCTCTTTCAGATTATGAAATAAATCTCGAATATATTTAACTATGAATTCAGTCTAACTTTAAAAAAGGAAATGAAGTGCTACATAAATTCTGTGTAAATTTATCAAAAATTTGAGCCAAAACTCAACCTCAACTTATCTATACAAAAAAATGAATATGATATAAAATATACGTTTATTAATTTTGTTCTATTCCAGAAAAATATCTCTCAAAATCATTCCTTGACTTCCCTTCCACTTAAATCACCTCCTCGACTCCTTTCAGAGCCATCCTTTCACTTAGGGTAAAAGAGAACTTTAAGTGACCTTGTTCAATGGAGGGTGTCTTCCGGTCACCAATCCTTCAGAATACGAAAAGTGTGGGCTCACGTTTGAGGGAAGAAGGTTAATAAATTGAACATTCCAGAAAGAGAAATTGACGAGAAATCGTTTATTCGAGAACCGCAATTTTTAGCGTCTTTCCGTTCCATTACTCACTGGACGAATCGAAGGCTTTTCGAAAGGACTCAGATGGAATTGTGGACTGTCCAATGTATAAATTCCTAGCAATCCAACATACGTTTCAAAATCTCTAACGCTAATAAAGGATTACATGATATAAATTCACGTAAAAAACTGAACATTAAATACTGCTTTTTCGGACAGTAAAATTAACTTTTTTTATGTCACTTACTATATATATGTACTATACTAAAATATATGTAGACCATAACAATTCAATGGAATATAAACTCCATAAATTCATTTCGTTTGAATGGATATTTATCTATCTCAGTTTTTTATTTTGAACGATTTAACTACTTTTCATTTAAATACCATCCCAGAAATTATATCCTCAGCAATTTATAAAGTATAAAATAAGTTATTTTTAAGTAAGTATAAGTTACAAAATATGTAAAGGTTTTAATCGCCTGTGAGACTGTAATATCAATCCGATGAGCTTTAGAATCAAATTTTCGTTGAAAATTATGCAGCACTCTCTTGACCCCTGCAAACATATCAAGAAAGCATTTAGTCTTAAAAATGTTTAGCATTAGTGGCTTAAGGGATACCATAACCTGCCTTATCTTGGGAAAAAGACTGATGAATTTATAAATAACCTGCTTTGTAAGGCAAAAATACAAATAATGAGCATGGTTGTTAGTAGTGTTAGTAGAAGTAACAAGAAAAGATGATTTTTTGCATAAAGAAAAAATGTACTGATTACTGAGAAGAAAATTGGAATCAAATCTATATATTCGTTTTCATTAGAATTTCCCGAATTTTCTTTCCAAAAAATCAAGCGCATTATTTCCTTATGCAACACTATAGTTACTTTTAACCCTGAAACAAAACCTATGGAAATATATATAAATATATTATAAACGCTTTGGAAAACCTACGCACCTGACTAATAATCCACACAGAAAATGGTAGCTGATGGTATAAAAAAGGCACAGAAATGGACTAAAATAGTCACACATTACTGCCATCTCTTACTTCGGGTTCAAACGGACTACAACGTAGTATTTACATGCAATTATCATCTCATTATTTCACAAGAAATACCGCGATCACGAGAAAGAGATCCAAGAAAGATCCATATCGCCTGAATTAAAACGACAGGTTAAATTGGATGAGATGGCGCCATTTCAGGATATTAACTACGATTACCAAGAGAACATTAAATGACGATAAAAAACGGCTAAATATAATTTCAGAATGAGCATAATTACGAAGGAGATAACGACAACAGGTGACCCACTACTGAGAGTTAGAAGAGTGGGTTAGATGAAAAAGTCGCCTCCCAACCATTAGATGCGGTAAGTCCTTTCGTCCCTCCGGTGGGTGCGCCATCTGCGGAGACTAATCACCGACCTTACGATTAATTGATCCATCGGTGGAAGAATCCACTTGCATCCTCCTGTCCAGGAAGACCGATTGTCCAGAGAGGAATTCGGTGCTGTCTCCGTCCTGACCTCGGCATATCCTTCCGCAGATGTCCCAATTGGTGGTCTACTGTGGCGTGGAAGATCATTGACAAATATATCTCCTAAATTACCAGTTACAATATGTATTGCAAAGTATAGAGGATTACGGAATTAAAACAACTAAATAGCCATCAAAAACTAATCCAATAGCTTCGCTGTTCACCATCTCCAACAACTTTCCCCGTTTTTCTCATGCTTTAATACAAAATACCTTCGAATAGATTTCAGTCACATAAACGTGGAATTAATTCCCTCCTTTAATATTACAGAAATCAAATTGGCCAAGAAATTTTAGACATTTATAACAGCATTAATTGATTAATTTATCACTCTTGCTTCTGTTTATTAGCTGTCTACGTTCTACCCTTATAAAAAAATCGACATATCGGCTCCTCTACCATTAAACTACAAGTCTGATTATACTGTGCTTGCTCTTTCTAAAAATTGATATATCAGAGCTCATATTTTATTTTTATTAACATACAATGAAGTTTTATATGTAGTTAGAGAAAATAAAACAAACAGTCATATCGTAAATTATGTTCCCTGATCTATTTTAAGTAAAGCAAAATCTCAGCTCTCATACGCTCTACCTTCAATTCGAATTACATTGTGCTTTCTCTTTCATTAAATACATATTTTCGAACTTAATTATATTTTCAATAATTTATGCTTAATTTTTACTAGATATTTTTTAATATAAAGTGAAAAAATTCAACCTCTATGATATTAATATGAACTATCGCAGCTACCGAGCAACTTTTGATGACTGAATCGAAAAAAAAATCTAAAACGATTTTTAAACGGATAAAAATTAGCGCTAATTGACGGGAATTCAGGAAACATAATTGAATCATTTTCCCGGATTTAAAACGCTCCACGAAATTCAGATCGACCACAAAAAAGACGAGACCGAAAACAAAATGTTCCGCAAACACCGACATCTGTTTGAATGAAAAATTACCTGGAAGTCGGAGTTTGTGTTTTCAATTTCAATAAGAATAGAAAGTCATTAGGACAAAAACTCTCTTCGAGGAGAAGAAACTTGAGAAGAGTTCGGGTTTAATCTCTTTTAGGAGAAATATTTAGGGTGTTTCGGGGGTTGGAAATAAAGAGGGTGGATTTAAACCTCCCCCACCTCGACCCAAAGATAGAATCTAAGTCGTGTTATTTTTACTACTTCTTTCAATTATTTCCTTTTGCGATTTATTGCTCCTCAAACCGCCTCTTTTCCCATTTCCTCTTTCTATCTCCCCTTTATGTCCCTTGTCTAAGGAAAAGGCATTCCTACGCCCATCCGCCATTCTAGGCACGACTACACTCCCTTTGGGTTCCGCTAACTTCTCACTACTCCCCCATACTAACACTCCCTCTCTTTATCTCGTTCACATGCGCAGTCTCTCGCCCTAATATTCCATCTCGGCCTCAATCTTTAAAACGGATGAATTCAAACGCCAGATTACCTTAAGACAGAATATCTCTACAAAACTTTTAAAGTAATAAAAGATCTGGTGTTTTCCCGGCGAATATTATGGATAAAGTTCTCTCGGATTATAAGCCGGGTGGTTTCTTCTACGTCTCTCACCGTTTCGGTCCCTGTCTCCGGAACCAACTTCAGGAGCGATGTTATGCATGAGATTTTTCGTCCGGTTAATATAAGGGGCTCTTTTGGTTCCGTTTACTTCCAACTGTATCTTTTTGGTTTGGCAGTTGGCTGGTGGTAAGTTGAGTAATTTAAAGTGATATTTAAAGTCATATTCATGTCCTAAGATACCCTTCCATGGTTTTCATCCAGCGTATATCATAGTCATTTTCTCTCCTCAATTAGGCAGTTGGTAACGAAAGTGGGCATATATTTTCGTTTTAAGGTATACTAATTAGGAAGTAAAATAAATTATTCTTTTTTCTTATATTACTAATTTAAGTTCAATGGAACTCTGTCTAGAGCAGTGTTGATTTCAGAGCCGAATGAAAAACTAACGAAACACGTTAGCTAATACATGCTCCTTAATTTAAAAAGTCCAATCTTTCTAAAAAGTATTTTGAATGGTATTGGACGTTAATTGGTGAAATTCCATAATAGATGAAAATAAAAGAACAATTTGTAGTAATTTCACAGAATATGTTTCAATACACGACCGGTTTCAACTTTTAAAAGTCATCTTCTGGTACAGTAAAAGGTGAACACGAGTATATGGTCCTTCAACAAAAGCGCGCAGCAATGGGTTTTGTTGCCCGTATGAGCATTTCGGTGACAAAGTATCACAATGTATGTAGTATGGAAGTGAAGCATACATCACATATACCTTCCCCTCTTTCTTTTCCCTGCCAAAGGAAATATTTTCTTCGTTTTACACCTACAGAAGCCACACTGTGAGGAGGCACGCCCAGGAGATCATTTGTGTATCTTGGGAGGAAATTGTAGAACTTGTAGGAAGCTACAACTTCAGAAGAGGTCAAGATTTTTATTCTATTTTTTAAATTTGTCAGATCTTGCGATAATCACTGTCAATTTTGTTCTGAAAATTATAGAAATTTAAACAACGATAGCAATATAATTCTCTCTAATATCTAAACCTTATCAGATATTGCGTTTCGTTGTGGTAATGCATAATAATGCTAGGCAAAATCTATTACTCTTCTTTCGAATAATTTGGATTTTGGCAAAGTGCTCTTTAATTAAAATAGGTAGTCAAAATCTAAAATCCACGATCAATCTATAATAGGTAGGATCGTTTACATCACAAGAGGTTGCATTTATGCGTCTTTAATCAGCTGGGAGCCTCGAAAAATTCAGAATGATTTACAAAAATATAATACAGGTAAAATAAAATACAGTTTCAGGAAAAGCAAAGTTAATTCGCGCACTGTTACCTAGGCATCTATCCGTGAGTTCAGCAAGCGCAGACTTGAACTCATCTCTTGAAAAGTTCATAATTTTCTCCGTGGTTCAAATCCCTTTTTTCATTAACATTAATTAAATTTTGAGTAATTTAAGATGAGACCTGATTCAAAAATACTATTAAAAATGATTCCGTATTAAAATTTTAACTAACCAAACTATGATTCTATCTTTTCAAACCCGTATGAATGGGACCACTATTCCGAACTGAGCTTGATTGAATTTGTTATTTCTGATATTAATTATTTTCTATGACAACATCAATCCTAAAACCAAATATTTGAGACTTCGGACGTATTCATTTTTGCCTATTCCATTATTTCTCGCTGAATTCGAGATAGCCGTAAATGAGAAATACTTCATCAAATGTTGAATACACTTAATCTTTCCCCCCCTCAACTAGCCGTAATTCCCGTATCCTTTTACCTCAAAACTCCGTAACGCATCCGGATAAGTCGTTTCCATTCGGACATCCCGTTCCACTTCCACCATTTGACGGATGAATTCGACCCAAGAGTAACTTCTTGCTCTGCCGCTGATATTCAAACCGTTTGCTTGTCGCCAGACATTTGTCCCTCCAACTGTTTCCTAACGCGGAGATAAAACTTTCGCTTCCTTCTCTTTCCTCATATACCGGAAGACGAGCGGTTTCAATATTCGAGGTTTCATAAGAAACAAAAGTTCTGACGTTACGCCATTCCTGGGACGATGCCTGCATATGCGGTGGCAAGAAAAAAGGGATATCCAACGCCATCAGCTATCGTCACAAGTAGCAGCTAGGATATCAAAGAGAGGAAAAATTGTTTCCACCAAATTTGAGGATCTACCATACAAAAGAGGTCCTTCTCTTCTATGCTAGGGCTGGCTGACGAAATGTTTGAGTGCATAATAAAATTATGAAATAAAAATCCAAAACTATAATGATACTTCAAATAATGTATATCCCATTCTCCAAAATGTCCGAAAGTCAGAACCATCTTACATTATTTAACACACCATAAATATTTGTATTAATGTGTGGTTTAAAAACATTTTTACTCGATAAATTATCTACAAACTTAAATAAGAAGAAGCAAAGTTTAGTTAGTCAAGAATATGTACGTTGGTTTGTTACTCGAGAATATAAGATTCCTTAAAAGAAAACAACTACCTAAAGAAAAGTAATTAAATCACTTACGTAAACCAACATATAGCAATAGTTTAGTGACGCAAAATGTTATGCTTATAATTCATTCATATGTTTTTGTTTACAATTTTCGACTGAAAAACATTTCCTGTTCTCTGTGCCACAGTTTTAGAGAAATGTGAAAAATTTTACTCTTCACTATTGCGCCTCATCAGAAAGCTGTCAAGATCAATCCTAGTTGAAAACCAACTCTTCCGATAGGAGTTGGTGAAGAACGGGAAATAAGAATTAGTGACACTCGTTAATATATATATAACTAAACATCAGAGAATGATAATATCACACAATGATGTTAACTCAATCATTATCCGGCCCCAAAAACCAGTAGGAATAATAAGGCAAAGAAGAAAGATATTTTTTTCTTATCTTCAAGAAACGCAACCAACCACTGAAAAAACTCACATTTTCTAAAGATCTGAACACAATACAATACAACCAAAAATGGAACGCGACAAACGAGCTAGAGATCACGAACTTAAATGCCGGATTTAATCTTGAGCCCGCACTGACTCGAATTACAGCAAACACCGAATACGACACTCGAATGAGTTGTGAACGATACCAGAATATGTTAGACCATCGCCATACGCATTACTTGCCTCATAAAATAAAATCTCCATTAAGTTATTGTAAAACTCAAAAACAAAATAGTAATATTGTTGATTTAGTATTTTATATATTTTTAAAACACCCGTAACTTAAATAAGTTAGTTCGTTTATGGTCATTGCTTATGTTGACATGATTGTCCTGTACTTGTTTAGCTAGCAATAATATTGAGCTTTTTACCTTTATATTAGAAGATCTGAAATAAAATTTATGCGGAGTGATATAAAAACTTTAATTTAATTGTATGGTGCATCATCCTTCCATTGGAATAGATTCTATAACATTACCAAATTAACCTTGCGCAGAAAAAAATCGAATTAACCTTAAACTTTCTTACGTTAAGAAGGCCAAACCCGCATAAAAATGTAGATGAATGACAAAAGATAAAAAAAGGCAATTAATTTCACTTATGTCATCGCGAACTCAATTTTCGCCTTCCATCTCCTCACCTGTCCTACCGCAATATCGATTGTAATTCAATATCTCTCGACGCGCAGAGCAAAAGAAAAGAAGGGAACTGAAAATGAAACTTAAAACCTCGCTACCGATCGCATCCGAACATACTTGCTTCCTTTTTAATCCGATATATGATATGAATTATAAATACTCTGACATATATTGGTTTCACATCACAAATGTATGAGTGACCTACATTCACTAAAGCAAAAGTAATCATAATCTGGATTTGTTGTTCAGCAAAAAGATTAAAATATCAAAAGTTACTTATTCATTCTACAATTCATAAAATAGTACGTTGTTACATCAAATTCAGAAGTTACTTTGAATAACCGCAATTCTTCTACTAATTGTACTTATAATTTGAAAATGAATGTTTATAATACATTTAATAGCATTCTATAAGAACTCAATATTAATTTTTAAAATTTATCTACCTCCATTTTCATTACACAAGAACCCGGTTTTATAATTTGAATTGCAGCATTAATATCATTTGTAAAAGTCGATAAGCACTAAAGTGCATATCGATACAAATGATATTATACCTTCCTATATAGTAAACACGTTTTCATAGCAACGAAATATCGCTATTCCTTTGTTTTAGGGTACATAATATAATACTACCGAAGATACGCGAAAACAAATATACCTTTTTGTCGTACTTATTTCAAGATGGTAAAATAGTAGACCCCAATCGACTGCTTTGTACGGTAAACAAAAATATGAAATATAGTAAACAGCATTACAACAACAAAAACTATTAATAGTTTATTTTACATTCCGACAGTAATTACTACTCCTTGGCCCCAATATTTGTTAAACAAGATTACGCGGTTTATATTATAAATCGACATATTCTACGTAATCTAAATATTATCTGGCATATCCATTACATTATCTCAACATAGGATGTTACAAAACTGCTTTTAATTCAAATATAAATATTTTTCATCCCATAATTTTAAGATTACCTCCAAACTCGACCATAATAACTACCCTTAAGACATTACTTACTGTGGTTACTTCATTGATGGAGAACGCCGAACTGAATGAGCCAAAAGATTTTCCCTTTCTTACTTCAATTCTTCTTGGACTGCATATTCTTACAAAAATTTATTTTCATTCAAGATAACAATTTCAATAAAGACAATTTTTATAATTATATTAGAACTCCTCAAATCTTACTCACTTTACATTCAACTCTGCTTGCACTTCATATTTCTCTTTAATCCAGAATTTCAATAAAAGTTGATCTTATTTCAGATATCTGTCATCCCGCGAAAGAAGAATAAATAATTCGTGTATTGTTTTCTTATTATTCCCGAACAGTAATATCATTTGTCTGAGCTATGATTACCTACAATTCTTATAATTCGTAAAAAATTCCCACATGTGCATATTAGTCTGAGGAGCAATAAACAAATTTCTATGGCGCAAAATCGATATTCTTTTTTTTCACGTACAACATCATCATACGGCCGATACAGAAAAGAGATTGTCAAACATTTGCTGATAGATTTTCTTAACTTACTGTATTTATATAGCAATATTCTCAAAGTAATTGAATGTAGTAACTTTTATAATTCTCTTCTCGCTCTTCATTTTTCTGACTCCACAATGCATTGCACAATACCGTCTATAAAAACAGTAATAAGACAACCCAATAAATGCTTAACTTACGATCCAAACTATAAAAGCTTATTTACGACCAAACACCTGGCTAAAAGTACTATCAACTACTTTTATTATATATGTCTAATTCTACTTTATCTTAATATTATCTGATGTTTCCATGATATCATCTGAACATATGATGCAAAAAAAACTTTGTATAATGTACATTATAAATTCATTGAAATTATTACACCTTACCATAATACTCGAATTTAAATCCATATTCATAGGTATAACCATGCTTACTCACTTCTCTGAATATATATGGAATACATCTAGGTGAAGGAAATAAGGGGGCTGAGTTTTGGGAGATGTGCCTCCTTTTAGTTCCGAGTCAAACCATCTAGGTGGCAGCAGCGTTTTTTTCTCTGCACTTAAAGATAACTTGGGCTAAACGCCGATGGGCTGTGGGTTGGGTGGGCGGGTTTCATTTTTATTAAATCGTCTATAATTGTTTTCACAATCTCTGCATTTAAAGATAACTTTGGCTAAACGCGGATGGGTTGGGGGTTGGGTGGGTGGGTTTCCTTTCATTAAATCGTCTCATGAAATCGCGCCGAAAAAGTCGCAGCACGTACCATGTATGTAAACAAACGCTGCTGCCACCTAGATGGTTAGACTAGGAACTAAAAGGGGGCACATCTCCCGAGACTCAACCCAAATTCTAAAACAATAATTTCATTATATCAACATGAAACTTAACTAATATTACTCACTTTATTTCCCAGAGAGCTTGATTTTTTTCAATCATTTTGATAATTTTTCAGTGTTTTCAATAAACGTAGAACTTCTTATAGCTTTAAATCACTCAGCTAAAGAAGAATAAACAAGTCGCCATTGCAACATATAAATGTTCTTCATTTTTCTCCCCCACAATGCATTGCGCAATCATAGAAACAGAAAAATACTTACGATTTACTCTTCATTTCTTTCTCATTCAACGAAAAGGCAAAATTACTTTAGAATATCTGAGAGAAAATATTAATTTTTTTATTTATTCATCAATGTCACTCTCACATTACCAGTGGAAAGTAATTTAAGCACCGAATTATTTTCAGATTATACTATTATAATATAGCTTTGAAGCAAACATTGATGAGTTAAGTAATCGTTTCAAAACGCTTCTCACTTTCCGTTTTATTTTAGTATCTCTCAAAGCGGATACTTAAAACTGTCATAATTACTCAATGTGCACGGTTTATACAAATTTTGAGGATATGTATAGCAATTATCAAAATTGTTACATATTATGTGACTTTTACTTATTAAGTAATTTTCAATACTATCCATTTTACCGTCTCACTACAACTTACTTGCTTACTTTTCCTCTGCAAATACATATTATCATAATCAAGTTCACATTTCCCAAGGAAGTTTAGTAAACGAGTGGAAAATAATATTTTCGTCTCATGGAAAATGTCTATCGTCCCTTTAATCGTCTTCATCCGATTGATCCAAAACTATTCTCCTAAAAATGTAAAAGCAATCATGAAAAACATCATTTCGCTGAAAATCTTCCTTCGTGTAGTTCACTCATAGCAATATCGTTTTTCTAAACTTACAATATCTATTATTCTTATAATTTGCAACAACAAAAGCAGATACTTTGACGGCTAATTATGTCTGCTGAGTGATCAGTAAGAACAAGATAATAAAGCTCTTGGAATAACTTGATCTGGCATATTTGTAAATACACAAATCTTTGTTTGACTGATGAGTTTGTTTCCCATAATTTGAGTTTTCAATTTAAATAAAATTCTTAATTTTGAAGCATTTGCAATAAAGTAATAAAAAATAAAGTCAAAGATAAACAGAAATAAATGCCTAAAATAATGGGGTCGGGTTTTACATCTCACAGGAGAAATTTAAAACACACGAAGCTATTACTCAATTCTACGGGAATAAATTAAATATTATCTAGCGTATTTCGGTGAAATTTCATGTTAATCATCTTAATGACAAAGTCAAAAGAAATAACACGTACCAAATTGACAAATAATTGTGTTAACTATGGGATTACCATAGTTTAACAGTAAGTCATCAAATTATGAAACGGGACATTGCCATTACACCAGTTTAAGTTGATATCACATGCTTTTAAGACAATTTAAGTGTTTTGAGTTTAAATCTGATATAAAATTCCATTTAAATTATTTCTATCGTTAACATATTCGCAACTTACTTTACATACTTTCTCCGGGTTTTCCCGTCAAACTGCGGCAAGAGACAATTTAAACGGGACTATAAGTTAAAACCGGGACAATTATGACCAAAAACGGGACAAGTATTCTTATGTATAGTAAGCATAATAGTAACAAAACTTCACAGGCAATCATCGCTTAAATCTCGTATTTTATCAACTCGACGCAATCTCTTAATTTGGGCTTACGAATTCCCTCCGGTGCTTCTGATCCCAATCTCTGATTTATTTAACTCGGGGGGACGTAATAAGAAAAGTTGTTCGACCGAGGGCATCGGATCCGCATACAAATATCACTGGATCCATGTGCGTTTGCGAAACGCTGATTATAGGGTGGGGTGCCTTCGTTGGGGACAATCGGTGTGGGTTGAATGCACGTCTGCGGTCAAAGGGTTTAGGCAGTGACGATTCCGTCAATCCCTCGACCTGTGAACTCGCCGAATGTCACTCCTGTTAAACCCCCATGTACTCGCCACCAAATCAAGACGAATCACACTTTCAAATGCAAGCGCATTTCGACACTTTAAACAGCACGCTCTCAACGCATGAGAATTGCATACAAACATACGTACGTCTTTATTCTTGGCGAGCTTGTGACTTTATAGCCAAGCCTTACATTTAAACCGTTAGTATGGTAAGGGTAAACATAATAGATTATTAAAATTAAATCCACGGAGATGGCCTAGATGTTGTGGAAATACCAGTTAATAAGAAAAAAGATAGGATAGAAACTAATATGTAAGTAAATAAGGAAAAGTGTATCTCTCATCTTTCACGATAGAACATGATATTTAATAAGAAGAATATAAATGAATATGCAAATAAAGTACAAATATTCAATACATATATCATAAAAATTTTTAAAAATACCATTTAAAAATTTGAAATATTTAATGTCAATGTCTATGTAAGAACCCTGCAAGCCATCTTTTTGTGTGTGGCAGGAGGTGTGAGCACTTTGACTATATTTTCCTAAACGGTTGCTTTCGCTTATAGTCAGCGGAAAAAATTAATTTTTGAACCGATTCATTCTAGTATCTATTTCCCTAATCTTTCTGGAAGTATCAGAACGGACCATATAACAGGGGGGTCGCATTATATCGGTTACATCATCTAAGAACGTAATTTCTCTGAACTTATTTAATAAATTTATCCTTTGAATTTGTCTTCTATCCTCTAATGATTCCCATCCCGCATCCTGTAACAATGTAACATAATGTAATTTAATGCACTGATAAGGAAGGCAAAAATTAAGGAATTTTTGTTGGAATAAAAACGGTAAATAGCAGAAGGATACCAGCGAAGAGGAAATCCAGAATGAGTATTATTTTGAAATAGAAGAAGGAAGCTTGTGATTGCTCATAGCCGAGACAATTTAAGGATATAGAGCAAGCAAAAATGTTAAGAACTAGCGCTTCCAAACGTATTCGGATAGAACAACCATTACAAATAAGCGATTCATGATGGTCAGTTCAGACACTTACATTTTAGAGCTCCAAAAAATTATTTCCTTTAAAACTATAGGATAGTGCTTCATTTAAATGCATCAAATTCGTTGTTTTGTACAAATTTGCGCTTAACTATTCCCGAAAGTCCACGATATAAAAGAATTCTTTTAAGCTAGAGTAAAGCACTTTTCACTTCCATTTCCTTCTAATGGAGAATCTCCATTTAGGATTATTTACATTTTCCTCGCACATCATTCCAGCCTTTTTTTGGAAGCGAAACAATTATACACAATGGTTGATGAGTATATTGCAAAACATTTTAAAGGTAGATGAATGAGAATAAGTTATTTAGAATGTGGTAAATGACATAATTAAGAGATATAGGATCTTTCAAAATAAAATGTTATCTACATAAAGATCTATGGACGTCACAAAAGCGAAAAATGAGTAAGAAATTAAAGCAAGTTTATTTGATTCAACGTTTGATAGATAAAATAATCGATAGCCTGTTATTTTCCGAAAGATTGCTCATTTCCAAAGCTGATAATGAGATATTATTTCATTCATCTAGCAAAGGATTTATTTTCAAATCAAGAAAAAAGGATCCATCCATATTTCAAGCGTCCAAGAAATACAGTATTTTAATTCCAAATAACTTTTAATGTAACAGCACTTGACATTTATTTACAATTTGAATATTATATTCGACGAAGTTGAACCTATGTACGCTTCATGATAAAGTAAAATCCTCTACAATTCCCTGGTCTCTTTACTTCTTGTTAAAGTCTGAATTAAGAAGTTAAATTTTGATTCTAATTTACGTCTAACTTGTTGAATATTGAACTACAAGAACTTTCCCTCATTTTTAAACTGAGCTCCTCTTCGCATATAATTAAACGTAATATTGTTACTGAAATTATATTATTCCTTCAAACTTCCTTCTCGGAAGTTTATCGTTGATTTCAGGCTTAAAAAATGTTTCAATTTAAACAGCCTCTTAGAAATGTAATGAAATTATCATGAAGTAACTAAGTGAACATGAAACTAGGCCATTCATTGGACCTAGAGTCCAAAAATTACTCCGGAAAAAGGAGTAAAGCTTTTAGAAGACAGAGAAGATACTAAGTCCTGCTTTAGTAAGTTAATTAATTTTATACACTTAGATAGCAACAAAGAAACTGTAAGATTAAACAGGCGAGTGTGCAGAATGAATAAAGAAGAATTGAAGCATAATATAACTACTTTCCGAGGAAGAATTACTTCCTTTAAAAATTTATTTTTCAGCTTTTCGTGCACTAACCTCGCTCCAAATTGTGAGAATTTCTACAATACCAAATAGACTCTCCAGCAACATAAAAATTTTGACCAAAAAATTGTATTTAAATTAGCGATTTATCTTCATCAATTATGTTCTTAATAAGAACAAAAGTACTTTCCAAATTCGAGCGTTGCCGGTCAGCGTTATTTGAGCTGTGATTTGAGAGCTCGAACCCGGGACAGCAGACACAACAGTCACTGTAAGCTCCTATATTCGTGGAACCTAATTACCCTTGCTTTAGAAAACCGCTTTCACATCCTAGCACACTCCTCGACTGCTTCACGCTTTTCCAATAAATCGGTGAAATGGAAATTTTTCGAATACGATGGGAATAAAGGTCGGACAAACTTTTTGTTCACTCGAATCGATTTTTAGAGCGCGCTTTTTTGCCAAGACTCGTTACTTCTTCGTCCATTGAATGACGCTGTACAGACCGCACCGAATCTCCATCGAAATCCAGTCATATTCTTACTCGAATAGGGCGAATTTTTGCGGGACATTTCAGCGTCGAAAGCAACAGCGAATCGCAATTCGTGTTAGAAGCTAATTTGAGCTTGTTTTTTGTGATTTGGAGTAATAAAGATGAAAACAGTAATAAATTTAGACATCAAACCGCTGACCTCCATGGGTTTTTATCCTTCAACAATAGCGGTGCCTGAGAATTCACCAAAATTAGTTGAAAACAGAGAAATACAAAATACAGAAGGTCAGTAATCAGAAAGTAGACAGACGATATGGAGAATCAGCACTTTAATTATAGAAGGCGGCTTTTTAACCGATTCTGCACCATTTTGACTATTATTGTCTGTAAAAAAGTCTAGTCCATCGAGTTTGAGAAGCTATAGCTTTCAGTTGAGTCCACCGATATTACTGAAATAAATATAAACTGAAAGAACGTTTGTTTTTACGTTTACTAATATGCGTTTAGATTTTTTACTTTCCATAGCTCTACTTTTACTGTGCTTTGTTTGAAAAAGTACCCGTTTTTTGCTCTTGGAAACCGATGGCCCAACTTTCTCCGATTGTCACTCTGTCAATGTTTACAGTAACAACTTGCAATTTGTATACTTGCTAGCCTAAGGTTTTTCCAACATTTTGATGCAAAATAATTGTCGAAATATTAACATTTTTATTAGCCAATGGACAATGTTGTAAACCTCTGCTAAATTAAAAACAAGACATTCGATTGAAATATGAGTTACACCGTTTGATTGCAACAACAACGGAAATAAGAAATTGTAAAGAAATATTACATAAACATGCCAATAACTACATAATCAATTTTTATTGATCTATTTTTCACCCTCGCAAAACAGGAGGGGAAGAGCTCGGTCAGGCAATAATAATAATAATGTTGTAATTTAAATAGAAATGGCAATTTGGAAAACGAATGGGCGCTTAACGGAGCGATCACGAATGAAGTATTTTTTTATCTGTGTTAAGAAATAACTGGCTATTTTTAAATAATTTAAATATTTCTAAACAAAAATTAATTCTATTTAAAAATAACAAAATCAGGCCATAAATCATAGTTTTATTAGATGAAATTTGCATGAGTGTGGTAGGGTTATATTATAAAACAAAAAAGAAGAATTATACAATGAATTGATCATTCAATGCAGAATGTAAGTAAAATAGATCACGTTTATTTTTAAAGGAAATAATGTTGTAATTTAAATAGAAATAGCAATTAGGAAAATTAATGGACGCTTAAAGGAGCGGTCATACATCTGAGGTCAGTACTTAAAGGAATTTAACGGGATTTTATGGGATTAATTTACATTTTGAGATATTATTAAACAAGATATAACAAACATAGTTTTAAATTAATTTAATACAACTTTGCTTAATGCCTATCAGTTAACACAGATAGAGGTTTTCCAAATACCGCGGAAATGCAAGTCAATCATAGATGAGATTTTGTCTTTGACCTAACCTTTGATAATGTGAATGTTTGTATAGTTTAAGCGACCCCTGGTATCAAATATAAAGTAAAAGAGTTGTTTTAGGTACTATAATCGTTGTCATATACGCTGTCAAATGTCCCTGAAACAGGACAACAGCAATATAAGAAAAAAAGGAATAACAACAAGTAGGCGATGAAATTTTTTCCAGGAATGGGAAGTAATGATCAAAAAATTAATTATTTCTATAAAAGAAAAACGACTGTTACTCTGACGACTCTACTCAACTACGTCACAACTGAAAGTCATCCGCTCGAATTTTCTCTTAAGTTGGACCGGAAAATTCATACGAATACCGACACGTCATCGCAGTTTTCAGCAAACAAACGCCAGACGACATTAACCAAGCGGTCTGAAACAGATCGTCGTGAGTGGCCCCGTATTCTTTCCCTGGATGTGGGTGAAAAGTACACTAAAGTCATACGACGTACTCGGTTCCAGCAATGGCACTTTTCCAATCGATTCTGGAATGCAAATGGAGTCCGTGTCCCGCATACAAAAGAAGGCCATCTTAATTGAGGGAAAGACTATCCGAATGCTGCAATTTGAGGCGATTCCAAAGAAACGTGTGTCTTATTTCATCTCTCCGTGCGAACAATCCGCCTTTTCGGGAAGAAATTACTGGAAATGCAAATTTCATTAAAAACGAATTTCATAGCGCCATTCTTCAGTCAACTCCTACCAAATCGACGCCTAATCTTCTATAACAGATTCGTTAGACACCTTTGTCTCAAAATTGGAATCGGCAGAGTTCTGAAATTTGAAAAGGAAATGTCTCGAAATTTGCGATTTAGTCCCAATTCCGCAAAAAGACGAGTTATTATTTTGGAGTAATACATCAGGAGCATTTGCCTGAAAAAAAAATAACTTTACCGGTTTTATTTGTTTATTACCAAAGAGTCGACGTAATAATTTAATCAAGTAAGATGATCTATTTCCCATGCCTTGAATAGGACTGATTATGGTAATTTAATAGTCGAATAATTCGATAGAGTGAAAATGTTCACCTATCCATGGGTAAATTACCGCCGATAAAATTTGATTAAAATTGCTGGAAATTTAAAATATGAACTTGATTACACAAGTTAGCTACTTTGGTTTGTTTTTAATCAAATGATTTGTAATTTATAGTTACTCATTTTCTTCAATTGCATACGATAAAAATGTGTGCTACTAAATCATTTTACATTCCCAATATAATTAAAGCATGCTTATTGGAGTTAAATTAAGATATTACATTAGTATGAAATTGCAATTAAATATTAATTAAGATATCAAAATGTAGGTTATTTTTTTTCAAATTACAATTTTTTTGGTATTGCTAAAGTTTCACCATGGTTAACGTAATAAATATGATTTATGATAAGATCAAAAACCACAGGGGAGTGGTTGTGTCAGTTCAAACAAACTAGGTGCTTCCTGTATGATATAGCACTTTCTTTGTTATTTTGATCATGAATTTTTGCTTCATTAAATATAGCGGTAATAGAGCTTTGCTGCTCCTTGTAGGATCGGTAATGATGCCTTAAGAATCATTTCTTTTAGAAACTTCAGCTGCTTCCCCTCAAGTCTGTATAAACTTAAATGCCGTATCCTTGACAACGCAGTACTTCTAAACTCATTAAAATGACTCTGAAATTTACGATCCATTTTACGTAAACTGTCTCGGGTCTCCTCAAAATTCGCCTAATCTTTTCAGGTGTCTTGGGTCCGCCACAGAGACATCCACCTCCTCACCGTTGGAAGGTACACTTACACGAGCGACCAGAGGTTCGAGGCCCTGCACTCCCCGCACACGGAGGACTGGGCCTTGAGGATCAGATTCCCGCAGAAAAAGGACTCTGGGATTTACGAGTGCCAAATCAGCACCACGCCACCGATCGGCCATTTTGTGCATCTCAACGTGGTCGGTAAGTGCTCTTCCGTCCCACTTTACGAGCGGATATTTGCATGAGAGGGTTTTAAAGGATCCGAAAGAAGTAAAGAGTTCTTCAAAGTGGTCCATGCAGACCCTGGGGGCACCAACGAGTCCATAAAGATTCAGGGCAAGTTGAGGTCATAAGAACAATGATTTGCGATTCGCATCAATTCTCCGTTCGTTACTCATTGCTCCGAAATTATTATCGCCTAAGAACTAAGAATTTGAAGGAAAGTCTTCATTATTTTCTTTAATCTGAGTTCAATGTCTATATCATGATTCAAAAGATTTAAGTTTCTTTCTTTAAAATATTTGTAATTCATAAAATATCTGTATTGATATAATTTCAATTCTGCTGTCGAATTGGCATATATAGTTACTCTAAGCTCAGTGTATAATATCATGATTGGAGCGATTTGAGTAGTATTTATTGAAAGTTGTTGTCACATAAAATACAGTTTTAGATGCGACTTTGTCAAATTACCCTAAAGTTACCTCATAATTAAATAGTACACCATAAAAAACTAGGCTCATATTTGTCTATAAACAATATAATACATACTCAATTCCACCGATCCTTAGAAACATTTTGATCAAAACAGATTTTATCTACAAAGATTTACGTTAATGATGAAAAATAACAAAATACAGTGTCCTATGACGGACGATGAAAGGCCAGTAAATTAATAAGTAATAAAAGCTGCCAAAATAGTAATAATCACAGGCTCTAATTTTGAGGTGTCTGCTTCGAATCGGACTTGGGATATGTATTAAATGAAATAAATAATATCTGGTCTCATCTGGACTTTTTTGTTTTGAAGGCAGAATATTATCCTTTCTCTGGTTATCATAATGAAGTGAAAGCGGTTTTCTCACCTGCAAATTAATTAACAAAGATGATAATTAATAAAACGTACAAAAATCGACCAACTTTAGTCTTACAAAATATGGTCTGATTTGAAAATGCTTGTACTCAGTTCGATCCCCAAAATGCAGTATTGATGAATAGGACCAGGCCAGGGATCACTTACAAAGGGGGCCGGACGCGTACAAAAATATCGACCAGTTCAGTACTATCTACCTACCCTAAATCCTGTTGAAAAATTAATTAGTAACAACATTGGACTTATATAGAGAAACATTCGTGCTTAACTGCTATCTGATACTAACGATTTCATCTGTTTTGAATAGGTCACAATAATAACGAATAAAACATCCTACTGTTTACATTCATTATGTTCATCCATTTTGACATATTAGCTAATCTTTCAATATTTCAAACTGCAACGTAGCATTATTACTCCATATTATACTTCCCCTACTAATTAGAAAACTTAATGCATCAGGACTGCAATGAGGTTATCATCTCATTTCTGAATTAAATTTCTCTTCATTAGCGAGTGGGATTAAAATTTCCATGCTCAACTTAACATGCAATTATAGGAAACTAAAATTTTAAAGAGCCCAAATGGCGAGCTAAATTTCCAAACACTGGAATTCTGACTCCAAATTTCTAGTCTCCGGTAACATGAATACAATTTTTATCATGGATTGTTCCTTTTATTTATGCTCTTCGATTTAGCATTAATTTGAAATATTAAACAAAAATTTGAATAATTACTCTGTGAGCGAGGAAAATTGATAATAAAACAATAATGACAAATTTTATAAAAACCCCAGTATTCTTCCATTTCTATTTATTGCAATTATTGGCGGAATTCTTCAGATAAATTTAGAATGATAACATTCCCCAATAAATGCATTAGTAAGTAAGTACCCCAATAGACAAAGAGATGTATATTTTCTTTGGTGAGTCATTAATTTTATAACGTCATTTACAATAAATGGGAAGATTGGAAATGAAAACGGTTAAATTATTAGCTTTATAGGTAAAATAAAAATAAAAGATAATAAGAAATCATAACTGAATTCATCGATTTGACCCTGAGTTCATTGTACCATATTAGAATTGATATTCCTATCTCTCGAAATGATTCTCATTTAATTTTTTATGTCTAGTATAAATCGCTTTTGGCGTTTTTCAATATAGATTTTGTCTAAACATAACAATATTGAAATTATAAATAAATGAATCTGTGCATCGTTCTTTGAATACACTGGCGGTTACAGCAATAAACATGTGAGCCACTTTTGCGAATTAAGGCAAATCCGCAATCTCAATAAACGCACACTTTTGAGTATTCCCATTGCCATGCAATTTCAAAGAGAAGCCCATCACCACTATTATCCCTTGCGCCGAACGAACCGCGTTTCAGAGAAATTACAGCATTGGTCTCAGGACCACTCTCCTCTTGGGGCATTAGAGATGCTAACAGATCGACGAATTTAGGCGCATTGCTGCCATAACGCCCCCTGCCATACTCCGCTGGCCGCTTACAGCGTTGGAATTTAAATGTAAATTCGCTCAAATTGGCTCATATACGAACAGGAATAAAACATTAGGGCATAGTCGGTTTCACAGAGACCATTCGGGCTGTGTACCTGCGATCTGCCCAATCTGACCCTTACGGACCCGATGTCGATAATTATCTTAGCCCTCGCCCCCCAGGGTTCGAAGGGTACACACCCATTTCATCCCTGTAATCAAAAGTTCCCTTTCCAGATATTAAAGGACACTGACCTGTCCCAATCGCCCAGGGAGTAATCAAGACAATATTCTCCTTGATCTGCTTCGGTTGCTCTTTAGCTCTTCAAGGCTCCATCGCGTTGCTGTTTCGCGAATCAAAAACAGAAGCAAGTGAACTTCGGAATCGCCTCTGCGATCTCTCGCAACTAGAGAAAGTTGGTGTCTGTGCATAACGGGGATTTAGAAAGGAAATCCGAGGTTGATTAGGGGTCTGAAGCCAAAAGAAATACGGTTAAAGTTTGCAGAACAAAGGAAAACTCATTTTTCCAAATGGGATGGCTAAACATCTTTGGTGCAATACTAAAAACAAAACTTAGTCTCTAAATCTTAAGTTCCAACTTTTTCCATTACTTGCGAAAGAAATAATAAACACTTGGTATTTGAAATATTTACTTCATTTGCTTCCAAAGGTATACGCCAAAGTTGGGGAGCTAACAGCCTTTGTGCAACATGACCATTTTCAAGGTTCAAAGGCCTTTCCTTTCCCTTTAAGAAACCTTAAGTCTATTTCGAACTAAAAGGATCTATAATTGATCATTTTAGAGCTATTAAAAATAATCCATCATAAACAATGAAACAACAATTTAACTAACTTACACCAATTTATGACCTTCTCACCCTTTTTTTTGGGCACCTCCTCTTCTCCCACCTACCACAATTTCTCCCTTATCCCGCCTTAAACCCCCCTGATTGCTCTGTTTCCCCTACCCTTCCTTTGCCGTCCCTTTATTTCTGTTACTCCCCTCTTCGTAACCTCAATTTACGTAAACAAATACACTATATTGAGACATTACATAATCAATATATCTGGCCATAACGGGGAATATGCATAGCTAAATATTCGTTAAAATCCGGTAGTTCTCCTGAAAAAATCGTGTAAGCAGAGAACACCTGTTATAGGAAAACCCCGAGTTGGCGAATACCGAACGCGGAATGGTAACTTTGGAAAAGATAAGAGAAAGGCAGTTCTGTAAGTTGAGTCCCCTTTCTATCACTTGATAAACAGCGCCTCGGAATAGCCGTATAGTAATTAGTACTTTGCGTTGTGGCCCCAACAACCCGGGTTTGAATCCTGGTCACAGCAGTGGTCAAACAGTGGAGGCTGGCGCCAATTTTTTTGTCAAGAGGTATTCCGGCAAAGAAAACAAGGGTAAAGGGGCCGAAACGAATCTATATTTTGGTCAAATATCAAAGAAATGATAGGAAACTAACGAACATTTTTACTTTCTCCATATACGAAGTATAGAGAAAGTATTGTATTCATGAAAAAATTCGACTTCGAGATTTCAACGGAAATACATGTTTTGGGGTCCCTAGAACACGTTTTGACCATTTTCGGAATGATGTCTGTGTGTATGTGTGTGTGTGTGTGTGTGTGTGTGTGTGTGTGTGTGTGTGTGATAGTGGGCGCTCTAACGTGAAAACTATTAGTCGTATCAATACCAAACTTCATATATAGTAGTGGTGTGTGTGCTGTCAGAGTTGATTAGTTTTTGGAGTAAATCGGTCAACCGGAAGTCGAGCTTTATTGATTAAAGCTCATTTCCGGTTTTCAAAATATCTCCATAAATATGATATATATGTATATTGTATTACTTATAAAAGATTTAGATAATGTAATTTACTATAACTTTTGTATTTAATATATTTTTACTTTCTCCCTATACGTAGTATAGAGAAAGTATTGTATTCGCAAAAAAATTCGACCTCCAGATTTCGACGGAAATAGATGTTTTGGGGCCCATAGAGCATGTTTTAGCTATTTTCCCGAACATGTCTGTCTGTCTGTCTGTCTGTCTGTCTGTGGTTAAAAAGTTTGTGTGCGCTCTATCTTAAAAAGTAATCATCCGATCATTTTCAAAATTCATATTTAGTATTTCCCTAACAATACCAAGAGCTGATTAGTTTTTGGAGAATATCGCTTAACCGGAAGTTACGGTTTATCCGGAACAAATTTTTGTTTCTTAAATATCTCTGTAAGAATGCAATATAGGTATATACAATTACATACAAAAGTTTTAGATAATGTACTTTACTACAACTTTTGTATAAAAATTTTTTTCGTAACACTGATTGTTTAGGAGTTATTCCTCAATAATGGTTAACCGGAAGTTGTTGTTTACCCAGAAAAGGAAGTTTTTCATACATATCTCTGTCAGAATGCAATATAGGTATATACATTTACACACAAAAATTGTACATTATGTATTTTACTACAACTTTTGTATAAAACATTTTTTCGTAACACTGATTGTTTAGGAGTTATTCCCCAATAATGGTTAACCGGAAGTTGTTGTTAATCCAGAAATGGAAGTTTTTCATACATATCTCTGTCAAAATGCAATGTAGGTATATAAAATTATTTACAAAAGTTATAGATAATGTACTTTGGTACAACTTTTGTATGAAACATTTTTTCGTAACACTGATTGTTTAGGAGTTATTCTTCAATAATGGTTAACCGGAAGTTGTTGTTTACCCAGAAAAGGAAGTTTTTCATAATATATCTATCAGAATGCAATTTAGGTATATACAATTATGTACCAAAGTTGTAGATAATGTTTTTTAATACAAAGCTTGTATGAAACATTTTCCTGTTACACTCATTGTTTTAGAGTTATTTATATATTACCGGCATAGGCTTATGTTTTCAATAAATACGTAGAAAGTCATGTGTTGGCCACATCAGATTTTTGTATCTGCGGTTGATTAGGAGTTATTCGTGAAATCCTGATAAACCGGAAGAAGATGATTATGTACTTTGTGGGCGCTCTAACATGAAAACTAATTGTCGGATCAACACCAAATTTCATAAATTGTACTTTTATTACAGTCGTTAGAGTTGATTAGTTTTTGGAGTAGATCGGTCAACCGAAAGTTGATCTTCATCCTTCAAAGCTCATTTTCGGTTTTAAAAATATCTCCATAAATATGATATTTACGTATATACTACTTTTTATAAAAGTTTTAGAAAATATTATTTACTTTAACTTTTGTAGGATACATATTTTTTTATAACTTATTTTTTAGTGGTTATTCATAAAATACTGATAAACCGGAAGTTGTTGATTATGTACTTTGTGGGCGCTCTGGGCGCTGTGGGCGAAAGGCCAATTTCATCGTTTTTCATCAAACATGTCCCGTAAAACATTATTTACTTTATTATTATGATTTACTCCAAAAACTAATCAACTCTAACGACACCAACCAAAGTACTACATATGAAATTTGGTGTTGATACAACGAATGATTTTCAGGTTAGAGCGCCCACAAAGTACATAACAGCTACTTCCGGTTTATCGGTTTTTCACGAATAACTCCTAATCAACCGGTGATGCAAAAATATGTTAAATACAAAAGTTATAGTAAATTACATTTTCTAAAACTTTTATAAGTAATACAATATAAATATATGTCATATTTATGGAGATATTATGAAAACCGTAAATGAGCTTTGATGAATGAAGCTCGACTTCCGGTAAACCGACTTACTCCAAAAACTAATCAACTCTGACAGCACACACCACAGTACTATATATGAAGTTTGGAATTGATACCACCAATAGTTTTTATGTTAGAGCGTCCACAATCACAGACACACATTCATACACACACACACACACACACATACACATAGACATCATTCCGAAAATGGTTAAAACGTGTTCTAGGGACCCCAACACATGTATTTCCGTTGAAATCTCGAAGTCGAATTTTCCATGAAAACAATATTTTCTCTATACTACGTATATGGAGAAAGTAAAAAAACACCTAGTAATTCTTCACAAGAACTTTAATTGGCGAGCGTTTTCCTAAGCGTACATCATGCAGGGAAAAAATTGTCAATTAATTAATAGGAAGATGCAATATATTTTAAAACAACAATTGGAGTCTTCTCGGAGCTTTCTGAATGCCTGAAGACGTAAGTAGAAATACGAAAACAGTCGCGAATACATTTCCCTGTGGAAAATTACGAAGTGTTTTTTCATTCTGCAAAGTCCTTCCACAATGACTTGCTTTCGAATACCGTTTTCTTAAGAGATAACATGTTCTCGGAAGACAAAGTAGATGTTAAACATTCACCCTATTACCTAGGCTGATCAGATACTGCTAGAAGAATTAGCAAAGTGGATTTAAGACTTGTCCCTTCGAAGTCATTTTTTTCTACGAACTATACGCAAGAGAATCGGGCAATAATCTTATCCTACCACAAGCCAAAAGGCTGATTACGAGATAAGTATATATGCTGATGGAAATTTTAGTGCTATATGCCTAGCAAATAAACGTAATAAATGGTCAAAGAGGTGAACATTATTGTATTTAGCTTGCTATAATCTTATCTTGAAGAAAAATTCGAATTTGTCAAGTGCACATGAGTAACTGAATGCAGTTGGAATAGAATGTTTAAGAATTTCCAATATATACTTTCTCTCTTCGCAGAAATGCTAACTGTCTGGTTGAATTTGGTGTAAAAATGTTGAGAAGAGGAGGCCTTAGTTCTGTATAAATGGGAATGTAAGAAAATATTTAAATAGAAGTGACTAAAAGATTTAAGGAAGAATGGGAAAGTATGAGTATTTTTGTTATATTACAAGGAAAATATAGCGTTTTCCCTGAAATAATAAAGAAATTTCATATGTATGTAAGAATAAAATTACGAAGTATTGAATACAGTAAATAAAATGTTGTGTATGTATATGTATTTAAAGATTGCCAGCTGCAAATTATTTAGGAAAGTTTTAGTAATTATCCTACCACTGATAAAAATCTATGAATTTAGCTAAAATAAATAAGTATGCGATAGAAACAAAAATTTTATTTGAAAATCATACAAAAATAGCTAAACAGTGCATGGAGGTGTTTCTAATTTGAGGAAAACCAGCTATTTTCTGACCAATTTACTCGAACACTTCATCAGTGAACAACTATCGTTTAATTCTGAACATCTTTTAAAGCACTAAATATATCTATTTTATTTTGGAGATCATTTTGAATAAATAAATAAAAAAGGAATTGCAAAGCCGAAAATGCTACATTATTTATCGAAGCAATACAATTTAATGTTGAATCACGACTTATCTGTAATTACTTTACCAAAAAGTTCGAATAGCTCGACACAGCATTTTGTTTACCACGCATTTGTTTATTTCGATCTGATTTATCTTTTCCACGAACATACAATCGTAATGTTTGCTCCAGAGTATAAATGCAAACACTTCCGTTGACAAACTTTCCAGAGTAAATATATGCGATGATGTTTGCGACTCGGATCTATTTTTCAGGCAGAAATGTAGATATTTCTGTAATCATGACATTTGGTTACGTTTATATAAATTAGTCGGAGGAATTAATAAATTTTAGTGAAAGTTATGCAAAATCACAGCAGAGATGGATGTAATATGAATGTAATCATATCAAGTAAATTAAATTCCTTCCATACCATTATGAAGAAACATAGAAAATGACAACATGTATGAAATATTTAGATTATGAGATAGGGTTTTGAAAGAGAACTATTATTAATATTTTTAATAATGATGTTAGATATTTACATTTTCCAGTATTTAATCTCAAATGAGTTTTCTCATGAATTTTACTAATGAATTTTACATAGCATGGTTAGGCCTTACACCTTACAACTTACATCGGCTTGAGTAGCTACTCGGAAAGTAGTAAATGTTGGTTTGAGTACAGAACACATTGACGTTTCCATACCGCTTTTTAACCAAATATTTTCCTCGTCATCTGAATAAATTTATTTAAAGTAAATAAACGGCATGTATTTTACGCTCAAGAGAAATTTATTGAATATACGTATTGCTTCGTTCCCTTTTTTCTAACCTATACTTCGAAAAATATACGGCTATATTTTTATCTATTTCGTACGATGTTTGATGAAACATGACTGGATCCGGAGGACTATAATGAAGATATTGTATATTACAAATATTTGATGTGTAATTGTTATCGTGTTTTTATTATTCCATTTTTAAATACCTCCGATGTCTTTGGAAACGATTAATAAATACTAATTATAAGATAACTCATTCGCTTTATTACTAAATAAATTATTCACTAAATCTCTCACTTTAAATAGAAAATAATCAAGATTTAATTATTAAAAATTGCTTAAAATACAGTTTTAGAGAAGCTATGATTGGGATGTTTTTAAATCCAGCTAGGTATCATCTACTCTAATTTCCTTAAACCAGACCTCGTCCAATTATGGCTTCGCCGACAACAGCGATAGCGGTATCACCATCCCAACTCTAATTCAGTAACTCGGTCAAATATGACGATTAATCTCTGCGATACATTCACGGATATTAGAATGCTAGATCGCTAAGCGACTAAATAATGTATTTCCAAGAATTAGCGAGTAGGTCAAGTGACAAATTAACACGCTTTACAAATAAAGTGTCCAAATATGTCGCTTGCTATACAATAAAGTTTTCTTATTAATGGCATATGATCTACGAAAACGGTTAGAATTTTAGTAATTATATTATTGCTTTAAATGAGGATAAACAATCAGCCAAAGCACTTGAAGCTCAAACTTAAAAACTAACCATCGACTTGGAAGTTGATTAATATTTCAAATTCTTGTAAATATAAGATTATGACGTATGTATCAAGGGTAAGCATTGGTATTTCTGTTAGATTGATAAGTTCGTGATGCATTTTCAAACATCTGTTATGCAATAAGATAAAATAAATGGCTTTTTATGCCATAATTTGAGCCAACATAAACCTAGTAAATTGCGCAACGGTGTTTATAAAATTATCATGAACTTATCAATGTTTACCCTGAATCAAATGTTGTACAATTTTTTATTTAAGCACTAAAATAATTTATATTTTTAATAGATTCTGAGACCAAAGCATATAGAGACAGGAATTTTTTTTGCATTAAATAATTTAAATTGTACAATAATGTTTTTATTTTCCCCTTAAGTCGAAAAGGGAGTCGGATGTCCGAATTTTGTGGGTTAGGGACAGGAACATACTATTTCAATAATTATTCATCAATAAAAACGTATTAGTAATCAGGAAAGGGACTAGAAGGTGACTTACTTATATTTCCACTTCCATAATATGTCTTATACCCTTTGAAAACCATTAGTAATGAGCATAAAACAAGAGAAATTGATTCTAGGAAAAGTAGTTTCAAAAATTCGCTTTGCGCGAATGATGCGCGATGATGATAGATTAAAATTTAGTACAAACGACTGTGTTTACTACACCCTCTGCCACACGCCGAAATGCACCTTGTAGGATATTAATATAGATGAAGATGTTAATTATCACTATGACGAGCTGAGTACGACCTTAACAGTGCATCAAACAGTGATTGTGCTTCTATAGTGGTAATAGTGTGAGCACTATTAAAAGTTCAACGTTTCCACTAAAACCCTGACTAAACAGGCGGTTAAATTATGGATACAGCCCATTACGCGGATGGAGGAAGTTTTTATTAAATCAATCATCTCTTCATTTTCAACATTTCCAAACATGATTCCTCGAAAAGCGTTTCCCTGCCGAAAGAGGGCTATTAAAACCCTCTCCGGAACACACCTTCCACCCACATCTGCGAGGTTGATCGAACGCCACCAAATGGCCCCCAACCAACTGCTCTGTTGATACAGGGAAACTGATGTGTATCAGCACTCCGATAGTTTGTGAGTCTCTCCACATCCATACCTCCCCCTCTTGATTCCTTCTGCGATAGGCCTTTATTTACAGCCAATCGGAAAGGTCGGAATTGGATTTTGGGGTATTACCCTTCCGGAGAGAATAGCAAAAAACGACGAATGTTGGAGCAACACAAGGAAGCAACACATGAAAGATAAATTATAGTAAACGATCAAATCCTCCAGAATGAAAAACCTAATGAACGGCGAAGAATTAAAGAAATTTAACTGCCTGGGAAATCTTTAAATACTTCACATGTCTAGTCGGCCAAAATAATTAGTATTATTAATCTAAGATGTGCATGAAAATTCCCTGTGGTTGACTCAATATTGTTAATTTAGTCTTTTTTTATTTTTTTAACACTCGTAACTTAAATGTGTAAATAAGTAAGTTCATCATAGTCATTGTTGAAGTTGACATGGTTGTCATGGGTTTGTTTAGATGGCAATAATATTTACATTTTTACCGTTTTATAGAAAGAGAACGGAAATAAAAGCTATGCGAAGTGGAATAAATAATAAAATTCAATCTCTTGTTGCTTCGTCATCAAATTCTATTTACTCATAAATACTCTTCTCTAAAATGCATGGTCCACTATATCTCTTCTAATACTCATTGCGTTGTACTTAAATATTGCTGGTTTAGAGGTTATAGTGTCTGTAACATTGAAATCCCGAGTTCGAGACAAAATTAAGGAATAATAATAATGATAATAATTGACTTTACTGGGGCGAGATTCAGACCAGAAGTCTTTTCTTCCATCCAACCCATAAATGGTATTGTTAGTTTGGGTATTTTTAATTAATCATATGAATTGCTCCACTAAAATAATATCCACCATAAAAAACAGATAATTTTAATAAGTACTGTTACTTATCTTTAAACATAAGACATGGAGTGTATAAAAATTAATGTCAACATCCACAATTCTATTTTTATTACATACGCGTTTCGTTCGTGGAAACAATGATTTTCTGAGGCGACTAATCTCAGCATCTTTTACCACCATTTCACTTGAATTATATGATCAGCTTAGAGCATGTAAAAGGATAGACGCGTATTAACTACAATATGTTTCAAGAACGTATCTTCCCTGATTGTATTAAGAAGCATCTTTTAAACACTTGCTAGTTTATCGTTTTCTCTTTTCAAAACGTATAGATTTTTATTTATTTTTTTATTCATGAAGACAATACTTGTTCCGCACGGTTTCATAAACTCTTTTCCCACTGTAGATAGGATCGTACTATAGCAAAGTGACGTCGCTCATCACCGACTCTTTCCTCGCTTCTGCCGACGATCCGCTCGACGAACCCGAGTTTCTAAAGTGCCCATCCACTTGTTTCGGATGTGCTATCCGAGAGAGTTAGAAAAGGTACAGCGGAAGGTAACACGTTTTCATGAGATTTGTGGCGTAAATGTGTTGTAAGATACCCCTTGGCATTGTATGGGAATCTTTATAATGGATATTAAAAGCTCATCTGAATTAGAAAATTATATTCAGAGATACAATATATTTACTATCTCCAAGAGCATGAAGCCAGTATAATGTCTCCTATATAAAAAGTTTACAACTGCCGTGATAAATGTAAGGGAAGTAGGCACTGCAGCTTGTCCCTATCATTTTCCCCGTTATCAGTAAAAGACACTCACTAATTATGGAATATGCGGCAATAGAAGCATCAAGGCAGCTGCCAAAGTAAACGCATAGATTTAGATGTACTATGGGAATAGTATATATAAAATAAGTATTGTCTTTAGATTTTAGCAATGGATATATATGCCTCAAAATTTGATTCTCAGCTCAAATAATTCTTTAAATTCCTTAAACCAAGACTTGTAAATTGCATATAAATATATGCATGGAACCAAGGTATAACTACTGACCCCAATATTTCATTGACCCCCCTGCTGCAAATCACTGCCTTTCAGCACAATATAGGTCACATTCCCTAAAATGAACTGACGAAAGAAGTAACATTACATAAATAAACGATAAAAGGAATCTATTCTGAAATCACATCTTCCGAAAGATGGCTTTTCTAAAGACAAAATGTAGGTAATTTGTGTTTACACCCCCTGCCATCTCTTGGAAGGGGATTGTCGTATAGGTAACGATCTAAGAATAAAAATGGTCGTAAAAACTTCAGTCACATAACTCTTCGAATTACATTCATCAGTAGCATCTGAATTGGAAATATTTCAACGAGGCAATTTTTCGGGTCTGTGGACAAAGTAACTTATGTGATATAGATTCCAACCAATAATAACTGAGGTAGAAACAGTGACATCTATGGTCAATACATACGTACTTATCTTGTTCTCCAATTTCTGGGGCTGCAATCGCTCCCAGAACACCTTCAGAGACTATAGGGCAACCAGCTGGATCATCTTTGGTGTAGGGAGATTCCTATGAGAAAGGTTTATGGGTGGAAATTTTAGGGGTGATCATTGTGCTGTGAGAAAAAAACAAAACGGGTAAATAGAAACGTTGCTTATACAGGGTGTTTACCGGGAACCGCATGGTTTTTAAAATGCCACAAATTTTTTAATTTTGAACCAAAAATATTTTTTTAACAATGTGTTCCACAAACTCGGAATTTTAAGAAAATCTTACAAAAATTAAGTAGCAAAAATAAAACCGCGTAGATAGCGCCCCTCCGATTGAACACATGTTTCCAGACGTTCCCTGAAGTTACGCATTGAATCTTGTAACATTTCTCGTGGAATAGCTTTGATTTCTCTTCGTATGGCATCCTTCAATTCCGGTAATGTGCGTGGTTTTTCAACGTAAACACGTGATTTTAAGAAACCCCAAAGAAAGAAGTCCTGGATTGCCAGATCGGGGGACCGGGGGGTCCAAGGAACATCCCCGAGAGATTACTTTTCCAGGGAAAGCTTGTCGGACACGTTCCATCGAAATTTGAGCTTGTTGGAACCATGTGTTTCGCATTGCTATGTATCGACGGTGAAGTTCAGGCAAGAAAAATTATTCAACATGTTTCCAACCGTAGTGGCATAAATGCGAAGGTTTGAGGCACGCTTCCTTAGCGCATGGGCTCCCCAACGTAGCGACGCGCACACGCTCAACTTTCTCAGGCGTACGAACGTTTTTTGCTGGCCCTGGAGGTTTTCATCAATGATCCCGTTGTGTTCACATTATGCATCCAACTGAAAATTGCGTTACGATCCGGAATCGGTCCACGCGGTGAAACATTGAAGTGCCGGCGAAAGTCTTTGGGTTTGGGTTACGGACTCACCGTTAGCGTAAAACCGTCCCATAACAAAGGTGCGGTGCTCAACGTCCCACATCTTGAGTGTAACTAAAACTTCCAACTTCCCTCCACACAACAGAACCTTTTTAATTGCCATCTACCGACTACTTACCGTGTACTAACCAATTCAAAAACATGCGGTTCCCGGTAAACACCCTGTATAATATAAATATATTTTACAAATTCTGGAAATATTACACATAGCACTGAATAAAATTATAAACGAGACGTATATCATAATATTTCTCTCTGTAGTAAATCCAAGCTTTAATTTATAAACATTTATTTTTGTATGTTTAGCTGTAAATATATTCGTTACTAGTACTTTTACTAATTTTCTATGACAGTATCTTTGGTCACTACTATATTAGCTACTAGCTTGGTAACTTCCGCGTTATATTCTGTGGGTTCTTTCCAACAAATTTTCTAGGAAAAATGCATTGAAGAAAACGGCGCTTTGTCAGAGTAAATTTTTGTAATGAAGCGATTGTAGCAAGCATGAAGTAACGAAGCATAAATAACGGAGAAAGGAGGATTCCCCGGATTCCTAAAGCGAAACACCAAAACCAACTCTCATCGTATATTCACTTTGCAAAAATTACTGGACCTCCATTCCTGCGGAATTGGGTTTCTTATCTGCTGTTGAGGAACCATCGCCTCACCAAACGAAGGTAATTCAACCTTCCTCTGAGGGTTTTGAGACGTGCCTCCCAAAGAATTCCACGGGATTAACCCCCCGCAGAGAGAAGGATAACCAAGGAAGAAACTTTATATAAATTCATTTGATTATTTATTCGATTTCGAAGGGCCAACGCCATCTACGGGCGAAACGAGGAAATTGGGACGCGGGCTATTTATGAGAAGAGATGGGGGAGTTGGTTAAAGGTGAGGCCATATTGTTCTTCGGTTGGTAAGAAGGGTGCGCGGGCGGGCGTTTCATTCAATGGTGAAAGCGGAAGTTTTCCGTGGAAAGGTTAATGTGTGTGAGGCGGCGAGGTTTACAAAGATCGAGGGAAAGAATGGAATGGGCGCGAAAAAGAGGTCAGTTTACAAGGGCGGAATTCCCTGGGCGGTCGAGGGTTTTATACAACCCGAGAATGTGAAACATTAACAGTCGACTGCCGATTATAACTGGTAATACTCGTAAGGCGGAAGTGAAAAAGTGTTACGGAGAATTTTATAGAGAAGCAACGCCCTTCTCTTCTCTTCCTAGAATTAATTAATTTAAACAGCATGTATTTGCAAGCTATTGACAAGAATAAGCTTGGAAAAACTGTACGACCTGCTCAATTAGCACCCATTTTAAACATTTATTGTGTCATCTTAATATATATCTTACGGTTCGACTTTGGTGGATAATACGTCATTAAAATATAAGAACTACATCGTTTCAATAATGCATGTTTATTTAAAAAGTGAAATTAGGATCCGGCATGCTTGGTGGAGGAGAACATTTGTATTATATTTTTAATAATAATATGTACTGAATCTGTATACTGTAGTATTATATGTGAGGTTAAAAAGAGAGCAAAGAAATTGTCATCAGAAAATATTGTAACTACAAGTCTATATCACAGAACTGGCTTATACATAACTGTTTATCACATAACTGTACAATGTATGTAGTTATTTATGTACAGTGTACTGTACATACATAACTAAAATGTAATGAAAAAACACTCGGTGTGGAGAAATTTACTTTGAGAACCTCCTGATGAGCCATTATTAGACTCAGGAGGACTTAGGCATTTTTTGTGTTTATATGAATACCAATTATATGTCATTGTAGCAATATAATGCATGTACATATAATAATACATTGCCTCGGTGGCGTAGAGGTTAGAGTGATAGGATTGTAACGCCGGATTTGAACACTGGTTAGGGAATAGTTAGTAAAAGTGGTCTCTTAGGACAAAAAATGCATGAATGAATTATGAATTAATAAAAATGAATTATTATGCGGTTGGGTATGTTATAATATATGAGTGTGTGCCCTAAACTTAAGAACTAAGGATGGCAAAGCTACGAAACTTCGATCTGCAGTGATGGGTTATTTTTCATCCACCATATTGTCTTCGATTCAACTAGATGTCACTCAGGAATGAAATATTCACATTATTAAATCCGTTTTCATCATCACCATAATTTATTCTACAAGAAAAATTAATTACAGTATCTGGCAGTATAAGAGCAAGATGTTAGGAGATCATTTATGGAAGATTCTTATGTTTATCATGAAGCTAACTCTACTGACATAATAACGCAAGATTTCATTGACATGCCAAATTTTTTACGACCTCCAATGGCTGTCCTTTTGACAACGAAAGCCACTGTTGAAGTGTTATGCATGTTTCTTTTATCATTTTTTAAGAATACCTTGGAATACCTTGGAAATTAGGTCAGAAGGAAATTATGGTGACAGATGAATGACCTGCCATTGGCTTTAGACTCCGAATAATTTGGCGGTTACAACATCCTATCACAAACACAGGATGGTGACAAGTTAAGTCCTCGCATGCTTTTCAAATATATTCCATCCCATAGTCTATTAATTTTATTTAACAACTAGCAGAAGTACCCGTTGATTCTCAACGGGGATATTTAATTTCATAAATATAAGTGTAATAACCTTGATCGTAACAAATTCTTCATAATTGTTGGAAAATAGCGAATACCAGACTTTCCAAACCAATATATCAAGAAATGTAAGTTACAATTAAGTCTACAAATCCACTCTAACTCAATATTCAATTTAACGCAGGTTGATGATCTTTTCCGTGACAATGTGTCAAAATGTATCAACATATGAAAGTGAGGCTTACATATAGCTTCTTCTCACTTGGCTTATATCTTCTAAAGGCAGGATCTAGTATCTGAATAAGCTTTTCGGTAACAATGTATCAAATGTACCTACGTATGAAAAGAGGCATACATAATAGCTTCTTCCCCTCTGACTTTTATCTCCTAAAATAACATTTTTCTTCTTTCTACGCCGACTGAAGCCGCAAACTTTCGACTGGTCATCATTGAGAGGATATCTTCAGTATCTGAATAAGTGTGATTCCGATAATGGAAAAAGACGTCATTGTTGTATTTCTTACGTGAAAAAAAAACTATAGACATTAAATAAGAAATGGTGTATCATGGAACCAGAAGGTATGTTTCATTGTTTTATCTTGGCTATACTTATAACATGAGGTTGTTAGTGAGAATTCGTGACTCGTATAAATGTAGTGGTATGTTAATTAATGCCCAGGAACGTAGTCGTAGATCTTGGGAATGATTAAGTGCAAGACACAACGCCATATTAGGATGGAACGATAAAAGCCATGACAATAGAGCGACAACTTTACCGAAATCAGTCTGTGGAGCTATGCTGGTACGTCGAAATTCATTATATGATAAGTGCATTGGGTTAAGTGAGCAAAAAAGTATTTTATTACAAACCTAATAAATATTTGCAATTATTTTATTGCTGAAAATATTTTCGATCGAATAATAACATTGGCAGTCTCACACAGAAATATTTCAGGAAAGTTCCTTTTGGATCCAAGTGATAAGGCTTCGAAAAATGCTATTTTGATCTCGGTAAACACTTTGCCGATATGCCTGTGTACGGGACTTGGTTTAAGATTTTTAGATTTATGTACTCCGCGAGTGACGTATGGCTGGGGAAATTATTGGCAATGTAAATGATCTGATACATCAATTCCTTCTCCTTAACTTATGAAAAACTTCTAAGATAAATTATTTCCTGGACCCACAAAACACATTTAGTGTAGAATCTTCACAGTAATCAATAAATACAGACACCACCTACCTCCGTTAAGAAGGTGTATAGTGGCTTAAGTAAATTTACATTTTGTGGTTATCTGTATAGTTTCTTATCCCGAAAACAAACTTATGTTCAAGATGTTTAAGAATTATAACATATTCTTCGGCTGAGGTCAAATTAATAAATTTCAGCGTACAGTATGTTAAATATTGACATTTGGGTTAGCTGTTTTCAATATCAGAGTTTTATTTCGACTTGGCACTCCGTCCAGTAAACACCTAGGTAAATCATAACGAAATGCATAAATCAGTAAGTTGATCACGATGCTCGTAATTATAATTGAACGTTGATATTGCTACTGCAGCTATAATTTACGCAGCATTAGATATTTCTATACGGTTTCAAAAAAAACAGATTTTTTCACCTTAAACAATTTACAATACATAAAATCATGCAATTTCATAATATTGAAACTGATGAACAATATGATGAAAAAACAAAGCCATTTGAAATATACATTACAATACCGGCCATTAATGTTACACAAGTTTTTTAAACGTTTTTACATCTGTTGCAGTAAGAATTTTCAACACAAAATAGCATAGTATTATAGTGCAGTAGAATAGACTTTATTCATTTGTGATTGAAAAACTGAGAAATGATTCAAAAAACTATTATACTTGTGTCTATGATATCCACAATATACTGCGTTTCAAGTAGGGGTCTCCAAACTTTTCAGCCATTTATATGAAGATTAAAGTTATAAACAACGCAAAATATACATTACAATACCGGCCATTAATGTTACACAAGTTTTTTAAACGTTTTTACATCTGTTGCAGTAAGAATTTTCAACACAAAATAGCATAGTATTATAGTGCAGTAGAATAGACTATTCATTTGTGATTGAAAAACTGAGAAATGATTCCAAAAACTATTATACTTGTGTCTATGATATCCACAATATACTGCGTTTCAAGTAGGGGTCTCCAAACTTTTCAGCTTTATTAACTATCAAACAGCAGATGCGGCCCGCGGGCATTGAAGGATTGGAGTAAGGGATTACCCATTCTACTACAATATCTTAGATTATTTGTGGTCTACGGATAACTGAAATCGCTTTACCTTTTTAGGCTTTGAAATGTTACTTATTCGCTCCTGACCACTCGTCGCTCAAAACTTAAAAGAAAACAAAGACCGATTAAACATAAGAAATAAGGACGTTAGTAATTTCCGTCAAAACTCAAAAATAATATGAGAGAGGTCCACAACTTACTACGTATTTATTTTAAATCAGTGGAATTGACAGCGAGAATGCAAATTCTATCAACGTACGAATTTCAAAATCGTTTTATTTCACTGAAAATTCAGTTAACAATTACGTTACCATAAACAAAACTCGGTTTTCACAGACGCTTAAAGAAAATTGAAAAAATCAATGAAAAAATGTTCGTACCTTTCAACGTGCGTTTCTTCACAGGATATTGTTTGTCACAACAAATTTTAAAATGCCATTCAATTTTTTCTTCATCCTGAATCTTCAACTCTCATTTTCAAAATTTATTTTAACTGGCCATTGATCCGCCATGTCTTCTTATAGAATTACACATGAGTTCGGAATCAACAATCGCCTTGATCGTCAAGGGAATGGGTTTGTTTACAACATGAAAATTTAGACGAAATTTTCGTATATTTTATCAAAATTCTCGCAATTTCAAATCGCATACGATATTTCTCAGCCAAAATAAGAATCTTTATTCTATTTCCCTTGTTTTGAAATATATTCTAAGATCACATTAGGATAAGCAGTACCACGTTTAAAGTTACATTTTCATACAGGTACAAAGGGGCCAAATGAATCAAGCATTAAACGTAAATGACAGAAATAAATTACATTTCACTCAAATAACCAACGATGAATATTCTATACGGAAAGTAAGTGTATTACGAAGCTGACTCGTATCTTAATGATCTCTTAAAATGTGTAACTTAAACACGAACCACAAAAGTAATCGCAATGTCAAAATAGAAACAAAAATTAAACACCAATAACAGAAGGATAGTAAATGAATATGGAGTGCACTTAAAAACAACGAATAAATCAATTTTTACATTCTGCATACAACAAAATAAAATTTCTTTACCTTTTTGGTCTATCATACGATGCTGGAGGTTTGCTACAACTTTACAACTCGCCGTTCAGCTCTTCAAAGATTACAAACACCGAATCCGGGAAATCTTTACGTTCTTCACTAACTCCATTTCCGTAAATCGCTAAATATACATTATTGCAAATAGATTAGATTTAATACTTAATTCAGAAGAATATATATTCAATACATCTGCAACTTACCAGGATATTTATACGCAGCCCGTTGAATTGATCGATAAAAATCAATTTTTGGTAAACCACAAATATCTATATATATTAATTTAGTAACGTGTCTGTCCTCAAAAAAGGGATGTAACACTTTTAGCAAAATCTCAAAAACTAGACGTCGCACAATGTTCAAACTTTTAACATCATTAAATGTCTTCCCCCGGATGATCAAGTGGTACTTAAAATTTGCCCTAAGTCCACGGTTCGAACCCAGACGAGTAAAACAGTTTGCATAAGAAATACACGTAAAGTTTATTTTTTTCGTTGCATGATTCGTTTCTTTTGCAAAACTAAATAAGAAAGAACAGTCGTAGGAAGTCGAAACTAGCATCAAAAGAAGGGAAATAGAATAAAGATTCTTATTTTGGTCGTGCAATATCGTTTGCGACTCGAAATTGCTAGAATTTTGATAAAATATACGAAAATTTTGTCTAAATTTCCATGTAGTAAACAACTCATTCCCTTGACGATCAAGGCGATTGTTGATTCCGAGCTCAAGCGTAATTCCATAAGAAGACGGGGAAAATTTTTAAAATCTCGAATTTTGTTGACGAGTCCGTAGCAACCAAGTTTTATTTATAGCAACATAATTGTTTACCGTCTTTTTCGTAAAATAAATTAGTTTTATGTTTGTGGTTAACCAAAAATTGATTTTTCTCGAACAATTCAACGAGCAGCGTATAAATATCCTGGTAAGTTGAGGACGTATTGAATTTATATTCTTCTGAATTAAGTATTAAATCTAATCTATTTGCAATAATTTGTATTTAGCGATTTACGGAAATGGAGTTAGCGAAGAACGTAAAGATTTCCCAGATTCGGTGTCTCTATTCTTTGAAGAGTTGAACGGCGAGTTGTAAAGTTGTAGCAAACCTCCAGCATCGTATGATAGACAAAAAAGGTAAAGAAATTTTATTTTATTACATGCAGAATATAAAACATGATTTAATCATTGTTTTTAAGTGCTTCTACTACATTTTCATTTACTATCCTTCTGTTAATGGTGTTTAATTTTTGTTCCTATCTTTACTTTATGATAACTTCTGTGTTATTTGTGTTCCGTGTTTATGTTACACATTTTAAGATTGAGATACGAGTCAGCTCCATAATACACTTACTTTCCCCAAGAAAAATTTCATCGGTGGTTATTAGGTGATATATAATTTATTTCAGCACCTAATTTATGTGTAATATTTTATTTTTTACTCCCCTGTACCTGAATGAAAAATTCGCTTTAAAGGTGGTACTTATTGTCTAAATGTGATCTTAGAATATATTTTAGACGACTAAAAGAGTTTGCATAAGAAATACACGTAAAGTTCATTCTTTTCGTTGCATGTTTCACTTCTTTTGCAAAACAAAATTAGAAAGAACAGTCGTAGGAAGTCGAAACTAGCATCAAAAGAAGGAAAATAAAACAAAGATTTTTATTTTGGTCGAGAAATATCGTATGTGATTCTAAATTGCGAGAATTTAGATAAAATACACGAATATTTTGTCTAAATTGCCATGTGTAAACAAACCCATTCCCTTGACGATCAAGGCGATTGTAAATTCCGAACTCATGTGTTATTCCATAAGAAAACATGGCGGATCAATGAACAGTTAAAATTAATTTTGAAAATAAGAGATGAAGATTTACGAAGAATAAAAAATTGAATGACATTTTAAAATTTTTGTGACAAACAATATCCTGTGAAGAAACGCACGTTGAAAGGTACGAACATTTTTCCATTGATTTTTTCAATTTTCTTTAAGCGTCTGTGACAACCGAGTTTTGTTTGCGATAACGTGATTGTTAACTGAATATTCAGTGAATTAAAACGATTTTAACATTCGTACGTTGAAAGAATTTGTATTCTTGCTGTCAATTCCACTGATTTAAAATAATAACGTGGTAAGTTGTGGACCTATCTCATATTACATTTGACGGAAATTACTCACGTCCTAATTTTCCATCATAATAAAACTCTGATATTGAAAGTAACTCACCCAATTGTCAATACTTAGCATACTGTACGCTGAAATTTATTAATTTGACCTCAGCCGAAGAATAGGTCTTAATTCTTACACATGTTGAACATTGGTTTGTTTTCGGGATAGGAAACTATACAGATAACCATAAAATGTAAATTTACTTAAGACGCTATTTACCTTCTCAACGTAGGTAGGTGAATAAAATAATTGAAAATATTAAACATCGTTAGCATCACGATCTCTTCAGGTTTTTAATCAAATACTTTACATATCACTTAACCCAATCTACTTATCATATAATAAATTTCGACTTTAGAGCATAGCTCCACAGACTTATTTCGGTAAGGTTGTTGCTCCATTTTCATGACTTTTATCGTTCCATCTTTTATGGCATTGTATCTTGCACTTATTCATTCCCAAGATCTACGACTACATTCCTAAACATTAATTAACATACCACTTCATTTTATACGAGTCACGAATTCTCACTAACAACCTCACGTTATAAGTATAACCGAGAAAAAACAAATAGTCTGATTGCAGTGTAATTTGAAATAAATGAATTTGAAATAAATAAAACATACCTTATGGTTCCATGATACACCATTTCTTATTTAATGTCTGTAGTTTTTTCTTCTCGCAAGAAATATAACAATGACTTATTTGTCTATTCTCGGAATCACACTTATTCAGTTACTGGAGGTATCCTCTCAGTGATGACCAGTCTAAAGTTTGCGGCTTCAGTCGGCGTAGAAAGAAGAAAACTGCTCCTTAAGTAGATTTGGGGTGAATGTCAGACGGGAAGAAGATATTATGTATTCCTCACTTTCATACGTAGATACGTTTTGATACATTGTCACCGAAAAGCTCATTCGCTACATCAACCTGCCTTTAGGAGATATAAGCCAGAAATGAAGAAGCTATATGTATGCCTCACTTTCGTACGTAGATATATTTTGATACATTGTCACGGAAAAGCTCATTCAGCTATAAAAACCTGCCCGCATCTCATTCAAACTATATAAGATTAAATATTAAGTTGATACAGCTTTTTAGACTTAATTGTAACTTACATTTCGTGGTATATATGTTTGGAAAGTCTGGTATTTGCTATCTATCAACAATTATGATATATTTCTCACGATCAAGGTGGTTACACTGGTATTTATGAAATTTAATATCCCCGTTGAGAATCAACGGGCCATTCTGCTAGTAAAACTCATTTAATTTACGAAAAAGACGGTAAACAATTATGTTGCTATAAATAAAACTTGGTCGCTACAGAATCGTCAACAAAATTCGAAATTTTAAAAATTTTCCAATTCTTCTATGGAATTACGCTTGAGCTCGGAATCAACAATCGCCTTGATCGTCAAGGGAATGAGTTGTTTACTACATGGAAATTTAGACAAATGTTTCGTATATTTTATCAAAATTCTCGCAATTTCGAGTCGCAAACGATATTTCACGACCAAAATAAGAATCTTTATTCTATTTCCCTTCTTTTGATGCTAGTTTCGACTTCCTACGACTGTTCTTTCTAATTTAGTTTTGCAAAAGAAACGAATCATGCAACGAAAAAAATGAACTTTACGTGTATTTCTTATGCAAACTGTTTTACTCGTCTGGGTTCGAACCGTGGACTCAAGGCAAATTTAAAGTACCACTTGATCATCCCAGGGAATACATTTAACGACGTTAAAAGTTTGAATATGGTGCAACATCTAGTTTTCGAGATTATCTGGAACATACAAACATACAAACATACAAACATACAAACATACAAACAAACATCCATTTTTATATATATACTAGCTGAAGTGCCCGTTGATTCTCAACGGGGATGTTAAATTTCATAAATAGCAGTGTAATAACCTTGATCGTAACACATGCTTCGTAATTGTTGATAGATAGCAAATACCAGACTTTCCAAACATATATACCACGAAATGTAAGTTACAATTAAGTCTAAAAAGCTGTATCAACTTAATATTTAATCTCAAATAGTTTGAATGAGATGCGTGCAGGTTGTTATAGCTGAATGAGCTTTTCCGTGACAATGTATCAAAATGTATCTACGTACGAAAGTGAGGAATACATATAGCCTCTTCCTTTCTGGCTTATATCTCCTAAAGGCAGGTTGATGTAGCGAATGAGCTTTTCGGTGACAATGTATTAAAACGTATCTACGTATGAAAGTGAGGAATACATAATAGCTTCTTCCCCTCTGACATTCCCCCCAAATCTACTTAAGGAGCAGTTTTCTTCTTTCTACGCCGAATGAAGCCGCAAACTTTCGACCGGTCATCATTGAGAGGATATCTTCAGTAACTGAATAAGTGTGATTCCGAGAATGGACAAAGAAGATATTGTTATATTTCTTGCGTGAAGAAAAAACTATAGACATTAAATTAGAAATGGTGTATCATGGAACCAGAAGGTATGTTTTATTGTTTTATCTTGGTTATACTTATAACATGAGGTTGTTAGTGAGAATTCGTGACACGTACAAAATGAAGTGGTATGTTAGTTAATGCCCAGGAACGTAGTCGTAGATCTCAGGAATGATTAAGTGCAAGATATAACGCCATATTAGACGGAACGATAAAAGCCATGACTATAGAGCAACAACTTTACCGAAATCAGTCTGTGGTCGAAAGTCGAAATTAATTATATTATAAGTGTATTGGGTTAAGTGAGCAGTAAAGTGTTTGATTACAAACCTAAATAGATCGTGATGTTAACGATGTTTTATATTTGCAATTATTTTGTTTCTGAAAATATTTTCGATCGATTAATAACATTGACAGTCTCACATAGTAATATGTCAGGAATATGTGAAGTTCCTTTTGGATCCTAGTGATAAGGCTTCGAAAAATGCTAGTTTGATCTCGGTAAACACTTTGCCGATATGTCTGTGTACGGGACTTGGTTAAGATTTTAAGATTTAACTATGTACTCCGCGAGTGACGTATGACAGGGGAAAATACCGGCAATGCAAATGGTCTGATATAATAATTCCTTCTCCAGTAACTAATGAATAACTTTTAAGATAAATTATTTCCTTGACCCCCTAAATACATTCAGCGTAGAAACTTCACAGTAATTTATAAATAAAGTTACCACCTACCTCCGTTGATAGTGGCCTAAGTAAATTTACATTTTGTGGTTATCTGTATAGTTTCTTATCCCGAAAACAAACTTATGTTCAAGATGTGTAAGAATTATAACCTATTCTTTGGCTGAGGTAAATTTAATAAATTTCAGCGTACAGAATGCTAAATATTGACATTTGGGTGAGCTGTTTTCAATATCAGAGTTTAATTTCGACATGACACTCTGTCCAGTAATACCTAGGTAAATCATATTTAATATTCATAACGAAATGCATAAATCAGTAAGTTGATCACGATGCTCTTAATTATATTTGAACACTGATATTGCTACTGCAGCTTTAATTTATGCAGTATTAGATATTTCTACACGGATTCGAAAAAAAAACAGAACTTTTCACTTTAAAGAATTAACAGTACATAAAATCATGTAATTTCATAATATTGAAACTGATAAACAATATAATGAAAAGACAAAGCCATTTATGTGAAGATTGCAGTTATAACCAACGCAAAATATACATTTCACTACCGGCCATTAATGTTACATAAGTTTTTTAAACGTTTTTATATATGTTGCAGTAAGAATTTTCAATACTAAATAGCATAGTATGATAGTGCAGTAGAATAGACTTCATCCAGTAGTGATTGAAAAACTGATAAATAATTTCAAAAACTATCATATGATATCCACGATGTATAGTAGGGCAGGGGTCTCCAAACTTTTCAGCCCGTTTCAGAGTAACCCCTGAAGTAAGGGATTACTCATTCTACTACAGTATCTTAGATTTTATGCGGTCTACAGATAACTGAAATCGCTTTACCTTTTTAGGCAGCTTTGAGATGTTACTTATTCGTTCCTGACCACTCGTCGCTCAAAACTTAAAGAAAACAAAGACCGATTAAATATAAGAAATAAGGACGTCGGAAATTTCCGTCTAAACTCAAAAATAATATGAGAGAGATCCACAGCTTACCACGTTACTATTTTAAATCAGTGGAATTGACAGCGAGAATGCAAATTCTTCCAACGTACGAATTTCAAGATCGTTTAATTTCACTGAATATTCAGTTAACAATCACGTTATCATATACAAAACTCGGTTGTCACAGACGCTTAAAGAAAATTGAAAAAATCAATGGAAAAATGTCCGTACCTTTTCAACGTGCGTTTCTTCACAGAATATTGTTTGTCACAACAAATCTTAAAATTTCATTCAATTTTTTCTTCTTCATAAACCTTCAACTCTTATTTTCAAATTTAATTTTAACTGGTCATTGATCCGCCATTATGGAATCACGCATGAGTTCGGAATCAACAATGGCTTTGATCGTTAACAGAATGGGTCGTTTATTACACGGAAATTTAAACAAAATTTTAGTATATTTTATCAAAATTCTCGCAATTTGGAATCGCAAACGATATTTCTCGACCAAAATAAAAATCTTAATTATATTTTCCTTCTTTTGATGCAAGTTTCGACTTCCTACGACTATTCTTTCTAATTTAGTTTTGGGAAAGAAATGAACCATGCAACGAAAAAAAATGAACTTTACGTGTATTTCTTATGCAAAATGTTTTAGTGGTCTAAAATATATTCTAAGATCACATTAAGACAATTAGTACCACCTTTAAAGAGGAATTTTCATACAGGTACAGGGAGGCAAAGTAATAAAATATTACACATAAATTAGGTGCTAAAATAAATTATATATCACCTAATAACCACCGGTTAAATTTTCTTGGGGAAAGTAAGTGTATTACGGAGCTGACTCGTATCTCAATCTTAAAATGTGTAATATAAACACGGAACGCAAATAACACAGAAGTTATCATAAATTCAACTTAGGAACCAAAATTAAACACCCTTAACAGAAGGATAGTAAATATATATGGATTGGAAGCACTTAAAAACAACGATTAAATCAATTTTTATATTCTGCATATAATAAAATAAAATTTCTTTACCTTTCTGGTCTAACATACGATGCTGGAGGTTTGCTACAACTTTACAACTCGCCGTTCGACTCTTCAAAGATTACAAACACCGAATCTGGGAAATCTATACGTTCTTCGCTAACTCAATTCCCGCCAATCGCTAAATATACATCATTGCAAATAGATTAGATTTAGTACTTAATTCGGAAGAATATACTTCAAAACTTACGCAACGTACCATGATAGGCAACCAGTTGAATTGATCGATACAATTCCATTTTCAGTAAACCACAACTATAAAACTCTTTTCATTTTACGAAAAAGACGGTAAACAATTAAGTTGATGTAAATAAAACTTGGTTGCTACAGACTCGTCAACAAAATTCGAATTTTTAAAAATTTATATCGTCAAGGGAATGGATTTGTTTACAGATGGAAATTTAGTCGAAATTTTCGTATATTTTATCGAAATTCTCGCAATTCTGAATCGCAAACGATATTTCTCGACCAAAATAAGACTTTTTATTTCATTTCCCATCTTTTGATGCTAGTTTCGACTTCCTACGATTGTTCTTTCTAATTTATTTTTGCAAATGAAACAAACCATATAACGAAAAAAATGAACTTTACGTGTATTTCTTATGCAAACTGTTTTATTCGTCTGGGTTCGAACCGTGGACTTTAGGCAAATAAAAATTACCACTTGATCATCGCCGGAAAAACTTTTAATGATGTTAAAAGTTTGAACATTGTGCAACATCTAGTTTTCGAGATTATCTGGAACATACAAACATACAAACATACAAACATACAAACATACAAACAAACATCCATTTTTATAGATATACTAGCAGAAGTACCCGTTGATTCTCAACGGGGATTTTTAATTTCATGAATATCAGTGTAATAACCTTGATCGTAACAAATTCTTCATAATTGTTGTTAAATAGCGAATACCAGATTTTCGAAACCAATATACCAAGAAATGTAAGTCCCAATTAAGTCTACAAATCCACTCTAACTCAATATTCAATTTTACGCAGGTTGATGATCTTTTCCGTGACAATGTGACAAAATGTATCTACATATGAAAGTGAGGCTTACTTTAGCTTCTTCTCCCTTGGCTTACATCTTCTTTATATCTAAAGGCAGGTTCTAGTATCTGAATGAGCATTTCGGTAACAATGTATGAAAATGTATCTACGTATGAAAAGAGGCATACATAATAGCTTCTTCCCCTCTGACTTTTATCTCCTAAAGGAGCAATTTTCTTCTTTCTACGCCGACTGAAGCCGCAAACTTTCGACTGGTCATCATTGAGAGGATATCGTCAGTAACTGAATAAGTGTAATTCCGAGAATGGACAAAGACGTCATTGTTGTATTTCTTACGTGAAGAAAAAAATATAGACATTAAATAAGAAATAGTATATCATGGAACCAGAAGGTATGTTTCATTGTTTTTATCTTGGCTATACTTATAACATGAGGTTGTTAGTGAGAATTCGTGACTCGTATAAAATGTAGTGGTATGTTAATTAATGCCCAAAAACGTAGTCGTAGATCTTGGGAATGATTAAGTGCAAGATACAGCGCCATTTTAGGATGAAACGATAAAAGCCATGACAATAGAGGGACAACTTTACCGAAATCCGTCTGTGGAGCTATGCTCGTAAGTCGAAATTCATTATATGATAAGTGCATTGGGTTAAGTGAGCAGAAAAGTATTTCATTAAAAACCTAATAAATATTTGCAATTATTTTATTGCTGAAAATATTTTCGATCGAATAATAACATTGGTAGTCTCACACAGAAATATGTCAGCAAAGTTCCTTTTGGATCCAAGTGATAAGGCTTCGAAAAATGCTAGTTTGATCTCGGTAAACACTTTGCCGATATGTCTGTGTACGGGACTTGGTTAAGATTTTTAGATTTATGTACTCTGCGAGTGACGTATGGCTGGGGAAAATATTAGCAGTGTAAATGATCTGATATATTAATTCCTTCTCCAGTAACTAATGAAAAACTTCTAAAATAAATTATTTCCTGGACCCACAAAATACATTCAGCGTAGAATCTTCACAGTAATCAATAAATACAGACACCACCTACCTCCGTTGAGAAGGTGCATAGTGGCTTAAGTAAATTTACATTTTGTGGTTATCCGTATAGTTTCTTATCCCGAAAACAAACTTATGTTCAAGATGTTTAAGAATTATAACCTATTCTTCGGCTGAGGTCAAATTAATAAATTTCAGCGTACAGTATGTTAAATATGTATTGTCATTTGGGTTAGCTGTTTTCAATATCAGAGTTTTATTTCGACATGGCACTCCGTCCAGTAAACACCTAAGTAAATCATACTATATATTCATAACGAAATGCATAAATCAGTAAGTTGATCACGATGCTCGTAATTATAATAGAACGTTGATATTGCTACTGCAGCTATAATTTACGCAGCATTGATATTTCTATACGGTTCGAAAAAAAAACAGAATTTTTCACTTTAAACAATAAAAAATACATTAAATCATGCAATTTCATAATATTGAAACTAATAAACAATATGATGAAAATACAAAGCCATCTTTATGAAGATTAAAGTTATAAACAACGCAAAATATACATTACAATACCGGCCATTAATGCTACATATGTTTTTTAAACGTTTTTACATCTGTTGCAGTAAGAATTTTCAACACAAAATAGCATAGTATTATAGTGCAGTAGAATAGACTTTATTCATTTGTGATTGCAAAACTGAGAAATGATTTCAAAAACTATTATACTCGTGTCTATGATATCCACAATATACTGCGTTTCAAGTAGGGGTCTCCAAACTTTTCAGCTTTATTGACTATCAAACAGTAGATGCGTCCCGCGGGCAGTAGTTTGGATTTGGATTGAAGTAAGAGATAACCCATTCTACTACAATATCGTAGATTTTTTGCGGTCTACAGATAACTGAAATCCCTTTACCTTTTTAGGCTTTGAAATATTACTTATTCGCTCCTGACCACTCGTCGCTCAAAATTTAAAAGAAAACAAAGACCGATTAAACATAAGAAATAAGGACGTCCGTAATTTCCGTCAAAACTCAAAAATAATATGAGAGATGTCCACAACTTACCACGTTATTATTTTAGATCACTGAAATTGACAGCGAGAATGCAAATTCTATCAACGTACGAATTTCAAAATCGTTTTATTTCACTGAAAATCCAGTTAACAATTACGTTACCATAAACAAAACTCGGTTTTCACAGACGCTTAAAGAAAATTGAAAAAATCAATGAAAAAATGTTCGTACCTTTCAACGTGCGTTTCTTCACAGGATATTGTTTGTCACAAAAAAAAATTAAAATGCCTTTCAATTTTTTCTTCATCATAAATCTTCAACTCTTATTTTCAAAATTTATTTTAAGTGGCCATGTCCAGTTTAATCCGCCATGTCTTCTTCTTCTAACACATGAGTTCGGAATCAACAATCGCCTTGATCGTCAAGGGTTTGTTTATAACATGAAAATTTAGACGGAATTTTCGTATATTTTATCAAAATTCTTGCAATTTCAAATCGCATACGATATTTCTCAGCCAAAATATCTAAATCTTTATTCTATTTCCCTTGTTTTGAAATATATATATATGTATATATTCTTAGATCACATTAGGATAAGCAGTACCACGTTTAAAGTTACATTTTCATACAGGTACAAAGGGGCCAAATTAAAGCATTAAACGTAAATGACAGAAATAAATTACATTTCACTCAAATAACCAACGATGAATATTCTACTCGGAAAGTAAATGTATTTTGGAACTGACTGGTATCTCAATCTTAAAATGTGTAACATAAACACGAACCACAAAAGTAATCGCAATGTCAAAATAGAAACAAAAATTAAACACCAATAACAGAAGGATAGTAAATGAATATGGAGTGGAAACACTTAAAAACAACGATTGAATCAATTTTTATATTCTGCATGTAATAAAATAAAATTTCTTTACCTTTTTGGTCTATTATACGATGCTCGAGGTTTGCTACAACTTTACAACTCGCCGTTCAACTATTCAAAGATTACAAACACCGAATCTGGGAAATCTTTACGTTCTTCTCTAACTCTATTCCCGTCAATCGCTAAATACATCATTGCAAAGAGATTAGATCTAGTACTTAATTCAGAAGAATATACTTCAAAACTTACGCAACGTACCTGGATATTTATACGCAACCAGTTGAATTGATCGACAGAAATCCATTTTCAGTAAACCACTGTTATAAATCTCATTTCATTTTACGAAAAAGACGGTAAACAATTAAGTTGATATAAATAAAACTTGGTTGCTACAGACTCGTCAACAAAATTCGAATAAAAAAAAAATCATATCGTCAGGGGAATGAGTTGTTTACTACATGGAAATTTAGACAAAATTTTCGTATATTTTATCAAAATTCTCGCAATTTCGAGTCGCAAACGATATTTCACGACCAAAATAGGAATCTTTCATCTATTTCCCTTCTTTTGATGCTAGTTTCGACTTCCTACGACTGTTCTTTCTAATTTAGTTTTGCAAAAGAAACGAATCATGCAACGAAAAAATTGAACTTTACGTGTATTTCTTATGCAAACTGTTTTACTCGTCTGGATTCGAACCGTGGACTTTAGGAAAATTAAAAGTACCACTTGATCATCCCAGGGAATACATTTAATGATGTTAAAAGTTTGAACATTGTGCAACATCTAGTTTTCGAGATTATCTGGAACATACAAACATACAAACATACAAACATACAAACAAACATCCATTTTTATATATATACTAGCAGAAGTACCCGTTGATTCTCAACGGGGATATTTAATTTCATAAATATCAGTGTAATAACCTTGATCGTAACAAATTCTTCATAATTGTTGGTAAATAGCGAATACCAGACTTTCCACACCAATATATCAAGAAATGTAAGTTACAATTAAGTCTACAAATCCACTCTAACTCAATATTCAATTTAACGCAGGTTGATTATCTTTTCCGTGACAATGTGTCAAAATGTATCTACTTATGAAAGTGAGGCTTACATATAGCTTCTTCTCTCTTGGCTTATATCTTCTGAAGGCAGGTTCTAGTATCTGAATGAACTTTTCGGTAACAATGTATCAAAATGTATCTACGTATGAAAAGAGGCGTACATAATAGCTTCTTCCCCTCTGACTTTTATCTCCTTAAGGAGCATTTTTCTTCTTTCTACGCCGATGGAAGCCGCAAAATTTCCACTGGTCATCATTGAGAGGATATCTTCAGTAACTGAATAAGTGTGATTCCGAGAATGGACAAAGACGTCATTGTTGTATATCTTACGTGAAGAAAAAACTATAGACATTAAATAAGAAATGGTGTATCATAGAACCAGAAGGTATGTTTCATTGTTTTATCTTGGCTATACTTATAACATGAGGTTGTTAGTGAGAATTCGTGATTCGTATAAAATGTAGTGGTATGTTAATTAATGCCCAGGAACGTAGTCGTAGATCTTGGGAATAATTAGGTGCAAGACACAACGCCATATTAGGATGGAACGATAAAAGCCATGACAATAGAGCGACAACTTTACCGAAATAAGTCTGTGGAGCTATGCTCGTAAGTCGAAATTCATTATATGATAAGTGCATTGGGTTAAGTGAGCGGAAAAGTATTTTATAACAAACCTAATAAATATTAGCAATTATTTTATTGCTGAAAATATTTTCGATCGAATAATAACATTGGCAGTCTCACACAGAAATATGTCAGGAAAGTTCCTTTTGGATCCAAGTGATAAGGCTTCGAAAAATGCTAGTTTGATCTCGGTAAACACTCTGCCGATATGTATGTACTCCGCGAGTCACGTATGGCTGGGGAAAATATTGGCAATGTAAATGATCTGATATATTAATTCCTTCTCCAGTAACTAATGAAAAACTTCTAAGATAAATTATTTCCTGGACCCCCAAAATACATTCAGCGTAGAATCTTCACAGTAATCAATAAATACAGACACCACCTACCTCCGTTGAGAAGGTGTATAGTGGCTTAAGTAAATTTACATTTTGTGGTTATCTGCATAGTTTCTTATCCCGAAAACAAACTTATGTTCAAGATGTTTAAGAATTATAACTTATTCTTCGGCTGAGGTCAAATTAATAAATTTCAGCGTACAGTGTGTTAAATATTGACATTTGGGTTAGCTGTTTTCAATATCAGAGTTTTATTTGGACATGGCACTCCGTCCAGTAAACACCTAGGTAAATCCTACATCAGTAAGTTGATGACGATGCTCGTAATTATAATTGAACGTTGATATTGCTACTGCAGCTATAATTTACGCAGCATTAGATATTTCTATACGGTTTCGAAAAAAAAAACAGAATTTTTCACTTTAAACAATTAACAATGCATAAAATCATGCAATTTCATAATATTGAAACTGATAAACAATATGATGAAAAGACAAAGCCATTTATATGAAGATTAAAGTTATAAACAACGCAAAATATACATTAAAATACCGGCCATTAATGTTACATAAGTTTTTGAAACGTTTTTACACCTGTTGCAGTAAGAACTTTCAACACAAAATAGCATAGTATTATAGCGCAGTAGAATAGACTTGATTCATTTGTGATTGAAAAACTGAGAAATGATTTCAAAAACTATTATACTTGTGTCTATGATATCCACAATATACTGCGTTTCAAGTAGGGGTCTCTAAACTTTTCAGCTTTATTAACTATCAAACAGCAGATGCGGTCCGCGGGCAGTAGTTTGGATTTGGATTGAAGTAAGAGATTACCCATTCTACTACAATATCTTAGATTTTTTGAGGTCTACAGATAACTGAAATCGCTTTACCTTTTTAGGCTTTGAAATGTTACTTATTCGCTCCTGACCACTCGTCGCTCAAAACTTAAAAGAAAACAAAGACCGATTAAACATTATAAATAAGAACGTCTGTAATTTCCGTCAAAACTCAAAAATAATATGAGAGATGTCCACAACTTACCACGTTATTATTTTAAATCAGTGGAATTGACAGTGAGAATGCAAATTCTATCAACGTACGAATTTCAAAATCGTTTTATTTCATTGAAAATTCAGTTAACAATTACGTTACCATAAACAAAACTCGGTTTTCACAGACGCTTAAAGAAAATTGAAAAAATCAATGAAAAAATGTTCGTACCTTTCAACGTGCGTTTCTTCACAGGGCATTGTTTGTCACAACAAATTTTAAAATGCCATTCAATTTTTTCTTCATCATAAAACTTCAACTCTTATTTTCGAAATTTATTTTAACTGGCCATTGATCCGCCATGTCTTCTTATAGAATTACACATGAGTTCGGAATCAACAATCGCCTTGATCGTCAAGGGAATGGGTTTGTTTACAACATGAAAATTTAGACTAAATTTTCGTATATTTTATCAAAATTCTCGCAATTTCAAAACGCATACGATATTTCTCAGCCAAAATAAGAATCTTTATCTATTTCCCTTGTTTTGAAATATATTTATATATAAATATATTCTAAGATCACATAAGGATAAGCAGTACCACGTTTAAAGCCACATTTTCATACAGGTACAAGGGGACAAATGAATCAAGCATTAAACGTAAATGACAGAAATAAAATAAATTTCACTCAAATAACCAAATATGAATATTCTATACGGAAAGTAAATGTAGTATGGAGCTGACTCGTATCTCAATCTTAAAATGTGTAATATAAACACGAAACACAAAAGTAATCGCAATGTCAAAATAGAAACAAAAATTAAATACCAATAAAAGAAGGATAGTAAATGAATATGGAGTGGAAGCACTTAAAAACAACGTTAATATCAATTTTTGCATCCTGCATTTAACAAAATAAAATTGCCTTACCTTTTTGGTCTGGTATATGATGTTAGAAATTTGCTACAACTTAACAACTCGCCGTTCAACTCATCAAGGATAACAAACTACGAATCTGGGAATTCTTTTCGTCTTTCGGAAACTCCATTTCCGTAATTTATATATATACATCAATGCAAATAGATTAGATTTAATACTTAATTCAGAAGAATATACTTCAAAACTTAAGCAACGTACCAGGATATTTATACGCAATCAGTTGAATTGATCGATAGAAATCCATTTTCAGTAAACCACTGATATAAAACTCATTTCATTATACGAAAAAGACGGTAAACAATTAAGTTCATGTAAATAAAACTTGGTTGCTACAGACTCGTCAACAAAATTCGAATTTAAAAAATATTGTATCGTCAAGGGAATGGGTTTGTTTATACATGGTAATTTAGTCAAAATTTTCGTATATTTTATCGAAATTCTCGCACTTTCGAATCAAAAACGATATTTCTCGACCAAAATAAATATCTTCATTCTATTTTCCTTCTTTTGATGCTCGTTTCGGCTTCTTACGACCGTTCTTTCTAATTTACTTTTTCAAAAGTAATGAACCCTGCAACGAAAAAAATTAACTTTACGTGTATTTCTTATGCAAACTATTTTACTCGTCTGAGTTCGAACCATGGACTTTCGGGAAATTATAAATACCACTTGATCATCCCCGGAAAAACATTTAACGATGTTAAAAGTTTGAACATTGTGCAACGTCTAGTTTTCGAGATTATCTGGAATATACATACATACAAACATACAGGCATTTTTATAGATATATAAGATAAGATAAGATAAGATTAATGTAAACAATAACATTGAACGTCTAAAATATTTACTTAAAGGAAACAAAAATATTAGCGTTACAACAGATATTCACAGAGGAAAGTTTAGAAAGACTGAATATTTATTTTAATACTTTTACTTTAAATTTTATTTTATTGGAAAAAGTCAGGTATTTTAGTCAGTAGTGGTTAATTATAGTGGAAAATAAACTTATAATTAGAAGATTTTTTGATGAAGTTATGGACTATAAGGAAAAATTCTTTTGGTAGACTTTATTAGAATTTTTAACAAAGAATAGTGTAATAGATACAGACTCACTGATAGCAAATGTTATAATAAAGAGTCACGAATACACATTTAGCTGTCAAAGATTTCAAATCTTTATTATAAGGAATAGTTTATGTGCCGTTGCCTACCCAATCATGAAAGTTAGCACATAAACGAAAACAAAATTTTTTTGGTGGTAAGAATTTTATTTGTTCAATTTGGCAATCATCATTACAGTGATTTTGAATCAATCCTGATTTACGCAATAGATTCCAGTTTAAAAGGCGAAGAGAGAAATTGGGAATAAACCTTTAGGATGCTTCCTTCACTTTTACTGACTCAAGGTTGTTTAGATTGACACAATATTAACATTTTATGCAAGTTACCACGACAGGACAATATGTGTACCTTCTTCTTCACAGCTACTGAAACCCATACCCGTTTGGCACACTTACGGTACGTTAAATGTACCTTCTTGTATGTGGAGGTGAGTTTGTTTTGGCCATAGTGTGTTAAACTGTTCAAACTGGAAGCAACGTGAAGAGGTGATCTAATTAAAACTTAGAAAAGAGTGTAATAAATTTGGTCAGAAAGAGTTGCCAAAGAGGTTATTTCGGTCCACCAAGCGTGGATGTCTCAACTTGAACGCCAGAGGAAAACTCTGCGCTGAATGCTTTTATAACTCAAGCAAAACTGTTACTAAATTGGTAGGGAAGCCGTTTCGTCCGGAACTAGAGGATTGCCAAAAATAAGAACAGACTAAAGAATTCCGATGTTCCGCAACCTTTCTCAATTGCCACGGAGCCCTTGCTACTTTTATGTTTTGTCTAAGAAACACTATGTAATAATTAGCTAACAAGATTATATCGGTAGGCTGTAATAGAAGAAAATCCTCCTCGAATAATTCATCTGGCTACTATTCTTCATAGATGAAATTAAAAGTTAATTAAGCATTAAAAAATGCATTAAATGTTTAAATAGGCTCATAATGATGATAGTGGAAGAAAGTGCAGGATGTCAGACTTAAAGAAGAAGTGCTAGAAAAAGATTTCATTATTGAAGCAAGAGGGATAACATGGTAGACAAGTAAACTAGAATGACGCGTACAGAGTTGAGAATTTAAAGAAACGGTTTAATAATCTTTTTATTGAAAAATGCTCCGTAATATAAAAAATATTTAATCCATTTTATTAACTTATTTGGAAACACCTGTATTACGTAATTAAAGTGATACTCGATGACTTGGTCCGCTACACCTAAATTAAAACAAGATGAAAAGTATTTATGAGGAAACTTTAATATTCAATACGCCATCGAGATGCCGGAACGAAGATGTAGATGGTGATGATGGACAGTTAAAAATAATAATTGTAAACAGTACTGACTAAATTTAAAATCTAAAAAAAACTCTCTTACGGAAATGGTTAACTTGAAAACTAAGAAAATGAGAAAAATGTCTGGATACATGTTTTTATCTTGGTATCCCTACGCTTATATTGCAGGTGAATAACTTTCCTCTAAAAAGACTCCGGTATTAAAGAAGTTCAGTCATGAATTACTGACAAAATTTCCACTTCTTACTCAGAACTAACTGCATAATTCATCGAGAAAATATTGCATACAAAATGTCATGTCCCAATATCGGTAAAAATAGCGGTTTGAAATATTTATTTCGGCCTTCTTTCCTTATTTTCACTATCGATCTTCTAAGAACTAAATTTTGCAAACCATGGGTATGTATATTTGTATGCATGCATATAAAATAATGTACGTATACATATATGATTATGAATATTTTAGTGTATTCTAGTAGAACAATAGACATATATATGATTACATAATTATATAAACACAGACAAATTAAGATTAGAATTTTTTATTTGTGTGCTACCAGGGCAAAATTAATCTGGATTGCATAAAAATACTTTGATTATACCATCACAGAAAAATGTCACAAATTCCACAGATATTTCAAATTTCAACTCAGACTACAATCGAAAAAATGTGAATAGCTTGAACATCGTGGAATCACTTTTCCATTTTTCATTGAAATCGCTGGAATGTGGGAATGTATTATTTTTCGGGCGCAGCGAGCGAGTTCCACCGAAAAAAAAATACATTTCGTATTTGTTAAAAAATTTAATCCGCAATCACCGAGCAAATAGCAAACAACGGGTTAATTCAGCATAACGTATATCCATTTATAAGTTAAACTCACTAATATTATAATTAAGTCTTTACTTGGTACGTAATTCCTTCAAAAAAAAGTAATTGGTAATAATAGTGAAGACCTACTGGGACATCAAAAATATTTCCACCAAATACATCTCTATTTATATAAACGGCTAACTAATGATTTCTACGAAACAAATCCTTACTATGATGTTTATTATTCGTAATGCTGATTGACATGAAATCTTGTTTTGAGGAATATTCGCTTTATTTTCTTCGTCTGCATCTGAAATTTGATGACATTTTATGATCAACTTCATGAATAATTGTGAAAGATTCCTAAAAATATTCGATTCCGAATATATTCTGTTTTCAATGCAATGTTTCAATTATATTCTTATATTTTAATATAAATTCAAGATCCATCCTCATCATGGTCAAATTACACAGAAAAAATGAGTCCTCACTATCTGCAATAATGTAAAATTATAAATTAAATATCACACGACTCCTAATATTAGTAAGAAATTAATTTCTTAATTAATGCATTAGATTTATACCAATTGTATATATGTAATATCTATCGCTGTTTTGCTTGTATTTATATATTTATTTTAGATGCAAGTTGATTGTAGACAATTTTTTTCTTTAATTCTGTATATTTTTTGTGATAACTGTAAAGGTGAGGTGGGAGAGAATCCATTTTGAATCGAGCTCGCCCTATGAGTACATATCAATGGTACATAAATGGCATCATTAACTTACCAATGTAGTTTATAAATAGATCAAATAGTTCATTAATATTTATGATAAAAAATAAATTTACAATAACTTATGTATTCAATCATAGAATTTATATTCCCGTGTTCCATCTGTGCGTGCATACATTATCTTTAAGATTACTTTAAATTTAGAACTACGCCAAAAAGAAATAAAGCCCAGGCGATATTCTAGGAAAATCATCATCTTGCTATGGGAGTCATACTTATCTTGTTAAAAAAGAGTGCCTTGAACAGTTTTCCGGTGATAACAGTTTAAAATAAATTTCCAACCCTTGAATATTACACCATTTGTGGGAAACAATATAAAAAAATATCCGAGCAGGAAACTTCTATTTCGCTTAAAAAGGTTGCAAAAGTGCATAATTACGAGTTATAGCTTTGCCGATAAAAGTTCAAGGAATTCCACGGAATATTTTATTCGCAAATCTCGCAAGCGAACGTGAAATTGCTACTTGGCAAAACCCCAAGCACATAGGAAAGAAAGATTGTCCCTTTATCTGGAAAATACGGACCTAATGGAAAAAAATAAGGTACGTCTGGCAAGCTCCTTGAATGCGATTTTCCATTGGCCATCGAGTGATGGAGACGAAATATAACGTGCACCAGACAGGACCGCTTCGAGAGGATTTGGCTCCCTCAATTTAAAAAAGGTAGCCCTTCTCATGCTCCCATGTATCTTTATCCCTGTGTCTTTATATGAATTTCGTCATACTCCAACAAGAATTAATCAAAACAAGAGTAAATAGTTATAAAACATTTTCAATATATTTCCTTGATTAAAATTTAAAAATGAAAATCAATCTCATCAATCATGTTCATAGAAAAATGTAGAACGATACGGTTTGCTATTCTGTGGATTTACTTTTGAAGATCACAGCTATGATATTATGAAAGCTACTAAAATATGAGTTAAGCTGAAGTATATAAAATGAACCTTGTCAAGCAATATTCGGTGGAATTTTATGTTAAATCAATTAGCTTAAAATTAAGTAGGTATTTAATATTAATGGAATTTTTTATGCATACATATTTCTATAGCAGAAAATGCACAGATTTGTGATTAATATAGCTAATTAAACTACATTACGATATTCATCTAAGGTACTCCTTATTAAATGCTTTAATTTCTCTAAGATAGTCTTAGGATCATTGTTATGCAGATATTTTGAATTTCTAATGTCTTCTCTAAATTTTCTGACTTTAGGGATAGTAAGGGAGAATTGCCTTACTCCTCACACTGCATGGTATTCCTCAATCCTTCTCTAAAGGTTTTGGTATATAGTGGTTAAGGAATTTGGAGGAAATCAGGCCTCGAGGATGATATATATTTTGGTTTCTACGAGAGTTAATTTAAATCTACATCATGATAAATGCACAATCGTCAGCAGGCAAAAATGGAAAACTTTCAGCAAATCAATTTGTATCAACATTATTTGAAAGTAGATAGGAAGTACCCTAAATCGGATATAGACAATTGATCTTATTACGCGTAAATGGAAGGCAATGGAAGAAGAGAACTCGCGTAATAATGCAATAATACGTGTTTAGTAATACTGGCTGGATTGATACTTACTAGTAGGTAAGTCTCCTCTTCCATCAAACCCATAGTTATAGATTAATTAATAATTAAATTCAGGAGATAGTATGAAAATGAGAATATTGAATGTAATTGAGTAATGAAAGTAGCGGGTTATGGTTCAATTACATGATATCCCAATTATGTATCCACGTTTTGAACGATGGCATTAACTTAACGTTCATGACAAAATCGCTGAACAATTAAAACTAAATAGAAAAATAGCAATTTTGAATATTGATCTCGTCCTATGGTAGTCAAACATTTGAAGCTTGTACTGGCTTAAAACTAAACTAACGCACCTAAAAGTCTTAATGTCCCTGAACAGTTATCTCGAATTCGCAAAATAATTGGTCCCAAACTAATCCCGCATGGGATGAAAATATATAAAACATCGAATATATATTGATGACAAAAATTGTGCATAAAGTGCTTTCCAAGTAGCCAAAAGAAAAGTACGTTAGAGCCTAAATTTTGAGAGCGTATTGCGGGAAAATAGAAAGTCGTGGGCGGCTTTAAAGGGACGAAAAAAGTGTTGGTGAGGAGAAGATTAATGGATGCAAAGGGAAAAGCGGCCCACGGGATGTCTCCGAGATGAACGTCACCGAAAAACGTTAAGAATTGGATAATTGATTACGGAAATAATGGAACTATCGCCTTCGTGATTTCACTGCGAATGACAATTGCAGATTTCGCTGATAAGACATCGAGACGCTCGTGATGAATAAAGTACGCGAATACCGAGGCTTTTAATATGAAAAACAGGTCTCCGCAGTTCTGAAAACGTATATTTGGAACGAAAATATATATTGAATTGAATATGCAGTGGAATAAACATACGACCGGACGAACCCTGAAAACAGTTCCATGTGCAGAGATTTAAAGACATTTTTTAAAATTATTTACGATGAAAATATACGACAAAAAAAAATTATAAACAAAAAATTAACAAAAAATAACCGAAACATACATTTTAATAATATTGATGAAAAGGATCAGAGAAATCACAAGAAATTGCATAAACATATTTAAGAAGTGGTCGGTCGTCGGATTTTAGACTTTCAAAGAGGAAGTCAAACTAATAATTAAGACGTTCTTCACGAAAGAGGTTACATATCTGAGTAGAGTATATTCGAGGAAATATTAAGCAAATCCTATATCTGAGTCCTAGTATGAAATATATATTATAAATAGAAACCATATAAAAATAATAATAATAACTATATTTGCTCAGAATGGATTGATACTGAAAATCCTCGTATTCCCATTAACCTTTGGTTGTATGGAAACCATTAGTTTATATTTTTAATTGCATTACATTTCGTAAGAATAATATCGTATTAGCCCCTTCAGAAAATAGATTAGATAAACCAGCAATGTCGAGGAATTGAACGCTAAAATTACCATTAACATCCACAAGAACATGTCTTCCAGGATAAACTTTTGATCCCCATATATAGCTGCAATCATGCTGGCCATTATCGTAACTACAATGAATGGAAAGTCGGAAAATTAGACCATAAATACAATTTATCCTCTTATTAATAGACTACCAACGACTACTATAGCCCTCGAGCCAAACTATTGACCCAAAATCATTTATTCCCTCTTTTTAACCTCATCATTTAGGTTGGGAGAAATAAGGAAAATGGTTGCCGGGCTCAGTTATTTTAAAAATCTCATATTCTCTGAAAACGATCGGAAAAAGCAAGGAAATAGATTTCCGCGTCCCAGCAACACGCCCTAAAGATGGCTCATAGGTCAATTTTGGAGATTTGGATGAGTATTCATATTTTGTGTAAAATTTTAAATTGTTTTTTCGACTAATAGTACTCTAATGGACATTTCCAGTTGTTATTAAGAAATACTTGACGGTTGGTTTAGTAACATATTTCCTTAAAAATTATTCAAGCATTATCATCAAGACTCAGCACGATGATTTCCTGGTTCTAAAAAAGTTTTTCGTTTTCCTACCAATTAGAAACGACTGTTTTCCATTCGCCAGATAAATGTTCCTGTTATTAACTGTCACCGGAAATTTCCCTTCCAATACTTCGCTTATATGTCAACCAATTTCAGCCAAATACAAGCTTTATGGCAAAAAATGGAGCGAACTTAAAAAGGGAATGAGCATTGACCTGCTACCATTCATGAGAGCTTTATGGTCACTAAAAATATTCACAGCGGTGCGGGATTGAAAAACATCCTAATTGGCTGGGAGCAAAGACTACGTTTCGGTTTCAAACCCGTTTTTCCATTGACAAAATGAAATGGAAGGTCTTTTTTTATTCTACAAAAACCAAATCTGCCACAGAAAAATGAAATGCGTGCTTAATTCTTCGGTATTACTGTAACTTTCGATTCAACAAAAGTGCTACTCTTTGCAACAACAAAAACACGCTTCGGGGTCAAAGAAGGGAATGTATATTGAAAAAAACACACGAAATTGTATTTTCACTCATAAATGGATTATTTGGCTCCCTTCAGATTAAGAAATGAAAGTGAGACATATTTTATGGGCTTTAAAGGTTATATTTTATAAAAATATTTTCCTCTGAAACCGATGTTGTAACATGAAATTGGGCCTTCTACATAAAATGTATTAGAAAGCTTACTATTCCAAAATTATCTTCTTGATCAACTGAAACTTTAAATAGTATTTTCATATGGATATTAATTTACTTATTAATGCATTTTCTTAGTCCTAAATATAACAGCATAATCAGCTGGTAAATATATTTTAGTCTATTCTATTTGAAACATTGTAGTTCTACAAGAAAATCCGATTGAATTTAGAATGAAATAACCACTATGATCGTGATATATACATACACATAGACGTTTAATAAACTGGAGTATTGGATTTAAATAAACTAGACATTAAAAGAGAGTTACGGAAAATATTAGGCGTTTTAATGGAAAGTCTTCCGTTGCTTAAAGAGAATGAAAATGATGTCAATTTTGATTAAATTAGAATTATAGAGGACGAAATTACCATCGCCATTGGAAATGAAATAGCTCTTAATTTGAAAAATGGATTCATGAAAGTTCAAGTCACGCAAGATTCATTGTACCATAGGCCTTCGTTCACAGTACAATTGCAAGAGAATTGGGTAATTCGCAACAGAAAGAAGTATCTCATGAGTATTATAGATTCGGCCCATAAATCAAGAGAGGATGATGAAAGTATGCGGTCAGTTCCTCTCGTGCATTTCAATATTAACCGAACGGATATGCACGGCTTTAATCGATTGAACCGATGAAATATGGCCTCAATAATGTGCTAATATATTGAGTCGTACAAAGACATTTTTTTCCAATACAGCAATTGCGAATTAACGCTACTTACTGATATTCTCTCGACATACTTCTCTTCCCAAAGGACTACTAATCAATTATTTATAACTTTGTGAAGGTATGAAATTCTGCTCCCGGAAAATTACATTTCAGTACATCAAATAATAGGTCCCCTGTCCAATTAATCTGTTTAGCAAAACACCTATTTCGTTCTCTGAAAGTTAAATCAATTAAACGTTCGCAAATACGCCATGAAATTTTAAGCCCATGTGCATTTTCCTCTATTTAAACGTGAAAGAACAATAATTTTTATAATATTCAAACCGTTTAATTGCGATTTATTGTCCAATTAAGCTATCTTTCAGAATAAATTCAAGCTATGGGTTGCCTATATCCCACTTATTCTGAAGTAATTCATATCCAATATCAACAAAACATAATCGATGAAATTATGATGCAAATAATACCTGGTTTCAATTTGTATACTCATTGCTTATATGTGATACGAAGGGAAGTGAAATTAATTTATTGGAACATCGAATTTCCTCAAATATGTTTGAACAATTATGTGGCATTTGGCCATACTTTCTGATTTTTACATTATTAAGACATATTTAAAATATACTTCAAAGTGTCAGCAACTTAACGCTTAAGGAACCCAAGAATAAGACTGGAGAATGTAAATATGCAGATAATTTATTGACATTTAGGTAAGTAAATAGGAAAAAGGAGTCAAAAACCGAGTCTAATTTAATTTTAGGGTTTTTTGTAACAACAATAAAATTTTTATATTAGATCACATTAAAACAATCATATACAATCTAGATGCAGAATATGTCCATATAGCTAATAAGATCCTAAGATGAGTGATAATATTCATCATCCTTAGAAATTCTGAGTTTAATAGAGACAGAGCACGTCTTCTGAAATCTTTAATTAAGTAAAGATTTCCTTCAGATGACACAGATTTTAATACAAAGACTTCAATTCTAAGGATAAAGATCTTCTTCCCTGCCTTAGATGAACCCTCATCCTACGTCACAGCTGTTAGCTATTTCTAAGGCATAAAGGAATCTATAGTGTGATCATAGACTTCAAGCAACCTTAATTAACTAAATGAAATTGTGGAGCCGAAAATCTTCCGCGATGAGATTTTTTCTAAATTCATCAGATTTTTCGGTAATATCGCGCAAGTCGTGTACGGAATACATTTTCGATGAAATCAAATGAAAATACGATCAGCATACCTTCCATCCGGAATTTGGAAGACGTATCCTACATGACCTACTTTCTAGTAAGAGTATGCAGCAACAAACTGCCATTTCGACACGTAAGTCGGATCATAAGGTGCGACAGTCCCCTTTAGCTATTTCGTCGAATTTCAAGATTCAGTTCCTACACGTCAGCGATCACTGGTGGATCGCAGTGAATTAACATTTAAATGCGTATGATCACCATAACAGCGAGCAAACGATTCTATATAACTGAATTTGATTACAAAGCCCAACTTGCACTAAGAGTAAAGTTCGTTTTATTATTAGGGTTAGCTCATCAAATTTGGCAAAAGAATACGAAATTTATTGTATGATATAAATGTAAAAATTTAACAATTAAAGAAGGCTTGGTCTAATGTGACTTCTTAATAATTTCATGAAAAACTTCCGTAAGCTAATCAACCCAAACAACGGTTGGAACCATACCCTTATAATATTGGCCACCAAGAGTTAGTAGGGGGGGGGGGATGAAGCTCTCTAAGCAAGATGAGGAGTGAGGTATTAGGACCATTCTTTTCCTGTCAAATCCGCTTGCTCAAATAAAAACATTCGGAAGAAAATATTTCTTGAGCATGCCATTCTGATTATCACTGATAACAAGAAAACAGTCTCAAAAAGAAAAGTTTAAAAGAAAATGTAGGTTTTTGAAGTACCATTTACTTTGTTTAGAGACATCCATCTAACGGTCCAAAAAATAAGTTCAAATTTAGGAATTTTTCACAGAAAAAAATTGCAATTGAAATATATGTTACTGTATTTATATAAGCTCCCTTGCTTGTTTTACTTGAAAATTATCTTTGAAAATAATTTAAAATAAATGTAAAATGGCCCCGATACTTGATCCTGTGTTTTTTTAAGAAATGGACATTCTCTTGCGTCAACGATCCATCCGAAATTGAAAATAGAAATTGACTATTCATTTCAGTAACATATAGGAGTCTGAGACATTTGCAATACTTAACAATGGATACATTAGAAAATGGCGAAAAATTTAGTTTCGAGCTTGGAAAAGGTCATAGTTGTTACGTCTTTTCTAAACAATGAAGATCTATTTTTTAAATATGAAATCGTCAGCAACCTTATATTATTATTTTAAGTAATTTTTATTTAAAGAATATTCATCAAACGGTTTTTGAGTTATGATGTCCACCGTTACAGAAAATGGTATTTCTAGAAAAACGAGTTTAAAGTTTTGAGTATGACTCTACCGCAGTTAAGTAAACTAATTTTATGTTTACTAATAGTCGTCAATGCAAAATCACATAAACATGAAGGTGTAAGGGAAAGCAAAATAACCAAAACAACTTTAGAATGATTCATCATAGGAGACAACGGCACATCAGACCACAAAGGAAAAATACTCGGGCGAAATTAACTCAGAATTCTATAACTTATAACTCAATTTTACAGATTTTGCAATTAAATTTTAAGAGTGTAGTATCTAGAATGTTTAGAAAATGTGAGAAAATTTCCGAAAGTTGAATTTGTGCGGGATGTTGCCTCTAAGCTACTTCTCAAAGATATATTTGAGGATTAACTTAAATAAAGTAGAATAAAACGCATCTGCAAACAAATTAGCTCCAATGTTGGTCAGAACTATCAGCTTATTCGTATTAAGACAGGAAAGGAGACTTATTAGGAAGGAAGAGGATTGAAGTAGTTTGTCCTTTCTTCGATTATTAAGCCGGAAAGCTATAACTAGAAAAAACCTTTACGAGTGCAGCACAGTGATTCAATGAATACCACTTTTCATTGCATCAAATGAGGAATGACCAAGGCGAATTCATCATTACTCACTTCTCAGTAGCTCTCCCATTATCACACAAACTAGGCTTAGAGAGAAGAGCGCAAATGAGAGATATCTCTCCATCGCTTCTGCAGCACCTATAGAGGAATGAAAACTATTCTATTCGTGGATTCACGGTACGGGATGTAATCCAACCTTGAAATGCGTTTTGGCATCCATTAGAACTTTTTCTCGGCAGCTCGACCTTTAATTTCATAGATAACGCTACTTAGAAGGCACCTCAAAGAAGGAATCGAACAGCTGAATGCCCCAAACGCTTCCAACGGAATACGTTCTGGGTACGGATTAACTTATTGAAAGGCAATGGACCCTAGGCCACGGAGAAAATTCTGTTTAAAGGGCCGAACTGGATTACATTTTCAATCTGCGAGTGCCAATCCTTCAGCAGCAGATGCGGAGAAGCCAAGAAGCAATTAAGCAATCACTCAGCTAATGTCGTAAAACTGAATGCAGATGGTGTGACGTGGGAATTCGCGCTTTTTTGATTAGCGATTGCACGCGGCGCTCAGTTTTAATCCCTTTATTCCGTCTCCTTATAACGCCCAAAATCTAGAACATACCCACAGCAACACCCACACTCACAGCTACATACGGCGACTTGAGATCTCCAGACCACCGCTGATACATGTCACTATGGTGCGCTTTAACCTTTGCGTATATTATTATGCAAGAAATCAATTTTAATATTATAATGCGAGCGTTTCGAGATGACTACTATCCATATATGATTAAACGATACGTCTCTGATAACGCAAAACTCTAAACTGTAATTAAAATGACTCTTATATATGTGATACAACTATAACTATAAAATGAGTGTCTATATGTCGAGACGATCTCATTCATTATTAAACTTGGAAAAAAATAATGATGAAAGAGAAATAAAAGCAAGTTATACACGTTACCTCAGGATTTAATTCAGCCGATTGGTAATGGTCAGAATTTTTGAATTTCTGATTTTAAATCATCATTTAATATCGTCAAGAACGAAAAATCACACGATTAAATTTTGTTGTTCTTCATATAATATTAAATTTAGAATCCTAATTTTCTAAAATTTATTTCCACAAATTTCTAAAGTGCTCTAAATATTAAAATTAAAAAATATCCAATGGTGGATTTCCTTGCTTGAATTTTAAAATTAGTTTTGTATATGGATACGCCAATGTTTGCTCCAGTAAACCGATGTTTACTCTACCCTGTTATAATAATGTTTTGAGCAACTATTTTCCATATTATTATTTCCAAGTTATTCGATAAAGTATTGAGGTTAATGCAAATATTACAACTAGAAAATATATTAAAAATTGATAAACACGAGACAAATATTGTATGTGTACCAGCGGAAACATTCTCTGCTGCTAAATTTATTTTATAGCTATATTGCGGTTTCACGCATATTTTTGTACCAGAAGGGTATATATACTTCATTTACTGAAATAAAGCGGATGTAAATAATGAAATATAATATAAATTATAAAATTTAAAAGTAAAAATTAATGATGTACAGCTAAATTTTTAAAATTTCGAAGAGAGGAGAGACACCACAAAAATGCTAGACATTTCTAAAAAATATTAGGTATCATTATGGGATGTTATGCATTCTAAATTTATATAATATATTTTCAATTGTATATTTCATGAATTACACAAATGCCAACAAATACGAGTGTGTTACATATATTTTTTTTTCAAAAACCTTGCCAACTTATAAAAAAGAGTAAATTGACTGCACGGAAAAAAACAATACTTAAGGAAATTTCATTATACACATTTCAATCGTTACATAAGTACAAGTGAAGTAATCAACTAAGAGATCTGTTAAATAAAATAAACCGATCATATTTTTCAGCGTTTATTTAGCATTTCAATTAGTCAAATTAAGTAGACACGGAATCATATGGACCCATCCATCCATTTATATTTAAACGTGTTTCTGAAGAGTCGAGTGTTCTATCAAAAGAGCTGAATACAGTGCGTTCTTTGACAAAAGATAATTAGCGGTCATAGGATCAAAGTAACCGTATGATTTTCACGGATGAACACCCGCAATGAACACGGCAATTTCACAAAGCTGCTGCTCTTCCCAGAGGAATTTAATGACGGAAAAAGGTAACTCAAAATTTTCCTTTTAGAGTGAATTTGAAGGCGCAAAAAGTTGCGAATGCATATATTGATGAAGAAAAATGATTTGGGTGGTTGATCTTACAAAGAGCTAACAGATTTAAACACATTTTTGATGAATTTGATTAAAGAGTACCTCTTCCGCCAATCCGTCAGCAACATTAATATTAATGAATCATTTTTTTGGACTTAAGAAGAAATATTTCTCTTACTTCGATCACAGCCATAGGAACTACCTGTATTGAAAACAATATTAACCTACTGATATCACCATGGAAATAGCATTTTTGAAATCAGTAACAATAAGATTAAGTTATGCTTGATATACCAACCAGTTGCACCATCATCGCATCAGCTGATATTGCTTAAATTAGTAGGGAAATTGAATGGCAATATTGATGTAAATTATTTACAATTATCATTAACGTAGTGATACTGCAAATGATAACATGCGCTAGAAACATAAACACAAAGAAGAACAAAAATTATTTTTTTCCACAAATTAATCTCAAAAACTATATTCATGGAGAATTTACAGTTTAATGGTCTTCTTTGTGTGTAAAAAAGACATGTTCCTCCAAATATCAAGTGGAACCTTAAATTTCTCAAAAATGTTCACTGAGAATGAAATTGACAGTTCGGTAGGATTACATTTATACAAATAAAACTTAATAGATCGCCATCAGTATAATAGTTAACCTTCTGGGTTGTGTATGACGTTGTATCTCAAATCTGCACGTGTATTTAAAATGATAATTATTTAAGTACCAGATTGAGATCCGGTATAACTATGACTAGGAAAAGCATCTTATCAACTAATCCGAAGATTGAACGTAACTGCAATCTAGAGGCTATTATATCACGCTATTATAGCATAACAAAATATAAAATTTGAAGTACTTTCTACTGAAAGTACTTGGAATTTTATTTGATGGTACGTACGTTAATCATCATTCAAGTATTAAGGAAGGTTTAACTATCGATTATAAAAGGGTCTTTTGGGGTAAAAGCAAAGATTATGGTTAAACTCTAAACTTAAACTATGGCTAACTGTATATTATAATAAGGAGATTTAAAGTGTTTTCCTTCAATTTCGTACAATACCATTTTAAGCCTTTTCCTTTTACTAAAATGCTTGAAACTATATTCCCAAACTGTAATAGCACTGTGAATAGAGCATTATTCACAGAAAAAATAACAGTTTAAAAGGCTAAATTACTGCGCTTCTGCTCTAATAGCATATCGGATGAGCTGGAGGCTCAATGGAATGCTTAATATTGAACCTTGCATCTTATATTTTTTATATACTTAAGGTATTATCGCCATTGTTCCCGAATTTTCATCACATCTCTTGGATTTCGAAATTTATTTCCAAGGCACCTAAAAATCCGATTCTATCGAAGCTCAAGGAATTATTTTCAAAATAGATTATCAGATTATAGATTTTATAATCAATGAACTGAGTCAACTAATCATCGTAATGGTGATACAATCTCTGCGAAATAGATTTTGAGAAGGAATTTAAATATTTTAACACTACTTACAAGCGAAATACTGGAACCCAGTTCCTGCTTGGTTAGCATCCTATCAATAACTATGAATACAAATTAATCCTTAATTTCCACCACAATAATTGTACTTAGATTCTGGATTGATTAATATAGAAATTTCAATTTTTATGTCGAGTTTTTCAGCGAGTGAATAAATTAGCAAAACCCAAGTATTGAGTATTTTTTGCACATTAATTGTTTATTTTACGAGGATTATCATTTAATGCTGACTCTAGTATATAAGTAATTATCATTTTCGCATTGCTTCTTTACTAAACCTATATTTTGTTAACGACAATCGTTCAGCTTAATGAAACTTCAAGCAAGGAAAAATAAAATTCATCTATTTACCATCGGAAAATCCAAGCTCAGGCAAAAGCAAAACGAGTTCCAAGCCTATAGAAATAAATAATTAGAGCTATTTGGCTTCAAAATAAGCATTTTTTAGGACAATCGGTGAATTCTAGGGCAAAAATCAAGCTCGAAGCATCGGATAATTTGTCACAAAATCGCGATACTAATTGGAGCATTTCAATAAACACTCCGAAAAATGAATTGTAACTTCTCGCTCCATCATAAGCGAGAAAAACTGGAAACTTTCTCGTATTTTTTAAAGATTTCAGAATTTTTTTAAAATTAATACTGTTGTTTTCTCCGGGAGCGAGTATACCCTCATTGGATCTAATCCGGCCGATGAAACTTTTCACTGCTGTTTGATGAGTGCTTTTCGTGCTTAATGAGGCGCTGCATTCGGTGAAAAGCAAATTATTTCGCTTCTATATCATTACGAGAGACACTGACAGAACTGTGAAATCCACACCTCGCTGTCAATTGCATTTTTCGTCCTCTCTAATGAGAGTTGTTCGGAAAGACCGCGTTGAGACAATCTAAGAGAAGTATGCACAAGCGGTCTATGGAATATAAAAGCGAGGTACACTTAATGAAATATATTTTCTTCTGCAGAGTCGAGAATTCACGTTCTTAATTTGATCCTCACATAGGATGGCAAACGAGAAAAGGAAGGATGATATTTTTTACTTGTTCTATTGTTATTTTGTTTATAATTTTGCATTATTTATCTTTTAGGATTGGAATGTATGGTTTTTGCGTTATTTTTTGTTTAAACGGTTGCATTTTCGTATGCTTGATAGTTTTACATTGATGTTTTGTTTATATTGTTGATTGTAATGAATGATAAGCACTGTTGAAGAGGTATCGTAACTAATCACGCTGGCTTAATCATGTTTATTATAGATTTAGATTATAGATTTGTTTGTCCTGAAACAATCCTTTCAATGAAAACGAACCATTCAAAACGCAACAAATAAGTTTCGAGATCGTTGTGTTATCACTTTATCAAATAAAATAATAACTAGTTAACTTCGTGTAATAAATTACTCTTGACGGTAAAAAATAGCACACCCCCGCTTTAGAAGGTAATTGTTTTAAATATATTGATTTCTTCAACGATTTTTATGAGTAAGGTCTCCTGGTACACCAAAAAATTAAGATGCATTCAACAACCATTAAAAAATTATTAAATAATATTTTTTAATAATTTGCATATTATATAGAACGGTGAACTTCTCAGTTATTCGATATTTAGCTGAATGAAATAATAAGTTTTTACCAAGTGTTTCTAAATTGACGGATTATGACTTAAATATGGCAATTCAATGTTTAAATTTCAGAAAAATAATCGTAATGATTAACAATCTTCTGTAACTAAATTACTTAAATAATTAACTTTAATTCGTTCTCACTCATTCATACGGCTAGCGCGTGCGACCCCATAAAACAAAATCCAGAATTAAAACGCCATTTAAAATTACTTATAAAAATATCCTTCGCAATTGTGAGGTAGGAAGAGACATTGTAAACCCAATTTAGATCCATTTTAAATAACGTCGGGGACTCAGTGAAGCATGGCGAAAGCTAAGTAACCTTGGAATCATCCCACGCCGAACTTAATGGAAGGAGACACCATCGAAAAATAATTAGGTTAGTAGATGAACGACGAGTCATCTGAATGTGCAAATCGACGGAGAAGAAAAGGCGATGAATCAAACCGCAACCGCTGCAGCGAATGGAGTTTCCACGCTGAATAAATTCTGTCGCATCATTTTAAGGCCGCCATTTTGCACTCGAAAATTACGAACCGATGAAAACATTAATCCGTCTTTCAACCCTCCCCGAGACCAAATCACGCCCTCAAAACACATTACCACCAAAGAGATTGAGAACAAAGACGTTCAGTCAATACATTTTACATCGAATTGAAAATATTGTAAACTTTTTCACATCAACAGTGTTATTATTTTCAGAACGATAAATTTAACTTTAAAATAAAATAGTACAATTGAGGTGTATCTGTATTCTCACAAGATAATAAAACTTAAGCATACGTCACAAAAGTATTTAATTGGCGAAGTTCGGGTAACGAAGTCCAACCTGCAACTTAACCCATTGTCACAAAATTAATATACATCATTAATATTGATAAATCACGAATAAGCTTCTTACATTAAAAAGGCGAACATATAGACATTAAAGAAGGAAATAATGGTTATTAAGAAAATAAAAATGTGTTTTGTAAATGTGATGATGTAAGTGTGATCTAAGAAAACATTTTTCTACTCAGTTAAACACCCCTAATCATAGATACAGGAGAGTTAAATACGAATTATATGTAAAATTAACATCCTACAGGCAGAGAGTAAACATAAAAGGAAAAAAATAATTTTGTATAAAATATTTAGTCCCAGCATTAAAATATGTAATTAAATGGATTTTAGGTATTCTTCAATTTATTTTTTTTCAAGCCATACTATAATCGATAGCTAAACCTTTAAAAGTATTCAAAATGTATTGCATGATTAACGGAAGTAACAGATTGAATGAATTTCAGATTTTTAAATTATGTTCAATAATAATTCACTCCATATCGCTGTATGCAATTACTTATAATTTTCGGATTAGTTTATAAGCTGATTTGACCACACATTCTAATACTGATGTGAGCCTCAATCAGGTACTTACAATTAGTATTTACTAGTACTTACGTTATTCACCACGTTAAACACTAACAAAAGTTTAACTGCCGATTTTAATTCGGTTTTTATAATTTAACTGAATATGATTGTCAAAGTCCATTGTAGCAATATATGATAAAATTTGGCATTGATATCATATATATTTAGTTATGATGAAATTAGAAGTATAAGAGTAAGGTTACTCCATTTTCGTATATCAAGAAAGGTTTCGCTATATTGTAACTGCGTAGATTAATCAATGCTCAATCATTTAGAAAGTTAACGCCAAACTTCAGTTTTAAAATAGCTACGAGTAAATCGATATAATTTTTGCGGAAAGGAATAATTAAACTTCGAAACGACGTAACGTAATATCGCTGTATGAAACGACAACAAACCATACATATTTACCGATAGTGCCCAATCTATTCGCGAAGTTTAAAGGAAAATGCGTTGAACCGATTAAAGGCAGGCAATCACTTAAAATGACGCAATGAATAACGAAAAGGACGGTGCTTTGAGGCCACCGATTAAAAAGCTACAGAATTGAATTGGAAGGCCCATTTAACTCCATTTACGAGCTACATCCGGTACCATGATTCAAGTCGATCTACTCTCAAATTTATATAGAACGTGAATAAAAACATTATCCAGAGGTGGCGTTGAACACAACGATAGCAAAGCACATCACCATGGAGATTCGTTGATCATCTCAGATATACGTTACTCTCATCGTAATTTCGCGAATGCCAGCTTTTTGTTTATTCCGTTGACGGTCTCTATAATGGATTTTTGAAGAGAACACATAAATCAATCACTGATATGTCAGGGCTTCCCGTTCCTGGTATTCCTCGGAATTAATGGGAATATTTGCTGCCTTCCATCGATTAGTACTTTCTTATGATTTTATGCTTCTCTGAGATCTGCGAGATCTACTCGGATGTAAATAATCTTTCTCCCGAAAGGGTTTCTGTCCATATTAGCATTTTCAAATTAAAGCTACTATTAGAAGTTTACCATCTGATTAGGATTAGAGGGGCAACGAGCAGTCCGCAAGACGCCTTAGTATATTTGGTACAGTATCATTAGTCTTCATGTTTTGAGACGAATATTTATAGGGGAAGTAGAGGAAATAACTAGGTCTTAGTTCCATACGAAGACAATTTATTACAAAAGAACGGTTTTGACTAAGGTCGAAAGATCATCAGGTACTTATCATCATAAGAATATTTATAGTCTTCTTTTTTCTCAAGTTTTAATATTTCAGTATTAGATGTGAAAAATTCTGCTGCAAACCAAACTACTCGGCGCTTTACGGAGCATGAATGAGCTTAGAACCCTAAAAGAGAACAGAAGAACCGAATTCTATAGCAAGAGGAGATCATAAATAGAAGTTAGATAGAGGGAATAGAATATGTTTCCTGAAGAAGTGTTACAGAAAAACTAATGGGTTTTAGATGTAGACGTCGTAGTTTATTGAAAAAAAGTGAAATGAATGTGAAGTTTTTGTAATATTGTTTTTTAATTGTCAGTATTATGATGAACGATTTGAAAAAAATGATATGTGGCTTAGCAAAGGAACAATAAAAACTTTTCAGTAACTGTATTTATGGAATATCTGGGATGTGTATCAGAATATGTATGCATCATAGTGACATAGTATAAATTATGAATTATTGTCTTATATGTGTTAATGTTTGCGTTGTGTTCAAGACAATGGTTGGAATCCACAATAGTCTTACAGCTGCAAATAATAACAATAAATTAATAATGAAACTAACATAAAATAATATCACGAATTTTATTTTTTTTTTCATTTTTATGTCAGGAAATCTGTACCAAGAATCATAATTAACCGGCCCGTTTATAGTGAAAGAATATTATGGCATTAAAATTAAAGAAAACATATAGAAAGCATGCAAAGCGATTTATCGGTTTCTCGAAGGAGAGGATCCAATAATGTTTTAAAGTAATTCTGCAAAATTTCAAAGAAATCATCTTACGTAATTTTAAATAAACGCGTGTTACTTCAAATATTTAGTTAATAGAGCGTTTAATTCCGGCTTTGTAGTTTCCTTTGCCACCAAATAATTAAATATAAAGACCTGTGATAGCTTAAAAATACGCGCTACGATTTCACTCTTTACTTCCGGTTCCAGCCAAAAATATTTCACATTAAATGAGCAAAGAATTTTTTTACGATGCTTGTAATCCTCTTCGAAAAATTGACTCCAAAATGAATCTTCTTCTTACCCTAAGAATAAAACATACACTTGGATGGAACACTTCCTCGGTAATGATTACAACAAAATCCCATGGAAACTCTGCGTTTTCACGTTTGAGTTGAAAATATAATAAGTAACAAATTTTCACCCGCGGTAAAAACCCAGAATATTCATAAAATTTTATTGAAAGATGTATTTAATAATAATTGTAGTTTATGGTTCAGCAGAAATTCATGTAACTAATAGTTTGAGAATATCATTAAAATATCTACAGTTTTAATGACCTGAAAAATGAAATATAAAATCAAAGCAAGAATACGATGGAATGTGATGAAATATTTTCCGCGAATTGTTCCACAAAATTCCCATGTACTGTTCCACTGAGAACCTTAAAAGCCGATAGTGAGGAGGACCTGTCCAAACAAAACAAACAGCAATCGATAAGGAAATTAGGAAAGCCATACAACAGATTGGTTCCGAAGATAATTTATAATTGCGGGATCGATAATTCGGTTTGTGTTTGTGCTGCACCGTCCAAAGCTTTCCGCCGTTGGATCCGATGCATCAAACTTGTGACAAATGCCCGTCACATTATTTTGATTTATTACCCCCTCTCGCTTTAAGTTTGGCAACGAGTAAACGGGCGACGCGACGCTCCATCGAACCCCGATATTTTCAGAGAACTCAGTCTCTCGTCGATACAGCGGTCTTGTGTCTTATTCATTTAAGTGGTTCTCCCGTCAATCCCCTTTCTCTCATTCTGAAGTGGTTCGAAATGAACACTCCACTCAACTGCTGAGGGTCGTTTACCACGCATTGAGGACTGCCTCATCAAAAATACCCGCCTAAGTGGAAACGTGAATGCGCTTTGGAAACGAAGTTTATTTACAACTAGCTGAAGCGCCCGTTGATTCTCAACGGGGAATATAGAAGTAGATTAAATTCAAGTTGCCGGTCGTGCAATGCGTAAATTCCCTTTAGAATAAGGTCTAAAATCCCAAGCTATTCTTACTGTACAGGAAAATTCATGAGCTCGGCTCAAAAATCTCATTGATCGTGAGGAGGATTGGCTGTTTACAACCTCAAACATTTTTGGATAATTCACGCGTATTTTATCAAAATTCTCCAAATTTCGATTTGGAAACAATATTCCACGATCAAAATTAGAACATTCATTTAATTTCCGTTCTTTTGCTACTTGTTTCGACTCCGCACGACTATTCTTCTGTTTTTTATTCTTCAAAAGAAATATAGCCTGCTACCGATTAAAGTGAAGATTAGATTTATTCTTTATGGAAACCCATCTGAGCGATCTTGGTTCGAAACCAGCAAAATTATCGAATAAAATTGAGACAGTACGTCCTTCCTGGTCCCAGAAAACACGTACGCAAAGTTTGACGCGAATCTGGCAAACGGTTTGTACTAAAATCGAAGACACACAATCTTCTGACTGTAATTACGTTCCTGCAATTGCTGGTTACCTTCTTACAGAAAATTTCTCGTTATCCATGTAATATATCGTACTCTTCAATCATCAGCTTTATGGGCCAAAGTCCACGAGTATTTTTACGGGATAAAGCATGAGCTCGGATTCAACAATGGGATCGGTCGTCAGGGGGATGAGTTGTTTACAGCCTCGAATTTTCACGAAAGTTTTGTATATTTTACCAATATTCTCGCAAATTCTAATCGAAAGTAAGATTCTACGACTAAAATAAGAATCTTTATTCAATTTTCTTTCTTTCGGTGTTTGTCTCGACTCTGTACGACTATTTCTTCTAATTTAATTCTTCAGGAGAAATAAAGCCTGCAACCGATGAAAGTGAAGCTTACGTGTATTCCTTATGAAAATTTATCTGAGCGATCTTGGTTCGAATCCAGCAAAATTCTTGAATACAAATGTGACAGTACTTCCTTCCTGATGTCAGAGGACACGTATGCAAAGTTTGAGACAAATCGGGCAAACGGTGTGGACTCCAATCCAAGACAAACAAACAAACCCACAAACACACAAACCCACAAACACACAAACACACAGAATTTCTGCTTTATATATATAGATTGACAATGTTGCTAAACTCCGTTTCTCACGAAACAGTTCCATGCTCATACTATATTACGTCTTTTAATAGGATTTATTAAATCAACCGATCACCTTAAAAATATATTCTAATTCGAGATGATTACATTACCATTATATGCTTAGGTTTCTTTGGCAGACGAAACCAAACTTAGGACAAGCAGAATAGGATAACGATGTCTTCTTCTGGAATTGAGATCTATTCATTTCTCCTCAAACAGACTTTTCTCAGTGCAGATTTCTGTGGCAAGCTCAAATTGACAATAAACTTAGACCTGTGAAGGATGACATAACATCATGGGGCACATCCTGCAGAGAGCCTTAATTATCTTAACAGAAGCTCAAATTTCTGCGGAAAATATTCATTACCCCCTTCAAATAATAACCGTATAATTAAAATTAATCCTTTTTCTTTTTTCCGCTAAAATATCTCAATTTCTGTTTAAAAAAACTATGCTGTTGACGCACTCCCTAACCAAAGTACTGCTGCTAAATTTCTCCTCTCCTTGTTGTTGGTAACTGCTTCTCCAATTGAAGATATCAAACATAGTGCTGTAAACGCAAAGCATAGCTGCTTTTATAAGCGACTGACACATTTTCTACAAATTTCCTTGGCCCCGTGGGATATGGAAGCTTCAAAAAACTTCAAAATTCATAAGTAATCAATTTCCATACAATATTGACAACATGTGAGCTATCTACGTATCGGGTAAAATCGATATGAACTGACTTTACTTGGTGGAATGTCGTTTATGAAAATTTTTGTGGAAAATACAAAGTCTGCGGTTTATTTTCATACGTTTCGGGTGTTATCATATCTTTATAAATTGTAGATATATCACATGTAGACAAAACTTGGGAGATAAAGATGACATATCAGCTCAAATATTTCCTCAGATTATTGATTAAATGCGGATAACTACTATAAACAGTTTCTGGACCATATTATCTCACAAACGCAATGCGCAAATAGTAAATTTATGTTCACAATAAGACTGATCTGATATACTTCATTATCGGCAGTGTATTTTTGATGGCCAAAGCTTCTGATAATTAACGCAATTTCATCGAACTTCTTTCAAAACAGATGGGGGAATAGCTTTTCCCAAAACTCGTTATTCTACTCACACTCCCATGAAATAGTTTAATTGATATTTTGATTGGAAAGACATTTCGTAAGGTAAGAGGCATGATAATTAGACTCTGGACAATCAGTTCCAGGACTTCAGTCCCAATATCGCCAAAATAAAGTTTTGTAATCATAAAATATAAGTATTAAGGTAACTACATTTCTAAGTATAATCGATATGAGTCATCATTCCGTAAAAAATTATGTTAAATTAAATATTACCTACAAGGTGTTTTAGCAACATTTTCTTGTGTTTTAATAATGTATGAACCTATGTTTTTCCCATGATTGCCTTAGAAAGTTTATAATAACTTTCCAAATCATTCTCAATGTATTTTTTTAGCAGCGGTGATATTTTATGTCCAAAGTGAATGAAAAATAACAAATTTTAGAGAATAATTTGTATAATTATATATAAAAATAGTTAGTATCAGTAACTTCCCTATTTCTATTGAATTATTTTGGTTTCTGAATCTCAAGATTCCGCAGTTTGTACTTTGATCGAAATCTCAATTAAAATTGGAAATTTAAAGACTTCTTAAATCTCCAATTAGTTTGGATGAGATTCCGATCTTTTCGTATATGTGATTTGCTCCTAGGATCCTAATTTAAAAGCAATACAATTTACTTTGATTTTTCGTGAAGCTGTCAACTATACCGAAAGAAAAAAGGCAAAGAAATAAATTAATTTGCAGCATCTTCCTGCCCATTCTCTCTCAGACCCCCAAATTTCTAAGTAATTAAATTTTATTTATAGAAACCGTAATTCTGCGGCGTCTCATCGGAAGGATATTAATTCGTATTGCGCGAGATAAAATAGTCCAAAGAAGGTCGTCATCAGAGTGGACGATCTTCTTAAAAGATTCCCTTAAAAGGTATCGATCTGAAGAGAAAAACTTTTTGAAGCAGAAATCAATCGATTGGAAATAAAAGAAAATTGGGAAACTTGAGACTTAAATCAGAAGCTAAAATTAAATTTGCTACCCGCATTCTTTCTTTCAGAATCCATTCCAACTCAACTCAAACAACTGGAGGATTCGAATTTTTCTAGAACCCCATGCATTTTTAGGCATTCCTCGTAAATTCAACTGACCTACGATTTCGATGATGTAGAAATTATTGAGCCTTTCATTTAGAAGAAGCCCTTAAGTTGGTTCTGGTAAGCGTTCGCTCATTACAATCAATCTCTCTGAATTCTGTGTGATATTTTCCCTTGCACATTTCTAAATGATAATACTACTAGTACTTTGCGATTTCGTTATTCCCCTCTTTCATCTTTCCTCAATCCTATGCCAATCAATATGCCATGAAAAATTTCTTCTCTGTACCTGAAGACGTACATTGATTTACGAAAATGGAAGCGAATTAAAATCCCAGATGAAAAGTACGAAGATATTTCACTCTGTTAATAATGAACCATAAATAAACTTCGGCCATGGAGTTTTTGAACTGAAAGAGACGCTCTCGACTACCTCACTGTCCTAATCCGCCTCTATATACAATTTTGCCTAATAAACTTTCCAAAATCGAACATACTACAATCGCGGAATATTTTATATTATTTATTTATTATTTTATATTGATGTTATATAATTTTTTAGCATCCTTATTAAACAGAATTAAATTAACCTTTGATGCATTAGATTCTTTGTTTATTAATTCAGCATCTTTACTAAGGATGCAGGAATGGTTTGCTTGACAGGGTACACTCCTGGCCAAAATTAACGCAGCACCGGCCGTTAGAATCGCTAGGGAGGTGCTGCGTTAATTTTGGCCAGGAGTGTACGTTGGGAATGCGATTCTTGACCACTTCGGTAGCCAAGAATGCCTATCACAAACTCAGACAGACTGATGAACAGAAAAAACAATTTATAATTAAAAATTATAACGCACGTAGTACTATTTAAGCTTCAAGTATACATTATTTATGTATGAATGTATATAATTACAATTTGAAATTTCATATAGTTATGTATAGCTTGCGTTAATGTTATGTAGGTGTGAAACATAAAATATAACCAAATGAGCCAAAAAGAGCCAATTTAAAACATGTTGACGGGAGACTATTTTATAAAAAGTTGAGATGAATCACATAATTTCCTTCTCTCTTGAAGGCATTCCACATTTATTTCGAAATTAAGGAATAAAGGTCTCGGGAAAAATGTTTCGTCTCGCATAATATGCCAAGGGGAAATCCTAAAACCATATTCAAGTCAAAGAGATGAATTCAGCGGAAAGTAAAACATTTTGAAACAACAAAAAACCAGTTCCAGAAGAACGATAAAGAATTTGGATTCTCGTTTGTTATGATGTATATACGGATGATTCAAATATGTATAATTCCCATGACAATGCTTTTACGAAATTAACTGCCACGGGGAGACATTGTTGACAATAACAATGTTAACGAACTGTTGATCTGAATTTACGAAGCGGAACTCTCTTCAAATTACACCGATGAAAAATCAAACAGAACATCACTGCTGAATGTGGGGCAACAACACAGAGAGTAAAAATTCTTGATTGAACGATCAGACTTCAGACAAAATATCATCATAATCTGAGAATGCGAGTAGATTAACGCATAACAAAGTCTGAATTTTGAGCGGAAGTGTCTGGTTCGTTGTGGGACTAAATTCTTCATCAAAGAATCAGAAGCTTTTCCGTACGCTCAAAATTCTCTAAAAAACTGATCAATCAATTGTCAAATAAATTCATGATTTAAAATAAATGAGCATTATTCTTCAAAAAAACATCAATTGAATCAAATATCCCTCATTCACTAATAAGAAATCTATATAGTAGTGACACCTATGTTCCATGTTCCCTCATCCCTAAGAAAATTGAGTTGAACAACCCTGCATTAGTAGGGTGTACGTGAATTATCTGAAGCACAATTGATATATTTAATGTTACATTAATACTGAAGCAAATACAATCTCTGAATTATAATAACTTTACCTATAAAAATAACATGGTATAAATAGAGTTCAACCTCTAATTTACGCAAAAAATCCATAAAGTAATAATATATAAACAAGTGCAAAAATTGTCAAATACATCCCATCAAAATTAATGAAAAGAGATTGATTTGCTGTTCTCTGAACTTATATTCAAAGCTTTTAACTACTTCGTCAGACATCACTCTGTCTCTGCTCTGACCTTTGCTTGTCTACTACTTACAATCTACTGTCTACTATTGCTATTTACTGTCTACTACTTAAATTAAAATCATTTGACGCTAAGCATTGTAGATTAGAACAGAAGGCCTTAATTAAAATACAATCGCTCCCTCAGACGTGCATCAGTGAAAGATGAATAGCACATTCTCACATTATATATTCTTTCGTACCTCGGAATCGAAATTGCGAAATGAAATCCTCTTATTCCAGCAATTTCGCCTCCCTCGGGAGGGCTTACGCAAGGTAATCAAAACGATTTGATAAAAACGCCGCGAGAGGGAGCGTTTCGCAACCTCAATTAAAAAGATTGGGCGGATGTCACTTCATTTCACCTAACTCTTCTCTCTTTTTCACCGCAGAACCAATTACAGAGATCTTGGGCAGTGCGGAGCTGTTCATCAACAAGGCAAGCACCATCAACCTCACTTGTCTGGTGCGTTTCGCGCCGGAGCCTCCGCCCGCCATCACCTGGAGCCATAACCGGAAGGTGAGCCATCCGCTACTTGATCGCGGCCCCGTTTTAATTCAATATCCGTCGGATGGGAATGGTTCTCCAAACAATTCTCTCCGAAAGGAAAAAAAAACCGCCAAGTATCGCGGTGCCCGTGTCTCTTGCCTAATTTAATTAGCTATGAAAAGGGGACGGAGAAGACAAGCTCCTAAACTGACATCCTATTCCAGCACTTCATATAACTAACCAGAAAGAACTCCTTGTTTTAAAGTGTTTAAGTCTGAACAATAACGTCCTCCGTGCCTTTCCATTAAAGTTAAGGGTTTCTCGTGTCACTTTTCTTCCCTGACGCAATAATTAAACTGTTAAAAATAATTCAACCTAGTTTCCTGGAAATTAAATTTATTTTACATCTATACTTACAACAAGTAACCAACAACGACTCGTGTAAACTCAATTTAATTCTGAGATCTACGAATAAAACTGCGGTTTAAAGCACTTCCATCATAAAAAAATCTGTTGTTTTAAACTTTTTTTCTTTTGTGTGTTATTTGGTTTAACTTCTTTACCTGAAGAATCATTGCAAATTTATACGAAAATTAGTATATGGTGATTTTTCATTCCAATTATTCCTTATACCTCCACCAGTTTAAGAAAACAAAAATTATGGTTGGAAAAATCATCTTAAAATAAAAGAAACTGCATGTATTTTAATTTCTAATTAAAATTACTTAATAACTAAATAAAATTAATTACGCGTTTTATTTGATTTTGTAATCAGCAATACAGTTCGTGGACATTGGTTTAATTTTGTACAATTAATCGAGTTACTAATTGATTTTATGACAGTGGTACGTGGGTAACTTTTTAATTTTTTAGTTTTATTGATATTAGCAATTATTTCTATGGTTTCGCATTTCAATTCGACAAAGAACTCAACGATAGCAGACTCTCCTCACTCCCTGTTAAGAGGAACTTCGGTTTAAAGCACAATCTAAGATGTACAGACAGTCATCACAGCTAATGGTAAATTTGTCGTAAAAGAGGGGACCCGCCACTAAAAGGGAATATAAAATGGGATCTGCTAAGTCAAATACATGTAGAAACTGATATGTGATTCATCCCATCTTATAATTGCAATACATGGATCCCCATGGATACTGGTATATCGGTAGCTTTTCTTCTTTTAATTTAAACACGGGTATTTTTCAAAACCCCTGAGTTCTGGATTTCCTCTTTTTTATTATAGCTTCCATTTTATAGTCTTCGAGATGGGAGAGAAGAAGAATGAAAACAAAGTTTTTCGAGCAATGTTAATTGAACGGGCATGTAGAATTTTGTTGAGAAAAAGAGTTACAGAAAAGTAATATAAAATAACTAGCGTAGTAAAATATCTTTAAAGTTTATTTGCGATTGATTCACTAATATTTATTCTCTTTTTTTTATATAAAGCTTATTTGAAATAAAATTATGATCAGAACACTGACAGTTGACCTAATTCAGTAAACATTTATCGAAATTTTCGACAATAATTAGTTTAACACCAATTTGTAGCAATAAAAAATATTACCGTGATAATAATATTTTTGCTTAGTAACATAACAGCAATTAAAACAAGGGTGTGACAATATACTTTATAAAATTAATTATTCTGGGGAATATTTGAATTCACCATTTGTCATTTCAGTATAACGTGTTTGGTAATAGAAATACTTTTGTATCTGAAGGTTTCATCAATTAATTAATTAATGCTACAAGAAATAATAAACGTTGAAAATTATGGAGGCATATGATTATTTGAAATTCAGGTAATTTAATTTTGCCGAGTTATCATAGCATTTGTACTAATTTAATATAATATATAATTTCCAGCATCAATGATACATTTAATCCTATCTCGTGTAAAAATCCATCAACTCATTGACTTAATCACATTTGATTACTTCAAATTTGGATTTCCATACATTTTAATTCCCTTCAATCAATTTTAAATATATATTTTTATAGGAATATTAAAATTAATAATATTCATATCACAACATATGCTAACTTATGCTAACATATGCTAACTTAACCGAGTTAAAAACAAGAAGGTGGCAGTGACGTACAGTCTTAGTACGCTAGTAAGTTCAGCAAATCTTCGCCTAAACTGAGAATCAAAGATATCATATCACACGGAAGATGTTATACTTAATAAGATGGCTTGAAGTTTAAAACTTACGAAATAACTGGAGAATTTGATTGAAAATGGATTATCTTCGAGCATATCTACTGTGGGTCCGGAATCTTTATATATAATTTCCGAAGAGTCCGTCCGTCCGTCCGTCCGTCCGTCCGTCCGTCCGTCTGTCCGTCCGTCCCCCCCTTTATTTCAGAAACGGTTTGACTTAGCGATTCGAAACAAACTGCATTGTGTTTCTACGAGTTAGAAACCCCTAGGAAAACTATTCCCATTACTAAGAAAGCCCGGGTTCGAACCCAGGAGTCCATAATAGGGTCCCATAAGGAATACACGTAAACTTCACTTTTATCGGTTGCAGGCCTCATTTCTTTTGCAAAATATAATTAGAAAGAATCATTGTTAAAAGTCGGGCATTCCATCAAAAGATGGAAAATTTATTAAAGTTTCTTATTTAAGTAGTGGAATAGCGATTTCGATTAGAAATTGCCAGTATTTTGATAAAATAGAAGAAATATTAGAGAGATTTTTGAGGTTATAAACAAGTCCGTTCCCATTAACGACGAATGCGGTTGTTGAATTTATTCAATAAACCATACCTAGGCCCGGTATTATAATGCAACATCCAGGTTAACTCAAAAATTGGGTATTATAATCGATGGTTAAGCCGTATCTGTTAGTTAAAGTGTTTGTTATCTTATCAAACAGATTGGGTTGTGATCGAGTCCTTAACTGATTGACAGCGCAACGCATCATGGGAGTAAACCAGTGTAAACAAGTAATGGCGGACAAGCTTTACTGCTAACTTATAAACTCAGTTGGTTTGTTGGTGAAAATTAAGTTTATACTCCACAATTTCTGGAAAATATTTGTTCTTATATTCTAATTAAGTTGGTATGACTCCTATTAAATGTATATGTAATATTTTAAGGTCGTTTTTTCTGTCACATTCATTACGCGTAGAACTATGTTGGTTCCGGAGATGTGTACAATAAGTTATTATATATGTAATAAATATAATATTAATATTGGGATGATTTTGAGCATTTAAGATATCAAGATAATAGTCATGATTTAACAAGCTCTTCATTTTCTGACGTGGAAACTACTGGCCAGATAAAGCAAATGTCGTGTAACTTAAAAGAACATTGAAATTCGTGTGAAAGTAAAATTAAGGAACTGAGGAAACTATTATACAATTATCTGAATTAATAGTAGGCCTGCCTGTCAACGTGTATGGTCTCAAGTATTGCTTTGAAGGCTTCGATAAAAGTATTACCCGCGAAGGTGCATAACGTTGGACGTACTCCTTGACGCAAGTTACTTTTTATACTTATTTGTTGATAAAAAGTATTGAAAATGGGGAAAGATATCTAAAAAATAAAATATTAGAAAGACTGCTTGATCATTACACTTCCTATTTTAAGAAATAAGGCGATGTCAGCAATGGAACAGTTTCTACTGACATTAAGATTTTATGCCACCGGTTCGATGCTAATCGCTTCAGCAGACGTCACTGGTGTCCATAAATCAACTGCTAGCCGAACAGTTAAGAAGGTTACTAGAGCCATTGCTGAACAATCAATGACATATATAAATCTACCAACAAGCAAACGAGAGATTGGACTTAACATGCAAAAATTTCACAGCATGGCCTCATTCCCAAGGGTCTTTGGCTGCATAGATTCCACACACATAAAAATCATATCACCAGGTATAAAGTGTTCTTAAAATCTCAAGCAATGTTGCTGTAATTAGTAAATTAAATTAATAATATCTTTTATTACTGCTTCTATCATCCATATCTTTGTAAAATAATTAAGATATACGGATATTAAAAAATAATGAAGATCAGTGTCATGGTTAAGTACATCACATGTCTCTTATAAGAAAGATTTCTTCTCAAATTAAGAAGGGATATAATAAATATAAGTATACTTGTTTGACAAATACTTCATAATTAAAATTTAAATTCATAGTTTTAATATTTGTCCTTCACTGATAGATTGAAATTGATCATAAATGATGTTACAGGAGGTGAAGAGCCTGAAAGGTTCAGAAATATAAAGGGCTACTTCTCCCTAAATATTCAAGTTGTCTGCGATGCAAAAATGAAGATTGCAGATATAGTAACTAGATAGCCAGGGTCAACCCATGACCAAACAATTTTCAACAATTCTTCACTGAAGAATAAGTTAGAAAATAAACACTTTGGAAATGGGGTATTGCTGGGAGATTCGGGATATAAACAGACAAATTTTCTGATGACACCAATTAGGAAACCCATAGATCAGTATCAAAAATATTATAATGATAGTCACACAAAAACTAGAAACATAATAGAAAGAATGTTCAGAGTATGGAAGCAACGCTTCCCGATCCTCTCAAATGGTATGAAAATTTGTTTGGAAACCGCAATGGAAGTTGTAGTGGCATGTGCAATACTGCACAATGTGGCAGTTATTGCAAAAAACAAGGGACCACCGCATAATATATCAGAACCAGTGGAGGTTGAAGAAGTGGTAGGAGACCAAAGTGAATCTGAGGAGGATATTGGTGCTGGGAAAGATCCATTTATTAAATATTTCTGTGACCTGATACTACAAAACTTTCATGATTAGAGACAGAATGGATGTATTGAAAAATTTTGAGTCATATAAATTTCAAGGCTTGTGTAAAAATCGGTTGTAACAACTTAGCATAATTGTTAGTTTGGCTTAATTTTACATTTTTAATTTCATTAGTTAATTTTAATTCAGTACTATAATTGAAGTGAAACACCACAAAGGTTTAATGTTAGTCTGTATTTATACATTTTAAAAAATTATTGGTTAACTTATGGTGATTCAAAGTAAATACTGAAATTCATCTAAATAAATTTATTTATTTCTTTTTCTTTCAATATAATTTCTAGCAACAGTTTTTTTTCTTCTGCATTGGCTATTCTAATCTTAATAGCATGTAATTCCTCTTCTCTTCTTTGCTTCTCCTCATATTCTTTCTTTAAAATTTCTTTCTGTAGATTGATTAATTCTAACTTTGCTTCTGTTAATGAGATTACACTTTCCTTTGGATTTGTTTTACTGAAATTCTTCTGGATCTTGGATTCTATGAAAAGAATACTTATTATTTTCTAAAAAAGGCATACGCTTAAAGCCAAATTTATAAGTATTGCATACTGCCTGTTTTTCCATTGCCTGGGATCTTATGCTTAGCAGATTCATTGTTTTTGTCTTCAATTATATCAACTGTTAAATGAATCATGATATATCATTGAGAATGAAACAATACAAGGAAATTAATAATCAAATCTTACATATATACTTCAAACTTACTTTCCACTACTTCCACACCCTGACTTGAAATTGTAGTTATATTCTCTGAAATTAAACAACTTATCAATTCTCATATTTCAAGAATGGTGAATCCTACTTCAAGGCTATTGGTACTCATTAACACATCGAGATTAATATAAAGCTCAAGTTTGACAGAGAGGTGACAAATTCTGAAAGCTATGCTAAACCAAGATACAATCAAAGGGCATTCCTAGAATTATCTTAAATTAAGTTGCATGAATGATAAGGACTGACAAGACTACTGCATTGACCTATTTCTTACAAATTTATCTACAGAATATACATATCTTTCATACCAAACTGGACATCAACATAATCCAACCTTGTAAACATAAGCAAGGCATACCAATTCCACATGCATTGAGAAGAAATCATCAGTGACAACATCAACGAGTTTTCTTTAGGACCTTATCTGGCAATATTTTCGTTTAATAAAATTTCTCTTTCATTTGATTATGGACAGTAATAAGTAATGTTTTACCATACGAAGCACAATCCGAGTTTGAGTCATCTGATACCTGTCAAGAAAGTATTATCAATTTTGTGAAACTTCAAAGAAAGGAAATATTTTGATAGAGGTCTACTTTAAAGCACAAGAAGGCTTTACACTTCAGTACTAAATATTTCAATGATCATGATAGCATTTATGAATAAATAAGGAAATAATTATATGAAATTAAAAATATGTATTTTTGTTAATTCGAAATTTCCCATTAATTATTAGAAGCACAGTCAGTGTTACAATAAAAAAAAAACAAGATAAGTATTTACCATCATGGCTTGAGAATTATGTGATAGCTCATCTCTTGAACCTGAAGGAAAATCGGACTAGAAATTTACCGAAAATCGTTGTATAGTGCACAATATAGTGAAAATAGAATTAATTCTGTTAAAAAACATCACTTCAATAGTACAAGGTAGATCCCTACACATAATTTGTGAATCGCTATCCACTACATTTTCCAAGCCCTTTCCGTTAAAACCAATTAAACTCCTACACTTTTCGTACACCGGGTTACGTTTAATGTTGGATGGACCTCCGCCGGTCTGCCTCAAACTTTGTTTCTCTCTAGCCATATCCTTTTTCGTATCTTTCTTAATAGCGTCGTACTTCGATTTTAGCTTTCTCCACGGCCTTGTGCTTCTCGTCTGTGTGTCGAATTTATCACGAATTATCATCCATGCTGCCTCCTGCATTTATTTAGTTCTCTCATGTAGAATTTCGTATTAGATAGCAGACATGACGAAAACACGTAACTTACCTTCTGCTTCCATGTAGTTGAGTTAATTATTTTATTCTCTACTACATTTCTATTCTCCTCAACTAAATTTATTAGCAAGATCTGCTCTTCCTCTGTGAAGTTTTTACTTCTTTTAGCATCCATTCTTTATTCCTTAGATTAAGTTAAGATAAATAAGAGTAATAGGAGATAACTTAGTAAATAGGTTCCCGTATGAATGGAAAAAGAAAGCGTAATAGTCGGATATTCGCATTACGATTCGTTTATGTTCAAACAAAACTCGCAGCAACGGGTATGAAAATTATTCTCGGGCAACGCAACTCTTAGTTAAAGTGATAAATAACTAACCATGAGTCGAAAAAGTTTTATAATACCGGCCATCTCGCTAACCGATAGTTAAGCTTAACCTTCATGTTAACTATTTATCGGATTTAACTATACATTATAATACCGGGCACTAGACTTTAGGCCCTTGGTGACGTCATGATTGTTTATAGCAACGAGACTATTTACAGATGATTCAGCGGACTTGGCGTTATAGCGTGTCAACTAAAATACATTTCGTGAAATCTGGAGATTATTTTTATACTCCCTGGTAAGTTGAAGACCTTTTTAAATGTTATATTCTGACTTAAATTATACAGCATATTGATTTACGACATCGTATTTCCGCGGTCAACGAAAATGATTGACCTGATTAAGTAGGTGAACGTCTTTCTTAATAAGGTATTTGTTTTATTTGAGGTGTTGAAATACAAGTGGTGAAGTAGCAGGTTATTGAAAATCTCGCTCCTGACTGAAAAGGTAAGGCGTAAATATTTTATTAATTATTTGTAGAATGAAAATAATTAAAAATCTATCAGTGCGATAATAATTATGAGTAATTGTTACTGTCAATTACGTAGCATGAAATTACATATAAGTTAGAATTGATTTTCTTAACTAAGGTCCAATATTATAACATATATTTAGAGTCGACCTTGACTGAAATATTCACGTAAACTCTAAAAAAACGTATTTTGTCGATATTTAACTCTTAAAAGTAACTTTGACCGCAATGCATCATGGATGCAAACAATATGGCGGAAATTTTTAGAATTAAGCCACTCGCTTCAGTTGGCTTATCGCGGAAAAATAAGGAAATCAATTTACCTTTATAAGCTGAAAAATAAGTCTGTTTAGCGGTATTTTCGGTCGAAAATCCTCAAAATATTTTAAATAAATTGGTCTGTTTCCTTTACACAGATATTTCTCGTGACATTGCCTTTTTCTCTCTGTAGATCATATCACATGCGTTGGGTTCTGTGGAGTATTTTTTATGATTCAGATACTTCAAAATGTTGTGATTAGTTATAAATTGGAAGTTAAATGAATTTATTTAATTTAGAAATGTCGATTAATGTTACTTGTTTAAATATTGCATATATTACTGATGGGGTATAAGCAGAACTCAGTTTCAACGTCAACATAGACGAATTTGACATGGTTAATTACATACATACGAATATTGTCATTAACTTGTTGATTAACACAATTAATTATGAATGTATACTATGATTTACCTAAGTTTTTCATGGAATTACTTCATTAAGATATAACTTTGATTTTTAATAGAGGCCATCAAAATTTTGGTATTTTAGCATGTTAGACTTTCTAACGGTACCTTAGATAGATATATCAGCAAAGTGTTTAACGACACCAAAATAGCATTTTTCGACGCCTTATCACTTGAAGTTTGACTGAAAACTGCATAAACCCTAATAGATCGTTGTCGGAATATTAATGGGAATCAATAGTTTTTAAGACAATCCTTAGGCTGGGTGGCCACCGGATGCGAAGCGGCACTGAGTTGAGCGGGACAGAGTGACACGGAGCAAAGCGTAGCTAAGTTCAGTATCTGAGGGTCGGCAACTGGAAGAGAAGCTGAGCGAAGCGATTCGTTTGTAAATAAACAAGATGGTGTAAGATCTAGCCTTTTGTTGCCATCTGAGAAGTTAATTCTCTGATATTACGTTTAAATCACGGAATTTCCGTAAGAGACGGATTCCGTTACGCTGGCACACTTTTATTAAGATATTATTTACAGCCATTGGACACAAATTTATCTTTTTTGATAATAGCATATAAGTTTCCTGATGTTTGTACAACACTCGAGTACATTTTTCATTTTGTAATGACGGAACTGATAGTATAAATAGTTCTTAGTTTAATATCAATACATAGATAAAATATTCTGTAAGGAGCATCACAAAAATTAATCACTTTACTCACGTAAGCATGGCAATTCAATTTTTCTTCACTCTTCATCCAACGTCTAACTTTTGCTGACGGGTAAATATCTCGGAGAGGAGTACAAGCCATTTCTTTAAACCTACTTCAAATCGTCGTATTCTTATTCTTTTTAAGGGTGCGTCAATTATTATCCTACTGTTATTTCTTTTGTAATGCTATGCTTTTTAAGCTGGTGTTCCTCTCCAAGACAATTACATGCTGACGATGTCACAGCATTAGTTTTTTATTTAAAAAAACTGACCTGCATTCAATGATTAAATTTACGAGAAAATTTTTCTCGGCTATACTGAACCTATCGGACGACACTTTCACATTGATTGCCTTCCACTAGAACGAGTGAACATCTTAAATTAGTACTTAATTGAAGTGTAACGACATTGGAAGTAATTTAATTAGGTGGTCCTATCGCAATTATCACAGATTGACAAAGTGATTACTTTTTGTGAAATGGAATCGATCATCAATAATTACATTACAATGTTTCTGAAAGAAAAATATAATTGGGAATTAATCACACCTTTCAAGCTTGTGAATGTAAATCTTTCACAAACTGATATAAATTCCGATACTGCCGAGGAAAGAAGCGAGAGGCTCCCCCCTCCACCGCTATGGGGGAAGCTGACCTCGCATCATCACAAACCACGACCGTTCGGAAGATGTGCCTTGCGAAGCTGAATGACGTCTCAATTCTCAGCTCAATTCCGTTTCGTATCCGGTGACCACAGCTGCATTCAAAAGTTCGATTGTGAAAGTATTGTCCGCTCGGCGTGACTTCGCTCAACTTAGCTTCGCTTCGCTTTCGGTGGCCACCCGGCCTTAGAAACAATAGAATTGCGAACATTACGAATCAATAGCATCACGACCTGAAGAGTTTAGTGATATTTTATTTCAAAGCTCACTTAACCCAATGCTTTGATCCTTAAATGAATTTAGACTAAAAAGCGTAGCACTACTACCTGTTTCCCGTAAATTCTGTCCTTCTATAGCCATGGTCTTTTCGGCCTCCTTCTCTATGAGGTTGTATTTTCCCCTTAGTTTCTCCCGAGCTCTGCAGCTAGGTTCCTGGGCACATATTCACATGACACCATATTTTATACAAGCAACGATTTATCACTAAATGCTTCATGCATAGCATACAACCTAGGAAAAAAAACATACCTTTCCCTCCCATGTTGCGCCATTAATTTGGCTATTTTCTAAAGCCTTTTTCAGCTACAAAATTTAACTATAACTTCTGCTCATCTACAGTGAAATTAAGTTTCTCTTTGAATAAAAAATTCAATTACTGAAAGATAACAGCAATGCCCAGTTGTGTGTGGCTTCTATCGGCGTTGAACGAAGAAAGAGTTCCTGTGGGAGGGGAAGCTGTATGTGAGATATGCTTCACTTTCATTCATTGTAATACATTACATACATGTGATATATATATATATATATATATATATATATATATATATATATATATATATGTGTGTGTGTGTTAATACATTGTAATATATTGTGACCAAAAAGCTCAAACATACAACATACCCTTTGCTGCCCGCATTTTTTGAAGGTCTCTAATAAGAAAATGGGGACCAGACTTTTACGTTTCAAGTTATAATAAACATATCACTGAATTTAAATTATAAAATAATAATCTTATTAAGTCTTACATTGGGTACAACAAATAATTAATTTTTGTGTTTCATGATCGGAATTGGAAGCTTTCGGTTTGCGTGAATTCCATGTTAATTTCCGGGTATCAGAAGGACGATATTTGTTCTTAACATAAATGTCTGAATGCATATTAAATATTATCCTTTCTGTAGACGGAACCAATAACGAAATACAAAGGCTAAAAATAAACTACTACTAGATTTGGGAATAAGGAGAAAGTTTGCTGTAAGCAAAAATTTTGACGCTCTTCTTCTTTTAAGACGATTCGGGAACAGTTCATCCTATATGCTGATTTTTTTCTCACCATGTGAGGTTTCCATGTTAGCTTAGTTCAATGGAATATGTAATTGAAAACGAAAAATTTAACTGAAAACCTAATATCTTATAAACTTATTTATAGTTCTACATTAGAACACTGCAAGCCGCATTTTGGCTTGTAGCAGAAGGCGTAAACACTGGGAGTTCTAACTAATTGAATAGTCCCGAAATCTTTAACCATGGTTAGAATAATATATTTATAGAATTTATATAAAATGCTGAATACTAAACAAATGAATGTGTAAACAAAATACTGTCACAAATGAAGTCATAAGCATCCCTTATAAGCATGGATTTTAATACATTCATACATACAAAGGACTTTATTAGGCGAAATTGGGACTTTTTAGTCCCATCTTCCATTAAACCAAAAACATTTACAATACATATGTTTTAGTATAAAAAAATTTCAAATCATGTAACAAAATAAAATAGAAATCTACAGAAATACTTAAAATAATAGATTCTGCCTTGAGAATTATCAGTAGCAAATAAAGCATTTATAACAATCAATTACGCAGAGTATATTACGTGCATAAAAATGATTAATTCAATAGCTATTTTAAGATCATATTTTTCCAATATATCATGTCTTAAACCTACCTTATCTTCAAGGAAAATATTATGGGAAGGCCACGTAAACGTAAATCAGGTAATCAAACTTTTACGGCCAGTGAGAAAAAACGGAAACAAAGATCGAGGGAAGATTTTAAAGTACGAGAACAAGCAAGGAACACAGAAGCCCGAAGGAATGCACGTCAGGATAAAAATAGGAGAAGAGAAGAACAGCTAATAAATACGGAATCGCGCAGGCTTGCTCGCCAGGATGAGAACAGGAGAAGAGAAGAACAGCAAATAGATACGGAATCGCGCAGGCTTGCTCGTCAGGATGAGAACAGGAGAAGAGAAGAACAGTAAATAAATACGGAATCGCGCAGGCTTGCTCGCCAGGATGAGAACAGTAGAAGAGAAGAACAGCAAATAAATACGGAATCGCGCAGGCTTGCCCGTCAGGATGAGAACAGGAGAAGAGAAGAACAGCAAATAAATACGGAATCGCGCAGGCTTGCTCGCCAGGATGAGAACAGTAGAAGAGAAGAACAGCAAATAAATACGGAATCGCGCAGGCTTGCCCGTCAGGATGAGAACAGTAGAAGAGAAGAACAGCAAATAAATACGGAATCGCGCAGGCTTGCTCGCCAGGATGAGAACAGTAGAAGAGAAGAACAGCAAATAAATACGGAATCGCGCAGGCTTGCCCGTCAGGATGAGAACAGGAGAAGAGAAGAACAGCAAATAAATACGGAATCGCGCAGGCTTGCCCGTCAGGATGAGAACAGTAGAAGAGAAGAACAGCAAATAAATACGGAATCGCGCAGGCTTGCCCGTCAGGATGAGAACAGTAGAAGAGAAGAACAGCAAATAAATACGGAATCGCGCAGGCTTGCTCGCCAGGATGAGAACAGGAGAAGAGAAGAACAGCAAATAAATACGGAATCGCGCAGGCTTGCTCGCCAGGATGAGAACAGTAGAAGAGAAGAACAGCAAATAAATACGGAATCGCGCAGGCTTGCACGCCAGGATGAGAGTAGGAGAAGAGAAGAACAGCAAATAAATACGGAATCGCGCAGGATTGCACGCCAGGATGAGAACAGGAGAAGAGAAGAACAGCAAATAAATACGGAATCGCGCAGGCTTGCTCGCCAGGATGAGAACAGTAGAAGAGAAGAACAGCAAATAAATACGGAATCGCGCAGGCTTGCTCGCCAGGATGAGAACAGTAGAAGAGAAGAACAGCAAATAAATACGGAATCGCGCAGGCTTGCACGCCAGGATGAGAGCAGGAGAAGAGAAGAACAGCAAATAAATACGGAATCGCGCAGGATTGCACGCCAGGATGAGAACAGGAGAAGAGAAGAGCAGCAAAGAAATACAGACCTGTTGAGATTGAGAAGGTTACAACAGCAGCACAGGGGACCACTGTATTTAGTTGCGCTCGATCAAATTCTCAATGAGGGTGAATCTACGCATTATATTGGAAAATTTACGAGCACATGCCCACATTGTGATGCGCTTCATTTTAAAAAAGAGGCGGTTGCTAATTCTTACAAGTTCTGTTGCCACCATGGTAAAGTGTCATTACAAGCACCTAGGGCACACGCTACATTGAAAAACCTTATTGAATGTAATGACACATTGACAAAAAAATACTTGGATCAGATCAGGAAACTGAACAGTTCTCTTGCTTTCGCCTCTATGACTGCCAATCTTGACGAACCAACTGGGCGAGGACCGTTTTTCTTTAGAATCCACGGACAGATTCATCATTATTTTGGGTGTTTGCACCCCGCCGGCAGCCAAAGGTCATATGCCAGTCTCTATTTCCTTGACAATGAGGAAGCTATACGTGAACGTCTTCGTCGACCGGAAAATAAAAAAATAGATGAATTTCTTTTGAATCAACTGGCAGATGTTATCATATCAGTCAATCCTTTTGCTCATTCCTTTAAATTAATGAAGGAAGTGGAAAATGAAGAACGAGCTAAAGCAGAAAGAGAAGGAAGAGTACTTCGTCCCGTGTCAATGATTTTTTCGACTAATCTTCCACAAGACTTGAGGCGTTACAATGAACCGAAGACGTCTGGCATTGCGGTGGTATTTGTAGGAAACGACGGGGAACCACCATCAGAGAGAACATTTGTAGTCCACTCAAGAGACCAAGGTTTAAAAATGCTTTCGAGCACCGATCCATTTCGTGACCCGATGGTGTACCCATTACTTTTCCCGTATGGCGAGTTCGGATGGCACGTTGGTTTACAACACAGGGAAGAACATAAAACCCCAAAGCGACAGCAGATAACTCCACTTCAATTTTACGCGCACCGGATAGCGATACGAAAAGAATTTTCACTTCTTCATAGTTCCGGAAAATTGTTTCAACAATACATCGTTGACTGCTACATCACCGTAGAAGGTTTAAGGTTGAAATATATTAAAGAAAATCAGACACAACTCCGAGTTGAAAAATATCAGGGACTAATGGATTATATTAACAACCAAGCAGAAGAACGTGGAGTCAAACCTGGTAGGATGGTTATCCTTCCCTCTACCTTCATAGGCAGTCCTCGAAACATGCAGCAAAGATTTCAGGATGCAATGGCCATAGTCGGCAAATTTGGAAAACCAGACCTTTTTATTACATTTACTTCTAACCCTAAATGGCAGGAGATAAGAGAAAATCTGAAACCTTGGGAGACGACTGAAAACCGACCTGATATTGTGGCACGAGTTTTCCACTTGAAATTGAAACAACTTTTGGATGATTTAGTCAATGGACATATTTTTGGAAAAGTTAAAGCTTTTGTGTACGTAGTAGAGTTTCAGAAAAGAGGACTACCACACTGTCATATCCTCATCATTCTCGATACTGATAATAAACCACGAGACCAAGATATTATTGATAAAATTGTCAGCGCAGAGATTCCGGATTTGAGAATTAACCCCCGATTACAAGAAATAATACAATCATCAATGATTCATGGTCCCTGCGGAAATTTCAACACATTTTCTCCTTGCATGGAAAATGGAAAGTGCAGCAAGCGATATCCCAAAGATTTTGTCGATACGACCTTGACCAATGTGAATGGTTACCCGTTATACAGGCGGAGGAATGACGGAAAGAAATTGCACATCAAAATTCGAGGTGAATGTATAGAAATAGACAACCGTTGGATTGTTCCTTATAATCCATATTTAAGTTTGAAATATAATGCACACATTAATGTTGAGGTATGTTCTACAGTTAAAGCAGTCAAATACTTGTTTAAATATGTTTATAAAGGGTACGATTGTGCCAGAATCAAGATCACACAACACAATCAAGATTTAAGATGGGACGAGATTAATACTTTCCTGGATTCCAGATATGTTGGTGCTCCAGAGGCAGCTTGGCGTCTCTTTGAATTTGAAATGTACTCACAGTCGCATACCATATTCAGATTAGCTGTTCATTTGCCAATGGAGCAGAATATTTATTTTGCTCCAGGAGAAGAAGCCGAGGCATTTCATAGAGCAACAGAACGGGAAACAACTTTAACTGGTTGGTTTCAATTGAATAAAAGAGATGAAGTAGCACGAAATATATTTTATGTGGATTTACCAAATCATTATGTTTGGCAGCAAAGTAACAAAATCTGGAAACCAAGAGAAAAAGGAGCAGGTAAAATCATCGGCCGCCTATATTTTGTTAGTCCATCGCAACAAGAACTTTATTATCTAAGGCTTTTGCTTCTACATGTGAATGGAGCCCAATCATATGAGGACCTTAAAACAGTAAACGGGATACTGTATTCAACATTCAAAGAAGCCGCCAGAGAAATGAATCTTCTTGAAGACGATACTGAGTGGGAACGTTGTTTAGAAGAATGTACTCATTTACAAATGCCCAGCCAAATGCGACATGTTTTTTCCTTAATTTGCATTTTCTGTAACCCCAATAATCCTGGTCTTCTTTGGAATCAATTTAAAACCAACATGATAGAAGATTATAAGCTTAAATATAATGATCACGATTCTGAAAACCGAGGACTGATGGATATAGAGGCTCTCATGAAGCAGCATGGATTTAAATGTGTTGATTTTGGTCTTCCTTCTCCAGATAGAAACTATGAACAAGAGCGTGATGCTGATGAAGTTAATTCAGCAGAACAACTTCTAATTGCAGAAGAAATCTACCAAAGCTTAAATGAAGAACAGCGTTCTGTTGTAGATAAAATTATTCATGCTGTAAACGGGCATAGCTCGGATAAAATATATTTTGTAGATGGACCAGGAGGTACAGGAAAAACATATTTATACAAGTACATCATTTATAAAATAATGGGGCAAAATAAAATTGTTTTGCCAGTAGCGTGGACTGGTATAGCTGCCAATTTGCTGCCAGGAGGCAGAACTGCCCATTCCGCTTTTAAATTTCCGGTGCCACTTCTGGAAACATCTGTTTCTGCCATTAAACCTAACAGTAAATTAGCAGAGAAACTGATGAATGCATCATTAATTTTATGGGATGAAGCTTCCATGGCTCAGGGTGCTGCTCTGGAAGTTCTTGACCGACTTTTAAAAGATATCACTGGAAGTAGGGTGTTATTCGGAAACAAAGTAGTTGTTTTTGGAGGAGATTTCCGACAAGTGCCTCCTGTTGTGCGACATGGCTCGCGTGCTTCTATAGCTGAAGCATCGATTAAGTCGTGGAAATATTGGCCAAAGGTGAAAAAGATGAAATTAACCAGAAATATGAGAGCTGGGGAGAGAGAGAAGGATTTCAGCAACTGGCTACTACAATTAGGAAACGGGAGGCTGGAAAATATTCCACAACTACCAAGGGGTTGCATCAAAATACCAGATGTGTGCATAACAGAAAATGATTTAGTAACAGAAATATTCGGCAAAATACTCCCTTCTGGCAACTTTAAAGAAATCGAAGAGAGTGTCATTTTATGTCCCAGGAACGATAGCTGCTTTGAAATCAATAACACAATAGTAGAGCAGTATCTAGAAGGAGAATCAAAAATGTACTATAGTGTAGATAAGATTGTGAGTGATGATCAATTTACCAACATTCCAATTGAATATATAAATAGTTTAACTCCGGCAGGTTTACCTCCACATAAATTAGTTTTGAAAATAGGAGCGATAGTAATGTTAATCAGAAACTTAGACCTTCAGAGAAACATGGTGAATGGACTCCGTCTGAGAGTGACAAAACTAAACAACAACACAATTGAAGCAGAGAGGCTGAGCAGTTTTAGTGGTAGTTATGACAGAATTTTAATACCGAGGATTGATCTAACTCCATCAGATCCAACAATGCCTTTCAACATCAGGAGGAGGCAATTCCCAATCCGAATTGCTTTTGCCATGACCATAAATAAAGCACAAGGGCAAACTTATAAAAAAGTAGGGCTTCATCTTCCAAACCCAGTATTTAGCCATGGCCAATTATATGTTGCATTTTCTCGAGTGAAAAGATTTGAGGACATAAAAGTGAAAATTACCCCAAGCCATTGTCAAGGAAAGTTGGATAATATTGGTTGGTACACCAAGAATGTTGTATTTGAAGAAATTTTAGAGGATTAGTTCATTGCATATATTCCAAAATTGGGATTTATTATATAGGCTCCGTGATGTAAATATTTTATTATTACGTTAGTATGTTTTTACTAATAAACATTAAGGAATACTTGGGAGTTTCATCCTGCTAAGGAATCTTTGAAAACACACATGCGCCAAAAAAACATGTATCGCCTTTGTGACCTCAGTCTTATTCTGATAGTACACTGGTGAGTGTACTCTATCTCATCCTGAAAGATTTCTGGTTTTCGCACTCCGTCTCATCCTGAAAGTTTTCTGGTTTTTTAACTCTGTCTCATCCTGAAAATTTTCTGGTTTTCGCACTCCGTCTCATCCTGAAAGTTTTCTGGTTTTTGAACTTCGTCTCATCCTGAAAGAATTCTGGATTTTGAACTTCGTCTCATTCTGAAAGTATTCTGGTTTATGCACTCCGTCTCATCCTGAAAGTGTTCTGAATTTTTGACATCGTCTCCTCCTGAAAGTATTCTGGATATTGAACATCGTATCATTCTGAAAGTATTCTAGATTTTGCATTCGGCTCATCCTGAAAGTATTCTGGTTTTGCAATCCGTCGCATTAGAAAGGATTCTGTTTTTCCAAACCAATCTGAAAGTATTCAGGTTTCTCCTCTCCGTTTCTACCTGCCAAGGAACCGTGGAATACATATGAAGCAACAGAAGATCGTAAGTGCACGTTTTTATTGGATATTTCAATAATTTCATTACTATGTTGATATTAATAAGCCTTGGTCAAATTTTCAGAGTGTTCCGCTACTGGCACAGCGTCTTTTCCAACCAAAGAAAAATTGCATACATACATGCGCCTATGAAAAATCGTAAGCGCAAGTTATTTATTACATGTTTTATTGATTTCTCTACTATGTTTTTACATACAAACTTTGAGAAATGCAAGAGAGTACCTTGCTCTTGGTGCACCACTTTATCCTGCTATGAAAATATAAAATACACAGAGGCACCAAAAAATATAGTAAGGGCGCAATTTTTATTGATTATTTCATTAATTTCATTATTGTTTTGATATTTATAAACCTTGATTAATTTTTAGAGTATTCTCGTATTTCCAATCCGTCTTTCTCCAGCAATGAACAATTACATACATACAAGAACCATTGAAAGATAATAAGTACGAGTTATTTATTGCATATATTATTGATTCCACTACTAATTTTCTGAATACAAACTTTAAGGAATGCTAGAGAGTATTCTGCTTCCTGGGCACTGTTATATCCAGCCATAAAAATATGGAAAACAAACAAGTACCATAAATTGTAAGTCCGCATTTTGTATTGAATATATCATAAATGTGCAGAATTTTATAAACCTTGACCAAATTTTCAGAGTCTACTGATATTTGCACTACGCCTTTACCCGCATATGAATAAATACATAAATTGATGACCCTATGAAAGATCGTAAATGCGAGATATTTACTGCATATTTATTGATTTCGCTACTGCGTACTTAAATATATACATCAAGGAATGCTAGAGAGTGTTCTCAACTTTGTGCACCAATTAATCCTGCCTTGAAAGTTTGAAATTGACAGAAGCACTAAAAAATTACGTAAGTGTGCATTTCTTATTCATTCTTTAATTAATTACTTATTGAGTTGATTTTTACAAACGTTGATTAAATTTTCAGTGTTTTGCCATTTGCATTAAGTCATTTCCCGCCAATGAACCAATAGATACATTTATTTGCCTATAAAAGATCGTTAGTGCCAGTTATTTAATGCGCATTGAATTGTTTTTGTTACTACGTTTTTTAATATGAACTTTAAGGAATGCATGAGAGTGTTCTGCACTATGCGCAACAATTTAACCTGCCATGAAAATTTGAAGTACCTAGAGGTACCAAAAATTATGTAAGTGTGCATTTTTACTCATCATTTAATTAATTTCATAATTGTGTTGATTTTTAAAAACATTGATTAACTTTTCAGTGGTTTGCCATATGCATTACTTTCTTTCCCGCCAATGAATTAATACAAACATTCATTTGCCTATGAAAGATCGTTATTGCCTGTTATTTACTGCATATTGTATTGTTTTCGCAACTATGTTTTTTAATATAAACTTCGAGGAATGCTAGAGAGAATTCTGATCTTTGTGCACCGATGTAACCTAAAATGAAAATTTTAAATGCACCGAAGCCCCAAAATATATCGTAAGTGTGCATTTTTTATTCATTATTTAATAAATTTCATTTTTGTTTTGATTTTTATAAATGTTAGTTAAATTTTCAGAGTTTTTCACTAACTGCGTCTTTTCCTGCCAATGAATTCAAAAACTTACATACATGCACCTTATCGTAAGTGCGAGTAATTTACTCCATATTTATTGATTTCGCTACTGCGTTCTTAAAAATATACATCAAGGAATGCTAGAGAGTGTTCTGAACTTTGTGCACCAATTAATCCTGCCTTGAAAGTTAAAAATTGACAGAAGCATAAAAAATTACGTAAGTGTTCCCTTTTTATTTCATTATATAATTAATTATTTATTATATTGACTTTTACAAACGTTGATGAAATCTTCAGTATTTTGCCATTTACATTGCATCAATTCCCGCCAATGAATTAATAGATACATTTATTTGCCTATGAAAGATCTTTAGTGCCAGTTATTTACTACGTATTGAATTGTTTTTGTTACTACGTTTTTTTAATATAAACTTTAAGGAATGCATGAGAGTGTTCTGCACTATGCGCAACAATTTAACCTGCCATGAAAATTTGAAGTACCTAGAGGTACCAAAAATTACGTAAGTGTGCATTTTTTATTGATTGTTAAATAAATTTCATAATTGTGTTGATTTTTAAAAACTTTGATTAAATTTTCAGTGTTTTGCCATGTGCATTACGTCTTTTCCCGTCAATGAATTTACAAATACATTCATGCACCTATGAAAGATCGAGAGTGCGAGTATATACTATATATTAAATCGTTTTCGCTACTATGTTTTTTAATATAAACTTTGAGAAATGCTAGAGAGTTTTCTGCTCTTGGTGCATCGACTGCAATGAAAATTTAAATGCACAGAAGCACCAAATAGTATCGTAAGTTTAAATTATATATTCATTATTTAATAAATTTCATTATTGTTTTGAATTTTATAAATGTTAGTTAAATTTTCAGAGTTTTTCTCGCACAGCGTCTTTTCCTGCGAATGACTTAAAACTTACATTAATGCACCTAAGAAAGATCGTAAGTGCGAGTTATTTAATGCATATTTATTGATTTCGCTACTGCGTTCTTAAAAATATACATCAAGGAAGGCTGGAGAGTGTTTTGAACTTTGTGCACCAATTAATCCTGCCTTGAAAGTTTAAATTGACAGAAACACCAAAAATTATCGTAAGTGTGAAATTGTATTCATTACTTAATTAATTTCATCATTGTATTGATTTTTATAAACATTGATTAAATTTTCAGTGTTTTGCCATTTGCATTACGTCTTTTTCCCGCCAATGAATTAATACATACATTCATTTGCATATGAAAGATCTTTAATGCCAGTTATTTACTGCGTATTGAATTGTTTTCCCTACTACGTTTCTGAATATGAACTTTAATGAATGCTTGAGAGTGTTCTGTATTATGCGCAAGGATTAATTCTTCCTTGAGTGTTTGAAGTACCGAGAGGTACCAAAAAATTAGGTAAGGGTGCCTTTTTTATTCATTATTAAATTAATTTCATAATTGTGTTGATTTTTAAAAACATTGATTAACTTTTCAGTGGTTTGCCATATGCATTACTTTCTTTCCCGCCAATGAATTAATACAAACATTCATTTGCCTATGAAAGATCGTTATTGCCTGTTATTTACTGCATATTGTATTGTTTTCGCAACTATGTTTTTTAATATAAACTTCGAGGAATGCTAGAGAGAATTCTGATCTTTGTGCACCGATGTAACCTAAAATGAAAATTTTAAATGCACCGAAGCCCCAAAATATATCGTAAGTGTGCATTTTTTATTCATTATTTAATAAATTTCATTTTTGTTTTGATTTTTATAAATGTTAGTTAAATTTTCAGAGTTTTTCACGAACTGCGTCTTTTCCTGCCAATGAATTCAAACACTTACATACATGCACCTTATCGTAAGTGCGAGTAATTTACTCCATATTTATTGATTTCGCTACTGCGTTCTTAAAAATATACATCAAGGAATGCTAGAGAGTGTTCTGAACTTTGTGCACCAATTAATCCTGCCTTGAAAGTTAAAAATTGACAGAAGCATAAAAAATTACGTAAGTGTTCCCTTTTTATTTCATTATATAATTAATTATTTATTATGTTGACTTTTACAAACGTTGATGAAATCTTCAGTATTTTGCCATTTACATTACATCAATTCCCGCCAATGAATTAATAGATACATTTATTTGCCTATGAAAGATCTTTAGTGCCAGTTATTTACTACGTATTGAATTGTTTTTGTTACTACGTTTTTTAATATAAACTTTAAGGAATGCATGAGAGTGTTCTGCACTATGCGCAACAATTTAACCTGCCATGAAAATTTGAAGTACCTAGAGGTACCAAAAATTATGTAAGTGTGCATTTTTACTCATCATTTAATTAATTTCATAATTGTGTTATTTTTTTAACGATGATTAAATTTTCAGTGTTTTGCCATGTGCTTTACGTCTTTCCCCGCCAATGAATAAACAAATACATTCATGCACCTATGAAAGATCGAAAGTGCGAGTATTTACTATATATTAAATTGATTTCACTACTATGTTTTCTAATGTAAACTTTGAGAAGTGCTAGATAGTTTTCTGCTCATGGAGCATCGACTGCAATGAAAATTTTAAATGCACAGAAGCACAAAAAGTATCGTAAGTTTGAATTTTTTATTCATTATTTAATTAATTTCATTATTGTTTTTATTTATATAAATGTTGGTAAAATTTACAGAGTTTTGTTTGCACTGCGTCTTTTCCTGCCAATGAATTAACACTTATATTCATGCACCTGTGAACAATTGTAAGTTCGAGTTTTTTGCTGCAAATTGAATTGTTTGCAACCGGTTGCACCAATGTAACCTAAAATGAAAATTTTAAATGCACAAAAGCCCTGAAATAGATCGTAAGTGTGCATTTTTTATATATCATTTAATAAATTTCATTATTTTTGATTTTTATAAATGTTAGTTAAATTTTCAGAGTTTTTCACGAACTGCGTCTTTTCCTGCCAATGAATTCAAACACTTACATACATGCACCTTATCGTAAGTGCGAGTAATTTACTCCATATTTATTGATTTCGCTACTGCGTTCTTAAAAATATACATCAAGGAATGCTAGAGAGTGTTCTGAACTTTGTGCACCAATTAATCCTGCCTTGAAAGTTAAAAATTGACAGAAGCATAAAAAATTACGTAAGTGTTCCCTTTTTATTTCATTATATAATTAATTATTTATTATGTTGACTTTTACAAACGTTGATGAAATCTTCAGTATTTTGCCATTTACATTACATCAATTCCCGCCAATGAATTAATAGATACATTTATTTGCCTATGAAAGATCTTTAGTGCCAGTTATTTACTACGTATTGAATTGTTTTTGTTACTACGTTTTTTAATATAAACTTTAAGGAATGCATGAGAGTGTTCTGCACTATGCGCAACAATTTAACCTGCCATGAAAATTTGAAGTACCTAGAGGTACCAAAAATTATTTAAGTGTGCATTTTTACTCATCATTTAATTAATTTCATAATTGTGTTATTTTTTTAACGATGATTAAATTTTCAGTGTTTTGCCATGTGCTTTACGTCTTTCCCCGCCAATGAATAAACAAATACATTCATGCACCTATGAAAGATCGAAAGTGCGAGTATTTACTATATATTAAATTGATTTCACTACTATGTTTTCTAATGTAAACTTTCAGAAGTGCTAGATAGTTTTCTGCTCATGGAGCATCGACTGCAATGAAAAATTTAAATGCACAGAAGCACCAAATAGTATCGTAAGTTTGAATTTTTTATTCATTATTTAATGAATTTCATTATTGTTTTTATTTATATAAATGTTGGTAAAATTTACAGAGTTTTGTTTGCACTGCGTCTTTTCCTGCCAATGAATTAACACTTATATTCATGCACCTGTGAACAATTGTAAGTTCGAGTTTTTTGCTGCAAATTGAATTGTTTGCAACCGGTTGCACCAATGTAACCTAAAATGAAAATTTTAAATGCACAAAAGCCCTGAAATAGATCGTAAGTGTGCATTTTTTATATATTATTTAATAAATTTCATTATTTTTGATTTTTATAAATGTTAGTTAAATTTTCAGAGTTTTTCTCGCACTGCGTCTTTTCTTGCCAATAAATTAAATCTTACATTCATTCACCTAAGAAAGGTCGTAAGTGCGAGTAATTTACTGCATATTTATTGATTTCGCTACTGCGTTCTGAAATATATACATCAGGGAATGCTAGAGAGTGTTCTGAACTTTGTGCACCAATTAATCCTGCCTTGAAAGTTTGAAATTGACAGAAGCACTAAAAAATTACGTAAGTTTGCATTTTTTATTCATTATTTAATTAATTACTTATTGTGTTGATTTTTACAAACGTTGATGAAATTTTCAGTATTTTGCCATTTGCATTACGTCAGTTCCCGCCAATGAACCAATAGATACAATTATTTGCCTATGAAAGATCTTTAGTGCCAGTTATTTACTACGTATTGAATTGTTTTTGTTACTTCGTTTTTTAATATAAACTTTAAGGAATGCATGAGAGTGTTCTGCACTATGCGCAACAATTTAACCTGCCATGAAAATTTGAAGTACCTAGAGGTACCAAAAATTATGTAAGTGTGCATTTTTACTCATCATTTAATTAATTTCATAATTGTGTTAGTTTTTTTTAACGATGATTAAATTTTCAGTGTTTTGCCATGTGCTTTACGTCATTTCCTGACGATGAATTTACAAATACATTCATGCACCTATGAAAGATCGAAAGTGCGAGTATTTACTATATATTAAATTGATTCACTACTATGTTTTCTAATATAAACTTTTAGAAGTGCTAGATAGTTTTGTGCTCATGGAGCATCGACTGCAATGAAAATTTTAAATGCACAGAAGCCCTGAAATAGATCGTAAGTGTATTTTTTATATATTATTTAATAAATTTCATTATTTTTGATTTTTATAAATGTTAGTTAAATTTTCAGAGTTTTTCTCGCACTGCGTCTTTTCCTGCCAATAAATTAAATCTTACATTAATGCACCTAAGAAAGGTCGTAAGTGCGAGTAATTTACTCCATATTTATTGATTTCGCTACTGCGTTCTTAAAAATATACATCAAGGAATGCTAGAGAGTGTTCTGAAACTTGTGCACCAATTAATCCTGCCGTGAAAGTTTAAATTGACAGAAGCATTAAAAATTACGCAAGTGTGCATTTTTTATTCATTATTTAATTAATTACTTATTGTGTTGATTTTTACAAACGTTGATTACATTTTCAGTGTTTTGCCATTCGCATTACGTCATTTCCCGTCAATGAATTAATAGATACATTCATTTGCCTTTTAAAGATCGTTATTGCCTGTTATTTACTGTGTATTGAATTGTTTTCGCTACCATGGTTTTAATATAAACTTTAAGGAATACTAGAGAGTTTTCTGCTCTATGTGCAAAGATTAATCCTACCTTGAAAGTTTGAAATGCACAGAAGCAATAAAAAATTACGTAAGTGTGCATTTTATATTCATTATTTAAGTAATTTCATAATTGTGTTGATTTTTAAAAACTTTGATTAAATTTTCAGTGTTTTGCCATTTGCATTACGTCTTTTCCCGCCAATGAATTAACACATACATTCATGCACCAATGAAAGATCGAATGTGCGAGTTATTTACTGCATATTGAATTTAATTAGCTACTGCATTCTTTAATATATACCTCAAGGTATGCTAGAAAGTATTCCTTTCTTTTGGCTCTATTTTATCTTTCCAAGAAAATATTGAATACACTGAAGAACCAAAAAATATTGTAAGTGCACATATTTTATCGTATATTTCATTAATTGCATTATTTTGTATATTTTTATTAACTTTTACTATTATTTTGGAGAATCCTTCTATATGCACTCTTGTGTTTCCTAAGGTTGATGAATAATTTTATATACATATAAACCTACAAAGTCCGTAAGTACGCAATGTTTTATTGTGTTCTCCTTATGCCACCATTGACTTCTTTCGTTACAATGTTTTTTCAGCACCTCCCTGGTTTTTTGGCAACTTATGTTAATATAAAAATGAATGTTTCAATAACACATTTCATGGCAGTGAAGTTCAAAGCCATGATATCTGGGAAAAGTGGTGGCGGACTGGGGACGTAAATGTTCCAATCTTTTGGTCCTATTAAAATCTACGGTTCTTGAAGTGTCACAGTGCTCCGAGACTGAGCTTATCTAAATTTCTTTGTAGCATTAATGGGCTGGTATGTACGATTAGTATTTAAGAGTTCTTTTAATTTAAGTAAGGAGAAATATATTTGATAATTAGCCTGAAAAAGAGTGGTAAAATATATGATAAGTGAACAGGGAAAAGAATTATTGTCCTGTAAAATAATTCCATTATCATTTAGTACCAGCAATTGGTGCAAATGAAGAGATGCTGGAGGAAACTATAGAAGGATTGGACATTGTAAGCAATGAGACGCTGGTATCACCTACCACAACCAGTGGTCCATCGACATTTTCAGGAGTGATACCGAAAAAAAATGGTTGAGGAAGTGTCTGCTGAATTACTTAAGTTCCTATAAAACGCCATGTCTGTCCTTAAAGAAGCAATGATGAAAACCATGAGCTCTTGTATGCGTTTTGGAATGTATCTTTGTTGCGGAAGAACTATCCAGCATACAGAACAAAAAGGTGCAGCAGTAGGCCAAATTTTAAATCTGGTTGATGGAATGGCTGATGGAAAATACTGATGGAAGCCACAGAAGAGGATGAACTTAATTTTATTTGAATCCTTGCTCAACAGATTCAAAAGTAAAAGTATTTAAGATGCATGAGTCTTACTTAGTGGTACGTTGTGATCATTCCTAAAATACATGAGTAGGTTTAGTTTCCATGTTGGCTCAACTGAAATTTCATTATGTATATGATCCAGCCCCGTCCTCCACTCCTTTCATTCCATTAGTATTGTGGTTCACTACTTCTGCATTCAGAATTAGTAACTTAAAGCGAGCTATTTAGTTCATTCTAACAATGTAAATATAATTTCTTAGGATTCAGAAGCATAAGCGTCTTGGTATCTATATTAGCAATTTGAGAATATTTTTCATTTTCGTGTAGTACGAAAAAGTATCACTGTGAAGTGCCCAGTTACTTTTGAAGAGGTCCCAAGTTACACTTAACACTGAAACAAGGTATTTATTTTTTCATGTAAGAATTTTAACTGTACTTGGTAAAAATAAGATAGTCTTATGTTGTTCATTCCTTATCTGATACATCCAAATTATTATTTTTTAACTACAGAATCCTGTTACCCGAAAATCTTCGAGCAGAGGTAGAAAGGAGCTTAATTGCTGCTAGGATTGCAAGGGATAGCAATGACAGTAGATCAGCAATTACTTTGATTGAAATTGTGCTATTCAACTCAGTGACGAGCACAGAAACAGTGTAATATTTATCTGGAAGAGAAATCAGTTGTGTTTGGTTTTTTATATTGACAAAGAACTATGTGATTACTTGAAATGTGAAAATGATTATATTTATGTTATTAGTATCTACGCGTAAATTATGTAAAATTTAATTTGTTATTTTCATAATTGGTTGGTATTATTTTGATTTTTAGTTTTTTTCATTTATAACATGTAAATTTTATTATTTGATTTTCATTGTAAAAACTTCGAATGCCCATAAGTGCAGGATTATTCCTTTATTACGGTTCTTTATTGATTATTAATCAATCAAAGTATGCTGGAGAATATTCTGCTATATGTTTTCTCCTATCGAGGGTCCAATGTATACACCAAAATACATCAATTATCACAAACAAACCTACGAAAGACTCTTTTATTTAATAATTGGTTGATTTCGTTACTATGTTGTTATTTATGAACTTCGAAGATTACTTGAGAGTGTTCTGCTATTTGCATAGATTATAATAACCCGTTTTGACGAATGTGCGCGTGCTTTATATATAAGCGTTGGAGATTTTCCAAAATTATCCTAGGTTCGCGTACAGGAGATTAAAACTCCAGCAGATTTAAATATTGTCTCATAAGTAATGAATAGTATATTTAAAATAGGAGAAATGAGAGGCATGTGGTTGGAATCTATCAGTAAAGGTTTGCTTGGGATTTGGGTCTGTAAAGCTTCTTAGCTTTCTACAATCGTATGACAACCATTAAAACCATATAATTATTAATATTCAATGCATACAAATAAAATACCTACAAGTATATGTATACATATTTACTATCTGAACATCATAAATTTCATTCTCAATCCATTTTCCTATATACATTCTTTAATGCGAACCAATATACAAACCATAAAGTCATCTAATCAAAGGCTGGGAGGGTCCTCTGCCCATCCACCATTACCTGCTCGAATCATAGGAGAGGATAGCTTCATTTACGTTTACTTATGATCCCCGTGGAATTTCAACGGGCACTTCCGCTAGTATAAATTTGAAAACGGAATAACTCAGCTTCAAATTATTACTTGCACCCAATCACATGGACGAAAAGAATACCTGAAACAGGAAACTCAAAATATATAGGTTCAGAAGATTAAAATTGGCAATTTTATCCCGCTCCTGAGAACAGTCCTTCGTTAGCAACTTCTAAAATTAATTGCCACCCATATAAAAAAATCGAAAAAGTCACCTAATCAGACTGAAAAATCACCGGAACAGGCAATTTTTATATTAATGGAAACCATTTTTCAATGTTTTCTTCAAAAGGAGACTTCTTTGATCGAAAATCGCTCAGTCATCCTCAACGCTACATTTTCCAGCTCCGAGTCAACCCTTTAGTGATTCAGAGTTAGTCATCTATATTACCTAAGTGGTTTCCAGCTCAAATACATTAGTATAGCTTCTTTAATAATGCCACGAATGAATAATCTTAAGCAAACAATTATATCTTATTCATAATGGGTGAATCAATCAATCAATCAATGGCGAATGAATGAATAAGTGATCAGGGGAAAGCTAGTTAAGCAGAGAACTTTGCAGCTCATGAACTTACTGATAGATATAAGGATAGTATGTGTATGAGCATTGTGGCAATCGCTATCGTTCATTTACTTCAAATATAAACAATTAACCATTCCTAACATACGTTTAACATCACTGCTGAATCGCTACGTTTAGCCCATTTCCGCAAGCACCCAGGCCTTCATTTCTAGCTCGTTAAATCCCCCATAGCCATAAAAAGAAACACGAGAAAACACGCGAATTGTGTAACTTAGATGAATGAAAAAGGAGGCCAAGTTACGGTGCATGACGCTACGCTACGCTCTTTATCTGCTTATTTTTACAAGTTAGTATATTGTCGTGGCTTTAAGCATTTTTAAAATCATGTAATCTTCATCATTACCTCATTAAATAAATAGTCACGACGATTAAGTACATAAATACATACATGCATGCAATTGTATCCATCCCGTTATTTCCTTTCCTGGCTACCATGTTATTTGCCTTGTCCACTAACCTCCACACAGTCACATCCTTTCCTAACGCTTTCGCTTTAGTAACACCCATACATCATTTCAATCACTCCTTTTCATTCTTTTTATTGTGTTCGCCTTTTCTCTCAAGCACCTCATTCATCACATTTAATTACCCTTTCTTCAGCTCTTCCTTTACTTGCTATTCTACTCAACACCAATTCAGTCATTCTGTTTCCATCTGTCTACTCCGTGCGTCAAAACCAACTTAACAATTTATTCCAAAATTTAATCAAATTCACGAGGAAATAAATTCACGGGTTCTACACTTACATCTACATGGAATGCAAGCCGGGTTTCTGGGTGGCATAGTGGGGGTGCACGAACCATGTTATACCTCATCGATTACTTTTGCTTGGAGAAAGTGAATTTTTAAAGCGACTTGTTCTAGTAACCATCTTAATTGATGCAATATTGGAACGACTTTTGTGACAGAGGGAACTCTTAATATCGGCTAAATTCTCTGATAACTTATCTTAAAAATGCCACTACAATCCATGCGTAATTTAAGACGCTGTGTGGCGTTTCAATGATTTTTTCTTTTCATGACCAAATTCATTCATAAGATACAAGTCAATTCTCTAAAACTTGTAAACTCAATATCCTCAGGCTTTACCAAGTGGAAGTTCATTTCCATGATAAAAATTAATTTATTTTTAAAAGTAAAAATATAATGCGGTCGTTGTTTTTAGCGTCTTTTAGCTTGTGGATGTGTACCAGTAACTGTTTATTTTTTTACTTGTTAAAAAATATTAATTTTTATCATATCTGAATCTTATTAAATTTAAAATTTGTATTATTTTCTAACAAAATTATTTCTAATACATTCAAAAGTTGAGGGTTGAGTTGAATTTTACTTTATGAAAGGAAGATATGATGAAAATTAAGAATAAACTTTGTGACTTCCACTATTTATTAACAATGCACGACCGGTTTTACCTGAGTATAACTTAACAATCGAAAACCGTAGTGCATATTTAATAAATAGTGGAAGTTATAAAGTCTGATTTTGATTTTTCAGCTTCCCGGACAGAGGAAGATCCAGGGTTCGATTCCCGGACTAGTCAGACTTTTTTCAAGTTCCTTTTTCCTTGGGACTTTTAAATACTAATACTATATATAAATAATAATACTAAATAATAATACATTCAAAAGTTGAGGGTTGAGTTGAATTTTACTTTATGAAAGGAAGATATGATGAAAATTAAGAATAAACTTTGTGACTTCCACTATTTATTAACAATGCACGACCGGTTTTACCTGAGTATAACTTAACAATCGAAAACCGTAGTGCATATTTAATAAATAGTGGAAGTTATAAAGTCTGATTTTGATTTTTCAGCTTCCCGGACAGAGGAAGATCCAGGGTTCGATTCCCGGACTAGTCAGACTTTTTTCAAGTTCCTTTTTCCTTGGGACTTTTAAATGCATTTATAGATTGTAATCAATAAATATTATATCAATTTATAGTGTAATAGTAATCAATAAATAATAAATCATCCATGATGCGGTATTGTAATTTAGTGCTTAGAGTACCTTCCCAAAAATGGTTGACCTGAACTCGATTCCCAGTCAGTAGCAATTTTTCCATCCTGATTATCCTTGGCATTCCAAAGGATTTATTTAATTATTATGTATTTAGCAGTGAGAAACGGTATCCCAGCAACGCAGCTGCTTCTAAAATTGCATTTCTGAGTGTAAGCAATGAAATGTGTCCGAGGCGACAAAAAGACGAACAATAGAAACGGAATCCTTGGATCTAAGACTGGCTAGACGGAAATGACGTGATGCGCAAGACGTCCAAGGATGAAATCGATAGAGGAGAGAAAAAAGAGGAAATGAGCGGTGATGACTCTTATGGGTCCCCTAGGGGGAGCGGGTGACGAAAATTAAAGTGGAAAAACAAGAGATCCAGGAAATTGGATTAGAATGCAGCCCATGCCGAGGAACCGAGAAAGAGAGCTAATATAGAATCTACGCCAATGTATGAAAGAGGTAGTGAATGGGCTCCACTGTAATAGAAATATGTTCGTTAGTAAGGAAGAGTTAGTAGAAAGATATCCTTCGAGAATAATTTAACAAAACACGAGATATAATTCTTATGTACAGATGTGAAAAATATTCATTATATGTTGAAATGTAGTAATAACAAAATTATTTTGCTGTATTTATTCATTTTATGGAATAATTTCTAAACCAGGGATCATCCACGACGTAGAATACTGAACAGTTTGTTTTAACTTATTGCTTGCTTCTTTTGGTTCTTAATTCACTCAATTACATTCATTTAAAATTCGTTATCGCTATTAGTTTTGAAGGGTTTCTATGGGCCATTTTCGTTAGTAACGTAAGTGTAATCTTCCGCTGTGTTACTTATACCTTAATATTAGAATTATGCCCTTGCATATCATTACATACTTTACTCCTTCCATTTCCTATTTTTTTGTTTATTTTCGAGTTAGACGTATTCACATTTAAACATGTCAACATTTAACACCCACTAGGGAGCTAGTAAGTTCCAGTCTCTTAAAATATAAGCTGCATCTAAAATGGTTCATATGGATATACAGTTTTATATTTCCTTATGACAGAGTGAACGCAAAACATCAATGAATGTGTTCTTATACAGAAGTTATAGAAGTCTTCTACTATACGGTAAGCTCATTTACTGAACTAATCCCTATTTATTTTCATTCTTAGTAGCCAATTTCATTGATTCAACATCATCTGCCTTTTTTCCCTTTTCTTTTCTCCAGCATTCTTTCTACATTTACTTTCTATGCCAATCTCTCTCCTCTCAATATTTAACCCAACTGTTTCCTCTCCATTCTTATTATCTCTCGATCGAAATCCTTTCCCCCACCAAGTAGTAAAACACTCCACACCAAGGATTGTCCTAATCTTTTCTTGATTCCTTCATCGAGACCTTTTCGCTATCAGTTCCCTTCGCTTCATGATAGATTTCTTGGCCAAAACTATTCTTTTCCGAACCTTTTCAGTGCATCCCCAATCCCTAGATAGAATACTACCCAAGAAAGAGAACTGGTTCAACTGAATGAGATTCTACATAAATTAAGAGATATTGCTGTTGTTGTAACAAAGCTTTTTTCATAGATATATTATCCGATGTAAGCTATCTCTATAAATTATAAGTTTTAAAAATCATAGAAAATATCATCAAAATCTAGGATAGAAAGTTACCTACAGAGCGTTACAATTTCTCTACCCAATAATGATGTATGGGAATGAAATACTATACATTTTTCTCCGCACTATAAGAATAGCCTCACTCCAGTTCGTCTCTATGTGATGATCCTAGAATGGGTGGTTGAAATTACGAAAAATTTCATACAATAAATGCTTTGAACTAAAGTAGCAAACTAAAACCATTACGCTTTATTATCGAAAAATATTCTTTAATTTGTAAAATTATTACAATTTGTTAATTTACCAAAACTAAACAATTAAATAAGTCTTGAAACTGCGAAATACTGCGCATCTATAGTAGATACGAAAATAGATATTCTAATAGCGCATATTTCATAAATAACTAGGATGATACTCTGTAGCGCTATCTGATTTAGATAGTTAAAACGACATCTATAGGAGCACAAAAAGTAGATAGTAATTCAAAGTATGAATCAAATGGATGTGTCGTAATGGAAAGGGCAGCGATTGAATGGCGCTCTTTCCCACGGTCCAAGTGGCTCTTGATTCGAGAGTTGAATACACAGAGTGAATGAAGATGAAATCAGACGGAGGGACTATTATACGATACGTGATCAATCGATAATTCATTATTGCGAGAACGGATTGATTGGATGCTGTAAAATTGCCATACAGTCGCTACCTCTATGTACTGTGAAAATATGCTTTCTTTGAATTGAAAGTGTCTCTATTTTATGTTAAACTGATAACGGGTGAGATTATTATCATTTCAAAGATAACTATAGCGACATAATTACTGTTACTTTGGTGTTTATTTTGTAACGGGGCTCAAAAAGATGTTCGCGGTCTTCTAAAGTACATGATGTTTTGATGAAATACTAATAATAATTTAACTGAATGCATTATTTTCACAATGGAAATATTGCAAAGAGAAATGCCACAAAAACGTATAATGATCTAATTAACAAAAACTGACTGAATAAACATCATGATCTCCAAATTATTTGTAAATAAATAAATTACTTCAAATGATAAAATGAAATGGTATATCAACGATTATTTATTTTAAGTGGGAACGCTGTGATACTCTTTTCCAAGTTTAATAATTTAATTTTAAATAATATATATAAATCATTTAAAAACATTTGAATCAGTACAGGCAAGGTCAATCATGTATGAATTTCAATAAACAATATGTATAAGTATTTCTAAAAACAGAGTTATGATGGATTGTGTATTTATATCACCAGCTAGTTATCTATGCTTAATTTAATACTATAATTATAACCCTTTTTGCATTAATTTTAGCATCATAATAAATTACTTATTTGACGTAAAACCTAACTATGCACAACATTATCCCTAATTTTTGTGAATGTGCAAATGTGTATTCATTGATACATGTGTGCGAGGGTATGAGAAGAAAGTGTTACAATGTATACAATTTCGCGATGAGAATGGGATACGTTTAGTCAGCTTAAGGCTTCAGACGTCAGTCTCTCCAGGCGTTCTAATTTATATCCGTAAAAGTAACAGATGAAAAACACTTTGACTCGGAGAAAGTGACAAGTTATCGGAATGATGGCGACATTCGCTGAACAAAACATTGAATATAACAACGGTGTTATTCCGCGGAATGAAAAATGAATTTGAAGACACAAAAGAATTCGGAGACGTGAGTGAGGTGGAGAAAGTGAGCAATGCGAATAGAAAAACAAATGAGAAAGTACGAAATGTGATAGAATAGGGAATGGTATTTACAGAGGAAATAAAAGACAGGCGGAGAAAGTTGGTGGAGCAAATCTTTACGGAGGAGGAATTCCTAAAAGGAGTTTGGAAATGAATTACGTTTGTTGAATAGCAAAATGGCGGCTGGAAAAAATGATAGTAGGGATTCAAATAAAACGGTTTAGAGTCTAAGTGAATTTGAAGTTAGGTATTCTTAAAAATATATTTTATGTTTTCTTCAATTTATTTAATTAAAAATATATTTATAAAGGATACTGATTGAAGTATAACATCAAAAATGGTGACCATTGGATACGTCAGATATTTCTAGGGAGAGCCTAATTAATTTTGTTTGTAAATAATCCGAAAATAATTTAGAAAAAATATCTGATTGCTCTACGCTCTGAATTACAAATGCGAGACACTGTAACATTAATTTCATACCTTAAAAGTTTTTAATTGTCATAAATAGCGATAAATTGCCCGCACGTGTGAAATTTCAGGTTTTAGGAGTAACTTGTAGTTCTCAAACTATTCCATCTGATATAATTATGGGGTGTAAGGGGTGTTGATGCGGCTCCAATAGCCTCTCACACCCAAATGCCAACCTCACCTTCACGTGGTGCGCCCTGTGCAAACTAAAGAGGAAATGGCGTCCGAATGATCTCCGGAATAAGGAATAATCCTCCCACCACCGAACGGCCTGCGTCAGGACGGATGACGGAAAACTATCTCTAAAGGAACTTCTAAAGGAAGTCAACGGAAATAGGCTACGTAAGGAAATGGAAAACCAACGTATCAAAGATCCTAGAGATTTGCCTTGTAAAACGCCACAATGTTGTCATCTTTTGTTAAATGTTCCGGAGGTAAAAAGACTTTCCGATCGGATCTCCGGGGGAAGCAGCAAGAGAATGGACAGCATGAAATGAAAAGAATACGAATAGGTACATGGAATGTTAAAACCGTGTTACAAGCTGGAGAGTTGGAGAACCTAGAAACTGAAATGAATAGAAATTAAATGGATATAATAAGATAAAGGGAAATTATATGGGAGGGACAGGTTGAAAGGAAGAGTGGGTGAAGTTATTATGTTTTATTCAGGGATCAAAAGAGGAAACATTGGGTGAGGATAGTAGTGAGAAATGATGTTGAAAAAAGGGTGGAGAAAGTATTATATATAGATGATAGGATAAAATCGTAGCATTGAGAATAGGGATGATACCAACGGATCTAGTGATAATTCAAGTATATATGCTTCTTCTACAAATGAAGATGAAGAAGTTGAAAATGTACATGAGAGTGTAGAAAATAAAGCAGATGGGGAAAAGGAATCTTGCAAGATAATCATGGGAGACTGGAACGCAGTAGTGGGTGAAAGAAAAGAGGGCAGAATGAAAAAAAAGAAAATTCAGAAATGTTGTGTTATATGTGTGCCGTGGGTCTTAATCTTCGGCCCGTCAATAGCGCACTGCACACTCCCTTTCACCGTCCTCCGGTATTTATTGTTCATGCGGGAGGGGAAGCGAAGGATAACGACCCGTCGGCGGCACTCCGGGTCAGTCAAACGGGCCCACAGTGCGAGCGAACACGGCACATCCTGCCCCCCTACCTCGTTCGCGTGGAACAAGGACCTTCCCCCACATACACCAAAACAAAAACAACACACCAAAACCAAAACAATTCAAACAAAATAAACAAACTCGTTGTCGAAGAAGGAGTTCACAATTCCTCGGCGTCTCCTGTCCCCTGACCGGGCGCGGGGCTCCTATCCCGATCTCGGAAGGCTTTCAGCTGCGACACGTGGCATTTTCGCAGGACGGCTCCGGTCGACGGGTGGCTAAGTTCCGCGGTCACGGGTCCGAGGAATCTACGGATTACGCAGGGCGATGACCATTTCGGCGATAACTTGGCACATACTTGGTCGGGGCTCGAGCTTACGGGATGTAACCGGTACAGCACCCTCTGGCCTTCTCGATAACGATGTGGATTCCTTTTTACGTTGTATCGCGCCTCCGACCTCTTGCATGCTCGTTGTAGGTTTTTTACTGCTTGAAGCCATTTTTCTCCCGTGGTAGGAGTTGGATCCGCTCCCTCGAAGTCCCAGTCGAGACCCCACTGCATCTCCAGGGGGTGGTTTAGTTCTCTCCCCAAGAATAGGCTGGCTGGCGAACATCCGATGCTCTCGTGGATGGCGGAATTGAACGCTATCATAAGAGCGTGCACTTGCTCGTCCCAGCGGTCTTGATTTTCGCTGTAATAGATGCTCAGGGCGAATTTGAGGTTTCTGTTGACTCTCTCTACTTGGTTAGCCTGCGGATAGTATGGGGACGTAGTCACGTGCTTGATCCCCCAAGAAAAGCATAGGTTTTTAAACGCTGCCGAAGTAAAAACGGCGGCGTTATCGGAAACTAAGACCCTGGGAAACCCTAAGTAACCGAAAACTCTTTTATTTAAAGTCTCTACGGCGGTTTTGGCCGTCATATTTCGCAGAGGGACCATAATTACATATTTACTGAATCCGTCCAGGATTACCATCATGCTTTTATTCCCAGTCCTTGTTCTTGTGAGGGGGCCCATGAAGTCGATATAAATTTTCTCCCAGGGTTCCTGGCAGACTTCACTGGAGTGCAGTCCAACTCTTGTATTTTTCGCCGGTTTATTCCTCTGGCACTCGGGACAACCGCGAATGTAATCCCTAATTTCACGGTACATTCGCGGCCAATAAAAACCCCTGCTTATTTTTTCACAGGCTTTGGTTATCCCTAAATGTCCCCCCAGAACGGCATCATGGAAGTAACGGATAACCATCCCTCTCACGTCCTTCGGTACGTACGCCCTGTTTCGTTTGCTCCTCCGGGGTCTGTAGAGTAGGATGTCGCGGACAAGCTTAAAAGGCCCCTTTTTTTCTTGGTTCGCCTTCTCTCTTAGTTATCGGCACTCCGCGTCACCCTTCTGATGTTCAGCCAATGAAAGGAACGAGAGAGGAGCTTCTTGCAAGAGGTTTACCGATACCCTATCTTCCTTTTCACCTTTCTCCCCCTTTTTGCAGTACATTCTCGATAGGCAATCCGCGACAACATTTTCACAGCCGCGGATATGTTTTATTGCGAATTTGTAAGGGGAAAGTCTTAATGCCCATCTCCCTATCTTTCCTAATTGTTTAGGATGATTCCGCATCCATGAAAGCGCGGCATTATCGGTATAAAGATCGAACTCGCGCCCTTGAAGGTATTCGGAAAACTTCTCAACTCCGTAAACCACGGCTAAACATTCGGCCTCGTACGTGGTATATTTTTTTTCCGAATCGGTAAGAACTCGACTGGCGAAAGCTATGGGAGCCATTTGTCCTTGCACGTGCTGCGAAAGTACCGCGGCAATGGCATTCGAGGAAGCGTCGGTATGAAGAAAAAACCTTTGGTTAAAATCGGGGATTTGCAATACGGGAGGCGAGGCAATCTTAGCCCTAAGCTCCCGAAAAGCTCGTTCCTGCTCCTTCCCCCATACGAATTTACAGTTCTTCCTTTTCAAGGAGTTTAACGGAGCCGCTATCTCCGAGAAAGCCTTAATGAACCTCGCATAATAACTGCACATTCCCAAAAAGCGTTTAACTTGTTTGAGGTTACGTGGAGTGGGGAAACGGTCCACCACCTTGGCTTTATCAGGGTCAATTCGAATTCCTGTTGAGGAAACGATGTGCCCCAGGTACTTTATCTCTCCTTTTCCGAGAACTATTTTCTCAGGGTTAAGAGTAATTCGTGCGCGGCGCAGCCTCGTGAATACTTCTTCCAAGTGTTTTAAATGATCGCCAAATGTGGCGCTGTAAACGACGATGTCGTCCAAATAATTAAAGAGATATTCATATTTGACATCCCCGAACAATTTGTCTATGAGACGCGATAATATTTGTCCCCCGGTGCAAACACCGAACGGTAACCGGTTGTATTGGTACAGCCCGAAGGGGGTCACGAAGGCGGTCGCGCGTTTGCTCTCCGTGGTAAGGGGAATCTGGTGATAGGCCGAATTTAAGTCTAAAATAAAGAAAAAACTTGCCCCCCGAAAATGTGCAAAGACGTTTTCCACGGTTGGTAGGGGGAAGGCATCAAAAACAACCTTTTTATTCAGGGCCCGATAATCCACTACTAATCGGAACGTCTCGTCTTTTTTTTGAACCAGGAATGCGGGACTCGCGTAATCGGAATTAGATTCCGAAATCACTCCCTTCCTCAGCAATTCCGCGACGTGTTCTTTCATTTTCCGCATTTTTATGGGATTGCACTGATACGGCGGGGAGCGTACCGGGGCGGTATCCGTTAGAGGGAGAGAATATTCCATTAAATTGGTGCAACCTAGCTCTGTCGCGACCACATCCCCGTACGCGCTCACTAACTCCTTTAACTTTAGATCTTGGTCTTCCGTGAGACGAGTTGGGCAAACCGCGGCCAAGTGAAAGCCATTCTTTTTACTGCCGCATATCGGCGTTACCACCCCCCGTTGACTTTGGAAGGACAGGGTATAATTAACGAAGTTCAAAACCATTCCGGTTTTGCCCATGAAGTCGGCCCCTAATATTATCGGTACCGGTGTCGTGGGGAAGATAAGGAATTCGTGGTTCCATGATAACTCGCCTATTTTGACGTGCAACAGGACCTTTTCCGATATTCTAATCGGTGTACCATCCACGCCGCAGCAGAGGGTTACTTCCGGGCTGATTTTATTCGGCGACAGGATCATGTCTCCCAGAAAACGTCGGTCGACGCAGGAACGAAAGGCCCCGGAATCCAACATAGCCGTTGCAGCCGACCCGTTCACCGATATCTCGATTTTCGGCGCGAAATCTGTTTTTGAGGCGGTAATTCGCCCGCAGATTCCCACTGTGTTTCCGCGGAGGGCTCGTGGTTTTTGCCCGCCGCGCCTTATTCGTTTCCCGGAACGTAATTCGGTCGCGAACTGCGGTTGCCGGGGGCCGATCCTCTTGAGGGAGCGTTCCGACTCCAATCTCCTCCGCGGCGCTGCCATGGGGGTCTCCTGGGTTGTGACGGTTCGAATCGGGGATTCCTGTTCGCGGCAGCATGCCTTGTACCAAACGCGAATTCTTCGTCCACCATTTCACCCGCTGACGGCGGATACCGGTAAGCCTCTGCGACCGCGCGCCTTTCGTCATAGCAACGCCCCCATTCGATGAGTTCTTCTAAATTGCTTAATTTGACGGTGAGATGACAGGAATAATCAGGATTAAGGTTTCCCGATGTTACCGCCACCAGCTGCTCTTCGGGAAGAGGTTCCTGCAGTCTATCGTTCATCCTTTTCATCAATAGGACGTAATCCGAAAACATTTCTCTCGGTGCTTGCGTGCGGTTGTAGATGTCGCGCCGTAGCCGAATGTCGTAATTCGGCGGATCGAAGTTTCGTCTGACTTCACTTTCAAAACTTAGCGGGCTGGTGAATTGATTGGCCCAAAACCACTCTCGGGCCCTACCTTCTAATATTTCCGGCGCCAGCTTAAGCTGCATAAACTCATCCACCTCCATGTGGATGACGAATCGGCGCCACTGCAGAAGGAAACTCCTCACTCCTTCTCCCGGTTCGCCTCCGAAGCGCAGATTCCATCGCTTGGCCGCGGACACTAAGTTTTCCAGGGCTCGCAAGTCGAAACCCCCTCCATCTTCGCTACCTCCGCGCCCTTCCGTGGGCGTCCTCCGGGGGAATTCGGTTCGCTGCCTTACGCCCTCTTCTTCTCCGGCGGGGTCTCCGGACAGTTCACTGCTAGACTGTCCCTCGGCGGCAGGGGGTTGTCTGTCCGTCTTGTCCATCGCCCTTAAGTGGGATCGGAGCCCTTTCCGGAGATCGTCGAGCGTCCCTTCTGATGCTATCCCGAATTTTAAACAGAGGGTTGCTACCTCTTTTTTAGATAAGTCGTAAATCCACGACGTTTTCCCTTCCTTCTTCATTCGTAACCTCCTTTTCGGTTGCGAACCACGCTGTGCTACCAGTTTTGTGCCGTGGGTCTTAATCTTCGGCCCGTCAATAGCGCACTGCACACTCCCTTTCACCGTCCTCCGGTATTTATTGTTCATGCGGGAGGGGAAGCGAAGGATAACGACCCGTCGGCGGCACTCCGGGTCAGTCAAACGGGCCCACAGTGCGAGCGAACACGGCACATATGGATGCGAAAATTTGGTTTGGGATAAAGGAATGAAAGAGGAGGTAGATTAGTTGAATTCTGTTAAGAGAAGAAACAGTTTATAACAAATACATGGTATAAATTCACAAAAGAAGGAGATACACATGGATAGCTCCAGGAGATAGAGCTCGATTGACCAAATTGACCATATTTTAGTAGAGGAAAGATACAGAAATGTTGTTGTATATGGATGCGAAACATGGACCTTGGGAAGAAAAGAAAGAATAGGATTGATGCTTTTGAAATGTGGGTACGGAGGAAGATTGAAAGAATAAAATGGGAGGATAGAATAAGAAATGACGAAGTGCTAAGAAGAGTTATGGAGGAAAAAACATTACTCCGCACAATACAAAAAAGGAAAGGAAGCTGTATCTGACATATCGAAAGAAGGAAAGGGATTTTGACTACTGCAATTGAAGGAACGGTGGAAGGAGAAAAGAGAGGAAGATATTAATAGCTGAGGTGAAGAGAGGAGAATACAAGGAGACCAAAGAAGAGGCCCGAGACAGGATAAAGTGGAAACAGTTGTGGTGTATGAGACCTGCCTGCAGGCAGAACACCAGATGATGATGATGATGATGATAAATATGCAAATATATATCGGAGAAAATAAATAATTAGAAATTTATAGTTGCTTGTCAAGCTTGCTATGGAGAAACTCAAGTACTGTCAGCATAGATTCTACATTAATAAATAAATACAATAATATAATAAATAACATCACACGAAAACTTTTATGGTAAATTACTCAAGTTAAGAATTATTTTAAGAAAAGATCCAAAATTTATTAATTTCTGTTGAATTTAAGATGAATTTATTCGTTTCCTTTCAGAAAAGTTTTTAGTGAGATTGATAATACTTCTAATACCTCAATTTATGACAAGAAGCTAAATATTTTCAGAAATATATTATTTAAACAGAAGAAAAAATATCCCAAAAGTTTTCCATGAAGATCAACGTACAATATAACAAAACCGAAACAAAATCATTAATTATATATTTTACTGGCGAAGGAAATTTCATTGCTCCCTGAACTTTTAGATATGTATCATATTTCCCTCAGACCTATATTTTCCTTCCTAAGAGCGCTCTATTGATTTTACAGGTGATAAATTTCGACTCCCCACGCGGAGGAATCAGCCTGGTGACCGAAAAAGGGCCCACGACCACGAGCAGACTGCTCATCCAGAAGGCCATTCCTCCGGACTCCGGACTCTACACCTGCACACCATCGAACGCCAACCCAGCAAGCATCAGAGTGCACATACTTAACGGTGAGGACATATCGGATTCCATAAAATCCCTAAACATACCAAACGCCCGCCAAAACAGCCATAAATATTCATTGTTGTCGTCTGCAGGTCCATTGTTGTTACGGCATAATACTGCAGTGCCGCCGACGGCGAGAGTCGATGTTGTTGTAAATGCATTATTACGCCGAAACAACACGCATTATAGTCCAGATTCTCACTTATACACGTATGGGCCAATATTTCAAATTGATTAAAAACAAAATGGTAATGAATGCATAATTCTCTTGCCTTCCGATTTCCAACATTTATCTGATTCACTTCCAATATCAATTTCTGCTATCTGCGATTTGCTTGACTTCGAAATTTGAGATCAGGAAGGTTGGAAAAGAGTTTTGAGTTCATGGCACCGTAAAAAGCATAACCAATAGCAACAATTACATCCAAAACGTAAAAATTCCATGTATTTTAAATTTAGCATGAATGCTTACTTGGAATGGATTCATCATAAAATACCTTAACGCAGATATTTCCACGGAAGGTCCAAAACAGAGCATCTTAAATAAACTCATGCTAAAGATAACTTCGAATTCTTGCAAATAAATCTCAGAGTAAGTGCATGCTTTTTATTTCCATACACCTGTGAAAACCTAAATTCAATAATTCAGCTTAATATATTTCTGCCTATATATACCTTTGAATTACCCAGAACAAATATTTTTCATTTTCCTTTTAAAGTTGAGCTTTCCTTGATTTGAGTTTCAGTGTATATCTAATAGATAGAAGCAGGTAAATTGCTAATGGTTAAATACATAATAACACAAGACACAAGTAACATTTAGGGGACTGAAAATTTCTTTATTCATTTAATATCAATTTACTTGTTGTACTAACATAAAAATGTGTAATTATATAAAAATAATCATGGAAAAATTGTAAAATTGAATTGAGACTTAAAAAATGCTTTTGAAAATGAATTGCAAACACCCGAATTTATATGAACTGTTAAAATTAAATTCAGCGAAAATGAGCACTAATGTAGCTGACGATATTTGTTTAATGTGGTATTTTCTCCACTTTTGGATGAAACAAAAACTTTTAAAGAAATGAAACCGCTAGTCAATAAGTCACGTGCGATGCATTTCACTACAAAATTAAAATGCAAATGAACTGCTTCGATGGAATGGGATGCTTTACCATTTTTATTAGCAATTCGGAATAAAATGCAATACAACATGCATAAAAATCACCCTAAAATATCGCGAAAAACCGGGCAATTCACCATTTATAAAGCTAACAAACTTTTCTCGTTTTCAATATTTTATCTATGTAATGTAGCCTCTCCAATAAAGTTAAATATTAAAATTTATTCAAAACAGATAACTATTAAAGGATTACCAGACAAATTTTGAGTATTATACACGGAAAATATTCTTAGTGAGTCAAATTTAATTTTGTTAATAAATGATTCGAAAATATATCAGACAGAAAAAAATGGATTAATCTACATTCTGAATAACAAATAAGGTATTCTATAAAATGAATATTTATCCCTCAAAACTGTTTAATTATCCTAAATAGCGATTAATAGCTCTCGCACGTGAAAGTTGCGGTTTCAGGAGTGACTTGTAGTTCTCAAACTATTCCATCTGAAATTAATATGCAAATTACTTCGGAGTAAGAGTATTATTTCATGAATGAATGAATTATACCTCTTCATCTTAGAAAATAATAAGAAATTCTAGTAGAGTCAGTCTAGAATAATAATCGATGGAAAACAAGAGAACATAGCACAAGAGAATAAAAATCTTTCCTCGTTTTTAGTTTATATATATTATGAAATTCCATCCTCCGCAACAAAGCTAAATATTTAAGAGAAACGAGTAGTTTACATTCCAACTTTCTCGCTATTTTCTTCTGGTTTAGTCTAAAAATGGAAAACAAGTACTATGTCTATTTTTTACCATATTTCAATGGAATTTCAAATTTTTCATCAAAATTGATGAAGCGCTCCTACAATAGGCAACGTAACTTTCCAATAAAATTTACACTCATGGAACACTAAGAGATTTATTCCAGTGCCGAAGATTCCTATTTGTATCTAAATGGAACAGATCTCTCGCTGCCGAAATAGAAGATGAGACCTCATTCCAATATGCGACCGATTTCTGTGAGTGAATGCGCTATCCATGCTTTGTGATAAGAATGATGAAACACAGCTTCTATTTATAAGACGTAGGTAAATTGCAGCTTTGAATATTAGGTCATATTTCGAGCTGACGCGGGAACCATGCAGGGATTGGACCAAAACGCAGAAACCATGATTCGCTTCAAAATTTATGCCGAAGGCCATTGTCAAAAAATGTTTATTTGCACGTAAAATTCAACCATAAATATTGCTCACCTAGAGGTCGATATTTACACCCTTCGGGCACAAAAAAACAATATTTCATGGCATCCAAATTAATACTAACATCCCGCCTTCATAGGTAAAAACTACTAACTTTTATTGGTAGTAGTAGTATTATTAAAATTGCTTCGACAGCTGAGGTCATTTCGCACATTGGCTCCCACCGGGAATCGAACCCGGGACCGCTTTCACCAACGGCGAACGCGCTGTCCACATGACTATCCGGGAGCCTAACTTTCATTTGCATTCATTACTTGCATGGAATTAACCCATGCATTCGTTTCCACTATTATGTATGACATATAAACTATAAGAGGTATAAGATTATTATTGGATTTTTCCGGCACTCACCTGAACGAAATCTATCAAAATATTTTCTATAAGAAATATGTCTTAAGATATACTGCTATTAAAAGTATCATACCCAATCAACCCTCAGATATAAAGGTCCCCTAACAACAAAAACAACGCGTTCCTAGCAACCAATTCATCTAAGAAGTAAACAAACAAACGAATGTTCTTTTACTGGAAACTATCAATCCGTTATTTGTCACAGTGAATATAACAATAATGTGACATATATTTATTCTATTTTATTCATTTATCACAAGTAAATTAATAAGCTTTGAACAGCATTTTACACTGGTTGATTAAAAGCCAAAATTCTTGATCGATGTCTTAAATCAGATACTCTTGAAAATGATTCCTACTTTGAATATTTTCTTACTGTCTCTCAAAATTCTCGAAAACATTTTTCCTTAGATGATTATTTTTCCTGTGATACTCGAAATATTTAAGCACAGCTTTTAAACCATATTCCGTTACGTGGCAAAAATATGTTAATATTCTTTAAATCTCAACCTTCACCAGGATCGTTCACTTCAAAATGTTTTACGATTTTACATGGCACTAAATTTTAAATATACCTGGAGTGCATTGGAAAAGGTGCGTCAGAGTAAACCTTATCCCTCGTGCATATTGCCGAAATGTTTTATACGCGAATAAATGGAGCATCAGTACATCGGAAAATAATATTGAATGGTTAAGCCCATATCAGCCGCATTTCCTGTCATATAACCTGCCAGATAAATTATTTAAATATTCCCATAACAGAAATCCTACAGGTTTTGCATATATAAGCCTGATATAAGGGTAATTTTCTCTTTTATTTACAGCAAAAGGATGTACATAAGGATCTACATACAAAGTTTTCCATGAAACTTATTTCCACAGAACCATTTGTCGTGTATTTCACCACTTAACTATACATTTAAGTACCATGCTTTAGTGTTGTTATAAATTAGCTCAAGGCTGTTTATTGGTCACTTAAGTGTAGACAGAAAAAAATCTTTGACGTGGTGTACGCAACCACTCGATAAATGATAGGCCTCGGTTCGTGCCCCAATCACATCAACATGTTACACTTCTGTTTGTTCTAGGGTTTTACATAATGCACCTGATACAACACCTTCATCATCCTTGCCTTTAACATTATTATAGGCAGCCGTATCATAACATATTATTTTCATTTAATCCAATAAATACGAATTCTTGTTTCACATACCGCTGCTTATGAAAACCCAAAATTTCACGTATTAAGTATTGATAAAATAATATGGAAAATGGACTTAAGTCATGATTTTATTTACCAAAAATGATGAAAAATTCCAATGAAATTATAACCGAAATTTAAAAAAAATCGATGATTAACTTCTATTAGGATTTACTCCTTTTATGCGAGAATTAATAAATTCTTGTCATAAGGTTTACATAGGCTAAAATTAGATAGGCCGCTTACCTTGTACTCCTTAGAATGCAAATATTCTCTCGAGTATCTAACATAACAAGCATTGATATGATATGAGTGTTTGCAAATCATTGTGCTTATCTAAAATCGATTCTAATTCAAGCAAATTCTGCCGACCAAAACATCTCCCTGGTGATACACCTCTTCTTTGCTATTTTGAAGAGGTACAGAACTTACGGCTGATATACAATATCTGATAACAATATGAAGTTGAATATGCCAAATACTCAAAATGGATACCTTTTCAAATATTCGTTCTTTATCAGAATTCGTCAGTCAGTACAAATAAATCCATATAAAGTTATTTTTGGACCTCTTATCTTTTGTACAGCATCGATTGCTTACTTTAAATTACCCTTTCTTTGTGACGTAAATTAATTGTTTTAATTTTTCAATGCAAATAATAAATTAATGTTGCAATATATGTCCTTTCCTTTATAAAAACCAAAAATACATTCTTCAAGGAGATGTGAGTGCTTATTTTCAGATTCAAGAGCGTACTGACTATTAAAAACGACAAGAACCAAAATAAAATACAAACATAAAATGACATTAAATATAACTGTAAATATCTTAACATAGCAGCTTGGTGAATTGGCGTATTTTTTATCATTGCATTATTTATTGTTCTCTTGAGATGGACATGCAGACTATAATGCTTTGGATATTATTGGGAGACAGCCGTACGATGTCAAGGGGTGGTAGCATGAAAAAGTTAGGGAAATACTGTTAACCTGACGAACCACCACTACCTGCATAAACTTTTAACTTAACCAAAATTCTAATTCGTAAAAGGGATGAAATTTAATGTCACTTGAAGAGCAGGACCAACTTCGATGGGTATATCTTAAAGCGACATACATGCTTTCATTTAAATTAAACCTGTTTTCCTGATAAAAGGCCGCTCTTTTCATCCCACTTCAGTCACTGCTGACCTTTGCCCTCCTTCGCACCATGAGGATCCTTGCGGCTGAGTAATTGCATTCCTCTGATCATTAAATGATTCAAAGGTTTATAGAGGCGAAGAAGTGGACACGGCCGTTTGAACAGCGACGAACTTTTTCCGAATGTAAATAAAAATGGAGGGAATCTCCCGGAAAGAGAGATACATTAGTTCCATTATCCACCGCATCCAGAGAAATGGGGCCCCCGTAGAATATTACCTACGCCCTGACTTCAGCACGCCCTCGTCTTTTTTTATTCCCGCCATTATTTGGAAAACCACCGCCGAAGCTTTTTCCCTCTTCATCTGTTCCATCCGAGTCACGTGGTGTATTTTGATGGGGCATTACGACAATGTTCGGATTATAATGCGCGGAAATCCGTCGCTAAGTTCAGGAGATATGAAAACTCTCTCACCTGCATACGTAATGAGCATGAATTATTCAAGGTGGCGATACTGCGAGGAATTCCGCTCGATGACTGCGCGGTTAATGATTCTTCTTTCAGCACAATCGATGAAGTGATTAAAGAAATGGGATACAGGGTTTGGCAAACGAGGACAGTCTTAGCCGGCATGTTCGCGGAAACTTAGTGGAACACCAGTTTCTTATTGGGAATCGACATACTCGCGTGCTGTTGGATAAGCCGACCTATAAATACCAAGATTCGATCGCTTCACGATAAACTTACGATAGTAATCAGCAATACGACCTATACACAGCGTTATATGATACATAAGATTTTTCGTAGATATAATAATATATAATAAAAATACACAGTTTTTAGTTCACTTAATAGTTAGTGTTTGTTTAAATATATGAGTTAGCACTACGTACAGCGTTATATATTTATTAGGCTATTAGATAATACAATAATACTTTACATTATATTAAGAATTACATAATGCGATCACATGTACGATGATCCAGCAAATTCCACTTGAAATTACAATACTTATTATTGATAAACAGTTTTTAAATATGAAATACGTATACCGATTTACTATTAACCTGTTGAAAATGTCGAATTTATCTCTTTTAGACCTCGATATATAATAATACGCATTTAGAACAATTTAACAGGTTACAACCGACTTCAACCCAACAGAATTAACTTCACATAATTTAACAGTCGAGAAAAATGCCTAGCGTTAATATGGCTATGGTTCGTTGCACATCAACACAAGAGATACAAAATAAATGATAATGTTAAGTAAAAATTCAGGTCGACCTGAATGCTACCAATGCACTCAAATAAACGGTAATTTACGTTGCGCTTAGATCAAAGCTAAACTTCGCCTCTTTTAAAATTAACTGCACTATACATTCCAAAAATAGGAAGAGAAGCTCTCGCGGAAACTAATCCAAACGCTTTAATGACAAATCCAATACAAAATTCCCTAATTCATCGGAGAAAGAGGCTTTGAACGAAAATCACCTCTCCACTGGAATTGATTTCCTTGCATTTCCTCCTTTGAAAATTTCTGAATCCTGAACCTTTTACTACTCCTTAATTGACTGCATTTACATCATATTTCCTTTTCTAAATTTATATAGAGAATGAACTAAAAAAGTGAATCGTCTACCATCTGTTATTCTGTACTCTTTTACAACTTTGCAGTAACTTTCGAGTAGATTTGAATGATTCGCGATAATTTCGGTTTTGCACGTCGTGTGAGCTGAAATGTAATAGTGATTTCAACTTTCAAATAATTTAGAATGAAAATTAAGGCGTAATTTATCACGTTTTAATTCTTTTAAATAAGATATTTAACTTTTGAATGATTTCAAGTTTTACTTTGGCTTCGATGATGTTTTTCGAAACACTACAGACTCGTAAAAAGTATTCTTACTTCATTTATGCAGCTATTTACATTATTTAGTGATTTATCTCCCAATAAGATTGCATTAACATTAATTTGGATTTTTTAATTATAATTACAGTAGAGTGGAAATTCTTAATTTCAATTCTCGGAATAATAATACATTTCTTAAATGGTCATGATCGCCTAAGATTTCAAGCAAATAGATTCGTTACTTATTGCCTTATTACTAGACCTAATCTTTAGTTTATTAATTACTCCCACCCACATTCAATCTATCAATAATGCATAATAATGGAAGGCATGCTTGCGAAATATGTTTATAGCCATAGCGTTTACAATCTATGATGGCTTCTGGTGCTTTGTTTATTCTATGTCAATAATGTGATTGCAAGTTGGGAGAAGAACAGTTGATAAACATAAAGAAAAAAAATAATGTTAACAAAAATCGAATTTAAAACTTTACAGTCAAGATAACAAAGTATGTGCATGTTATTTCCGAATAAGAATATCCATTTTAATGCCAAGAAAAATATGATAGTGTTGGGCTTATTGTTGATAAACAATGAGAATGAGATGAGGTAGCGGTTGTATGGAAGAATGAGGCGATTAGATTCAATCAAACATCAACACAATGGCCTCAGATTTAAATATAATTTGCTTTTATCGTAAAAATGAAGTTTTGTGATTAAAGCTATCGGATTGAGGGGTCGTTGAATGCGGGTTTCCATTTTTTACATTGTGTCCACGAATGCTTTGTAAAATTTAGCATTTATCGGAAAAAGAAACTATCGATTGCTTTGTACCTTGAGCTGGATCTTCGTCTGTTTTTTATATCTTATAAAGAGCTTTCTCCCTTTATCTCCCGACAACGCTCTTAAATTCATGCCCTAACTCTTCGCTTTTTGTCCTTTCTCCTCAACATCCTCCCCACCCATTATTCCACTCCATTCTCTCCCTCTCCAGATTTATTCTTTTGTTCCATTCCACCAATCAGTGATCTTCCATTTTCCCCATACTAAATACTTCCTCGTTTGTGCTACTTTTTCATTCCATCTACTTTCATTGCATCCACTTTCACCAAACCACACCCAGGGCATATAAAGAAACCACTCCAATACACCGATGACGCACTGCGATGTAATTATCTTTTTCTTAAACTCATTTCCTCCTTGTTTCCGAAAGTGAACATGATATTACGAACGATCCTATGTCAAATATTTTATCAATTCCTTCCGATTTATCTTTAATTGTTTCTCTTCTAAATATTTCTAACTAATAAATGATATTGTTGATACTAATTTCTTTAAAATCTATAAAATAATTTTATCATAACTTTAATTTTATTATGAAACATGTTATTGATAATAACAGTTAACATTTATATGTAATAATATCAATGATATTACGATATCGTATCGTGATATATTTCCGTTGAAAAACTATTACAGAATAAATTAAAAAAGCAAATCAAGAAGGCAAACGTGAAAATGGCGTTCCGCGAAGTCGGCTCATATTATATCAACTATACGTTAACTTTATTTTTTTCACACAGTCACAAATCAAAATGTAAGAGAATGTGTAGATTATGTTAATACAGCCGTACTCCACAATCAAGTATGACTGGTTTTAGTATCACTTTTTAAATCTGAATTATTGAATCCATGTGGTTTCTAATAAGCCAAAAATCTTGGAATGTTAATCAATAATAATTAAATACATACTCACTGGTCCTATTTTTTTATAATGAGATATTGGCCAGAAAATACGAACTAGATAGATTTGGAATAAAATTAATAAATAATTTTAATAATAACTAAAGGGAAAGATTATCATCTCTTAACCTTAATTCCACGTGTATACTTATACGTAAAATAAATAACCCCTACAGCTAAAAAAAAGCATCACTACTTCCAACAAAAATGAATTAGAACTATAAAATGTTAAATCTGTCGGATGACCGAGTCCATTTTGATGAGATAACTCTGGAGACGTAAGAGAAAATGCAGTCACTCTTCTTGAAAGGGAAAACGAGACCTTCGGACCAATATGACGCAACGGTCAACTCACATTTCCATGCGCAGTTATATGAGCAGTGAAAGCTGATTTTCCTACTAACACGAATGCAAGTATCTATCCGGTGAAGTAACCATTCCATATCGAAGAATACTTAATCCCTATCTAAGATAAAGTCGGACATTGATTGCAAATTGGTATTCACAGTGAATAGGCAAGGGGTGGCGTAACTTATTCATTATTCCAAAGTCCAATGCACTCTAAGAACTCGGAGGGGAATAGAGAAAGTCTTAGGTCAAGTAAGAGAGGTGCAGTTAAGCTGTCCATTTACGAACGGCTGTTCATCTTTATAGTTCCTCACACCATATCTTGATGAGTGGAATATTTTCACTTGTCTTTCCATATAGGAAATAGGAAACTTTATCTTCAATGTACTGAAGCCTGTTTTATTTATGCCAGTGATAACTTTAAAGCTATGAGGTACGAATGTTGATCATTAATAATATTCTTTTAGGTTACTCTTTATTTAAAGCTATGGAGAGTATTATTTGTTTATCGTGCTTTACTCGGACTTTCTCCACATCTCTCAATCTGGCCCAGCGAGGAATGGTTTGTCGCACTACCTCATCTGCGTAATAGGCCTTATTCCCAGGACTCATGGTGGATGGATTTGGGTTCAAACCTGAATCTCGCTGATTTAGGGTGGAATAATTTCCCTGCAGTAGTCCTTGAACCGTCTCCTAACCACCGAAAGGTGTTACTGAACTGAATAACTAGACTTTGTAGGGACGAATGATCATGCAGTTGACGAAATGATGGTGTAGTAGGAGATTGCATGATGGGTTGATGTATGTAGGTAGGAATTTTTCTCAAAACCACTACACTAGCTCTGAAGGCCTATCAGAATCCATGAGTTACTAATATTATTATCCGGCCTTGGTTGGCGAGTGGATAGCTCGCCATATAAGCTATCGCTCCTACCTCAAGGTCCCGGGTTCGAATCTTGGCTGATTGGATTTTTCCGATTTAGGGAATGGTCGTGTGTGTTCGTTGTTGCTGTTGCCTAGGTGAAGCACCTCCTGCAAAGTTCAGTAGAGCTTAGGGGGACTTCACCGGTGAAAGGCAACAGCAGCTAAGAATGAAAAAAAAATCAATAATAATTGCAAATAGGTGTTAGTCCTGGAAATATTGAATACAATAATATAATTAATTTGTAATGCTATAATGAGGTACTAATGAAAATAAAGAATCAACAATAAACTAGCAAAGAAGATAAACAGGATATTAGCAAAAACACTCGACTTTATCCATTTACCAAAAAGAAAGTAAAGAGAGAAAAAAAATTAAATCCAAGAATGTGTTTTCGTATCTTCTCTGTTTCCCTACAAGTTTTTGGAAAGGGCTTTAAGAATCTTATGGGCAGTTTTTTTCAGTCTTTATTCCCGTTCTCGAAAAAAATTAATGATCTCCACGTCTTTTTTCTTTAATTTAGTGAAAACCTTGCAGAGAAAGTCATTTTTCCGTAAAATGCTGAATGGGAGAGTCCCTCTTTAAGTTTTTCATTTCACTTTAATAAGCGAACTCCCTGTAAAGTTGTAACAGTCTGCGGTCCTTTCGCCGCTTTTTCAAAGTTTCCCATTCTCTCTAATAGTACAGCGTAACACTTTCCCTTTTGCTAAAGCGTCCCATTTACAAATCCTGCTGCTTTCAGCTGGATCACTTCTATTCTCCTTATAAGCCCTTTACAGTAGAGATAAGCGATTCGGAGCAGAGAATCGATTCATCAAAATCGATTCGAATCGGTTTTCATGAATCGATTCACTTTAAAAATCGATTCGAATCGTATAGTATCGGAATGAATTATGATAAAATCAGAATTGTATTCATATCGTAATAATATTGGTATCGAGTTCCTGGAATTCTATTGGATATTGAAGTCACATGATGAGAATTCTTGAACCGCGATTTGGGATACTTATTACTGTCGCAATTTACTAGTATAAAAGGTCCTAATGAATACAGTGAAAATCTATTACATTTGAACATTTACAAATCGTTAAAAGGAAGAAAGGAAATAACAACAGATAATACTTAACAACGATGTATGTTTATAGATTAACATAAAGGACTGCATGAGAGTTCCAGGAATTGGATGTGAAGGATATGCATCATGTTCGTCATCTCCTCTCAAAAATTGTGTTAAATCTATTTATATTGACGAATATCAATACTGAATAACGTATATTAATTTATAATTTTCCTTTACATAGCATTTTAGGTTAAATACCATAACATAATCGTCAAAGCTAGTTCTTCTGCTACAAAAATCAGCGGTACTCTGAGTAATGCCATCTCGTACCCGATTTTTGAAAATAATATAATCCAAATAGTCCAAATCATATTAATTGGAATACTATGGTACTGCCATCTGGTATCCGATACTTGAAGATGAATCGATTCACATTGAATTGCATTGGAATCAGAATAAAATCGAATCAGAAAAAAATCAAATCGGAAAAAAATCGAGGTGAAAAAAAAAATTGAATAGGAAAAAAAAAATCAAATTGGAAAAAAATCAAATCTGAAAAAAAAAAATCAAATTGGAAAAAAATCGAATCGGAACAAAATCGAATCGGAACACAATCTGATTCTGTTATAAGAAAATAGAATCTGAATCGTATTAAAAAAATCGATTCGAAAATATCGTAAATCGCATTGATAATATCGATTTTCTGATAAATCGAATCGGAATCGCCCACCACTACTTTACAGTGAGAATCTCACACACTCAAAGAATACTCCATAATTGTTCTTATTACCAAGGTCAATTACGAGTGAACCTAAAAACAGATATGTAACGAACTGCATTTAATTTCTTTGTTGTACTTAATATTTTTATTGTGATGGCCTACGGACAATTTGTTTACCCGGACCGTAGTGAATAACAATGGTTGTCAAAATGAACTCTTAAAGAGGTTGAAAAGAAGTAGGTCCATGCGATTGTTCTCCTTAAAAGGTAATTATCGTTAATCTTGCTCATTATCGAGTAAAATTCGTTTTAGGTGTAGCAGTTAATACTTTTAACCTAATTAACAAAACAATTAAGCTCATTTCATAAATTTCCACATTAAAATTTTTATTAGGTCTCGTTGATGAGCAACGTCATCAAGTAAATAATTCGAATCCCCAACCTCCACTCAAAAAATATTTGAATGCACACGGTCTGCGTACTGTGTTTTATTAAGTTGATAGTTTTGCTTAATTGCGACATCTACTTCGTTAGTAAAAAATATAAGGGGAAGTGCACAGTTAATGTTATATTATCGCGTTAATCACGAAGAATTTCCATTAACTACGCAGGAATCTATTAAATTCTCTTTAATATAAATTCTTTTAATTAAATTAATAACAACTAACAGAAATGCTTTAAAATAAGGTCAAAAACATAAAATCTCTCACCAAATTTTTTTTTAAATCAATCAATAATTTACTAATTATTCAACCATAAAGAGCCAAGGTAATCATTACAGAAATTAAAAATATTTTTTTTATTCCCACATGTGGCTGCAAGAACAAAGAAGTTACTCATTTCATTTCATTGTAAATATCGCAAATTTATCATCGCTTTTTCGCCAACTACAGGTAGCATATTCAATTAATTTCCCAATTACCGCATTATATCATAGTTTTTTGCGCGATGAAAACTTTCCTTTCTACATATCAAGTATCTTTTCCCCTCAATCATTGTGTTTAGCACACGACCTTGTTATCTCCTTCTTACGAATTTATATTTTACAGTAATGGTAGATGACAAAACCCTGAACCAAATGTTCAGGTCCCGTTGCTTGCAAAAATTAAATTATAGAGTCATTCTCTCTTAGTAAGAACTTTCTCAATATTATCATAGATTAATACTGAATTCATAGATACGAAACACAGCATACTCCTACCGTAGCTTGGGGAAGTCCTCATCCAATTTCCCCTTAGTTAGTCTCAAGTATAAATTATCCCACACATTTTAACATTCATGAGAGAATCGTCTCATCGTTTGACCTACAGCATCACTTGCGAAAGCGACCTTTATGGTCAAACTCTAGAATCTCCATGATATTCATAAGGCAACTCCTAATCAACTTAGCTATGTTTTTCGCCATGACGCCCGCACTTATGTAAATATATGCCGAGCGAAACTATAACCGAAATTATTCGTGTTCCCGAAAAAGATTTGCATCCTTTTCAACGGTACTGTTATATTTTTGGTCCTTCTTTCTCGCGAATTCCACAATTAACACCGGAAAGGGTTTTCATTACACGGTATTGCACAATTCATATGCGTTTATTACAATAAGTTATGAAAATTGATTGATTCTGGTGAGCCCATAAATTGTCTTTTTTAAGTTTAAGAAACCAAACATATTCAATCTCTTGGCTGAGAATCTTTCATAGATAAAGTGAGCATCAAAAACTATCCTAACTTTGGCTTCAGGATACTTATCTCGATGCATTCGAATTAGTAACTCGATAAGAACTTTATTTTATATCTCCTATTCCAACTGCAATAGGAAATATCAATCACAGTTACTTCTCCAACAATGCAACCGTTTGAAAACCATGAATTGATATGTTCTCCTAAACTTTTAGAAGACATTATACGCAGTCTTCAAAAACGATACCTCGAGACGAATATTTTGAGAAGTAACTGGAATCTTCCCTTAAAATTAGCTTGCGTTGTGTATGAGAACTAATGATCTAATTTAAGTTTATGATTCTATGTTATCTGAATGAAGACAGAAACCCAGTCATGGTATGGAAATTTGCAGAAAAACTCCATGGGTGTCTGCAAGAATAAGTAGTAGTGAAAGATGTGTTAACAGCAATAATTGCAATTGTAGTTGGCTACCTCCATGCCAACCGTTATTAATTTTAACAACCGTTTCGACTGATTCTCTTTATCACCTAATTTTTATGACTGGCTTTTATTACTGGTGGCTATTTTTAGTGTTAAAAATTCTCACTTTGATCTATTTTCTTAGTTCCTTATTTTATCAATGAAAATTTCATTCATTTATCAACGTAATCATAAAATATTGTAGAAAAAAATATAATCGAAAAAATAAAGACGTAGTTATATAGTTGAAACAGAAGAAAAAAAATCGTACGAGAAATAGAGCATGACCTAATACATACCAATAAAAAGAGGACCTCTATTTCTGTCTACACTCCAAAAGTTACAAATTCTCACATTCAGTCGAATTCTCGGACATCAACGACGACATTTTACATTCTATGGCATATTAATAATAATAATCAAATTAATTATAATTCGAGCAGACGATAAAGCTGAAATCTTATTGTCAAAGTCGGAATTGAAAGCCGTAATGCGTTCGCAGAAAATGTCCGTGCATTTCAACTACAAAGGCATTAGTGTTCGGCAGCGATGGAAAGGATTTCCGAGGCATCAAACGACACAAAGAAATTGCAGTCAGAACAGACACCGTCGTCATTTAGGAAGATCTCACAAATCAAAACGCTAAATGCAAATACAATCGCAATTGCAAAACATTATCGTCTTCAACGTCAACCCCGATTCCTTTTTTGCACGAAACCACTGTTTCAAAGTCACAAAATGTGTTTGTCACACAAACGAGCACAAACCAAATATTCGAATTTCATTCAATTCAATTCATGGTATATCTGATCGAACTTGCCAGAATAAATAAACTAAATCAACACACTTAATATTCATTCAGTATTAATTGTGTGAGATGTGACATTACGAAATGTTTACTTATTTTCTGCTTCAAATATTCTATGGAAATTCATTCTACGAAGCCAGACATGGAATAATTGGGAAATAAAATATACCACAACAAGAGAGAAATAATGAAAATATATCAACAGTTATAATTAAAATGAATGATTTAAGGATGCATCTGCATTTAAGAACACACGCGAGGATAAATTTCATCAAGACTTCGATTACGTAAATGTTTCCATGGTAAATTGGGTGAAAAACAAACCATTTCAGATTCAAACTCAGTTTCCTACATTCCGACCGAGTTTCCCAGTTTCTACTTCTACTCGATCCTTTCGACTATTCAGAACGACGATGTTGGCAATCTAAATTTCTCGGGAGTATGGAACCGAACTCTTTTTACTTTCTCCATATACGAAGTATAGAGAAAGTATTGTTTTCATGAAAAAATTCGACTTCGAGATTTCAACGGAAATACATGTTTTGGGGTCCCTAGAACACGTTTTGACTATTTTCGGAATGATGTCTGTGTGTATGTGTGTGTGTGTGTGTGTGTGTGTGTGTGTGTGTCTGTATGTGTGTGTGTGTTAGTGGGCGCTCTATCGTGAAAATTGTTGGTCGTATTAATACCAAACTTCGTATATAGTACTGTGGTGTGTGCTGTCAGAGTTGATTAGTTTTTGGAGTAAATCGGTCAGCCGGAAGTCGAGCTTTATTCATTATAGCTCATTTCCGGTTTTCAAAATATCTCCATAAATATGATATATACGTGCATTGTATTACTTATAAAAGTTTTAGAAAATGAAATTTACTATAAGTTTTGTATTTAACATATTTTTGTATCACCGGTTGATTAGGAGTTATTCCTTAAATACCGATAAACCGGAAGTAGCCGTTATGTACTTTGTGGGCGCTCTAACTTAAAAACGATGCATTATATCAACACCAAATTTCATATATAGTATTTTATTTAGTTTCTTAAGAGTTGATTAGTTTTTGGAGTAAATCGGTTTACCGGAAGTCGAGCTGCATACTTCAAAGCTCATTTCCGGTTTTCAAAATATCTCCATAAATATGATATTTAGGTATATACAATTATAAATAATAGTTTTAGAAAATAAAATCTACTATAACTTTTGGTTGAGACATATTTTTGTATCACTGATTGTGTAGGAGTTATTCATGAAATACTGATAAACCGGAAGTTGCTGATTATGTACTTTGTGGGCGCTCTGGGCTCTATGGGCGAAATGCCAATTTCATCGTTTTTCATCGATCATGTCCCGTAAAACATTATTATTCATGTTTTTGGCGTCAAAGATAATAATATATATATATTAATCACTCATATTCCAAATTTAGATGGAATAAGGAGCTCGAAATTACTGCGGTAGATAAATATTTACGTCTTATATATATGGAGAAAGTCATGTGCTGGCCACATCAGATTTTTTCTTCTTCTCCGAAACGATTCCGAATCCTTCGCATGAGACAATGCACTCTGTTTGACGAATCCAGCTGCTCAACGCACCGATACCTTTTCTGCTTGGAGCCCAATTCGTACATTTATTTTCCTACCAAGTACCGAACAATGGAAAGGGTAAACCGATTTCTTTCATCGCTTCTTACCATATATACATAAATATGAATCGATCGAGCAGTTCCTAAGCGGTGTTTGCAAACTTATTTGCCCAAACTATTTGTGACAATTCTCCATACATTTCCTTTTAACTCATTGTGAAAACTTTCGTAAACAGTCCGTCATTCCTTGCAATCATGATTTATCTACATCGTTTTAATTTTCTCTGGGTCCAGTAGCATTTGAAAACAATAGATAACACAAAAATATCTCTCATAAAACCAATTATAATTACACCATCGCACTATATACTGCATTGTATTTTCAGTCATCCACTCTAATTTTAACTAAAGAAACTTCCCTTTTTAACTTGACATTAATGTAGTGCTTGAAATCTAATCGTATACTTTCGCATTACTCGAATTTAACATTTTGAGTAACCAAATTCTTATTCCACGTTATGTATCTAGAAAAAGTAGATGCTATATGGACGACATAACTTCCCAAAATATGAATATATTCGAATTTAATTCTAATGGTTATATATTCATAAATACAAACCATACTGGGTATTACTAGACTTTTAGATAAATTAATTTCGAATAATATCAAGATTCGTCTAAAGGAATGTGAGAGACTTGTATTGCAAAGATGCCCTAGATTCACAAAGGTTTAAATAAACCAAAATTAATATAAATTCGAATGCTAATGTATATGCTTAAGATACAATTGATTCATAACATAAATGATCTATAATAATTTTTAGGTTTTCTACATTTTTTGCAGTTTTGATTGTTTTGATGAAATAATATTAATTTTTGATAATTTTTCGAAAATGTATAGATATAACAAGTTGAACAAACGAAATGCTTCATGGAGTTTAAGAGAAATATGCTTCCCTAGAAACGTTTCAAGAGTATCTTTAGATGTACGATTATAAGGAGCATTCTTGAAAGTGGTCGTCTGAGTTGATGATTCCGAGATGATTTCCGAGATTTGAGTCAATTTGTTTTTTTAGTAAAATTACAAGCTTGATTTTTTACTTATATGGATACTGGTTTGCTAAGGTAAGAAAATCAGTTGTCGATAAGACGAAAACTGTTTACTGCTTTTTCAGGTCGTTAAATTTCTTTCCGACTTAAACTGTAGGACACCAATTCTGATCGCTAAGTACCACTTTTGATTAGTTTCCTTAAACTCTCAAAACTCCGCAACAAATAAACGCCAAACGCACCGCACGCACAGCGGAAAGGAAACACGCTCTCGCTGCGTCAGATTTCTCTCCAACGCCTCTTTCAGCTCAAAGTAAAATCTCAACCCTAAGTTTCTTCCCCAGCGCTTCACTACATAGTGACTTTATTTTGGCTTTCCCAGCAGGAGAACACCCAGCGGCGATGCGTCACGGGGGATCCTCCAGAAACACGTCCCCGTGGCCTCTCCTGGTGCTGCTGGGGACCCACTCGGGGGCAGCCGCCTTCATCGCCACCTGCCTCCTCGACCTGCTGCTCCTCCTGCTGCCCCCGGAGTGCCGAGGGGGAACATAGTACAGGAGCCGCTACCGCCAGAGGGACAAGAACATATCAAGCGAGCATCGAAGGCCGTAGGGGAGTCTGAAGGAGAGGCCTTCTCATTGAGAGACGAAGGCCGATGTGTTTGTGTGGGCGTGACTCGAGTTTGGACGTTCGAACGGGTTAGTCCACGTCGGATGGCCGTGGGACCGCGGCGTGCGGAGGAAGGCTGTGCTTCGATCGAGTGCACGATCGTGATCAGGGTGCTCATTTCCCAAAATAAAAGACGTTTTCTTATCGAGGAGACTTTCCCGTAGAACGATAATGTCCCCTGAGATTTACATTGTCCCACTTTACCATGGACTGGGCCATGAGGAGCTCCTAGAGCGGGTACGTTTTGACGAAGGAACGGGGGATGGGAAAAGGTAAATGGTGGACGAGTCGGTTTGAGTACTCTGTTCTTCCGACGGGTGAAAATGAATCGCTGTGACACTAAATGAACCAGTCTGACCCATCTTCAGTCGGCTCATCCACCGGATGGCTATCCGTAGGATACGCCAGTGTTAATATTCACTTCTTTAGCTTAAAGAAGCATTATTTTTGTAATATATTATATAAAATACAAATATTCTTATCAATGAAGCATTTTTATTTGCGTACAAGCGTGTTCTGCATTTTTGTAATGTATATAATGTATTATATGAACTTAAAATTTTGCTACGTTTTTCCCGATTTTTTTCACCGGTTATCATTTTTAAAACTACATACCATTACTTTCTACCAGTCACATAAAAAATTCTGTTTTTTTTTCCTTCAGCTGCTCTTTATATTATTAATACGCATAAAAACTATATCTTATATGATTAAGAGAAACCAAATCTTAACATAAAATTATTTGATTAGAACGTGACCACAGAAAAAGTTCGTCGTGCATCCCAATTTATGCATATCCTATTTTTTTTATTTCTCACGTTACGAAGAGCTTGCCGCAAGATAAATCGAGATAAGTGTTTAAATTTTCATTTATAATTAATTTTTTATCATTATCTTGAGTTGGACTTAAGTTATTGCTTTTTTATTTACGAGGGCAGAATACGCGATGTCGTAGCAGCGGCTGCGAATAGCCTCCGTCGGAAAACAAAAAGAATTGGAGGAAAGTCATAGTACGTAAGTGAGCATCAGGATTATGCACTGATTGCTTAAGAGAATGCAGTTTTCACCAATTTACTTAATTCACATTTACATGATAGAATTCAACTGAAATATTTATGACCAAAATATTCTAGGTGAACCGACAAGAAAGGCGCCGTTTAGGTCGTAAAGTTACACTTTTCAAACTTTTAAATGAGATAGAATGTAAAATTTCATTATGAACATGCAAATTTTATTTTCTTTACGAAACAAACCGTATTGGCTAAATTGCAAGAAGAAACATAGACCGAAATATGATACCGCTTCCCCATCTACAGGATGAGATATCAGTATCATATGCTTCCCTGGGGGTTTTTTTGTATTCTCTCATTTGAGAGGTTTGAGAATTACTCTACTCTTCTCTCTAATTCTCACTACCCCATCGGTGATTGAGTGATGAGCTGTGATTTATGTACACTAGAGTCGCATACAGTCATTCGGTTGCGAAAGTTTAATAACCTTACCCAGCATCTCGGGAGGAAATTCAAAGTACGTCATCGGGGCTTGAGAATCTAATGAGAGATTAAGTGCAATGATAACAACTGATTATACTAAATAATTAGCGAAAGAACCTCACCCATGCAAAACACATTTCGTAAGTTCCGTTTTAATATCAAACGGAATAAAAAGTTTAGGCGACAACTGAGCAACTGAAGAAAAACACAGCATTTTATATATTTTTATCAAAGTTAATAGTAAATTAAGAAAGGTGTAAGTATTTATAGTGAGTCACTCGCTATAGAGGTTTACATTTGCATGTAGACCACTGACTATTTTTTTGCAGGCACATATGCTCATGGATATACAATTTGAAATTATTTATTTTAGAAGATTGGCTTGCAATTTGCATCACCTTGGATTTTTTATTATTTATGATTATATCGTGGTAATCGGACCAAAAAGAAATATTTATCAAGTCTTTTTGGATATTAGCCATGGCTAGCTGAAAATTCTGATAAGTAGAAATTAAAGCTACATCATCAGCATAGACTAAAATTTTAGTGCCTCACACTTTTTATGATGTAAATAATCACACTAATGGCCTAATTATTGAGCCTTGAGGAATACCATATTGTATTTCTTCCAATTTGCTAATTACATAATTTATATTTATGCTATCAGATAAATAACTCTTGAACCACTTAAGAGTTATACCACAAATACCCTATATTTCCTGATCATCCAGGAGTATGCTATGGTTAACTGTATCAAAAACCTTTGCAAAGTCAATGAAATTAACTAACACAAAGTGTTATTTATCAAGTGCAGCATTAACAATTTGAGTAAAATATTCTAAGGCATCCTTAGTCCCTCTGTTTTCTTGAAATCCCTTTTGGCGATTGGATATGAAATTATGCTTGTTTAGGTATTTAATGAGGTGGATATATACATACTTTTCCAAAATTTTGCTTAGTACGGGCAGAATTGATATAGGTCTATAATAATTACTCATATTTGAGAATGAGCCCTCCTTATGAACAGGTTTAATTAGGCCTGTTTTCAGCCCACTTGGAACAGATCCATTAGAGATGCTGCTTTTAACTAGAGCTGTAATCACAGGTAATAATATTTGATTATTTTTAATTTCTATTGCATGGATATCATCAAATCCTTTACCTATATTTTTTTAATTTTCACAACTTTGCAAATGTCTTCAAAACAGGGCTCAGGAAGAAACCTACTTTCCTGCAAGGTCAGCTTATCAGGTTTAATTGATTTTAATGCACAATCATTCTTTAATTTATTAATATCATCAGTGAAATGAGCAACAAAATTGTTACATAGTTGCTTGATACTGCCAGTCTTGCCCAGAAGGTAAGTTAACCAAACATCATTTTTGGTATTTGTAGATTTTCCTCATAATTGATTTATTATATTCCAGGTTTCTCTGCTATTCCTATCTTCATAACTTCCTTGTGTAGAATGACAGGGGAGAAGGTGGAAAAATGTCCGTTGTCCAAGAGATTATCGGCAAAGGGTGAATATCTTCTGTTGTTGAAAAAACTTTTCTTATGTTCCGAAACTCTTTTATCTATACATCGTCCCGTTTGACCCACTTATGATGTACTGCAGTCGTTGCAGTCAAGTCTATTTGTACCCCTTTTTTAAGAGTTGAAGTGATCTTTTATGTTGCAAAGGAGGGATTGTAAATTATTTTTAGTGTAAAAATCAGGGCTGCAGCAGCGAAGCTGCAGTACAAGGCAGGCGACCCGAGGGAGGTGGATGCCAAAGTAGGGGTTCTGATTGGGCTGCGGTCTGTTAACATCACGTTATCTGGTTAGTAGGGACTTTAAATAACATATAGCGCGTTCCCTTGACTTGAAAGAGTTGCTGAAAGAGAAAGTCATCGCCTAATATATATATATTATTCAATCGAGAACTGAGAGGATTTACGTTCCCTCAAAAACATACATTTCACTTGGTGGACATAGAGATTATAATGCTACGTGTAGACTTTGCGAATTCATTGAACATGATCTGGGAATAACCGAATTTAAATACATTTAACCCCTTCTCAGGTGAGTTTTTCCATATTAATTATCAATAGTATTAATATTTGTAATTGCAGTTTCTGAAGCATCATTAAAATTCTAACAATGCCTTTCATTATTTTTGGACAATTATGTTTCATATAATTGCATTTTGCAAATCAATCAAAGTGACACCAAAAATTAGAATCCCTCCTTTAGATTTAGATTACTTTTAATGGAAAAACAAACAATCACCAATGCTGTAATTAGCAGACATAGAAATATTTCTTTCCTACAAACGGTCTTCTTTCCCGCAAAAAGGCTTCTTCTAATATTCCCTACGAAATGATTTTAGTTTTTTTTTTAAAACGATATTTAACTAATATTCTCTCACCGATTAAAAAAATTCCGTCCTTGGAAGTATTTAGATATCAAACAATAGGTGGTACAGTGGGGGAAACAATTATCGCAACACCAGTTGGCGTCAGAGCGCGGATTACGTGGAAACTAACTGAAATCACTCTAGCTCCGACAATTCGGCAACTCTGTATAGAGGCAGTAAAACCGGGAATATTCAAAGTCCATACGAATGGAAAATAGACTTTTAGTTTCGTTTTTATATGCAGACATTTAAGACTCACCTTCGCGAGATTTCCAAGTAGTGCCTTTGCCTCATTGTCTTCATTTCTTGCCATTTATTATTCAAAGTTAGTCGTGATAAAAATAGTTATGTAGAATGTCAATATAATACACTGGGAGATAGTTACAAACAAGATTGTTTGATAGCGGAATATCAGACGTTAAAATGAACATTTTGAGGTATTATTTCGCGAATTAAAGGTCTAAATACTAGAATTGTGATGGAATTGAATTCATGCAAAGAGAATTCAACACTTAAAAATTCGAATTTAGAAACCACTAAGATGCGTCCTATTCTTACCTTTTTATTTTCTCTCGAGCAGTGTAGTTTTCCACTGCTTAAGGTATTAAAAATATCCCTTTGATGAATCCAATCTTATCCGTGTATTGAAGGAGTTCAACTTTTCTAAGAGCTTTTTAGCAATTAGAGCTTTTTAGCAATTAGAGATTTTTAGCAATTAGAGATTTTTAGCAATTAACGTTTTGACAGGAATTGTCATCACTATTATTAACTTTTAAATAGTGGAATCGGTAATCAACAATTTTCAGCTCTATCAGGCTATATGTAATAGGGAGTAATATTTGTGTAATAACAAATGGTGTTTCTCATGAGACATCAATGCACTTTAACCATACTGACTGAAAAAAAATATAATAAATTGCAACGGTATCACATCTCTATTGATGTTACAGTCATTCATCACACCACTCATACGATTTTCCTCTTCAGGGAGTGTATTTACTCTAAAACAGTTAATTTCAATTTAATTTATCCAGAGCTGTAATATATTTGATTAATGAGCTATAAAGCTAGAATGCAATCGAAATTATACCAAAAATTGGAATCTTAAATGCAAATAAAAAATGATGATTCGAATGTCCGATAATCAACCATTAGATATTCCGCACTCGCCTCTTAGTGTAAACATAATCACACACTTTCGACGAATTACAGGTGCCCCACAGATGTTACACTGTAGAACGGGTCACACTTAAGAAAATACTTGTTGCAGCATAATCTAAACTTGTATTAAGTTTCCAAGAGCCCGATATTCACTTCTCTACTTTCTCCGTAGCGATGAATAAAATTTTCCGCTACCAATTTGATCATCTTGTTTTCCGTATGTTAAAATACTTCCCAAGGCTACTTAGATCCATACATTAGGCGCCATACTCAGCTATTGTTCGCTTATTTTACTAAAATATGTGTGCACTTTACGGACTCTTCCGAAACACTCCCAACCCCTCTCCCTCCATGAAGACCGTAGTTTAAATGTCGTTTACTACGCTGTTTTGCGGTTTAGATGCGAATAGATTAGAGAATAGAGCGAATATACGCAGACAAAGTTATTCTTTAATTTAGCAGTAGAAATAGTTACTAACACCCACTTAAATAGGCAAAAGGGTGGGCATGAGCTTAGCCCCAAAACAGAAAAATTGCAATGGTGAAAAAGAAAAATTCACTTAAAAAAAAAGATAAAGGTTATTCGAAAAAGGAAACCATGTTTTAATGTGCGAACTAAGAGATCTAAAAATAATAATAGTAAATTGCAAGAGCTTACGTAATAAACAGGTGGAATTCTTTAACATTACGATGAGAACTTGCGCGGATATCATACTAGAAAGATTTGGTTAAGCGAGGATATTACTCAAAGCGAGATATTTTCCCCGATTATATGATATACCGAAAATATGACTATGTAGATCTAGCGGTAGAGGTTTTATAGCAGTATTGACTCATTTAATTAGTAAGCGCGATGAATTCGTAGAAAATAGCAGGAGCGAAATCATTTGGTGCTCGATTCAAAGACAAAACGGATGCAAGATTAATGTTTGTTCTTTGTGTCGTCCTCCCGATGAAAAAATAGGTTGTATTGTTGATTTATCCGAGGCCTTACAGAAAAATGGCGAGAAAATAAAAGATCCAGTCATCGCCGTAGGAAGAGATTTTTACCTAACAAATATTCATTGGGATAATCTAAAATTCTCCAGCACTAGCAGTGGGAAAAAAAATTCACGAAATACATCTTACTTTTTCGTTGCATGCTTTAGATCAGGTAAATATGACTAAAACTCGAACGAATCGTGCGAGGCAAGGTATCAATTTAGATTTACTAGCCACTTCCCACCCACAAATAATAACTAGCCTCACTGTAGTTGACGGTACAGTCAGACCATGATGTCATAATGGCAGGGATGAAAGTAGTAGCGGTTAGATCTCTTAAGCCGGTGAGGCAAGGGTATATAATTCGCAAAGCAATTATTTCTGAGTTTAAGGTTTTATTTGAACGAAGGCTTGGATAATTTTTTACGCTTTTCGGGTGAAAATACAGTAAATGATAGTTGGGTAGAGTTTCTACGGATAATCAAAGTAGATTTAGTTAAATATGTCCCGTCTAAACAGTAGGTGAGACGATGAAGGAGTTTGAATCGTTGCATAGGAGTCATTCACTCGCGATTGAGAAAACTTAAACCGTGCGGTGAGATCCAAGAGTTTGGTGATCAAAACTATAGAGAAGTGCAAAAGCTATTTGAGGAAGGATCACGAAAAGAATACCAGGAATATAGATCTCGAACCATGTTAAAATCTCTAGTTGGCGATTAGAAAGAATTTTGGTCATAAGTGTGAGAGACTGGTGGTGGTCAGTTTTCTATGCCTAGCTTTATCAGCGAAGAGGGAATTGCCTTAAATAAATCGGCAGAAATAGCTAACTTACTTAACCCGTGCTTCCAGAAATGTTTCTCATAAGATGATGGCCGAGTTAACGACTTTACTTCGCCCATTGATTCGGAGATGATTTCCATAGAGATATAAGTTGATGCTAGTGGAAATTCACTGCAACAGATCGATAGGAAATTCTATCAGAAATCAATTAATGTGGGTATTGTCCCAATGTCGTGTAAAAAATTAAACGTCACTCCGGGGCCTAAGAATGATCAGATTATTATGGGTAATGTTCGTTATCTTCGAATTTCTGCAAAATAATGGAGCGTATTATAGCAAGCTCTATTACTCAGTTTCTTACCATAAAGATAGGAATCATTCGGATCCAACACGGATTCCATAAAGATAAATCTTGTAAGACGCACCTAGAGTTTTTTTGTGAATGATGTATATAAAGCGTAAGGATGTTAGATATCATCCAAAAACGTTATTTCCACGCAGCAACAAATTTCGCAACAACCCTTAGTGTTAGTGCGCCACACAAAATATCTAAGTGTCACGTTTAGCTGTAGTTTATCTTTGAAAGAACATATTAGAGATGCGATAGGAAAAGTGAATAGAATGCAAAGATTAACTAGTAGATCGTTGAGGGGATGCTCAACGTGTTTTCAAAGAAAAAAACTCATATTCCTCTTATTCAACCTAGCCAAACGAGAAAATACTGTTTCGCGATTACACTGATTATAACTTTTATATTACAGTTCGTGTACAGCATTTGTTTGATTGGTTGTATACGATACGATTTGTACAGAATTGCCATGATAAAACGGTGAGTGTTACTCAGATGTTGCAGTACGCGGGATGGTAATCATTAAGAGATAGAAGACTAATTCAAAGGATAAATTTACTAAGTAAGTTCAGAAAAATTAGGTTCTCAAATGATGCAATCGATATAATGCGACCTCCTTGTTGATGTGGGCCGCTCTGATACTGCGAGGAAGATTAGAGAAATAATTGGTAGAAGGAATCGTATCAAGAATTCATTTTTTCCGCGCATGATACGCGAAAGAAATTAATTAGGAAAATAGAGTTAAGGTGCCTGTACCCCCTGCCACACGCCGAAAGGCGGATTGAAGGGTTCTTACATAGACATATTTTTATGGTGTTTTTGTGCTGTCGATATTTTAACTCAATAATCAGAATATATCGTATTTATAAAACAACATATAATCTAAGAGGAAAAATTCATCCGTCTCCGCTACGATTGGTATTCGGTTTCCTTCAAAGTAACTGGGTTGTCCAAATTGTAGTGCTACCTCCAAAATACTTCCGTTTCAATATCATCTCCTAAATCACTACTACTAATTTATTTCTTCTCACAATCAATAACAGTTAAAGGAAAGTTTAATCAACCTTCCTTTGATTTCAAAAAACTCTCAAAGGCACTCGAAATTAATATTTACAATGATAAAAACCTTACACCTTGAGAAATAATGACAATGTAAGAGAAATTGGCCCTTTCAAAACTGGAAATCCAAATATCATTGAGGATTATTATTCATCATTATTATTCAATTATTCATTTACAAACTAAAATCTCAAAAAGGTTTTAATTTTGCCACATAACCGTGAACATATCCTAGTTTTCTATGCATTTTAGTCTTTTTAAGAATTTAATATACCGGCCTTGAAATGTAGAAATGTTTTCGCTCTTTCTACTGTCTATAACCCTCTCCCTCATAGACAAATCCTGGCTGCGCCCCTGCGACAAAGCAATCATTAATTATCATCTGTATATTCATGTCCACATTCGATAGAATCCGTAGATTCTTACACATAGATGATTATGAAAAAATGTCAGCTCCGCCATAGACCTCGATCCCCGTAATGTTACTCAATTTTCATGTTTTTAAGAGAAGGAGACTATTTAACATAATTTAGAGCAAGCGTAAAATATTTATATGTATTCGAATTTCTCTCAGACTCGGTAACAGTGTGCACTTATACCCTATGATTTATAATCAAGAACTACATTGGAATCAAGAAAAATATAGGATGATTAATAATATATCCATTCTCCTTCATTCTCATCCATACGATTCAGCCTCCGAGACATAGAGTTAACCACTTCTTTATTGGAATTCGCTCCAGGTGAGAAGATCTAATAACCGACGGAAGCTCATCGAAAGCTTTATCGGTTCAGAACCTAAAGACGAAGTAAATGAAATTTTAGTGCAACTAAAGACCTAATCGCGATCTCCGAGAAGCATCGACAAAACGTTACAGGGAAGTAATCACAAAACATTACTTTTGGTCGCTTTTTCCCCCGGACAATTAGAGAGGCTGATAGAGTAGATTACGTGATGATGATGTTATTACAACCCCTACCATACCCATCTGGCAGCTCGCGGGGTATATATCTAAATCTAAATGTATATAATTGGCTTGGAACTACCGCCGAGAAAATTGGAAACTGTGAACCCGCGAATTGTCCTGGTTGTAGACGAACAATGAATATTAATATGCATAAGAATGTCAATAGTTCTCAAGGCTTTTTTTTTAAGCGTAAAAATGAAAAAGATTCGCTTCCGCGGTCCGCTGGTTGTCCGTTTATCGACGTGAAGACCTAAATGAAGAAATAGTCGCCAATAAGTCTGAGTAAGTAAGCCTGAGCTCCTTGCCTTACGACCGGTTTGTTGTTGCGAGTGACGCATAGGCTTTCGAAAATCCTCTGCACTGAAAGCGAAAGGTTCATCGTGCTTCGGGAAATCAGGAGGCCCTGTCAAATACCTCTAATTGTGGAAAATGAGTCAAAGGAACGACCTCGAATCCTTGGTAGAAGAGGAATTTCCACTGACACACGAAACATGTTCTTGACCGACAATTGGTGATGAATCGGTTCCGAATCTTTCATGTCCAATGGTTATTCTTCCATAATGAATTGCATTTCTCTGGTAAATATATATATTCATCACTGGGGCGTATAAATATATGTGGAAACCATATCTTACATTCGTTCATTTCCCGAACAAGAGAAGTTTAAGATAAAAAACTCATTTAACTTAAGCGGAATTCGAGCTCGTGCCCTTCCTATGCCAATAACATGTGTCAGACAGCTTCAAAATCACCTCTTAATTAGCAACTAGTTATATTTATGACACTTCCCAAAAAACTGAGAAGTCCATTTTAGCAGCTTCATAATAACTTTATTATGGCAGCATAATCCTCGTTAATTAACTTTATAAAGTCAGACGTTCATAAAAAAAGTATCAGTGATAAAAACTTGGGTTGTTTATTAGGAAGTCTTTGTTTACTAAAATACGCTAATATAATAATATTATTTGGAAATATTTTTACGAGTGCAATAACATCTAATTTTCTTAGCACCATGGTGAGGAAGGAGCTTTGAATTAGCCAGAGGATAGTTTCTACTGGGCGATTGTAAAATGAGGGTTCTGAGTCTAGCTGACATAGGCACGAAAAGGAAATATATACCAGGCATATGCAATACTTGCTTTGAAAGTGCTCGACATATGGTTAAAGCTTTTCCGCGCGAGGTAATGCATTTCAACGTTTGTTTTGTATTGGCGCCTGCGATACTTTAAAGGGATCAACTTATGGTTAAAGACTTTCCTCGCGAATTATCAAAGCCTTAATGCATTACTACGTGAATTTCTCCGCGCGAAGGCAACACAATTGACTAATGACCAAGGTCACCGAGCTCCCTGATACAAAATGTAAGACAAGTCTGATATATGCGCAGAAATTGTTCGGTTTTTATGAAATAATGTTAGTTTTAACTTTGGAATTGGTATTTTTCCTTTTAACTCCGGACGGACAATGATTTCCTGTATTCTAGGTGACAAATGGTGTTTATAAATTTATATTACGAATTTCCTTCATCTGCTTGATTAAATTGGCGAAAAATTATATTCCGTAGACAAATACAAATTTTACATTGTGTCATAGTTAGTAACTCAGTAATCGCTCTAACGACTTATCGAATTCTAATTGCTGAGTTGAAAACATAAGAGTGGTAATCAAAAATCCTCCTCGGAATGTTTATCACAAATAATGAATATCCTATGTTTGAACTGGACGTTTGAAGAATTACATTTACATTAATATCCAGCAGGCAGCCGTAAGACGTATGTTCGAGTGAGAAACCAAACTACCAAAATAACGCCTTATTAGCGCACAAATTATCGAGAAAAAGAGACCATTATAGGCCATCTGTTCTCGCTATAATCTCGCAAAACATCATTTTCCTCTAGACTCCAAAATTCTTGTTCTCTAAAGGTGAGAATCACCACATCGCGTATTCCTACTCCAATCCCACTTATTCCTTATTGCTACGCATTATTAAAACCGAATAGCATTCTTCACATTATTTAGAATTAAATTTCAATTATTGTCCATGTATTTTATTGCATTTAAGATTGAAATTGGAATAAATATATATTTAACCTATCGTTCTATAAATACGATAATTATCTGTGAAAGAGAAACACCGAAATAAACATGAGGAACTCGGGGAGAGATCGCGCGAAGGCTCTAAGAAGAGTTCGAAAGAGAGGAAATTTGTGTGCTCCGACTCAAATATTACCGCTTTTCGAGGCTTTCCTCGGTGTTGCCAGTCAGTCACAGAAAGCAGAATTCCAAATAGTTTCTGTGAAAGCCACTGGTGCGCTCGCAAAGTGTTGCGATAATTTTTTCCGCCACTGTACATTCATTCTGAACTCAGATTTACTATTTTGATCGGTACTCAGATAGGGATTTATCATTTTATAAGCTCATCATAAGAATTAGTCGAAATATAACGTTACAATGTAGTATGATTTAATTAAATGAATGGAACCCAGTGATTATGATCATATATGAAAATAATTTAATTAAATCTCAGTGGCATATATAATTATAAGCATAAAATATCAACTAGTAGAATGGAAATCGAGTATGATCTGTTTTATACAATTTACAGAGAGAATATATACAGAATCATCAAAAAATATGTTTCCAATATTTTGATAATACAATGCAATTTTTAATGATCCCAAATAAATTCCTTTTGAATGCAATTAAAATAAATATATAATAAAAAAGGAAGGAAGCAGTATGTTTATTTTTTTACGTTGAGAATGTTTCGTTTTATTTCGTTCTTCACCCATAAAATATTTTTTCAAACTTCTCACAGACTTAAAATGGACGTCAAATTTATTTACACCTCTCTCTCTCTATCTATCTCATATTTTTATTTCCTTTTTAAGCATCGCATCGTCACGGCCAATCAACGTTTGTTATTCATCGCTATAGAGCCTTTATAATACGGTATTTTCAATCAAATAATCATGTTTCGAGCCGTTTATCCTGAAGCTAAGAAATCTAGAGGATGACAAACGCTGCGACCGGAATCCAAAAAGGAATTGTTACGGATGAACGAGGAAAAAGCTTTCCATTTGAGATAAATCGAACACCGTTTTGCGGTAATCGCTTCCTTTCGGAGGCAAAAAACGTGTAAAACTCTGTGGTTTGCATGATGGATTCCCGCTCTTTCGTTTCAGCGGTTCAAGAGGAACAATCTGCACCCAAGGAAGACATTAAATACAACGAGCGCTTCAACTGGGTCTGGGACCAGGGACGCATCGGATTCGGCCCTTACGGTAAGCGATAATCGAACGTCGATCCACATTCGATAGATGCGTCGTTAATCGCTTTGGAAAGGAGCGTTGCATGACGGGAAATGCCATTCAAACGGCATATCTGCATGCAGCTATTCGAGCGATGACCTGGGTGTTTCTTTAAGCATTTAAGCTCCCCGTAGCAACTTTGAGCCCAAACTCATGCTTTCCAAGGCTTATCTACTAATTCAAAATTCACAAAAAGTATACTTTTATTGGTCAATTTCCTAGGTAAATTAATCAAGTATGGAACAATGTAAATATTTCCTATTTTTCCAATCGAATTCCATTGTGCAAATAATAAGTTTGTGTATATGGCAAATAGTTGACAATGTAGCACGGTTATAATCTTGGTCGCACTAAAAGCAAACTGCAATACCTTCGATAATTAAAATTATCGAATTTGCTCGTCTTCGATTTCTTCTTAGAAGAATTTTCTGTTGCTAACATAAGTTTTTTAATGATAGCATTGTATAAATCTCATAATACCTAATACAGCAGCAAGTTACGCTTATTACACCTCTGTAAATTTAATAGAAAGAAAAGGAACAGTCATGGTTTTTACCTTTCAGTCTAATTGGATAGTGATTCTCTTGCTTTTGGATTATTCTTCTTGGAGTCTCCGATGTGATAACGAAAGGGCGTTCAACCAAGGTTTACCAAGTTTCCTGGTAGTCCAATACGGTTAACTTTTTTAATTAGATTATTAGAATATTAAATAAAAAAAGATATTTCATAGTGAAAAGACAAATCTTTCATGGGACCTGGTACGTCAATGAAAGGTGATGTTACTTGCAACGATTGGTAATTTTTCCTGGTATTTTTCAACGGTCCGACATGTAGTAGATGTGACATAAAGTACCTTGAGTATAATTTGAATCTAATGTTAATAATATTCATAATCAAGAATGATAGATAATGCGAATTTTATTGAGTTACATTGTTTTTTGTTTTATACTAATATTAATTTTCTCTTTTTTGTATTTATTCTTCATAAATACGCTAGGAACCTCTCCCCATCATGGAAGAGCAAGAATAGGAGCCACAAGGGTAGCATTAGGCCTAAGACGCACTGTCGACTGGTCGCCGGCGACTCAGTTTCTTGGCGACCAAAACATAGGCAACTCAAGCCAGCGACTAAGCCAGCGACTGGAAAGGTAGTGTTTCTTTTACATACCTGCAAAATGGACGTCGAAGCTGCAATATTAGTAGCGTTGCTAATTAAGAATAAAAGAAAAAGAAAAGCAAAAGAGTGTTGGGAACATCCTTTGCTGCAAGAATGTAGAACAAAAAGAATGTTTAACATATTTTATGAAGACCTAAGAAAGTACGCACGTAAATTTTTTAATTACACAAGAATGTCTGTGCGTTCGTTTGATGATATATTGTGCCTTCTAAAACCGAAAATAACCGGCGGATTCTATTTCTAAAATAAATTCATCGGTATGAAAAGCCTGCGCCATTTTGTGCACGACGTCTGGTCGCCTCAAAAGTTGCTCGCCGTGCGTACGCTCCCATATACAACCGTGCTTATATCGGTCGCGGCGACCAGCCACTCGTTTGACAGTACCCACTGCGCGGCGAGTCGCCGAGTCATTCGGGTGACCGACGACCAAGTGCGTACACACCAATTTAAACTGTACAAAGTCACAGTCGCCGTCGACCGAGTCGCCGGCGACTAGTCGACAGTGAGTCTTAGGCCTTACTATCTTCCTCTAGCGACCAAAAGTGAAGCCAGGGGTAAAGAGGCAAATTGCGCATTTAGCCATGCTGGTGAGAACTTTTCGTGTCTCCCTATAATAATACATTGTTTTTTCGTGATTTTGCGGCTTAGATACAAAGTTATCTAGGTTTGATCGAGTAAGTCAAACGTTTTGGAACACAAAATGTAGTTTGAGCAATATGTAACATGAAGCAATTTTGTTATTTTCTCGTTTGTAAAGGTTTTATAGGTAAATAAGCATGGGTTAGTTTCTACCTGCAGCATGGTCAATTGCTGTGCATCAGAACAGCTGCCCCCACAAAATGTTCCGAAACTAGAATGTATGCATCTTCCTTATTTTTATTATTTCATTCATTATCTGAACTCTATGAATCTGAACGAACGTCAGTATTAAGTCACGGCATTTAAATGCACATTTCATTGTGCTCTCGGCTGTATCTGCAGGTCTTACATGGTATAAAAGTTCTCGTATTCGTTTTTTTCAAAAACTTATACTTCATTGAGCCCCGATTATGAATTAGAACAAACATTTGCACAAGCGGAAAATCTCTAATTACCCTGGAAAGCTCTTATAATGTATGATAGATTAGCTATTATTAAGGAATTTTTATGTCATACTAGGTATTAATCAATTAAAACTAAGACGGATTAATGCATTATAATATACATATAATCAGCATTATAATAATCAACGAGGTTTTAATATAGTCTGCGGAATGTTGGCAGATGATTTGTTTTCTGCATTTCTCTAGCAGACGACACCGGCATCCGAGAAGTTTACATTGCAGGCATGTTTTATTTTCCATGATCAAACGAATCAAGAGGACTCTGAGAAAAAAATCGAACATGATCGTTAAGTAAAAAAATCATTTAACCACTCTGAGTCCATGTCATAGGATAGATAAGCTCCTGATTCCCGAATGAGAGGGAAATATAACCCCGAAAATACATGTAGTTAAAGGAGAGCCGGCGAAAAGTTCTCACCAGTGCTTTGCGGGTTGCGTTATTTTTGGCTTCACTTTACTGACGTTAGACATCCCCTGTGATAGGAGCGCATATATGCTGAGGAGAGTTATTCGGTCCATGGATGGAACACAGAATACAATGAGTAAAATTGAAATCTAAATTTTTTATTAAGTATAATTCTTAGTGCGTATCTTTGGATTGAAATAGTGCTTTCTGTTTTCAAAACAATTCTTAAATTACTGCTTTTTATTGTTGCTATTCATGCATGCTTGCAGCATTTCTCCTTCATGAAGAGCAGAGTATGAACTTAAATATGCTGAGGAAAAATATTTGGTCCATCGATAAAACATAGAATAAAATGAGTAAGATTTTCATCTAATATGATTATAATTCATATGTAAATATATTACATACTGCGTATGTTTTGACAAACATAGTATTTTTTCTTTACGAATTACGATTTTTTATACTGCATTTTTTCTTAATTCTAAGTAACGTCATTTGAAGAGTAAGAGCTCTGAGATGCCGAGGAGAGTATATCGGTCTACGGATACTACATAGAATACGATGATTAAAATTTGATTTAAATATTATCACTATTTATGTATAAGTAAGATATTTAGTGAGGATCTGTGGAGTAATTGTCTTTTGTGTTTTCGAAATGATATATATTACAACTGTTTTTCATTCATTCTTCAGAAACACACTATAAACCTTTCTCTAAATTGGAATAGCAGGTGTAAGATCGCAGAGATGCTGAAGAGGGTACTTTGGTTCATGGATGGAACACAAAATTCAATGGGTACAATTTGCATTTAATAATGTTACTATTTATATTAAGATATGATAATAAGTTCGTATGGAGTTATTGCATTTTGAGTTTTTTAAAATTTGATGTATGATTTACTGTTTTTTAATTATTCTTAATGGACACAATCTCAACATTTATCTACCATGGAAGAGCAAGAGTAAAACGCAGAGATGCTGAGGAGAACAATTCGGTCCATGGATGGGACACGGAATGAAGAGCGTAAAATATCAATTAAATTATATCATCAATTATATTCACATTTGATAAATAGTATTTTGCACAGTGTGCACCGTAGATGCTGATGTTATCGATTCGATTTTTTCGATTTCGAAATATTTTCCAACAATAAAATTCAGCTTAAGAGAATCGAAATGAATTAGTTTCTACTCTCATAGTCGTATTGACTTTATTGCAATGGTTCCTTTGTAAGATTTTTACGTCGCTTTATTGAAGATAAGCTACTTATATCTTTATTTACATTTTTCATTAATATATTACGGGCTTTTCAAAGGCTTCTCAACTTTTCACAATATGTTAAAAAATCATATTAATTGTATAGAATTCATGCATTTTTAAAACCTGGATTGATTATATATTCACATATTTTAAATTATTTTCTTTCACTGGATATACCAGTAGCTCTAATTTGTTTCGCTAAAAAGAGCTTAACATAATCAATTAGAGTCCTTATGTAATGCTCATCCTAAATTTGCTTCAATATATGTACCATTAATGAGCGTATTTAGTAAAGATTCTTATTTATAAAGTCGAATGTAGTAGTAAAAATATAATAGCGAAACATGGTAAATCTGTAATTTAAGACGTACCCAGGTTTTTCTTTTACACAGACTCCGCTTATGAAATACAGGATATAAGAATGTGTGTCATTGACCATTTTTTGTATTTGTTGAATAATACAAATATGATTTTCCTTAAAGGACGGCGATGGCTGACGTCATCGGGCGACAACGTCGTGGGATGACGTAGGGATGAGTTTTAGCCGGGGAAAATAGAATAAAACCTCCTTGAGAAAAAAATCCGTGACTTATTAAGTTAAGTGAAGTTAATCAGTGAAGTGAACAACCTAATTCCACAATTTTATCCTCTACTCTTTAGTGGAACACATTGAACAATTCAGTGAGCCTTTTTCTATTTATACTATTTGAAGTTTTTTTGTCTTTAAATCTTCCATGTGACACGTGGTGATGTACGTTTAACAATTATAATTAATGTTAATGTGTGTATTATTGAATGTTAATGTGTAATATTTAGTGTTTATTATAAAACTAAATATAATATTTATTTACCTATGCATATTTTATATAGCATATATTTTTTCTATCTCACTTATCTATCTGATTTTTAACAATTATAACATGTTAATTAAATATTTATATCAATATTTTGTAATGCAATTATTTATGTAATTGATTATTAATATATGTAATTATTTAAACTTTTTATTATCTATGTATATATTTATTGTTGTGATTATTTTGTACTTCTACTTGTAAAATATCTGTTAGCAAAAGAGGGATCTCTGGGGCAAGGAATACGGGCCCTATAGGCCTAACCCACCCCCACCATAAATAAATAAAGTAAAAGCATGGGATTTAGTACGGGGAGTTCGTCCGGGGAGACGACTTCGAGAGGAGGTCGTTCTGGGAGGGGTCCATGGAGGGGTCCATGGAGGGGTCCATGGAGGGGTCCATGGAGGGGTCCATGGAGGGCGAGGGCGTCCAGGGAGGGGTCGGTCGTGTTTGGTAAAAGGGTCCCGAGAAGGACTCCTGGGACGAAGTCTTGGAAAGGAGTCCAGAGAGGGGTTCTAGGAGGTAGTCCGGGGAAAGGGTCTGGGTGGAATCCTGGGAAAGAGTAAAGGGTAAGGGGTAATAGGTCCGGGGAATGGGTCCTGAGAGAGGGTCCGGGGAATTGGTTCTGGGAGGGGGTCCAGGAAAAGGGGCCGGGGATGGGGTCCGGGGAAAGAGTCCTGGAAAGGGGTCTACGGAGGAGATCCTTGGAGGTGGTCCGGGAAAAGGGTTTTGGGAGAGGGACCTGAGCGGGGTCCGAGGAAAGGGTCCTGGAGGGGGTTCTTAGGTGGGTCCGGGGAAATTTCAGTAAACCGTAAAAAACGACCGATGATTTTTTCGAAAATCATCATGTTTATATTTTTATTCATCTACATCTATATTTGTACCCTGCGAGCCGCCTTTCGGCGAGTGTCAGGGCGTGTTGACACCGGTTTATCTAAACTACTCCTTCACTCTGTTATTGTCACATATCGTTCACGAAAAGATTGAATTATGTATGATTTATCCTTGCATGTATATCTCTCAACTTGCGTTCTTTTACGGCCGAGGTAGCCGGGGGGTTGCATGATACCGGTTGTATCTTCCGCAAATGTAGTTTCCCTAAAAGCCTCTAATCTCCTGTACTATTTCTGGGGATTTATAATAGTATATTAGTATATTGTGTTAGTATAAAATAATCGTTTATATAGTAGTATTAGTATATAACAGTTTAATATTATAACATAATATCTACTCTAAAATAATGCGGAAATGAATTTCAATTTGTCCGATACGATCAATTGCTTTTCTACGTATTTATGCTTGAAACGATATGATTAATCATAATAAGCATGACCATGATCTACATTTCGAAATACATACAATAACAAAAGGGACTAATCAGAAATAAGGAAAATACTAGCGGAAGTGCCCGTTGAAATTCAACGGGGATAATAAGTAAACATATATGAAGATATACTATCTCATGATTTTAGCAGTTAATGGTTGACCGATAGAAGACCCTCTGAGCCTTTAGGTAGATGACTTTATGGTTTGTATATTGGTTCGCATTAAAGATTTTATCTATAAAAATGGATTGAGAACGAAATTTATGATGTTTGGATAGTATATAAGTATACATATACTTGTAGATATTTCATTTGTATGCATTTAATATTAATAAGTATACAGTTACAATGGCTCTTACACGATTGTAGAAAGCCTAAAAGTTTTACAGACCTTTACTGATAGATTCCAACACTACATGCCTCTCATTTCTCTCATTTTACAGATACCGTTCATTATTAATGAGACAATACTTAAATCCACTAAAGTTTAAATCTCCTGTACGCGTACTTAGTGTCATTTTGGAAAATCTCCAACGCGTATATGTGCGTAAAGCACACACTATCGTCATATAAGGTTGCAATAATACTAACTAAGGTAAGTACCTAACTAACGTACTGGTAGAAAGTCTAACATACTAAAATATTGAAATTTTGATGGCCACTTTTCAAAATCACGGTTATATCTTGATGAAACACTTACATTAAAAACATAGGTCAATTATATTATGCAATCATAATTGTGCTAATCAATAAGTTAATGACAATACCCGTATGTATGTTATTAACTATGTCAAATTCATCTATGTTGGCGTAGAAACTGAGTTCTGCTTATACTTCATCAGTAATAAATGCAATAATTTAATCTTTAGTAACTTTAACCGGCAGTTCTAAACTAAATAAATTCATTTCATTTTCAATTTATAACTAATTACTATATTGAAGTATCTGAATCATAAAAAATACTTCACAGCACCTAAGGTTTGTGATATGATTTACAAAAAAAAGGCGATGTTACGAGAAATATCTGTTTAAAGGAAACAGACAAATTTATTTAAAATATTTTGAGAATTTTCAACCGGAAATACTACTAAACAAACTTATTTTTCAGCGATAAACCAACTGAGGCGAGAGGTTAGCTCTAGAAATTTCCGCCATATAGTTTGTTTACATCCATGATGCATTGCGATTAAAGTTACTTCTAACAGTTAAATACCAATTAAGGCTTAAATATCGACGAAAATACGTTTTGTTAGAGCTTACGTAAAGATTTCAGTCAAGGTTGACTCTAAATATATGTTATAATACCGGACCTAAGTTTATAAAATCAGGTTTACCTTAAATATAAATCAATGCTATGCAATTGACGGTGATAATTAGTCATAATTATTATCGCACTGATATATTTTTAATTATTTACTTTCTCCAAATAAATAAACATATTTACGCCTTACCTTTTCAGTCAGGAGTGAGATATTCAATATTCTGCTACCTCACCACTTGTATTTCAACACCTCAAGGACAACAAATACAATAGTTAGATAGTAGTTCACTTACTTAATCATGTTAATCATTTTCGCTGACCGCGGAAATACGATGTTGTAAACAGATATGCTACATAATTTAAGTCAGAATATAACATTTAAAAGGTCTTCGACTTACCAGGGATTATACAAATAATCTCTGGATTTCTCAAAAGGTAATTTAGTTGACACGCTAACACCAAATTCGCGTAACCATCTATAAATAGTTACGTTGCTATAAACAATCATTACGTCAATACGGGCCTAAATTCTCGATATTTGTTCTAACGAGGAAATTCAACAACCGCATTCGTCGTTAATGGGAATGGACTTGTTTATAACCTCAAAAATCTCTCAAATATTTCTTCTATTTTATCAAAATACTGGCAATTTCTAATCTTACTCGCTATTCCACGACTAAAATAAGAAACTTTGTTTAATATCCCTTTTTTTGATGGTATTCTTGACTTTCAAAATGATTCTATGTAATTTAATTTCGCAAAAGAAATATTCCCTGCCACCGGTAAAAGTGAAGTTTACGTGTATTCCTTATGGAACCGTATTATGGGCTCCTGGGTTTGAACCCGGGCTTTCTTAGTAAAGGGAATAGTTTTCCTAGGGGTTTCTAACTCGTAGAAACACAATGCAGTTTGTTTCGAATCTCTTAGTCAAACCGTTTCTGAAATAAAGGGGGGGACGGACGGACTCTTCCGAAATTATATATAAGGATATTTTTTAAATGTGAGGTTTTAGGGAAGTAGAAAATTTGTCTTTGATAGCTAATCGCCCAAGTGATATGAATAAATTGGAAGAGCTACATATCACTTCAGCTGAGCTTGAACGGTCTCTTCGAAAGATTTCTTGATATGAAAACATTTTAACTCGATAGATGGCGCATGCATCTATATTCCATTTTGTTCGTAGCCAAATTAGGTTGTGCTAGAATACAAATTTCAAATTGAATTAAGATGGTGACAATAGACTTATTAAAAAAGTTGCTGATTAAAGTAGTGCAATTACATATTACTATAAACTGTTCTGTTACTGGATACAAGTTTATATTGCATAACGATGGTAGGTAAGTCAAAGGTTTAACTGTTGAGTTGATTCGCAAGATTTAAATTAATAATGAAGTAATTAACCGCACTCATTAAAGCACAATGATGCATATGAATAAAAGCTCTGAGTTTGTGCTCCGCTGTTACTAGATCGCGGCTCAATTCTTTCCATGAGTTCAATCGAGAATGCAGAGCGTCGGTTAGCAACCTTTGGCATTTCGCAAAACCACTTGACACCAATTAACTCAGGAAGGAAAGGTACAATGGGCTAAGAATAACAGGGTACTGCAACATAACCGAATCTACCAACAGAAAGAGATAATGCATTCGAAAGAACATTTTATACATCCATAATAATTTCCTTTTAATATCAGCAAGATCCATCTGACTACATTCAAAGGAGAAGTTTAATAAAAAAAACCTTATGTGTCTTAGAAATAGGTCGAGATATAAAATATGACAATGTGGAGATAAAGAATTTCTTTCCCGACGTTATCGTAACATACGCTCAAGTCCAGGAAGTTGACTCTGGTTTATTTATAGACATCCTGTAAACCACAGACGAATCATTTTCTTCTGTCTCTGCTTTCTTCAATACATAAATGTAAGTATTTTGTGTCTTAAAAGGAGGAAGGGACTTAGTTTTTTGGCAGGTTATTTTCCATACTTTAAGCTGCTAATGGATGCGAATTTAGGAATTAAGGATTATTATATTAACGACCGTCATTTATGATTATAAGGTACAAGAATCACTCTTAATCCAGAATCCCATACGTGGATTATATTAGTGCAATCTTTTTATCAACAAGAAAATTCTATATCTGCGATATGTTAATTTATACTTGACCTTGTGATAGAACACATTGGGAATGCAATTAATGACTCATATTTCCTTTTATAGTAATTCTTATCCATTAGTTGCTTCAAATTCCCGTAACCAATTCATTTCTCATACCTTTCTCGATACAACAGCCACAAATGGACATGGATGACGACTGAATATCCCAAAAAAACGTAATCGGTCGATTTCTCAACGAAATCATCGATGATGTAAGCAGTAATGACTTATAATTTCAAATTTTCAAGATAATTTGCCGAGGCGTAGAGGCCATTCCCACGTTATCGGTCTTGAAGCTCCTTCAAGTGAGACCAAGGTCGACCACGGATATTTTGGTGCATCACATACACATTGCGTCTGCTAAAAATCTCGAAAGAAGACCTCTGCCGTCTACTTCCAATGTCATTTCGCGGTCACGTGGTCCTAGTAAACACTGTGACGTAAATACGACCACGAGACGGGGAAAGTAACATTTACGCCAACAAAAATACTAATGATTAAATTATGGATGACTCAATAATGGCGCAATAACTATCATCAACGTAAATGTCCAATCAATAAGGAAATAAATAAAATCAGCGACAATAGTTTTTTCCTGATAGAAATAATGTAAACAATAGTACTATAATTGGTTGAGTTTCTAAAAAAATGATTAAAAACGTAAACTATCGCTTTGTGTTGAATGTTAAATGATTTACATATTTTATGGGTCAAAATCAGAGACGTGAAAAATCCGAGTCTGAATCAGATTTTCCTACTAAATTTACATGTTGATGTTTTGTTATTTTAAACATACTCACAGTCCGTATTTATCAGCACACAAAATAAATTAGAATATTATTTACATTTTTCTCGTTTTTTACTTTAAAGCATTCTCCTAAAGTCATTCCGGGAACGGGTCCGCATACAACTTTTCATCATTCAACTGAGATTAAAATAGTATAAACTTCAATGTACGAAATTAAGCATTGGCATGTAACTCTGTATAGAGTTTATTTAAGCAACAAATGTGTAATCTGTATTCGCTTTATTGAAATTTTTCAATAATTCAGTTTTCAAATGTTGTCTGACAGTTAATATGTCATTTCGTCAACGCAATAATATTTTGACGAAATGTCTGAACTAATTGCGCTAGAAGGTTATAATCAGCAGTCATTTGAAGTACTTTTGGCAAGGAAGTGCCCAGGTTTGCTTCTTTTCCGCATTTAAGAATATTTTTTTCTGATAAAATTCTTTCAATCAGTTTTTTCGTAGCGTACTTTAATTCATCGAACGCCACTTACTATTTATTATGATGAAAAGTTAACTATTTTTAGCATTATTCCTCTAAATAATATAGATCACTACTCAATAACCTCAAAAGCCAGTATCCAATGTGGCTTATTTGATTTATAAAAAATATATATCATATCGTCATTCCGGGAACGTTCTTGGACAATAATGTTGTTCTTGAAATGATGTTTAGCTCCTCTAAGGGGCTGAATGCGCTAAATTTTGCTGTATTAGACTAATTATGTTTTTGTTTTTAGCATATTATTAACAGAGATGTAGAAGAAGATAATAATAAAAATAAAAAAAACTGTCTACAAAGAAAATAAATACAAATACTGCAGATTATCTAATACAGCGCGAAATGGCTATTGCAAGAAAGCGCAAGTTTCAAAATAAAATGACTCCTGAGCAAAGAGAATTTACTTTTTTTTATCCATAGCTAGAGACATTTTGGATATTAGATGACATGTTTATGGAATGAAAGAAAATTTCATGGCAAAACGATAACTTACAGATAATTTAGTCGAAACAGAGATTATGATACAATGATATTTTGCTGAAAATCATGCGACTAATTATGGGAAAGAAGTACAATATACACATTTTGGAGCACCTGAAGGTCTTTTGACTATCCACACATGTGGCTCTTACTCTAACAATGATGATTTGATACATGGTGGTACGTTTTCAACTGTGAGCAATGATTTAGGGCATCGGATATATCTATATCATTATACCAGCATGCGAAGTTGCTGAAAAAATAAAACTAGAGGCATTTTCCAACAAGAAGCAAGATCCAGAAGCTCCTAAAAGTGTTTTTCTTACGTCTTGTTTAAGGTATTTATTAATATAACTTTTATTTTTTATGGAAATTCAGGAAACGCTGCCGTTCCGGGAATTTCCGGGAACGCCGAAGAAAGACAAATAATTAAATATTCATTTATGTATTTAAAACTGTTTTAATACAGATAAGTAAATGTTATATCCACTCATAGATAGTATCCTCAAGTGAATTACATATAAAGGCTCAAATCGTTAAAAATTAAATTAATTTCGTTTGTGAATTTATAAATAATACGATATTACGAAGAATACTTTATAAAACACCAAATTTTATATGTTGAACTTATTTATTCCAATACTTTCTCATTAATAATTGTATCATTTACGTTTTTAAATAAGTATACTGAGGCTAAGTCCAGTGCATTATGTTTTATGCAATTTCAGAAAACGTTCCCGCATGACTAATATCAACACTAACTTTATCAATTAAATTCGTAACTACAATAAAAATCACATTTGTGGGTGTGAATTTCTGGAATAACTTTAGGGAATGTGGTGCTATGATTTTAAATTATAATTAATATTCTATTGAAAACTTGATTTTTTCAAAAAACTGAAATTATTTAATAGGAAGCCTATGTAGTTGATTTTAAATAAATGCTAATTCTCTTTTTGAAAATGTGTTTTTTTCATTGGGTGCTCCTGTACCCCGGGGTACTGTAAATTAAAGTCCAATATGGGCACGGTTCTAGGGTTAAGCCCATGTTTCAAACAACTTTGTTTCCAATTACTTTTACCTTTCAAGCGATAGAAAATATAGCCACCGAATGCTTGACTTTAAAATTAGCAGAAAGAGTTTTTTTTCAGTAGATGAGATGTTGATGTTTACTTCCTGGAAATATACGATTTTCGTATCTGTTTATACTATCTTGTAGACCTTTCCTTGATGGGAAAACTTGTTTTCTGTTACGCAATTCTCAAACCGCTCTTTGATTTACGTAATCAAGCTCGCGCGGTATTTCTCTTATTTACTGTTTGTTACATGGCAACCGATTTTCGCCTTTGTATCCGCATATTTGAAAGCGTCGATTTTGTAACATGTTGACACTCAACTCCGGCTTGCTTCTCGGTTTTTCTGGTTCTCCCTTCGACCAGTTTTTCCGCGAACGTCACGCGTGAACTTCTTCGGTTTCTTATTCTCAAAATGAGTGGTGACTTCCTCCCCCCATTACATATCATCTCAATTTGAAGAAAAGTCACGAAAATGATAGCAAATCTTTTGGGAGAAAGTGCTTGGCGTCCTTCCGTCACGGAATGAGAAGCCGGTTTGTCTTCTAGAACTTTCTGCCGAGTCATGTTTTTTAATAGGAGAAAAAAACATGACTTTTTGTCGATTATCAGATATAAAACTACTACTCGATGATCCAAGTTTATAGGAGGATGAAAAAGGAATGAAGAATGTTTCTTTACATCAAAATAAGAAAAACACAACTTATAAAATATAAATAAATCCTTACTTATTATCGTATGGACAGTAAAAAATGTCTATAGGAAGTAATAAAGGTGTTTTTATCTGTATCTATACACACGAATGTTCAGGCTTACATGTTTTGAATCTCTGGGGTTGAGAATTGCTCAGTAAATGATTCACATGCGAACTTTATAAAGATTATTTTTAAAAATTAGGATTAGAATTCTGTTGCTTACCTACAGAACATTATTTCAAATAAATCTTTGGCTATATTTTTACATATAATTGTTATTTTAAAAATTATCAAAAACTTTTTAGTTTTTCAATTTCAATTCTGTTTGAAGTGGTGTCTCTAATTTGTATACTATGTATAGCACCTGCCAATCATGTTGTAAATGCTATAAATGTATTAAAACGGTATTTATGTTGCTTAATACAGTTAAGGAAAAAACAGAGTAAGTTCCATCACAAATATATTTAGTTGTTACAATGCCAGCTAGTCCTGATAAGCGTCTTACAGCGATCTTGCCTGATTTGGAGCTATGTTTTGAACGACATAACCCTTTTTGAAACCCATACCTCTACGAATCGGTTACTCTAAATAAGCCAATTATATCCTACATATGTACATTGACCTTAAACGTCGGGAAATATCGTAGACTATCAAAAATGCATAGCTAGCCTGAAACCATAATATTTATACCTGAGAACCAGAGAATGCTGCAAGCGAAGATGAAAACAGAAGGGAGTGTACTGCGTCATTCTTGTGACAACAGAGAATCCGATTATTAAATGGAAGTATCTTATTGTTACTAAGTGGATAATGGAATTAACAAATATACATTGCTATTGTTAAGATGTATGCTGTGTACGGGAGGTTTTTGGAGGGGATTCCCTCCCATCCTTGGGTGAATGCCGGACAGATTGTATTGTTATATCCCCCTCAACCGTTGCCACCTGGCATTAATACCAACTTGCAGCGTGTAAATAAATAAATAATGACAATGCGTCTCTTATTAGGACAAGATTGAGACTATTAAGTCTCTTCTTACACCGTATTACACTTTCTTACCCTTCGTCATATAAATTTTAAAGAAAGAGATAGTTTGAGAATTAAGTACACAGAAGAAAACAACTTTGCGGGATTAATAACTTAAGATTTCTCTAAGAAAAAATATACACCGAAGCAGGAAAGCACCCGTAAGAAGGGGGTGTGAAAACCCTGCGAAACCTACTGATAGTTAAGTAAATTCTTATGAAAAAATCAGGTTATAGAGACTTAACATCGCTAATGTGGCAACTAGAAAGCCATTCACTCATCTTTCTTAGCGAACACGTTTTCTTCGCGCTAGCCCATTTGCGAATTCTCCTCCGAACTCTTCCAACTTTCCCCTCGCAGAATTATATTAGCTTCTGGCAGCCGCTTTGTTTCCCCGCGAAGTGCAACGGCCTCCGCTCGCCTTCTGTTGGCTACACGCAACTATCTGGCCGTTTGTTTGCATTCCTCACCGCCATTATCGCGTCACAGCAAACGGAGGGAGAGAGTAAAAGGAGTCTTCGCCGGCGATAGGAGGGCCAAAACAAAAGTTGACGACTCTGCGGAGATAGCGAAACCGCAGAAACGTGACTGAGGCCAGGTCTTCCCTCCTCCCCCCCTCTTTGGGGCTCACCTATTATATCTTTTGCAGACTCCTCTGATAAACAACTCGGGTTTCTGCGGCGATTTTAGGGCCAAGGACGATCCATTCACACACGTACGTGACCGCCGCCACGTCTGAGGGGGAGGTAAGATAGGGTCGACAAGTGCTGCCATCTGCCGCGCGGAAGAAGAACCACGATGGGGGAGTCTCCCGAATGAGGACTGGGCGTACTTGATCTTAAAATAAAAGGGCAAACACACAGCTGTGATCGAAAAAGTCGAGACCTTTGTCCTTTTTTGAGCAATCGACTCGAATGCCGAGATTGAAAGGGTGTTTATGGAGCAGGTGGTTGGAAACGGGGCAACAATTCAATCGTCGAGAGCAGCCGGATCTTCAGCGTCGCAACCACGTTTATTTTAGCAACCGAAAGAGAACGAGGTTAATTATTTCATTTAAAAAGCATTAGCGGTATGTTTAACGGGTTAAGTTGCCGGTTGAACGGATTTCAAAGAAAGATTCGCGTACTTTCCTTCACTTTAACAGATAGGAACTATTACTATTCGGTGAACGAAGGATCTTTTAAAAGAAGAGTTGTTGTTTGTTAGTTTCTAACTTGAAGGTTTTAATGCGCCTGATTCTTACCACTACTTCCTTTTTATACTAATATTTTCTCACAAAGTTGTTGGAAAGTAATGGCTTAATCTCATATGCTTTGCAGTACCGATCTTTTCACAACAGAAATAGTAGAACATAGTTATGATGAGGTGATTTTAGGGGATACGCAGCGGTTTGACAACACGATAGACGACGAACAAAGCAAATTCTCCAATAATCACCACATCATTGAGTACAGCATTAAGGCTTTGTACCGTAAATATTAATATTTATTCTAAATACAAATCCGAAGTTATTATTTACCACAAAGCTTACAGCTTTCGCAAAATAAACCCTTACTTGTTAGTTTCCTTTGAACGAGTAAGTACGATATTGCAATAATATTCTTATTAAAACCTTGAAAAATCAGTTTTTAATTCATATGGGTCTTTGAAATCGGAAAAATACTCTGCACTTTTAAAGCCAGTGTTTTTATTTTATCTTTGCTTTCAATGGCGTGTTGTTTTAAGTGAATTAGATTTGCTTGGTAAATTATCTATTTTGTACAACTGCGGTGTGGACCAAATTTTAAATTAAATGTTCGCTTTCAATTCTTCCATCGCAATTCCCTATAATGCGCCTTAACAACCTATTTCATGCATTAGAAACATGAATTCTTCGAAAATCTTCGATAATTATAATTTCAGCAATTGATCTCACAACTCAAAACTTTTGCTGGTGTTAAGACTATTATGAATTAAAAATAATTCTGGAAACTATTACTGTGGCTGCTAGTAATTCACTTTAAAAGTCTTGTGTTATTTATATACCGAGGGTGAAAAAACAGGCTATAGTCATTCATTCTTATATGCTTATTAAATCCATTCTCTTATTCTTGAATATTGCATCAAATACGTAAGTAAAGTTTAAAAATCTATGGCAAGCATGGAATAAATTGTTCGCGTGATTTTAAAGGCGATTTGTGCTTATTTCTTTGGCCGCATTCCTATATGTCTTAAGAGTGATTTTATGCTATTATACTGAAGTACTGTAGGTTAGAGTATTTCATATCGAGTACAGAACCTTCAAAATTAATTAATACATTTATTTTTATATTATTCAATTCAGATCTTCATAAGCAAATGCGATCAGACGTAAACTTTCACCGAGAAAATAACACTTGAAAACACTCTTGAGGCGTGTCGTCATACTCTGCAAAAGAATGAACGGTCGTTCAAACAACTCGGATATATCCACTGCCATGATAACGTCTACCTCTCAGTATGAATTTTTATGTTTGTTTTGCTTTCATCTCATATATTTGTATACCAAATCGGACGAAACATTCCCCACTGTTTGTTTCCCTGGCATTCCTACAAATTTACTGGTCTGGAACACGCTTATCTCCGATACCTATTGACTTAAAAATAAAAGAGTCGTCTACAGTGTTCTAGAACAATCCAAATTAAATTATCGATTGCAATTTTGGGGGAAGGCATATAAAAATACGTTAAAGTCTGCATTAATCCTGCAAAAATGGATTATCAGAAAGATTTGTCCAAAAAATAGATTTGAGCATTCATATCCATTATTTGTCAATCTAACATTGCTCCCATCACAACACTTGTATATGTTTAAGAGTTGAAGTTGTTTTTGTTATAAATGGTAACATGCCAACTATCTCTGATAGTGCAATTCACTATAATTTGAGGAAAGGAAATGCACCTTTAATTAAACCGAATTTGACTATTTTCAAAAGGTCTTTTGTTTATATGGGTCCAAATATTTTTAATTTCTTGCCTAAAGAAATAAAAAATGAGAAACGTTGTCATAAGTTGGCCAAGTCTTGGTTACAATTAAATGAAAATATTGATAAATTTTTAATATGATAATTTTTGGTAGTTATAATTAAATTACTTGACAGAAATAGTTTCATTATTCTTTATTATTGTTATACATATACATGATTTTAGTATTTTTTGCTAAATTTACAGGCATCAATTTTTTTAAGAACAAGTGTAAAGAATACACACATTTCTTCTTCCATTTCTGTTAAACCACATCCATTTTTTATGTTTTTTTTGTAAGTTAATTATATATCTGCGCTAGCCATCCGTCTTATGTTTATATTGAGTTTGATGGTAACCCCGAAACAGGTTATACCTATGGGGTACCTATTTACATCTTAATATCAAAAAAAATTTTCATGTTGTGTGTATTCTTTACAATATGGAATAAATTTACTTTCTTACTTACTTACTTATCGAAGATAACCTGTCGATCGTTCATCCCGAAAGGTAAAAATCGTCGTTATTTTTAGGAATAATTGTTCTGAGAGGGTTCGGAGGTAAACACAGGTTTCCTTTCGTCTTTAAAGCTCCACTGCGTATGTTTTCGGTGTAAGTTAAAGATCCCACCCAACACTCGGACGGTCGGCTTACGATATCCTTTTAAAGGGCTGTTTAAAAACGGTGTTTCTAGGAAGAGCTAAACCCCCAAGCGCCCAACCTTTAAAAATTCAGGATTTAAATCCCCGCCTATCACCTCTCAATGCTCTCCGGACATTTTGATCATTTGATGGAAGTTCTACTCTACGCTTCCCCAATATAACGAGAGAAAAAGAGTTGAATTCTGTATCCTACGTCAAATTTTTATCTCCTATGTTTATCTAACGAAAGATAGTTGACAATTACTCAAAGAAGCGCCCGCGGTTGTAGAATCTGCTCACAGCTGCTGCGACTTTGAAACTCTTGAGGCGTATTTTTAGGAGTCGCTGGTGCGGTTTTACCTTCTGCAAGAAGAGGGAGACGAGATTCAAGGATTTTCTCCATTTGCACGTAAATCTTCTCTTCGGTTTAAGTGGTGGGAATAAAACTCGGATGTGGAATGAACTGTTTCTTTTCTGCTACCGGTGGGTACCTCATACTGACAGTTTTCATGTGTTATCTCTTCCTTGAGATTCTGAGACGGGGCGTGTGAACTTCTTTCCTTACCGTTTTACGAGCAAGAATGCAATACCTCGTCAGATTGTGCGTCGTCAAGTCAATACGGGCCCGGGTGCATAAACGTGATGGGCCCCCTTGCTTTCACTTGCTTTGTTTTTGCAATTTGTGATTGATATCTGATCTAGTTTAGACAATACGTAAGGGGACAAACACATTGATCCATGAAACATACAATCATATGTATCTGTAAACTATTAAACCCAAATGCTGACCATAAACCACATCCCCTCTATAATTAGCTACCAAGAGATATTAGGGGAAATGAGGCTTCCTAGGCAGGATGAGGAGTGAAGTAGTTTGCCCTTGCTTTCCGCATCAAGCGAGAATGCTATAGGTGGAACGTGTCCACGTAATTGAACACTAAGATAAGATTGACTCTAAGATGAACTTGGCATTACACAAGGAGATACCTTAATCTAAACTATTACTGTTCATTGTTCATACCTCTATAGCTAACAATCCATCACAGTCATGAAGAAGTCTGTGGTAAATATAAATGAAAAAGATACATTATATATCCTTCACTTAAATACAAATTAAATTAAAATATGAATTGAATATTTATTAAATATGATGGAATCTTTCAATATTGTTGAGATTAAATACATTACTTTACTAATAATCATTGTTTGTTGGCTGGACAGAGGCGTTACATCACATCAATTAGCAGTAATATTATTTATGTTTCAAAATAAGTCAGTGGTAGTGATAACAACTTTATAAATGAAGTCAAAAAAAAGAAAACAAAATAAGAATGATTCCGAGACAAAACTAGTCGACTGATAGAAAGTCAACAATTAATGAGGTGGCAATTGTTGCTTAAAGGTTTTTCGCTCAAAAAGCTGCAATTTAATTCGAATGCTGAATATAAGAAATGGATGTTAGCAAGTGAAATAACTCATCGAAAAACCTTTCCTTCTTTAGCGAAAAAATGTTGACCTATTCCAAGGTAAGGCATAGTTATTCATCGAATGAATATGACTTGCATTGTAACAAAAAAAAGTTGAGAACAAATCTATTCCATCATGATGTTACTAAAAACAATATGCACGATCTGCGTAACACATATTGAAGGTTTTCTCAATATGGTATCATTAAAAACGTGGTAAATAAGTAAACAATAACTGTATAATGGAAGATATATCAAGTAAAGCACATGAAAAGTGTATATTTGCTCCTACGTTATGAGGTTTCTTACTACGCAGCTGTGGCGTCATACAGTAAGGTAAACCGTTTCGTCACATCACTAAAAGATGGAAACCTTTGAAGCATTGCTTTTCACTGGATTTTAAGGCTATTATTACAAGAAAAAAACCGTTGAATTATAGTTAATGGTGTTGGAGTATTTTTCTGACAAAGTAAAAGATAGAGAGAAACTAAATTTATATTTTCAAACATTGACTTTTGGACTTAAATTTATCTTGATTAAAATTGGTTATTGACTATTTTGACAACAAAACTATTGACTCAATAATTTAGTACCGTTTTCTGCTACCATAACGTAAATATCAGATTTATCTAAATGTAGACACCTCACCATTATAATTTAAATTATAAATGTAGATATTATCTTTTATTATTGTACTGCATCTAGCACGCTGCATATTCAATTAATTGTGCGTTCCAATCTTTTGTATTTCTTGTACTGAAGGGAAATATCGTGAAATTCTAGCGAAGACCAATCTGAGAAATAATATTAATTACAATTGAATTGGCCATTAGAAGGGGCAGAAACTCGCTAATTAAAATAAATTGCATAAAACAGTTCTCAGTGACAACTCACTCGCTTTTAGCGATCCTAGATGCACATACGGGTGTGTACACACCTCTTTCGCTAATGCATATTCTCTCGAACGAAACTAGGCCATTTCGGATTCGGCTTCCATTGCATTAAGCCCATGGCCAACCTTGAATTTATAAACTGATTGTCTCCTTTATTTGTGGGGGACTTCCTTTGCACTTACTTATTTTGGCCTTGAAAATCGTAGTCGGCGATAGAGCATCGAAAAATTAGGACTCCACGATTGCGTAGAAGAGGCCTTGACTTTGAAGTCATACCCAGGATACGGATGCGTCACCTACATAATAAGAGACATCGCAGGAATGAAAAAAGTGCAGCGAAATACGCTGGAATCAATCTCTGAACACATGTACGTCGCGACGTACGAAGTGATGAAAAACGAAATATCAGTTGATGTCTGCAGGGTTAGAAACATTTTTATAAGTCTGCAGCACAAGTATTATGGAAATCGTATCTTTAGTTTATTACGAGTAAAATGTAGCTTGCATACTGCAAGCAGATCGGCAATACTAATTTCATATCGGCATCATATCGGGACGGTCCTCAAAAGAAAACAAAAAGGATGTAATTTTTTCTTAAAATTTGCTGAAATTTCCTCGTTTGGCATCGAACTCGGTTCTTACTGGTAAACCTACTATGAAACACAATAGAAGATCACCATCTCTAACTATGTGTGAAAATTCAAGCAGAAATATTGGCTATAACTGCCTCAAAAAACGTTCTAATTTTCACGAATGTTAATGCCTCTCGGGACTCGAACCAAGGACGATCGTGGAAATCTAAAACATGTTTCTGAAAGTTTTTTATGATTTTTATCTATATGCCGAATTTCAAGTTTCTATTTTATTGGGAAAGGTTTCAAACTAATTCCTAAAAATCGGATCAACTTCTGATTTCAGAGACACCTGGTGTCGAACCCAGGACGTATTGCAACCTGGGAATGCACAGTTTGATTAGTAAAGACTTGCTCTTGTATCATGCAAAGTTTGAAATTGATAGCATGCCGGAAAGTACCTAAATTTTGTTTCCGTTATCTCCGTAAGAAATGCATTGAGAAGTGCTAATGGCCCTCTGGGATCGAACCAAGGACAATCAGCGAACGTGTAAAATTTGATTAGGAAGTATATTCATGATATCTATCCACGTGCTGAGTTTCGAATATCCATGTTATCGGGAAAGGATCCAAAAAAAATCTTCAAAATCGCCGCAATGCATTTTAAACGGCCGATTTTTGCCCTGACCTAGCATCGAACCATGGACTATATTCGAAGATGTTTTTCTGATTTTCGTTGGATACGCACGGCTTCTAGCGATCCCTCGAGTTTCAACTCTTTCTCTCTCCGGGAAGTACCTCAAAAAAATTTTCGAAAATCCCCGCCATGTATTCTTATGGAGAAAATCGCGACTTAGGGGCCCTCTGGAATCGAACCCATGACCCTGAGAATCAAAATCGCAATTTTTCTGGCGGTTACACGTTATGGCCAATACGTCGTAAAAATTTCAAATCAATGACGCTTGTGGTTTAGGCTGTGAATTAGTATCCTATCTATCTATCTATCTATCTATCTATATAGGTATATCCATGAATGAATCCGGAGAAGCATCTATATATAATAGATATTGTTTCGTGACGCTATTTTGAATATCCTATTTACTCGAATAAAAGCCGTCCCTAATACACCTATTATTTAATTCAACACAAAAAACTGAGGAAACTAATTCACTCGAGTATAAGCCTAGGGTGGGAAATGCAGCAGCGACTATTATTTCTAAATAAAAATAGATATGATATAATATGAGAATAATTGACGCATAAATTATTTTCAGACATCATCAAACAACTGTTTTCATATATTAAATTGAAGAAGACTTGGCATAAAAAATGTGCTAAATAGTTGGACTTATGTACGAGTATATACGGTATTTATTTTCCGTGCAAAGCACAGTTGGGGTTCAATTTATTTGTGTACCAGAGAAAAACTCTTGTTGGAAAAGCTTATGGACAATTTCAGCATTATATATCCGAAAAAATATATTCAGACTGTTTAATAGAATATTTTAATTTTTCCTTTGGCACAGAATGCAGGAAAATATGGCTTTCACTTATGTTTATCTCGGTTTTTCTTATGGATGTGATGAAAACAACCGAATTATGAGTACTGCATAGTAATGACATTGATCTTTGTCCCTCCAAATTTAATGATTCGAAAACGTTTTACTCAGTATTTAGATGTATGTACTTTTAGTATTGTTTAGCGAGTAAAGCAAGGACAAACTACCTCATTCCTCATCTTGCACAGGAAGTCATATCCCTTCTCGAAAGCTCTTTGTTGTTGGTGGTAAAGAGGATGCGGATACAAGCTGGTTACTTAACAGACATGCATCAAACATTAAGACACTATTACAAGTTTTAATTGCGGAAGTGTTTTTCCCTCAGTGCCTGCAAAAGGATTTGTAGGATGAGGTTAAACTTTGAGCTGACTGCATGAATTAATTAGAAAACAATTGAATATTTGTTAGGAAATGAAAATGGAGGAAACCAAGATACCTATAAACCTATGCTAGACTCACGGAAGACTTTTTTCCTTCATTCTATGGAAAGGGAACAATTATTTAGTTTTTCATACTATATACTTATATTTGACATTTATTTAGGTGAAAAATGAATACAGTGACTTTGATTGGCAAGGGAACGGTGGAAAATAGCAAAAAGAATGGAAAGTCATATCTTCATTGTAAGTGAATACAAGGAGCACATATGACTTTTTCATATTCTAAGAAATTTTCTCCGAATTTCATTGGATATATTCTGCAGCTAGTTAAATGGAATTACTCAGGAAGATATGTATAAAGGGATAAAATTTTAAGACGAAACAAGCCGAATATAATGCGTTTGAAATGTGAGACGATTAAGTTTCAGATGATTTCAATATTTGATAAACTTCGGATAAATACGGTACTATTGTGTCACTTAAATGGATTTTTTTCTTCGAAAAAATTACATTCATAATTGAACATTTATTTACGTTTCCAATAAAATGTTTTTCGTTTAAAATTTGAAGAAATTGCATTCTTTGGTCTGATTAAAACATTTTCTCTGGAAAAAATATTGTAACCATGGCCGAACTAAAGAGATATACATCCTTTAAGGTTGTAATTGCCTTCTATTATAATGTATAATATAGTTAAAGTAGCTTGTGTTTATTTATCGAATGTCAGGACCTTCCGTAAGAAATAAAAACCTAAAGATGACCTTCAATTTCTTTGCAGACATTTTATCATAGGTAAAACTGAATGAGAAATAACTGTCTTATTTAATTGGGAGGAGAAACGTTGGAAAGAATATTTTGTCCTCGTAAAACCATTTCCTTTATCGTTGAATAATGATTTTGTGACGCTATCCCAATGTATTTGATAAAATGTCTACATTTTTCCGGATATTGACGAATAAAGGTTTTAAGATGTTTCTATTGATGGAATTTTGGTTGTAATAACAATTTTTCAGCACAGGCCATTCCAAAGTTTATTTTTATCGTTTACAACAATGATTATCGAGAAGAAATTGAAATATCCGATAAACTTTGAGATAAAAAAAAAATAAATACCAAGTACCACTGAGAAATGTAAAACAATTGTAAGAATAAGAAGGAATTCGGTGTCACCCATCAAATACACTATGCTTGTTGCAAATAAGTTTGTACCCATTTACGAATTTTATGGAAAGTCTGTATCAAACTTTGCACTTCAGTAATGGAAATTCATGCGTAATATTACGGATGCCTTTCCCTGTTGCCTGGGATCGAATCCCCATCTTTCTAAATATGAATGTAGTTCTCTTGGGTCTAATTACATTGCAGAAATGTAACTCAGTTTACTGCACAGGAAATTGTTACTCGTAAGTATACCTAGACACACACGAAGATCCCTGGAAATCTTTCCTCTCTTGTTAATGAGCACATCGCGGAGTTGACATAATTCTTACATTCGCGGAAGCTATTAACTCAAGTTTAGGAGTCTTACGTAAACACGGCTGGATTCAAGTTCCTTAAACACATTCTCCCCTCAAAACCTATTCGGGGATTCTTTCTACTTTGTTTCCCCGCTCGAAGGAAACAGCGGTTGCCCTGAGGGATTAGTTCAGGGAACTAATAAGAGAGCCAGTTGTGTCCCAGTAACAGGGATTCTTCCCTGTGCCTCTGGGAGCAACCCGCAGTTTGTTTCCGTGACGTCTCAGCCGTGCATCTCTCTCACGAGAAGACGGATGCTCTCGAAACAATTAGAGGTCTCACTGAGGAATGGAAGGCGATATAAAGAGCCCTTTTGCATGGATAGAACTAGGTTTTCTAGAAAAAACCTGTCAACAACTTGTGTGTCAACGCCTGAGAAAAATATAATTAATATATAACGAGATGCTGAGCTATCTTTATTATCGTCTGAGCGGAAACGTTGGGAAGTTAAACACCATTCACATAAAACACCATTAAATATAAATTAATTATCCCCATATAAAATTTGATAAGAAGTATAGAAAGAATATTTAAGAAGATGATAGTATTTTTAGGAGGCAATTTCCTGTAATTCCTTGATTTTCAATTTCATAAATAAACATCAATTTCATAAATGAACCACGTAGAAATGTATCTTAACCATTTCGATTTTTAGCATATATTACAGAAAATAAACAAAAACTTATCAAAGAAATATAAATACAGTTCTGCAGTTCATGATGGGGGACTTAACTAGTTTTTATAAAAAAGTGATAAGTTGCATAACAAAAATTTACATACGTAATTACTTTATTTCCAATTCATAACAAGCATATTGTACGGCTATGCTTTCATTGCTACCGATGACTCAATTTTATCTCACCTACATTTCGTCATGATTGAATTGAATGGATTCCAAATCTTTATCCTAAACTCTTTCACCTTCTGACATTTTTGGTAGTACCTGTCCTGTACGATCCCAAGGCACCCCAAAGGAGGCAACCGTATCACAGTTGACGCAGCGACTCCAATATCCGTAACTAACTCAACGATCAGTTATCATTCGCAATCCCGAAAGGGCACTGACATAACTCCCCTGGAACGTACCCTCGATTGCTCTCAGGGCATCCTATAAAGAAACGTCGATGTCACCACTCGATTCAGTTGAATATTACGATCCGGTTTTTATTTCTGACGCTGATAAAAAAAGGCCGTAACAAGTCGCCGTCCGTCGGATATGAGGTCTTCTCGTGGGGATCCCAACTGCGCAGCAGGATTAGATTGCTCGAATACAATACTCCCCGCTCTCAGGCGCGTCATCAGATCTAATTGCATTACGTTTTGCATTACGTTTGGGAACAAATTACTAAAATGTGTTGTTAAAGTGATAATATTTCCAAGGGATGACCTGAATGTCACTATGAACGTAAATGTTATGTGGTTCCCGCTTCGCTTTCGGAAGCGCTCTTTGGTGCCCGGGCGCCAAAAAAGGTTGAGTACCCCTGGTATATAATTTAATGTAAGCCGATCCGAATGTAAGCCAAAGCACTTAATTCTATAGCAAAAGACCGACACAATTAATTGACTCGAGTATATTCCGAGGATGACAGCATTAAAAATGTGCTGAAAAACTCGGCTTTTACAAGAGTATAATATGTAGTAATTATAGATTCTTAAAACCTGAAGTCAGGAAAGATATGACTAAATAAATGTTTTTATTAATCTTTTTCGACGAACATTTCTTTACAGTAAATAAAAACTCGGCATATGCACGATTATAAACTTAAATTGGCAGTTTGAACATGAATAATGCAACACAATTATCCATAACTCTCTGTAGCGTTCCATCAAATTAAGTTACAGCACATTGATTGAAATAATCGCGTATTGTCAATCACCGGAGATGAGTGCAGTTACACAGATAATTTTAATGAGGTAGCGCCGAAAAACGCATTTACAACCCAAGAATTGCATATAAAAGATATCAAAAAGAAAATAAATACCAATGAATTGTTCATCTGGAGGAGTGAGTCAAATATTATAAGGAAATAAGTATGTCAATATGTGTATGTAACTATAACAGTAAGTGACTATGTGGATACTTTACCATGCAATGAATTATTTTAGTTAAATGATACATCATGTATTTATATTTTATGTATTATAGATTTTAAATCTTATGTACAGTCCTGGCCAAAATAACGCAGCTCCGGCCGTAAGGATCGCTAGGGAGGTGCTGCGTTAATTTTGGCCAGGAGTGTACCAATATGCATAGTGTAATTCAACTGTACAGCCTGCGGGAGGTTTTTGGAGGGTCTCCCTCCCGTCTTTGGGCACATGCCAGGCTTAAATTAACTTTTATGTTCCCCTTAAACATTGCCATCTGGCCATAAAGTCTACTTGCAATGCCATCTTAAGTAAATAAATAATAAATAAATGTGGTTGTTTATTCATACAAATTAAAGGAAGAATTCTACTTACAGTTAAGTTGTTTCTGGGTAAATGTAGATCATTCTGAAATTTAGTCCCAGTTCTACTTATCTTAAAGAAAATCCATGATTCAAAACAACATTTTTCATCATCGGCAATGAAATTCGTCTTTTATTACTTTTGATGAATTAGGTAAGCGATGTAAGAAAATTTTTCACCTAAATTTTTTTCACACTATTTCTTATGTGCGACGTAAGAAAAAGCCCAAAAATCTAAGTGATCAGGCCCGTATCTCTTCTTCCTTCACTAAAAATATATCTCTTATACATCATTAATTCCATGATGGAGGAGTCCAGTCCGCAAACTTCCCATCCAAATTCTAGCACTCATTTTCTTAGATGCATTTTAACCCACTCAATGCTCTGTATATTTAGGAAATTGATTCCGGACGCTAAATCATTTTTTTTACTTTAATTTATAATTTTCAGTTATTTTAACTTTTTAAAACTATGCGTGCAGAGTCGCACGCATTGCATTCTATTTCTCTGCTCACTCTTTCATTGTGCTTATTTCGCACACGAAATATATTTCAAGCGTCTTATTTCGCTGCACCTCATTTGGTGTCATTGAAAAGCGGCGAACGTGACTTAAGAAAGTTGTGAAAGGAACGAAGCCACGATGCATGTCTCGAGAAGTAGTTGAGCAAGTAATTGCGACCTCCAGTAAGACTTGTTTTCTCACCATTATTTTGCCGCTGAATGGAATGAATTAACGGGAAAAATAAATTGAAATTTCTTGGAATTATAGTCGATATGTCGTAGCTTCGAGTCTGCGATAAACTTTTCAAGAAAATGTCGACCATTGAGTTAAATTCTTAGAACTGAGTCCGTTATCGAGGTTAAGTTATTACTGAACTGGAAGATATCATTTCGTTGAATTTCGAAAGTCTGCCTTTAATTTAAAGAGGACTTAAATATTATTTCTAAACACTTCAAATCCCCATACTGAGTTCAATTATGTAATTATAAAACCTCAAACGATAATTAATTCTTCATTCTAAAAAGTATTACGTGGAAAAGGATTAAGGTGACAACTTCTAATCAAGTAAATATTACTTGATTAGAAGTTTTTTTTAGCATATTCGGATTCTGCTCTTGACTACTGGATCGGTAAGTACTTAAAAAGATATTAGCTTATTTCTTCTATAAATTAGTTTAAAAATACTAGAACTAGGCAAGAACTAAAAGTTGAAAATTATTTATATTATCAATGTGCCATTATAATAATTATGCAATTATATTGAAACCGGAGAGAAATCACAGAGGATTTTGGAAAACTTTTTTCTATTACATTCGAATAAGAACAAAACATATATATCTTATATGAGAAAAATAAAAGGAAAACTCTGAAAAAATGCATTGTGAATAATATTAATCATATATGAAAAGCTACACGGGAACAAATACATGCATACATAAGGCGATGCATCAACTTGAATAATTAAACGGTTACGGAAGTCAATGTATGTGTGCTTTAAAAATGCTGCAATTAGAACTAAATGTTGATAAATCGCTAATATTAAAATTCAAAGCTCATTAAAGAATTAGCTTTATGATGCTTTGTAATTTAAGTTAAACATCCAAACATCATACGTATAGTGTTTACTATATAGCATACTATTTTCAAGTTGACGTCAGCAACTGTTGAATCAATAATGTCGATTTAAATAAAATTAGATAGTTATTATTTTAAAAAGGACGAACATTTTTCCTTCATTTATGTATGATTTTTAATTTCGGAAGCTGATTGTACTCACTAAAGTCTGAAAAAAATAAGATAATGTTTTGATAATGAGAGCAACAACTTGATTCGAAGCATATAAACAGCGTAATAGTGACTTTTATACACAATTTCGCTACTACGGTATTTTTTCGCCATATTTTACGGCGGTATCTTTATCAGTTTTTTACTACCTAACTAAAAACCGGTTGTGTGAATAAATTACCAGAGTGCTTATAGAAAAGCATAAACAAATTAAATTCTACGTAAATAATGGATTTTTAGCTCGAATTACCTTTGAAAATTGGTTTTCGTTAGAGCGATCGCTTCAAGGTTTCCAAATTCATAGTGGCAAGTATCGCCAGGATGGTTATCGTAAATGAATGAATTACATCAGATGCGTGGGGGCAAGATAATGGTAGCAGACAAGAAGCTCAGACACGCACTGCTTGCGGAGGGTCATGTCATTCCTTTCGGAAACGCAGCGGAAAACCTTGGACGTTCCCTCAAGGTTAGCTGCCTCCAGCAACACTGTCTCGTCATCTTCTCTCATTTTTCATTTTCTTCTATACACATGAATCTTTAAAGCATTGCCAAACCGATGGGTAGAGAAGCATTGAAACTTAGTTACTCAACTCCGACACTCCCAACTTACTTCCATTCCCGATACTTCCAGAAACTTCCTTCTAGCTTGTTTTCTTTTCTTTTACCGACGAAGGTTTTCTGCTTTCGTAAGCTTTGAGGAAACAGCGATCCACGGTCAAGGTCTCATAATCCTCTGCTTGAGGAACATTTCTTACCTTCAAAGACTTCCTCAAAGGTCTTGCTATTCAAGGTAAATGTCGATGTAACTGAAAGACTCTGACCGAATTTCTGAGGTTAGTGAACCGATACTGATACCCCCCCCTGGCATGAAAGCGCTGTATCAGATAGCGCAAATGCGGATATTGGGAACTATTATCAAAGCTGCAGCTTCCCTGTTGCTAGGCAGATGCGCCTTCAATAGCGATATTTCGAGGAATATCTCCAAAGTGAAACCCTGCTCGTGTGAAAGCAGAGCTAATCGGACCAGGAAAATGCGATTTTCGTCGTTTGTGAGACCCTTTAGTTACCATTAACCTCAGATTTCACGGGGATCACCGAATTTCTGATCACCGAAGATCACCCCAGACAATATGCATATCCGTCAATGGGAACGGGACAGCGTATCCCACTAACGCTTGAACTAAAATGAGACGGCTCAACAGATTAATAAAGACAAATTAAAAGAACCACACTTTTGTAAATGATTCAAAGAAGCAGACTGTAATTAAAGATTAATGTATTTAAAATTTATCATTCCTATGCATTTTTATTATTATTATTATGTTACTTTATTTTTTTTGTTTTATTTCTTTCTACCAATACAATTGATAATTTAGTATTGATTCCTAATACAGAATCCATATTCACGAGGTATAACTTCAGCATTCACATCTGGATAGGATCAAAGGATATAAAATAATCCTATTTCAAATATCCATGGCTACAAATATTGGAGTTAAAAATTAGCAATATATTGCTTCTACGAAAAGTTTGATGTTGGTTCTACGATTTATATTTTGGGTGCTAAGGCAATATCACGTTTGTTATTAGTATTACCTTGGAAATATTTTAAATAGCAATATTTTCTATGTTTTTTCGTACAATACCACTATATGTAAGCATATGATCAGATTTAAACAAAAGATGAAATATTGAAGAGTTTTATCGTCTATAGAAATGATCAGAGTTCTTGGTTTCAACACTTTTTATGAACTGACTTCTGGTTTAGACGCAAGAACGTCATCCACGGGTATGATAATGAAAAACCAGAACCACACGCAAAATCCTTAAATTGCTAGTGGGGAGGTAGGGGAAAATATTTAGTTAAGTGAAGTGAGGGTGGGAGTGAAAAAAGAGGAAGGAGTGCAACAGAAAACAATCGTGGAATCAATTAGGATTAAGTTATAGTTCGCCCATTTGTAGCCACGATATAAATTTTGATGGATTTAGAAAGGTTCCAAAGTATACGATTTACATCTTTGAGAATAGGTATGCAAGGGAAAGGTTTTAAATTCGAGGAATTACTATTTTCGAAGAGATGTTCTGCTAAATCGAAAAGATTAATTTTGGAGTGAAAAGAGGAACTTGTTATTTTGCTATAATCAATAAATACCTGTGAAAATGGTTTCACAATATTTGAGCAAAATAATTCATTCTCAGGCGATGTCTTGTGGAAATCCATCACACAGAAATGAATATACATAGTACTCTTTCTACAAAAAATAAAAATATATAAAAGATTAAATGTTAAAAGGGACTGTGTTTCGACGAGTAATCGTCCTCTTTACCTGATATATTTTTATTTTCGTGGAAAAGTATGAAAGCTGTTCATTTTTTCCTGCAGCAGTTTTTCACACCAGATTTATTTCACATAAGTATTTTATCTAAGAATTTAAGAGGAATGTATCCAATGTTATTTAAGTCGTTTCAGGGAGTACAGTGCAATATTTTTAATTCTACTTTGCGAAAAAAGTGACCTTAAAATATTTAGATTTCTGGTAAAACTTTAATTATGAAAAAAAATTAAATCTCAAAAGTTGATTCATTTTTAAGTTTTGAAAGAGTACTAAAAAGAAGAACAGAATCTGAAATCTGATTGAAAAAAAAAACATAAGGTTATTGTGCTTTACACGGATCCAATGTTTTCTTTGATGGATTAATTTTGAGGAAAAAATGCATCGAAAAATAAAAACAAAATTATAATAAGGGATAATCCAAGAGGTTGAGGAAACATGGTGTACATTGTTGCTAGATTTAATCTAGTAGCTTCTTTTATGACATTGACTCTAAATAAGTTTTCTCTGACAAATCGTCTGATGAAGAATGCGGAAGATACATTTAAAAGAAAATATTCAAAACAGTTATTTGCAAACGATAAGGCATTCTGTACAAGCATTTTGAAATATTTTATGTGAAATTAAATTTGGCTCGGAAAAGAATAGTATTACTTCATCAAATAAATAATAAATTAATGAAAAATTCCAATTAAAAAAATAATTTTATCAACCGACAGATATGAAGTCTAAAAATATTGCTACATTTTTCTTGGACGCATAAAATGGAAAAACATGGCTACAATGACAACCTAAAGAGTTAAAGGAAAAACAAAATTATCTTATTTACGCTAAAGTTACGAGTTTTCCGCACGAGTTTTTTTATCTTTGGTTCCTGGGGAAAATAACTCATTCGCGCCTTCGCCCCATTCTGAAATTTACGTCAACAATGTTCCCGCACGTCAGCCGCCTATTATGAGACTTTAACATGCTTTCAATTTCCAATCTTTGCTCCCGTCCGCCAGTTTATAGTTTCCTTTTTTGCGAAGACTTTCAAATGCTGTGACGTCACACAATGATACACAATCGAACGAGTTATACTACGTATTTGATAATCAATAGGGCGCCGGGCCGAGCTCCCAACTTTAATGCCATTATCCTATCTGGCCTCACTATCACGTTGACGACGGTCCCGTCAATCTATATGAAAGCAAAGCGTCATTCTCCGATGAAAGAAAATAATTATGAGAGAAGAGATTAGAAATATCTCCTCCACTGACCATGGCCGCTCCTGAAATCTGGGGACCTTCTGTCACTCCACAAACATATGCAATCGATTTCCTATTAAAAACGTATCTGGTAAGCTCAAAACATTACACTGTTTATACTTATGACGTAGATTCGTATCTGTCCATTCGTTAATGGTAAGAAGATGAAGATTATTGTCATATTAAATTTCCATATAAAATACCCGTGAAAGGCAACAGCCGATATCACGCCCGTGTAATTGATATCCTTATTCAAATTAAATAGAGATAAGTCTTCAAAGATCTTACCCCAAAAAATGGGAATTCTATTTCATCTGAAATTAAACAATTTCTCAACCAAACAACAGGGAGTTACGAATAAATTAATAAATTTATTGATATTTAAAACACTAAATATGAAATAAATTTAGTTGGAAATCACTCCATGCTTCCATAAACTTATATTTATTATTTCCTAGAATCATGCTTTGCGAATTTCAAAAATGTATTCCCCAGATCTTCTGGTTACAAAGAATATCTCATTAAAAACAATATCCCTTTATCTATAAACGCTTTAGATGCTCATAACTATGAGAGCGTGAAGGTGCAAAAGGCTAAAACAATGCAAGCGGAACAATTACTCCTTGGGAGTTTATAAAATGAAGAATAAAACACCAAGTCTCAGTTAGTGCAAGTATTGTTGGAAACTCGAAGGATTAATGAAGATGATAGAGGAGAATATTGAAAGTGAATTTAGGGAGGAGGTAGTGAAACCTTTCTGAATTCACAAAACTTTATTTCAGCTCTTTATTTGGTAATTGAGAACTCAACCGATAATTATGGCTTTATACGATGAATTGTAAAAGATTTTAGTTTAAAAAAGGTTTTATCAGTTGCGTAAAAAAGAAATAATATCCAATGATTCAAAAAACATTAAGAGAAAATATTATGGTAAAACATAGTAAACCTACGTGATTTATGTACAAAGTGGTAATTGGACTGGAAATTGACGGAAATAAATATTTTACTCGGCCGACAATCGGAGGAAATTTAATGCTCGAGGAAAATAAACATAGGAAATAAAGATCTTAGCTTAAGATTTGCATTTCAGAGTTTTAAATGCATAATGAAAATTACCTAAGGTGAATAGAAAGGCATTTATTTATTTATTCAAATTACGCTGCGATTAGGCCATCAGGCCTGGTGGCAGCGGTGTAGGGGGAAATACAAAAATACATACGATTGCCTGGCATTCGCCCAAAGACGGGAAGGAATCCCTTCCAAAAACCTACCGCAGGCAATGAATTACTTTTATATATATACATGCATTGATTTACTGTGTAAGACATTATTTCTACACATGGTGAGACCAAGATTAGCTCATTTTAGAGTGCATTCATTTCCATAACTCGGCTCTATAACAGTGCCTCTGAGCGTTTTAGATCAAATCGGGAATGTAGTAATATTTTATAGAAAATGAATGCGTTTTTCTTCCTAAGATAATGCTTGAACTAATTGCGCCCCTGAGGAACAATTGGGTCCTATTCTCACAGCAAAACTGAATGTTCTACCTCATCAATCATAAAACTCCGACTTGCCGCTAACCGACTATGACTTACTTGTGCTAAGAGGATTCCAGATCACAAAAACTCCGATTTAAAGACATAGCCATTGAAGCTCTTCTGGTGTTGAGATAGCATCGAATATTCTAAAATGGAATGAAGAGTTCTACTAAGCAATGGAACACATTCTTCGGTTTATAAGGCCCATCTTGGCATCAAGGTATTATTGATCGATGTAATAAAAATTATAAATGCTATTGCACAATCAGAATGTCCCTTGCTACTATTTAAACATGCGTTAGAGATAAAATTAAGGATAAATTTTCTTATTTTTAATTTTTGTCGTCAGAAAAAAAATAATATTTAAATTCAGCAATTTACGGACTGGAGGCTCGTTTCCTTGATAACCTAATTAGTTGAAATCTCAAAATTATTATTGTTTGATTGTTTATTGGTCATGGATATGACAATTCATAGCTTATGAATATTATCAATCTTTTTGCTACTTTGATCTTATATAATCTATATTTCCAACAAATTCCAATTTATCATTAACAACCACAATCAAATATTCAAATTTATCTATCCATTCTAACTTCCATTCAAAATCACCACTCTTCTAATATCATTTCAAAGCTATCTAGTTTTAAATTAATTTCTATCTGTAGAATATGGTGTCGATGATGAGGGGTTTATTAGAAGAAAGATAATGCTGCATAAATCTAGTTCAAAAATGTTATATATTAATTTATATTTTACTCGGAAGTTGACATAAATGTATCTCTAGAAAACCTAGTTCTTCTCATGTTTAAGGGTTAGGACAACTCTATTTACTCTACTGATGATTGTAAATTGAGATTGGTAGTAGCTGAAGGGGGAATGGATGATACGTTCCGATGAAACTATTTGCCTACCTTTCATTCTTAGAATATCTTATCCGATATTGGACGCATTCTTTACTCGGTTGTCAGAAATCGGACATTCGGAACAAGTACTAATTACTCGAAAGATCCCGGTGGGAATTATCGGAGATGCTAAACGAACCCGGAATTGTGACTTATGGACCGCATTAATTACTTTGGTTATTGATGAGTTCCATTAATGAAAGTCGAGAGGTTACCAGGCGAATATGAAAAAGTAGCATTGACTGCTATGACCTAATAACTTGAGCGTAGAGGCGGACGCATACGCGTTTGTCATCTGTTAGGAAAAAGCCATGGTCATCTTACTCAATACGTGGCCTAAGTACGATGCCGAATGTTTTAAGCAGCTTGCAGTTATCATAGCAAAATTCTACTCTCTCAAAGGTATGGAATCAGTAGTATTGAAATTTATTTAAATTAATCAATTGCAGGAAGCAAAATCGTATTGCATGGGAAGGTTCTGAATCTTTGAGTGGATGGCCTTAATGAAACAGGTTCATTAATATACATTTTGTAACAAAGGAAATCGACGAGTGGCAGAAAATTTCCTAATTATATAAACTTAATCTTACTAAAAGATTACCTTGCGATATCGAATGAATGGGAAAATATCAAAGCCAAAAATTACCAGTTCACTGAGAATGTAAAAGAAGATAAAAGGATAATTAATATTCAACTGAAAGGAAATGAGACTTGCGTATTAAAGTGAACGTAAATTAGGTCGAATTATAATTTTCTTGAATACATCGGTGTCAATGGTAACATATTCAGTAGTATATAATAACTTTTCGACATTAGAGTATGAAATTGTCTAATTTCTATGCAGATGCATTTAGATGCAGTTGGAATTTATTGATTTTATATAGCTAGAAAAATTTAACGAAATGTTAAAATAATGTCGATGACAAAGATGTAGTAGGCAATTCTAATGGAGATAAAGAAATCAAGAAGATAATATTGTTCTCTTCTTTTTAAGCTCCTCCAACTTTATCATAGAAGCATTCAAATTATGTGATACAGATAAAATAAAAAAATGTAATTAATAATAAGTGAAAATTAATTTAAATGAAATGATGACAACACAGCATTGATTCAGATGAAGATACCGCATCCTTGTAAAATGACTGTTATGAATGATGATGATATATATAATGAATAATGAATATACTGAATAATAAATATAATGTAATGACTGTTATATGTTTTAAAATTGACTGTTACATGGCCATTGAGTTATTTTAAATGTGCTTGCTCCGTAGACTTAATTAGTAAATTTAAGTGCATGAATGTATTGCTACTTCACGGAGATAACTCTATAAAAATTCCTTGGGAATTTTTAAGCCTTCTTCCCTCTCTCGCGTTATTTACTGTTACCATAAAATACGTTTCATGCTTCTGAATTGAATAATTACCATCACATGAGATCAAAATACACTGTTATGTTTTTCTAAACTACGTTGGAAAGCATCAATACCAATTTTTTAAGCCGAGAAAATGTTTTTTACGGTTCTTATCTCATTAAGACAGAACAATCCAATTAGTACCTGTATACTTTAGTTCTTTCATCGACATAAACAAAATAAAATCAAGTGACTGATTACGAAATATAGTATGCATTTTCACAAGGAAGGATTTGATTGTATAAAACTCACTATTTTCGAGATCATATATTTGTAATATGATAGAGATCAATTGTTTTTGTCAAGAAGGAAATGAAAAAATATGACATCGAATTAAGTTTTCGTGCAGCACTACTATGATTGACGATCATTTTTACGAATTGAATTTTCAAATAATAAAAAATATTAATTTTTGAAATAGTAAATTCTGTTTTAATTCTCAGTTAGTAAGTAAAATTGTGGTTGAAGAAGAAAATGAAACACTTTTAGTTCATTTATATGGCAAGAAAATACATGGTGACTGTGACCTAATAAGGGTATTTTAGAAGAATGATGTAACCTTATAAGGATCTTAAACATGTATAAGAATGATTATTGTAATGTTTTCCTATAATTTTAATATTCTTTTAAGTTTTATAAATTCATGACTTTATAATTATATGTAAGCTGTAATGTTTTCTAGAGGTTTTGGAGTGTTTTCTTCCCGAATAGGGTGGATACAGGAAGGGTGTTTTTTTCCCTCTCCCTACAGGAATGATTACAACCTGGCCTGGTGCCTAATTATTGCCCTTAAGAATACATAAATACTTAGTTAATGAAATAAATAAATACATAATTAAATAAAATTTGGAATATCTATCAAAGTGATCAACCTCTAAAAATATTTTTTAAACTTTATTTTGGCGCGTTACTTTCGAAGAGTACGTTTCTAATATAAATTTACCTAATGCAGAGCTTAAATTGTTGCTGCAAATCAAAACTTCAAACGGCAAACTCATCCTGCAATCACCAACACCGTTAAAATGGAAGCACTTGACTGAGAGGTTTAAGCGATCCGTAATTGTTAAAACTGAACGATCAAACGAACGACCCATTGTTTCGTCACTTCCACTCTATAAATCTCTCGAATTTTATTCAGGGTCACCCTTTCACCTCACCTGATTTAGGGGAAGAATTTGCATTTTCTAGACCCTTTTCGCGGTGAAATATTGAGCGATGCATGGCGGGAGATGGAATACACGCATCGCCTCGACTATGCAAATTAAACCACTTACGCACCTAATCGATCAATAGCCCAACGCATAGCGCCACCCATTAAGTGCACGGGAATAAATCGCATTAATATCGACAAATGAGCGACGGTGTGGTGAAGCAAAAAGCGAACGGAGGCGATGAAAAATTCAAGCTTATCTCACGCCCACGAAAGTATTAAAATATCTGGATTTCAGCACCGGTTAACACATTCAAAGAGCAATTTGACAAAAGCTGCAGTTAAGGGTAGTCATTAATATCTTTAAAAAAAATATATGTTTTCCCTTTCCCTCCAAGGTTTAATGGCGGCCATTATGATGTTTCTTCGATTTCATAAACTCCATCAAGTTTATTTTTCCTTGGAGTTGTTAAATGTCGTTAGGGGGGCGTAATAGTGCGGGAAAAGTCTGAAGAAGAGAGGGAAAGATTTTCATAAAAGGAGAGGAGATTAATTATTCATTTGGAGAGAGATGGAGAGAATAAGAGGGATGTTTGAATGGATGACGCTTCGAAGGAGGGTGAGGTGTCGGAAGATGTGTTAAAGATGCTGGGGAAAGGATGGAGGACGAGGTGGAGACTAAAAGTCCGTATCCTCAATCTGAAAGTTTGTTGAATGAGATTCTTGGACAAAACATGTTTCATACGGTATTTTCTGTTCATATACCATATATTTTCGCAAATAACACGACCTTTAGATAAGACGAGGTATGAACTATAATCAAAGTATAAACGTTTTTGCATATTTCTGTCCTATAAGTACCCCTAAACTAACAACGGCCTAAGACTTTAGTTTAGATCAGCAATCATCATCTGGATAATAATACTGTATATGGAATTATGTCCTATTTGTAATTCTTCCATTGAGAAAATTTTATATTCTTACATCTGATAGCACTGCCTTGCGATTGTTGCAGATATTCACACTGGTTATTTATGTATCCGTCCTTTGAGACGACCCAGGAATTAGGGGGCTTTTTATAATTGAAAAATCGTCTCATCCGCGGAAGCATACGGTAAAATTATATAATAATTATAAATATAAATTAATTCTTTCATTTTCTGCTGATAAATTATTGTAAATACCGTATATACTCGATATATGAGCTGAGTAATTAAATTTATGTTCAAATGTCCCCCTCGGCATATAAATCAAGTGACGGTCGCATTTACCTGTTCTACGGTAGAAAACTTAAATCATAGTTGGAAATCGGTTTGTGAATTCTTGACTTGTTCAATAATGATTCTTTGACAATTTTCTCCGTCTGCCTTCCGTCGGGAGCTGTCGGAAAACAAACATGTTTGATCGGACGTCCTGATTTTACTTTTCCAGTAGCTAATGCATTTCCCCCCTTGGCTTATATCAATAATTTTCCCCTTTTTTGTGATAAGATTAGATATCTTGGCTTATATTTATTTCTGCTTACGCTCGAGTATATGTGGTAGTTCATGAAATTTATTTACTACACTCGATCACTGCAATTACTCGCAAGGAAAAGTGGGTACGTTTACTTGAACCATAATCATATTTTTTTCAAACAATATTACAATGTAGCATACATCTATGTAAACTATCACAAAGTAAAAATATTAAAAATTAAAATAATTTTCAATTTAATAAAGTTTTACTTAACTTGATTATTTCACCGTTAAAGATTAAATTATAAAATAAGGGTTAACCATGGAATTGTTTTTGCTGGCGGACCATGTTAAGCAAAATGTCCCATTTTCAGGCCATGAAAGCCGTAAATTAGTTTTTCGAGGGCGTTTTTTAATGAATAATTGAGGCAATCAGTTAATGCAAGCAGGATTAAATGGATAAACCAAAATTAATGAAGCTATATACAATTATGAAATTAAATACAATGAGAAAATTCTGTTTCTTAATTGCTTTTTCATATTGTAGAATTGTAACGCAAAACAACTTCTTGTTTACATTACGATTAAACTTTGATTTTTTTCTTTAAGCCCTTTTTGTACAAGTTACTAAGAGAACTTTTCTTTACGTATTACCAAATTCTAGTCCGTTTCAGAGACCGTTCCAAGAGTCCTCCAATCCTAACTGGTTCATAGATATATCATAAATTTCCATGATTTTTTCTCTTAACTATGATTCTATTTTCTTAAATTAGCTTTCTTATGGCTAGTTAACTTATATTTACGTATAAAATTTTTGAAATACTTCTTTCCGAGTGAAGGGAGGTCTCATTGAGTATATTCTGCCTACTTCTAGAGTTTTAAGTACACAATCATGAAGAACATCTAATGCAGTTATGATGGGAATGACAAGATATTATCAGGTAATTTAGATTAATAATCATCATTAAATTTTAGTCGAGCATCGATGATGATCCGGAAAACCGATTTGGATTCCCACAGAATCGGTTCTTCAAGAGTCCAAGGATAGAAAATTTTCGCTTTTCGCTATAAAATACTTAACTGTGAGCTTCGAAGTATATACTTCGTGAGAAAAATCTTTTGCATAAAATAATTTATGAGATGAATGGGAGATTAGCTTAGATATTGCCATCCTTTTGGCAGCGTATTATTGGGCAATGATAAAATTCACAGTGTGAAAATTACACTTGTAAAACATAAAACATACTTTAATGTATGACTGGTTTCAAACTGTTCAGTTCATCATCAGGTATAAAGCACAAGTTAACAGAGAATAGATACAAAAAGGACCAAAATAAGAGCTAAAAAATCGGATGTGGCCAACACACGACTTTCTCCATATTTATTAAAAACAGAAGCCTATGCCGGTAATATATAAATAACTCTAAAACAATGAGTGTTACAGGAAAATGTTTCATACAAAATTTGTAGTAAAATACATTACCTATAACTTTGGTACACAATTGTATATACATAAATTGCATTCTGACAGAGATATGTTTGAAAAACTTCCATTTCTGGATAAACAACAACTTCCGGTTAACCATTATAGAAGAATAACTCCTAAACAATCAGTGTTAAAGTTTCATACCAAAGTTGTAGAAAAATATATTATCTATAACTTTTGTACGTAATTGCATATACCTACATTGCATTCTGACAGAGATATTTAAGAAACGATATTTTGTTCTGGATAAACCGCAACTTCCGGTTGAGCGATATTCACCAAAAACTAATCAACTCTTGGCATCAATATCATCATTGGCATACATCATAAATTTCTCTATATTACGCACGGGGAGAAAGTAATACAATTTCATATATACATTAAAAATGAAATATAACAAATATCATATCCAATAAAAATTTAATAATTTTCTTGAACGACGTATTTAAAAAGAAACCGGGAGATGGTCCACCCTACGTATCGCCCTTTTTTATCCCCAAAAATAAATTCTATTATCAATGCATAACGAATGTTCCAAAACCCCGCGTAAAATAATTCTAAAGAAGAGTGGCCTTTTTTCCAAGTCCCGGAGCAATCTCCAACGCCAATAATCTCGAAAGGCTTTCGCAAAAAAGACGCGGTTTGTACGAGGTGAGACGCTTTCCTTCGAAACGGAACGAGAGGGGGAAAGGAGGGGCGGTAACCAGGGCGACGGAGGGGAAATAAACAAAACAGCCTCGAGATGTAAAAAAAGGTTAGTTTATTTAATCAAAATACTCTCATTTCCTACGTTAGAACGACAATAATAAACTAAAATTTGGCACTCTGTTCAATTGTCTTTCTATCCTTGTTTGTCTCGATTTCGTACGACCATCAATTCTAATTTTAAAGTGCGAAATAAATAGAGCCTGCAAAGAAGAAAATGTACTAAACGAGCGGTTTTGAAGTTCAGTTATCAACACTTCAACTCTGTCCTTCTAAAGGGTTATTCCCATGGAGGGAGCTTTCAGCATAGCCTCCAATGCAAGCCCCTCCTCAATAGAATTACATGGCCATTATCCATTCCTTTCTTATGGGGAAGCTATGGCTCTGAAGAAAGGATTTTCCCTGGATTAAAATACAGAGTGAACTTTGGAGGAGGCTATTCTAGCCAGAGGTTCGCCGATTGAGAGGAGGTGCTTGTCATAGAGACGGTTGCCAAAGGGATGGATTGGCGAAGTTAATATCAGATTAGATTTCGTGTGTTGTCGTTTATAGTGAGGGAGGTGGGAAGAGGAGGAGAAGGAGGGGCGGTTACCATGACGACAGAGGAGAGACGAGTAACCGTTAGAAGATAAAAAAACGAGTATCGAAAGGTAAATGGAATGAGAAACACTTGAACATAGAACATGCGAGTTACGTCATTGAAAAGAGGTTTGTTGGAAAACAGAAGAACGACGATAGTGGACATTTAAAAGCCGAGTAATTGGGTGGGGGGAGAGGCGTTGAAGGAAGGGCGCTGGCCCTTTAAAAAACAAAAAAGGTTCGATATTTTAATCTCGATCGAAACAGATGAAGTGCCAATATCATCGCGTTTTCTCTGACGACGTGCGTTGCAAGAGAGAGTGGAAAACAGAAGAATAACGATAAAATGATCGAAATGGAAAACAAACGAATCGAGAAAAGTTCGTACTGTAGTAGATATGACTTAAAATAAGGCAATAAGATACTAAAATATGTAATTATACGAATTTAGATTTTGAAAAAAATTGAAATTAAAAAATATGCACATAAATAAATTAAATATTAGTATAATAATAAATAAATAAATATACGTTGTTAAACCGTAAATATATCTATAAGCATAATTTTGTGTATTATAATAGCCGAATAAATGATCACAAACAGAATTAATTATGATACAAATTTTTAAATAGTTAAATTCAACTGAAGAAGCCTTAACTTGGTGAAACTCCGTCAAAGTTTTGTTTTGTGGAATTTCTAAAGTTTATTTAATATGATCCCGAGTTCTTATTAAGTTATTTAAGTGAGGGAAATAAGCGAAAGTGTGCTTGGCTTGGTTACGGTTTCTAATGGGACATTGGAGTAGTTTTGTATCGGATTATATTTCGTGGGAGTTGTTGTCTAGATGAGTGGTGGAGGGGGAAGGGGAAGGGAAGTAGAGGCGGTAACCATGACGACAGAGGGAAGGCGAACGACAATACGGGAAGAAACAAAAGAGTAGCGACGGATTATTCGAATCGGAAACAAATGAAAGTGGAAAATATGCGAGTACCTCAGTGAAAAGAAGTGTGTCGGAAACAGAAGAACGACGATATTTGGCGTTTGAATTACGAATAGCAGGGGTTGATGAAGATTTAAAAGAGAAGGGTGGGAAAGACAAAAGAAAGACGATATTCTGAATTCAAACGAAATAGCTGAAGACCGAATGTGTTCGATTTACCTGTAATTAGGGAACGTACTTAACAAAAGATTAACGATATCGCGATTGAAATAGAAACAAATGAGCTATGAATAGCTGAGTATCCTTTTGGTAATAGCGATGTCTACGTGAATATATATAGTAATAATTGATTATATAAAAAAATTAAGAAAAGTAAAAATGATTAAATTTAAACACAAATTTTACTATATTAATAATAAATAAAGAGATTTCAAATTGTTATTTACACGTAATCTGACTTGATTTAACGATGTTGATCCATAATAATACGTGTTTGATCGAAAGCAATTATTCCATCGATTTACCTTATCTGTGATAAGTGTAAATCGATTATATTAACACTTTGATATTCACACATTCGAAACGGAAAGAAACAGTGCTTAGAGATAAATAAATGAACGTTAGAAGTAATAGTTCAAAATCTTAAAACCGCATGGTTACGAATTTATAAATAAAATAAATGATAGAATTTCAGATTTAAAATGAATTATAGGAAAAAGTTTAAAAAGAAGATTCGGAAATGCTTTTTAAGGAGTTGAATTGAAGGAGCGATTAAATCACGAAAATCACAACAGCAACAGTGGAACATCGTTACGACGACATGAGGAAACTTCGTTTAAGCGTCGATGAAACATTTTTTTCATTAAATAATTAAGTATTGCAATCGGTAGTGCACACATTAACATACGTAGGATATGAATATTTACGTCAATCATAAACATACGAGTGTTCAATTCATAATTAATAAATTATGTTTCGTGAACGAGAGATGGCTCTGGAGACGAACAAAACAGTTCGATTCGAATTCCGGTCGATTGGAGCGAAGAAACATCACCTGTTCTAATTGTGGAATTGAATGAAAATGACTGAGTAATTTTCAGAAAAGCTCAATAAATCAGATCAAAGATTGGAAGAGAGATAACGCGATGGAATACTCGGCGTTGAAGAGGACCGATGGAAAGTGTCGGAATAATTTAAAATTATGAATACGTTTTTACCCGACGAAAGGTTGTCGTGAGAAAACACACGGGTCTGCTCGAAATTAAATAAATAAATAGTTAAAATTATAATATAGGTACGAATATTAATAATAATAAAAGGACTTTATTCAGGGCGAGATAGAGACTATCAAGTCTCTTCTTACACCTAACCCTTTGTCATTTTGTAAGAGAAAGAAAGAGATAGATTACAAAAGAAGAAAACTAATGTGTGGATTAAAAAAACCTAAGCTAAGAGCTTAGGAAAAAATTTCCACTGCAGGAAAACACCCTCAAAAGAAGGGGAGTGTGAAAAACCTACAGATAGAGAACTAAATTTAAATATGGTAGTAGATAAAAGAGACAAGAAAAAAAGAAAGTCATTAGAATGTACAAAAAATAGCATGTTATAACGTATTAACATAAAATTCTGACGCAAAAGTATAACCAATATGGAATTGAGTAATAGAGTTCTAACTAGATTAAACTAGTTTTGTCAATTACATGTTAAATTATATAACAGAAATATAGAAACATATAGGAAGCATAGATATAATGCGTATGATAGTAAATTACGTGATTATAAAAAGTGGAAGGATTGGATTCGGATGAGTGAAGCAATGGAGGAATATTTTTGTGGGCGAATCTTAGCCTATTCCTCCAAGTAACCCCTTTTCTTAATTTTATTCCCTTTTTTGGATTTTATTTATATCACACACACAGACAACCATTCCCTAACAGGAAAAATCCGTTTAGCAGGGATTCGAACCCGGGACAGTGAGTTAACAACGCGTTAACCACTAGGCCACCACGGCCGTGAGAAAATCACAACAACGATGCGACGGGACGCACTGTTACGACAGCAGGCGCGTTATCCTCTTCTCTTTCGTCTTTATTATCTATACGAAGACAAGTTGATAAAAATCTGATGTGGCCAGCACATGACTTTCTCCATATATATAAGATGTAAATATTTATCTACGACAGTATTTTCGAACTCTATATTCAATCTAAACTTAGAAGATAAGTGATTAATTTATATATTATTATCTTGGACGTCACAAACATTATAAATAATGTTTTTAGGGACATGATCGACGAAAAAAGATGAAATTGGCCTTCCGCCTATAGAGCCCAGAACGCCTAAGTACATAATCAGCAACTTCCGTTTTATCAGTATTTCATGAATACCTCCTAAACAATCAGTGATACAAAAATATGTTTCAAATAAAAGTTATAGTAAATTACATTTTCTAAAACGTTTATAAATAATAGTTTATACCTAAATATCATATTTATGGAGATATTTTGAAAACCGGAAATGAGCTTTGAAGAATGAAGCTCAACTTTCGGTTAGCCGATTCACTCCAAAAACTAATCAACTCTAACGACTGTAATAAAAGTACTATATATGAAATTTGGTGTTGATCCAACTGATAGTTTTTATGTTAGAGAGCCCACAAAGTACATAATCATCTTCTTCCGGTTTATCAGTATTTCACGAATAACTCCTAATCAACCGGTGATACAAAAATATGTTAAATACAAAAGTTATAGTAAAACAGATTATCTAAAACTTTATTAAGGTATATAGTATACCTATATATCAAATTTATGGAGATATTTTGAAAACCGGAAATGAGCTTTAATGAATAAAGCTCGACTTCCGGTTGACCGATTTACTCCAAAAACTAATCAACTCTGACAGCACACACCACCGTACTATATATGAAGTTTGGTATTGATACGACTAATAGTTTTCACGTTAGAGCGCCCACTATCACACACACACATATACACACACACACTAACACACACACACACACTAACACACACACACACACACACACACACACACACACACACACACACATACACACAGACATCATTACGAAAATGGTCAAAACGTGTTCTAGGGACCCCAAAACATGTATTTCCGTTGAAATCTCGAAGTCGATTTTTTTCATGAAAACAATACTTTCTCTGTACTTCGTATATGGAGAAAGTAAAAAGAATACGAGGATGGGGTACAGGGAATCAAGGGGAAGAGGAAGTAGTAGTTTAAGGGGGACGACGAAGCAAACGGTGGACAGTGGTGGGGAGTGTCAAGGGGAGAGATATACGTCTGTGAGGGATTCATTATGTTGTTTAAGCTTTAGTATTCTTTACATATTGGGCTCTAGGGCATGAAATCAGTTCAAGTAGTTCTTTAGTTCAAGTATGTCAAGTGAAACTTTTCCAATGTGATTTTTACTCTTATCCGTAATGGAGTACCTCAAAGTAAAGGCTTCATTTTTAAATATTCACCTTTTATTGGAGGAATACGAATAATGCTGTTAATGTATTCCCATTAGTATATGTTCTTGATAACTCCGAGATATCACAAGTAGATTTCAGACGTGCCTTAAGCTTGCCTGGAGCTATATAGAATGGTAATCGCATTTTAAAAGAGAAAGTCACGGACGGATCGACTGACATGATATTTAAGCATTAAAAAGGAAGCACTTTAAAGCAATTTTCACCTCCTTTTAAGATCACCTTTTCTAAAATTATTTTCTCACCTTCTTCCATAATCCGCTCTTTCCCACTTTTATTTCAGTTCCATAATTTAAACCTCTTCCATTATTGACAGTTATTTACTTTATTTTCTTCATTTTACTTCCTCTTCGCAGCCTTTCTTAATTCCTTTTCCCCGCCCGTGCCGGCGAATTGCCAGCAGTGATATTTAATGAGGGAAAGCGCGGGAACCCGAGGCGGGATACGAACCTAAAGTCTTTCAACTCCAGAGCAGACACCACATCAAGACACAACACCCACATCTCTCTTTTCATTTTTGGCATCATTCTAATTTTTTAACCTTTCTCTTTTCCATATTTTTTCCCTTTATGAAAACCTTTCATCTCGTTACCTCGTTAATGCACCTCATTTGTCTCCTCAATTTTTATACGAAACGCTTTGTATTTCCACGGAAAAGCCTTATGCATTAATTATTGCTCACTGTATAACCAAGGCTTTGATTTATGTTTCAACCCATCCAAGTGAGACATTTGATTATATCAAACGCAAGAGGCGGAATATTTTATAAAATTGCGTAAGGAACAGACTTACAAAACGACAAAGTAAAAATGTTCGGGTAAAATTTACTCCTGATTATCGAAATAAGTGTGTTATACCTCAAATTGATAATTAGTTCTAACTAATAGGGATTATACACTTGTTTAGTATATCAAGAGTAATAATAGTTAACTCTGAAATCAGTCAATGTGGCCACGTTCTTAGAAAAATGTAGATATTCTCAATCAGTGATACGAGTTCATACATGTATTAGAGATAGATTATGCCTACTTTAATTCTAACTCTCAACTAATTGTGGGATGGATTATGGGTAAACGCAAGTTGATTTTACAGAAATTTACTGTGAAAAAAATGTTACGTGTTGATTTGATATCTAAAACAAACCACAGAGAGACAAAAGTTTCCACAGAAGCTTTTAACCATCCAGGTCCGCTTATATAGAAAGTGAGTATGGCGCATTACGAATTTAGGTTGGAAACTGTGATCACAAAAAGGTTTATCAAAGTAAATTCCCCTTTTTATACTTACAACGAATGCCAGGGATATATTTTATGAATGTAGATATTATTTAAGAAAAAATAAAATGTAGGCTTTAACTAAGATATAATATAAATGCTTCAATTCTCAGTGATATTGAAGTAGGAATGAATAATAATGCTTCCTAGTTGAGTAAAATTATTTAAGGCACATTATATGTGTATAAGGAGGTATATACTCATTGTAAGACAAACTATTCTCTTATTCTAGGTACTTATGAATATGTTCAGAATAAGAACATGGTAGGACAATTTTTCATGGAATAAAAGCTTTTATATGAAGTGATTCTTGGCGAATGTCGAGAATGGAGTACAAAATCCTTCTATGAACTGTGAAAAACGACTTAATGGTTTTGTTTATTTATATCTATACTTTGTTATCAAAGTAAAGATATAAATACTTCTTACGCCTTGGCAGGTGCAACCAGAGTTAAGCTGGGTCAATTCAAATAATCCCAAGGAACTCGGGAACAAAACCTTATTCTCAGAAAAACCGGATACGTATTTTTAAAGCAAATGCATTTCCCTTAAATTACCCTTACAAAATAAAAATTTCGATATTCTCCGAAGCTATTGAAACACGTATTGAGTTCTTCTGAGAACACAAGTTTTCCTTGAGAGCCGCAAGCTTCCTTCGTCTGACCCAGATGAACTCTGGTTGGACAGATGGTAGTATCTAAATTTCTAAGGTCGAAAATACAAATATAAACAAATTTAAATTAGTAGGAAATCCAAATAGTGGAATAGATCAGCTCAATTCCTCAAGGTGCCTCAACAATTAAAAGCATCGAATTTGCATCTCCAATTTTACGTGAAACAAAATTATCTCACCCAACTGACTTGCGATTTCTGTACATTATTCGAAAGAAAATAAATGAGGTTACAACGCAATGAAGTCCAAAGCCATTGTAGATATGAAAGAGGTCAAAAATTGAACTACAAAATCGGATTTATTTCATTTATCGCGAGGCAAATCGATTGGAAAACAAGGGGGTATACAACTTTTTAGAGGAATGAAAGAAGAAAAAAATAATTATAAACATAAAACACCTTGAGGATGGCAGGGAAATATTTCTTTGCCTAATTAATTGCAATATCATTTGCCGAGAAAAAATTCTGGTCACGACAAATACGCCGGACAAAAGGGTAAAAATTAATTGTGAAGGTGGGAAAGTAGTTAGGGGGAGATTACACTGACAGAAGACAAAGGATTCAGGAAGGGTTGAGATACGGGGGGCAGGGGACTGCTAAGGATGTTGAAAAGGGAAAAAACAGACCAACTCAGGATATATATATTCTCGTAGTAGTGGGGGGGACAGCATTCGTTGGGACAACGAAATTCTCGGTTTAACGCCTTTTACAAACGGTGCAAATTCATAAAGAGCTCTTCCATCTTCCCTACATCACTCGGGCGCTACTTATTCTCCCCAAAACGAGCTCGGAAACGGGTGAATAATAAGCGTGCACGTATTTAAAAATTTTGTTTGCCAAGATTTAAAGGTCTCGAGACGTCACCGGCGCGAGATATCTTGCCTTTTTTGATACCCAAGGAGAAGCGGGAATGCTAATTTCGCCCTGAATGTTCGCCTCCCGTCGCAATCAAAGGAAATAAGTAGGGAAATCCCGCCGTTGAGTTTCCTCTTCGGTTCAGAAATAAAAGAACGATAAACCTTTAATCCCTCTAGAATTGATTGGCGGTGAAAGAACTGTATGGCGTCTTGCTCGCGAATTAATCTTCCCTTCTTTTGAGAATTCAGTTTTTATTTTAATATTCTTAACTTTTTAAATTCGAGGCTCGAGATTATCGAGTTAAGCCTTCCGAAATGCATAGCCCTCCATCTTTAAAGAGGGGAATTTCCGTACTTTTCATTAGAAGATTCAAGAAAAGTTCCAGATTTGTTCATCCTTACATTCGAAGACAGTGTATTTTGTATTCGGACGAGACTTAAGGAACGAGATGATTCCACTTTAGCTTAGTTAAAGGAAACGTCGAAAATTCTGACTTCTCATCGGGGATAATGTCGTTAAGCTGTTTTGGAAATTTGCCACATTGAAGGCTTCCAATACCTCCTAATACATAGCCACTATATTGATTGGCCAAACTGATTTATGCTGGTGGAATTGCAATGAGCATGGTTAAGTATTAAATGCCAACAAGAACCTCAGGTTTCGCAAACAAATGTATTGAATTCTTTTCTCTTCGCTAATGCTAAGAGGCCTAAATAGAAACGACCTAAATCGGATATGATGTCAGCATCTTAGTGTTTATACTTAAGATTTGCTAGAAATATCCATCTGAAAGATCTTTAAGTTATGTATATCAAAATAAGATTAATGAATGGCTGAGTTGATACGTGTTAAATATCGAATGTTTCAGGCTGTACATTCTACTTCCTTTCCTAACAATTAGCTGAGATAAAATATAAAAATTAATCAATTAATATGCTTCAAATTAAAATCAAAATTAAAGTTAATAACCTACAAAAAGGGTTATTTAACTTGGCTATCAGCTATAAAAACTATTTCATAGGTATACAATACGTACAATAATTAACTTTTGATATCTGTTAGTCACTTTAAATCTGAGTTATTATTCCTGAGCCATTGCGATCAAGGGGTATTGAAGGATATACTGATGGAAGTAAACTAATTCACAGATTTAAGTCATAAAAAAGGAATTAATGTAATCATTTGTATAAATGTTTGTGGAATTCTAAAAGAAAATGAATATACAGAACTGTAATAACTATAACAAGATATTTCGCATAGTTCAGTTGAGCACAATATTGTGTACCAAGGAAAACATCTACCAATTCGCGTTCTCATTCACAGCGGAAAGTGGTAGGTACTTGCTTTTTTCTTTCCAAAAAGCTGTTCCCAATAGGATTACAATCTCAATACGTGTTTTATGCGGTACACAACCCATTAACGAAGAACCCTGCGTCAGATAACCTGAAAAACTTACCTGAGGTAAGTCTGAGTCATGCTTTATTAACCTGTGACCAAAGAAACTCCAAAATTATCGAATATCCCAAATATGGTGCTCCCTCTGTGATCCCCACCGATCGGAAACGGTTTTGATGTGGTTTGATCTCCGAGTAAAGCATGGACGCATCTGTTTACCACTATAAAGCTCATCAAGTAACAAGGAAATTTATAAAATAGAATCTTAGAAAAAAGTATGTGTATCAATAAATGAGTCAAGTTATAAATTAAAAGTTGTAATTCGGATCAATTACTAGTTCGAATTGAGGATTTTATATCGAAAATGGAATTGCTTTGAAGCACTTCGTACAATTGGTATACTAATCATGATTTGTATTTACTATAAGCTTGAAGAACATTATAATATTACCAGTATTTGTATTACGTAGTATGATGAGTGATATAAATAAGAAACCAATTCTATTGTTACAACACCAGGGAAGAATAATGTCTTTATAGCTATCGGTTACTTGGAAAACTCTTTTTCTTATTGCTACTCATGTTTTAAATCGTAATTCTGATTAATTCCTCAAAATTTAATATCATTGCTGACAGTGAAGTTTCGGTACACATATGCTTGTATAGTTTAAAATACAATACAATAAATGATCGAAAATAAGTTATTTCAGTTTTGGAAACATTTTGATTTAAAATAATATAATAATATATTTAATATTTATGTTTTTAAATGACATAAATGATAAAGCTGATATTAACATTTTGTGACACTTCGAGCATAATAATTCTGAACGATAAACTGCGTTAATAATCGATTGCCGTGGATGGACTCTCAAATTCAGAACGGAAACTGATTGGAGCTTCCGTTTTAAACGGAATGGTATACAAAAAAAAGCATATAGTACATAAAAATATGATTTTATCACTGACGAAATATCACTCCAAACACTAACAAACGGTGCTTGATATGAATTATAGGTAAGATCGATGAGCAACTGGCAGTTAATGCTATGCTGTATGAGTAATTATTGGTATTACTACTCGCTATGATATTAAAGACCAATCGAAGAACGTGAAGTTTAAGAACTACAAAAATCAAAAAGACTTCAGTGTTTCGCTAAAATTATAAGAGGAGTAAATTACGAACTAAAAAGGAATATCTTACAAGTAAAAATAGAAGGAAAGCGGAGCAGAAGTAGAAAAATAATTTCCTGGATGGACAACTAGAAAAGTGGTTAAACAGTAACTCCACAGAACTCTTTAGAAGAGAGGAAAATAAAGATGAATTGGGCAAGATGATTTCCAATCTCCACTAGGAGTGGCACCAGAATAAGAAGAAGATATTATTATATGTATGTCGCGAAGGTTTCAATAGCATCATCGTATGTTAAAAAGAGAAATTTTTGCGGCAGTATATCGTATGAAAAATACCTTCAGTATCATCAATCAGAAATTTTATACCACCATTCTTTATTCTTTATGATACCAAATTTGATATAATCTGTTAAAAAATTGGTATTGGAAGTTAGGGGTGATACTTGCAAGATTCGAGGGAAAGTAAATTTTGAGAGAAAAATAATTATATTTTAGTTAACATTAAGATTATATACGTCATAAAGGAGCACTGTAAGTATTAAAACAGACAAATACGTTTGAACCTTAACGTTACTTTTTTGGTGAGTTATAAAAAATTATGCCCAGTTGGAACTATGTGCCGCAGGAATTCTAAAGTACTATAAAAGTTTCAAAAACATCACATGATGCTAAGATTAAGAAAGAGGGTAGAGAGGGGATATCTGAGGTAGAAATCGAAGATAAAATTAGAAAGAATTCGGAGGGAAGCTGGTGTCCTTAAACCCGGAATAGTTAGGGTCAAAACGGACGATCGCATGGCCTACGAAATGATCCGAAAACATCTCCGTATTTCGCAATAAGTGCGAATTAAGATTCGAGTGCGAAAAGAATGCGGTTCGCCCTAACAGAGGCAATTCTGATGATTCCCTAGGGTAATGTTTCTAGGAAATAAGGATTCATTCGGTTAAATAAAGGAAACTTTTGCGCAATTACCCTCTCTTTAATGGTTTCCGGTGCACTTAAGAATTCCTAATTTAAGCGGAGGGGCAATTAAGTTTTAATTGATGCAACGCCTAAAACATTCCATGTTAATAGAGATTTAGATATTAGGCTATATATGTACATCTGCGTTGCTGAATCACAAATCACCCAAAATATTCAGATTACTGAGAAGAATGCACTAAAGCGATAATTAGCTATTTATTTAACATATTTGTCCGTATCAAAAATTCGTTGATATAATTACGAACTAGTGCCTTTCATTGCTTCTCTAATTTTGTAGCTTCTTCTAGAAAGCAAATTACCTTAGTTGTCTCGCAATGTAGATCATAGCATATGCTTGTACTATGCTGTGGAATTTCAAAACTCACTTATGCATTAGTTAAGCCAAGAGGAAATGATTCTAACATTCATAGTACGGGTGTATGTTACTCGGGAATTGTTTCTCACTTTTGCAATTATTACTCATGCAATTATCACTTGTTAAATATAAGATAAACTTACAAATCTATACAACATGCAAGTAAAGCAGAATGTTTCTCTACATCGTACTTTGGCCTCGTAAATATGTTTGTTTAAAGATGAAGTATGAATCTACTTACGTAGAAGTACTTTCAACTTTAAATAGCACTAGTATACAATAATATAAATATTTAATTAACATTTTATAGCTCATAGGAATTAATGATTAATGAAGACATTTGCAGAATGTACAAGAGACGATCTATGCTTAATTTTCTAACGTTTGGTAAATACGACGTAAACTGCTATTTCCACACTCCCATTTAATGAACGGCTTCCAATGTGAAACCCGTAGGCAAAAAAAATGAAAAATATGAAAATTTGAAGGAATGATGTCGACGAAAAAACAAGCCTGAAAATAGAAAAACTCAATCTCGCGATCTGGAACAATTTAAGCGCTGAGATAAATATCCAGCAGCAATAGGAGAAAGAATGAATTGCCACGTACGATAACAAGGAGAGACATTATCGCTTCTACGAAACAAAGGAAGTTGATTACAGAGTTCCGAGATATTATGGATCGCTCTTTTCACGGCAACAATAAGAGAGTTGGATAGATATAATTTAATACATCGTTAGTTATAACTTGTTACATGGACTCCCCGGCGAAACGGCCGAGAGATAGAATGCGTTGGATATCGAGTTGGGAAAAGGAAATAAAATTCCTCACACTTTAACCGCGAAATGTATTTACGCTTGACCAGTTTAATTGAATATTTGCGTCAAAGAGACTGACAAGAGAAATTCGTGTGCTGAAAAAGGGGCCATCGGTGCCTTTATATTTATATTTATATTCACTTATATTTTACAAAGCTTGAATATATTCCTTGCTTTATGAATATTTAATATTAATGTTTATAACATCTAAAGTGATACGCCATTAGATTACCTTTAAATATAGTGAGGTATAAAAGTTGTGAATTAAATACTTATTCTATAATTAATTATTACTTTTACTTGTTTTTCCATGATTTAATATTCAGATATGTTCCTAAATTCATATTAATGCTTTCAGAAAATTATTAAGCTGCAAGCTTAATCTGTCCAGCAATTGATACTTCTCATGAGTGTTACCTCTTCTTACAATATTTTAATTGGATTGAATGACATAAAACTGATATCTTTCCTTGGAAGATTTGATCCTGATGTTATAGTTGCACACATTCTGTTACAACTAATTGTCTCTATTGAATATGCCTTCTGCACTATACGTAAATCACATGGAAAATATATAAGATCCAACTAATTTTCTCAAAGTTGAAGTAGATCGTGATTCCGCATTCTTTTAGAGTGAACTCAAATAAGAGCAATTTTTAAAATTCTCTTCAAGTTTCTTTTAAATGAGCACCTTCTATATACACTACAAATTAACTGTACTGAAAATTAACTTCAACAGAACATTACTGTTACTGAGACGTATGTATTCATGTGAGCATTTGTAATCCAACACAAAATCGCACTTGAGATGAATTTTGTATGGAATAAACAATTTTATATCAAAAGGTTGTCTTAGGTTCCATTATTATGATGAGGTACACAGTTTCTCAATTCAGCCCCAAATATTCGGTTTGAACATTTTATCTAATTATTTACGCATAATTTTACATGTAAACTGAAGAAGGATTCCTCATTGGAAGTCTATAAGCAAAATATAGTTAGAGCAGTATATTCCACCTTATCCTAAGTTCTATTTCCAAATATCACGCTTATTTTGACTTGAATGCATTACCATTGCAATTAATGACAAAGGGTCCGGATGGCATAGACCGATATCTATTTTCATTTACCTTGTAACCGCGTATTTTTATGAAATTAAAATTTAAGAATATATTTCTTACTTTAGCTGATGGTCTAAGTTTTCTTTCTGTTGTTGCAATTTTGCTAAAAACTAGTATTTACGTGTCTTACACTAGAGATATTGAGACGAAGAGCTGCACGTAAATGGTGAAAATTATTTCGTTTTTTTACGCGTCCGATCTTCCATTGTAACTGATTGCTGGAGGAGTGTCCTGCTGCGTCAGATAGGTATCACTCGACGTTGGAATTAGAGTTTCCTAGTCTACTTTATTGACAATGTCTGCGAGAGCCATCTCATCACGGGCCTTTTAGTCCAAATTCTGCTCGTGAAGCAAAATCGTTTATCTCTCCGGCCGTCGGTCATCTGTCACGGAGCTGCAGTCACGCGTGACGTCCACTCGCACGATATCTTTGCCTTTCTCTGGACCCCGAGGATTTGCTGGTTGACTTTCGCAAGAAGTGGACGTTTTCCGAATGAGATACTTTCGAATGGGAAGTCTCCGGGGAAGCTTATCTTTAAGTGGAGAAGTACATCGTCTCTTCAAGGCCTCGATCACGTCCCTATGGACTTACTTTGAGGACGTACTCTCCATAGCGACTTCAACTACGCTAAACCTGAGTTTTTCGAGTGTCTTACTTATTTCAAAGCACTGATATATACTCAGAGTACAGAGTAACGGGAGTGGATCCTTTTCATCAGCGAAAATATGATTTAAGTGTACAGAAAGAACGCTTTCTATCCACTAGCGCTTAGGAAAATATGATTTAATTCCAAGAGACTATCGAATATTATTGGAGACCACAATATATGGTTCTCAAGATTTTAGTTTTTCTAACAATTCTAATCTATATCAATACCGTGCAGATTGTTATTACTGAGTGGGTGTGGGGCATTCCATTATTGTTAATATCAATTAATCGCACCTAAAATCATAATATCCATTTAATTTAATTTTTGTAATTTTATGTCAAACACGAGCATGAGCATTTACTGCAAATGATGCTCAGGATTAGTGAAGTTGAGATTGAGTTGAATAATAAAATGGCGGATTTTGTTCGAAGTAATAATAGGATATTTTATTTAAACACTGATTCTAAGACAGATGAAAGAAAGACAAAATCCAGTAAAATATTGAATTAACCTTGTTTTTAAATATTCAAGGATGTCTAAGGCAAGAGTCAAATATTTGAGGAATGAATTAAGATGACTAAATATTTTATATTTATATACTATTATTTTCATATTTATCTATATAAAAGTAAAAATGTAAATGGCAACTTCAATTTGAGCACTAAACATCAATATGTTATCTATAGTCCTTAAAACTAACCCCAAAGATTCATACACATTTTATAAAACTCAGAGGAGTTGGATAAAGGAAAGCAACCGCAAAGAAGAAACATATATGGAGCAAAGAGGAGGGGTTGCTTAGTAGAGAATACTCTCAAAAGTTTGTCAATGTTTAGTTTGTTTCTCTACTACACTAGAACACTAATAGAAAAATGTAGCACACAGACTTATAAGTAGTCATAAAGTTGCTATTTCATGTTATATTCTTCTTCTGGTGTATTTGTGAGAATAAGTTCAAGTAAAATCAATTAAAGCCTAAGTAACGAACTCCGGAGCAATGTCAACACGAATTCTAGTTGAAAATAAATTAATAGAGCTAGTAAAACTATATCTAGCTTATCATTGCGAACTTTTAATTGATATTTTTAAATACTTATCTTACTTAGGTCACGGAATGGTTAGCATAATATCCTACCATCCTTTACGTCTCGGGTTTGAGTCTCAGTAAATCGGGATTTTCCTCTTTTGGGACGGCTAGGAAAATGAATATTCGTCAATTGTTGCTTTAATTGTCTAGTATCTTATAATAAATAAACGGCCGAGAGAGAAATAGGTAAAATTACAGCACACTTTATTATTGAAAGAGGATACGGTCCGTTTGTTTAACTCATAGGATTCCAAAGGGGTCCATACCAAACTTATAGATAGATAGATAGATAGATTGACCCTAAATTGGCGAGGTTAGGCCCTTGTGGGCCTCTCTTCCACCTAACCTCGTATGTCCGCATAATATCTACAAAATGAAATGAATTATAAACAAGAAGAAAGGGGACCATGTCAGAGAGAAACAAAATTGGGGGTCCAAGATTTGTTTTTCAATTTTTGAGATTAATTTAGAGTTTTTGGAAGCCAAAGATCCCATTTTAAAATATAACATAATCAAATGGATATAAGATATGCCTTTTTTACAGGAAAATTCAATATTAAGCAGGGTTCCACAGAAAATTTAAAGGTGTCCACGGAAAAAACCTTTGGGATGCTATGGTCTAACTCATCGCACGCATGGTACAGCTGAGATGAAAGGGCGGCCGGTGCAATAGCAGGTAGTTTCCTCACCCATGCAGATAGATTGCAGGCATTTCCGATCAAGCGATCCGCGGACGGTTCGCAGCTTATGCCACCGCCCGCACCGGATGCACGGTCCCTGGTGAATCGAGGACGGATGCGGGCACCACATCCATCTCTCAAGCTTCCCGTTAACCAGATTTCGAAGATTATTCCAACATCAACCACATTCGCTTTAACAAGGAAAACGTAAAAATTTTCAGAGATGGAACGGGTGAGTGGGACGTTTAAAATGCGTCCGGTTATCAAGTGTGACGTTTATGTGGAATGTAAATTTAGCAATGATGTAGAATAAAGGCTAACATTAAAACTGCTGGAAATTATATATGAAGAAAAGTCGTGAACCACTCAATCTGCAAAATTAAAAAGTAAAGTAAATCTGTCATTGACCAGGGAAAGCTTTGTTCAGTTTAAATTGTGAATTAAATACGTTAGTACAACCGTAGAGTAACTATACTATAGTTACTCTATGGTACAACTACCTCTAAAAATGCCACAGGTGTATAGCAGTGGGTGTATTGACACCAATATCTCCATGTAATTTAGTGCTGATTTTTTGCAGATAAAATAAATCAGTACAAACTCTATGTTTCAGTAATGATTTTTAAAGAAATAAGGACTCAATCCGTAACCCAGATTTCATTGTACTGAAACATGTTACTGATGTTCCGCAGCTAAAAGTTGAATATGAATTTTAAAAGGAAAAGAGCTGTTACGATGCAATGATATCTGGAAGGCTAGCTAAACTCCTTTCGAAAGAAATAACCAATTTTTTACCCCTTTAGAAGACGGATTTTACGCATGTATCTACCAGGACGTAGAGGCTTATGATTCAAATAAAAAAGATACGGTATAAGGTACCATACACTTCGAAAACATATAAAATTCGATTATTATTTCTTGAAAAAAGGCTATATTGGAGAATGAAATACCTCATAATAAATTGATAAACTTTATCTTCACCGTTGATAGTTGGTTCAAAAATATAACATTTCGCATTTTCTTCAAGATTTGAATATATTCTTAGCTTTCACAGAAGCAACGATGAATCACTTTTACGGCTAAGCGTTTCCTCGAAAGGGCTCGTTAAGATGGATCAGTATTGCCTCTATTTTGCGAGTCTAAAAATGAGCAGGATATTTATGTATATCCGATAGACAAAGCCATTTCCGAACCTATATTCGGAATGTGTGCCGTAATACACGATAAATAAAAAAGGCTAACATCAGTAGGTAGTGTTTTTCGTTAAAAGACACCCGTAAATCGCATAATCTCGAAACAATGAGATGAGGACACGTGACTATTACGTGTTTCAGAAACATTCACGTTCTATTACTTCCGCAGTATAAATTGAGCCGAGAGATAAGATCAGGAATGTAGATGGAGCGTATGAAGGGTCAAGGAAAATCCAGCGAAGCTAAATGTAGTTTGGCAATCCAGCTTTCCTCGGGATAATCTTTCTTCGAGGCAAAGTGCACCCACGTGGATTACTGTGATATGATCTCTCTTATAGTAGGTGCAGGCTTTGCTCTGCGAACCATAGCATTCTTGATTGTGACGCAATCTGCGACCTCTCTTTACTAAATTACAATTTCAGATAAGTTTTCGAGTTTCTCGTGCTCTCGCTCATGTCAACGAGAAACTGCGCGACGTCTGTTTCATTTCGAAGCACGCCGAAGACCGCTAATTACAGAGACGGGCTAATCTAGCAAGAGTCACAGGGAAACGAAAAGTCGTCACCACGTAAAAATGACACTATGTGACTAGACACCAATTCTATTTTATGAATGATTTTACTACAAATAATTAAAACATTGTTTTATAAACTCTGAAATATTGAATCCAGCATAAGCAACATGATTTGATCAGGATAGTTATACATACCGTTTCTAGAATCCACATTTTCGAGTTATATTTTAATTGAATAATCAATCATGCCTCGACTGTTGGAGGCTTTAATTTCGTCAGCTTAATTTATTTATACCTATGTGTAGATTAAGGATAAGGCTTAACTAAATTAAGTTATATAATCATATAAAAATGGCAGTTCGAAATGGAATGGCCAATGGAATTTCGATTATTTCGCAAAATATGTAATGATACCGTATACATAAAAAAAATTCATTGTTCAAATAATTTATTATTAAATTAATTAAAAAAGATTAAATTGTAACTGAATTAAATATAGAATCTAGGGAAAAGTGAAACTGCTGGGATTATATCAGGATTTCAATGCAACCCGCCTTTCATTTGGAAATCTATTTTAAATAATATAATTTTGTCAATTCAGCTACTTTTATAAACAATACTTAATTATTAAGTATTTGTGGAATTAGTATCAAAGTAGTAGATTCAGTTAAATATCTCGGGATCAACATTACTAATAACTTAAATTGGAGCACGCATATTCGAAAAATCTGCGGCAAAGCAAGTAAAAGGCTTGGCTTTGTAAAGCGTATTGTCGGTAAATGCGACGAAAAGGTGAGAGAGCGATGTTATTTTACCTTGGTCAGACCCCTTCTGGAATATGCGGCAAGTATATGGGATCCGGCGGATGTAACGAGTACTCGCGAACTCGAGAAAGTGCAGCGTAAAGCGGTTCGTTTTGTTAAGAAATGCTACGATAAAAAAGCAAGCGTTACAAAAATGCTCTCAGACGTAGGTTGGGAATCCTTGAAAGAAAGGAGATTGGAAGCTAGGCTGCGATTGCTTAATAAATTCAGGGAAACTACATTTTCCAAAGATACAATCGGTATCATGCAACCCCCCTGCTACGTCGGTCGATCCGATAATGACCGTAAGTTAAGAGAAATAGATGCTAGGACGAATCGTTTCAGAGATTCATTCTTTCCGCGAACAATACGTGACAATAATCGAATAAGGAAGTATTTTAGGTTCAACTGGTGTTTACACCCCCTGCCACACGCCGAAAGGCGGCTTGTAGGGTATTAATGTAGATTTAGATGTAGATGTTGTCTAGTATAAAATATATTCAATACACGTATCATCAGAAATAGAGTTTTTATTCGTAGAATAAAAATTCTATTAATAAATCACTTATGTGAGATAACCAAGAGAGATAACAGAAAAGATGACAGTAAAATTTCAAAGGATCGTTTGGAAAATTGATTAATGCTGATTTCAATGGATGACAAAATATCATATTCAATTAGCTGTTAATATATGAAGGGGACCTCTTTAAATGTTGTTTTTGAAACCATGTACTATATATCTAAACCATTTTTACTTTCTCCATATACGAAGTATAGAGAAAGTATTGTTTTAATGAAAAAATTCGACTTCGAGATTTCAACGGAAATACATGTTTTGGGGTCCCTAGAACACGTTTTGACCATTTTCGGAATGATATCTGTGTGTATGTGTGTGTGTGTGTGTGTGTGTGTGTGTGTATGTGTGTGTGTGACAGTGGGCGCTCTAACGTAAAAACTATTAGTCGTATCAATACCAAAATTCATATATAGTACTGTGGTGTGTGCTGTCAGAGTTGATTAGTTTTTGGAGTAAATCGGTCAACCGGAAGTCGAGCTTTATTGATTAAAGCTCATTTCCGGTTTTTAAAATATCTCCATAAATATGATATATAGGTATATTGTATACCCTATAAAAGTTATAGATAATGTGTTTTACTATAACTTTTGTATTTAATATATTTTTGTATCACCGGTTGATTAGGAGTTATTCGTGAAATACTGATAAACCGGAAGTAGCTGATTATGTACTTTGTGGGCGCTCTAACATAAAAACTATTAGTCGGATCGACACCAAATTCTATATATAGTATTTTGGTTGGTGTTGTTAGAGTTGATTAGTTTTTGGAGTAAATCGCTACACCGGAAGTCGAGCTTCAGTCTTCAAAGCTCATTTCCGGTTTTCAAAATATCTCCATAAATATTTAAAATAGGTATAATCTATTACTTATAAAAGTTTTAGAAAAAATAATTTACTATAACTTTTGTATGAAACATATTTTTTTATCCCTGATTGTGTAGGAGTTATTTGTGAAATACTGATAAACCGGAAGTTGCTGATTATATACGTTGAGAGCGCTCTGGGCGATGGGGCGAAAGGCCATTTCATCGTTTTTCATCGAAAATGTCCCGAAAACATTATTTATAATGTTAAGTAAGTTTTGTTTTCATGAAAAAATTCGACTTCGAGATTTCAACGGAAATACATGTTTTGGAGTCCCTAGAAAACGTTTTGACCATTTTCGGAATGATGTCTGTGTGTATGTGTGTGTGTGTGTGTGTGTGTGTGTGTGTGTGTATGTGTGTGTGTGATAGTGGGCGCTCTAACGTGAAAACTATAAGTCGTATCAATACCAAACTTCATATATAGTACTGTGGTGTGTGCTGTCAGAGTTGATTAGTTTTTGGAGTAAATCGGTCAACCGGAAGTCGAGCTTTATTGATTAAAGCTCATTTCCGGTTTTCAAAATATCTCCATAAATATGATATATACGTATGTTGTATTACTTATAAAAGTTTTAGATAATGTTATTTACTATAACTTTTGTATTTAACATATTTTTGTATCACCGTTTGATTAGGAGTTATTCGTGAAATACTGATAAACCGGAAGAAGATGATTATGTACTTTGTGGGCGCTCTAACATGAAAACTAATTGTCGGATCAACACCAAATTTCATATATTGTACTTTTATTACAGTCGTTAGAGTTGATTAGTTTTTGGAGTAAATCGGTCAACCGGAAGTTGAGCTTCATTCTTCAAAGCTCATTTCCGGTTTTCATAATATCTCCATAAATATGATATTTAGGTATATACAATTATTTATAAAAGTTTTAGAAAATATAATTTACTATAAATTTTGGTTGAAACATATTTTTTTATCACTGATTGTGTAGGAGTTATTCATGAAATACTGATAAACCGGAAGTTGCTGATTATATACTTTGTGGGCGCTCTGGGCTCTATGGGCGGAAGACCAATTTCATCGTTTTTCATCGATCATGTTCCGTAAAACTTTATTTATAATGTTTTTGGCGTCAAAGATAATAATATATATATAAATTAATCACTCATTTTCCAAGTTTAGATAGAATATAGAGTTCGAAATTACTGCGGTAGATAATTATTTACATCTTATATATATGGAGAAAGTCATGTGCTGGCCACATCAGATTTTTAAATTTGTAATGAAATGCAAATAAAAAGCAGAGAGTAAAGAATGATGGGTTATAAAATAAGAGGTGATGAACCGCAAAAGAGAGTGTGCGGGATAAAGGAAACGGGAAAGAGGAAGGCAATTGTATTGTGTGAAGATAGAAGATCATCGTTGTTGAATTACGGGAGTTGCATTAGGGTATTCGTCGAACCATTGAGAGATATTGATTGGGAATTCGGAAAAGGATTGTTCAGGGTATAATGCAATCAATAAGTTGCTAATTTAGCAAGCGATACAGAAGTGGTAAAAAAAGCTATTGACTACAAATAGTTGACTGGATATTAAAATTCCTCATAAATAAAACTGAGGGATGTGGAAGAAAATAGAACACTACGGATGGTTTAATGGATATATATTTTATAGCTATTTTCAACTTCGAACGTAAATTATTGTAAATGCATTTTGTAGTTGCTTTTTCATATTTAAGTAAATTTAAACTGAAATTAATGATGATGAGCAGTTATGAAGATAATTTTATTATTGTTTACATTTAGCGTTAGACTTCCAGTAATTTGTAAAATGTTTTATTGAAACTTTTATTTATGGAATTATATTGACTCTTTTGTATCTAAATAGTAAATCAATGTAATTACAGCTGACTTGGAATCAGATTTGGAAATAAAAAATGCAACTTAAATGTACCCAAAGGATATTTAAAATACAAAATCCGAGGTGGATATCATTTACATTTTTACTTAAGAAAATTCAAAGTCCGTGTTAAGGGAGATTTTCCTGTTAATCAAACACACGTACGATACCATATTGCTCGTTGGCGTTTAAGAAGATCCGCGGGGCAGCACGTATGGATTATAAATCGATGGCGATTTGCGTGAAGGATATCAAAAGCACTGGGATGCATTGTCCGTGTTCAATTCACGCTGCAGCAAAGAGGATTCCGCTCGAAGGGATGGAAACCAAGTGAAATCGCGGCCATAATCCGGGTCAATGGAGACCTCTCTGGGTTTAACAATCGTTGCAACCTCTTTCGGAAAGAGAGAAGGGGTCTCATCCACGGAGGATCCGACTTCCTCTTATAATTGGCTCGCTGTGGAATCCATCCGTGCACGGCGTGCACCGTGATGCTCGCTCAAGAGGAATGTGCGTCCTCCCCCGTTGGAATGGAGCCATACTCGGGTGGAGCGAAGGAGTGGGTGGCCGATATCACTGTGCACCGCAATCGAAGTTTTCCATCCGAAACAGTGATTAGATGCGTGGATGAGGAATCAAAAGGACGGAAGGGGTGCGTTTCGAGGCAGTCAAACAGCTTTAATGGAGCGGATTTGGAGATGGAAATGTTCTGCGCACCACGAGAGAGCACTTGTGGCTTTAGCACAATGCTTGGCGCCCAACTACTTATCCAGTCGAGTTGTTTTTCTCCTCGATTGATAACTTACGCGATATGGTTCCTTTGGTTTGGGAAGAATTCAATTCTATGCCGTCAAAAATTATTTAACTCATAACTCTCGTAGCGTGCAAACCTTTAAGGTAAAGCTGAGGAAGGTGTTGCGAGAAAATTGCTGGCAACGTGTCTAAATTATTGGATATTATTTCAGACGGCATTTATTCATTATTGGATCATACAACAATATTGTTCTCAAATTAAGGATTCCAAACCAAATATTTTGGCAATGGCTTAAAGGTGGCTGACTCACGGTGACAATAAGCAGGGAATTTTAGGACAATTGGACCTACCTTGAAGTGGAGTAAATGTATAATGGATCATTGAAACATAAGGCTTTTTATTACACAGCATCGACATGGAAATTTAATTTTATAACAAAATGGAGGAATATTTGATTGAGTATTTTATTTGTTGTCCAAATACATTAAAAGAACTTCAATTAGATCCGCGTACTACCATATATAAATGTTGACGTTAAAATATTTGACTCTACAGCAACAGGCTGAGCAGAACTGTGGTTGATATATCTATATTTGGCTGTAAATAAATAATCGATTGATTACTTAAAAACGTGTTATTCTCATATTCTTAGTCTCATGTTTTAGATAAACTTCGACCGGGTTCCGAATAAAATGATAACTTCTCAAAATATACGCACCGAAAATTGTCAGAACAGAAGATTAAACTGAAAATAATTAAGTATTTAAGAGGGTATTTTATGACATAGGGCGAAAATCGGTGATTTTGTGACAAATTTTAAACATCCTTTACGCAAATTCCATAGTTATATCGACCTCAATTTTGGTATAGAGAATTTCCAGAATACTTGCCTTCTTTATCCAAAAATTGGATTCAATATAACTTCTGAAAATTGCGTAATGAATATTTGAAAATTTAAAAGAAATTACCCACGATGAGTAGTACCCTATCACCATATTTAGATGTAGGTGAATGTCATAAAAACTGCATGAATATTACCGAAATAACTTATTTCAAACAGTGAACATTAAATTTATTGAAAAACCAATTTTACCTATATGAAAAGCAAACTTCATCGACCGATTTCTTCGTAACTTAAAATATTACGTTCAATTATTGAAATGAAGGATGTGATATTACAAGGAAATTCAAGATATTGTCATAAGTTCAGAAAATACAAAGCTTGTAGCTTCGAAATCGATCGTTTTAAAGATCAAAGTCAAACTCGTTCCAATTATCCTCTTTGATAATTCAATATATCTTAGTACCTAGTAATAATAAAATTTTTCCAAATTCCAGGATTCAAACGATTCAAAACCAGTGAAGTCGAAATATCGAACAAAATATTCCCCAACACGTTCCTGCGGGGATGTTCCACAAACCAGCTTTGTAATTGACATGCCTATTAATCAACCCCTTTAAGGGCAAAATCAATTATCTCCATGTGTTATGTCGAAGGCAGAGAGAAGTTTACAAACTACACCATCTTATCAAGCATTCCTCATGTTAGTGAATTCCTGAAGGCAAGAATGCGGTGCACGAAGATAAATACGCTATCGACACAAGGAAAGGATGGAAGAGGGATATCCAAGAAGTATTGCATCAAATTAGACTCGGCATTCCAGTGCCGTCATGCGCCTAACTTCTAAATTCCTGAGAGCGGAGCGTACTGTGTGATGCAATGGCATCACTTATATTATCCACAAATTAAAGTACATGCAAGGGGAAAATACGAGAATGATGCAAATGTAATTAAAAAACCAGGATCAAGTGAGCTAGTCCTCGAAATGGAAGATGAAAGGAAATAAAAGGCGTTGATAAAAATTAAAATTTAAGCAGACTCACAAAGAAAGTAGTTTACTAATAAGAATATTGGAACTATAAGTTGGAAGAAAAAAGCACAATGGAAGAGCAATGCTATATTATGTAAATGATGGGATGGAACATGTTGCCTAAAGAGATTTCCAAACCCTTGCCGAAAAACAACCAAAATGAGTTTAGATGCAGATATCGTAGTTTATTGTGAAATAGCGAAATGAATGTGAAGATTTTACGATCTTCTTTCTTAATTATTAGAATAATAATGAGAAATGTGAAAAATTATACGGCAAAAGAACGATGAAAACTGACTATGTAGCAAATGTACGTACGGGATATCTGGGGTTTATATGTATCTGAGTGGGTACCAGGGGGATGTTGTTTGAACGAAGGCTTGCTGTTGCATTTGTGTGTTTGTTTTTAATGTATTATAGACAGTGGTTGGGACTGCCGCCTGAAGGTAGTCTAAAAACAGCAAATAATAATGATAAAATAGGGCACAATAAGCATCAATATTGTTATTTAAAGGAAAAAGGAAATTAATGAATACGTCAAAAGAAAACGTGAGACTGTGGTGGTAAATTGGCTATTGTTTTTCAAACCCAATTTTTTTATACGAAGTCATATATATTTTCCATGTCAAACTATATTTCCCTTGATGTTTATCTCGTATGATTTTTAGTTGTTTTTTACACTTACCTTTGCTTTACCGTGATAATATTTTTGTCATTTAATTGGAGTTTATCATTACGTAAATATTTTCCATCCCACAGTTGGTCTGTTAGACTTTTACAATTGTTCAATCTACCGTTAAAATTTGAATGTAGATTCAAAAAAAAACTTGTCGTCTGGAATGTTTATATAACTTTAGCAAATTGAGTAGTTTATTAGTCATGATTGCATACATATGTAGTGCTGAAATGTCTATAAAAAGTCATTACAGAATAGCGTGGTGAGTCAATCTAAAATTATAAAATTTAAATCTTACATGCTGCCTAATGGGTTGTACTCGTGAGGAATTCGATGTACGCGAGGGACGGCAACGTCGCAAGCACGGAACGACGCTCTGGTATGGGAGTTGACTTAAGCCCGGAGAATCGACGCAGCGCCGAGGTGTAAGAGACCTGGATGAACGTGGGAGATCCGGTTGCCAACGCTCTTTGCGTTTAAAATCCGCATAGTCGAACACATTGGCACTCTTCCATTTCCCTTTACCATTTCCGATATTAATCCCAATTTCTAGTCGATGAATACGTTTGATGAATGCCTTGGGTCACATCTGGACTATGCAGAGACCGATAAAGGAGGAATTAATAGGAGACGCGAAAGGCCCGTTAAGCGCGTTAAAATTCAGATACTGGGATGAAATAATGCGGGCTTCATTCTATTTGAGTCAGATGCTAAAGTATGGCGTACAGGGGTTTCTATACGTACACGGCTTACGTTGTTACAGAGCGGGGAAGCGAGTTTCCTCTATCGAATGTGATTCTCGCAGAAGACCAGCGTTATCATCAAACGGACCTAAACGATAGCATAGGGACTTTGGGGAGCTATACTTGTGCTTCCAGCCAAGTAATAATACCTTCGCAGCATGAAATTGAATCTTAAATCGATTATTAGAAAAACATTCCATACGTATAACCTTGAAATACATTTTTATTTTTAACTAGCAGAAGTGCCCGTTGATTCTCAACGGGGAAATCCCAATTAATAATTACTCTTGGTACAGTCTTGATCGTAACACTTGCCTCATAATTTTAGGTGGATGGCTGATTCCAGGCTATAATATTTTCCAAACCAATTAACAAAGCAAATAAAATTATAATTATGTCTACAATGTCACCTAAAGATTTAATCTCATATTCTTTAAATGAACACTTTCTTCGATGATGACAAAAATGATTTAAAGATTATAAAATATATTCGATGATCACATTAGGGTAAGCGGCACCACCTTCTCGTTGACATTTTCTGGAAGGGAAAAATGGTTCTCGAAAACGATAATTAAACTCAAATAACAGAAATATATTCTAATAGGCCCTAACGTGAAACCCCCAGAAAAAAAGGTGACTTTGAACGTCAGTGTCATGGGTTCGATGCCAGAAGGTTACAATATCGCGATTTTTTCCATTTAAATGATGTTCGGAAATTTCTAAAAAATACCTTCCGGATAGGTAGAGAATCAAAATTCAAGGAGCTCACAGATATGGACATTATCTATCGAAACCATAAATTGCTTTTATAGAAAATGTCCTGGGTTCGATGCGAGGACGATGCAAACATCTCCAATTAAAAATACATGGGGTAATTTTTAATATTTTTGGTGCATTTATTGAAACGATAGGAAGTTCTCTGTTACCTGGAAGATGTATATTAAGTCACGGTTTAAGAAAACAATTTTAATAAAACCATACACTTCCTGGTCTCGATGCCAGAGCACATTAATATTTCTCACATAAGGAATATATGTGAAAAGCAGAACGTCGTTTTAGGCAGTTGCAGCCAATATGTCTGCTTGAATTTTCACATATAATACGCTGTAAAAATTTCATATCATTGACGTTTGTGGTTTAGCCTGTGAATTAGTATCCTATCTGGGTATCTATATACGAGTGAAAGTTGCTTGCATATTGCAAGAATATGAAATGTATTTATAATCTTCATTCACATTGCACGTTTTGAGTTTCAATGTCATTGGGAAGAGATTAAAATATTTTTTAAATCTTAGCAATTTCTAATTTTGTAGACGCCTGGTGTCGAACCCAGGACTAATTAGCGGATGCAAATGGACTATTATAACTTGATAGGACCTGATCTTCGTAAATGCTAAGTTCGAAGTCCATATCATACCGGGAAGGTCCTGAAATAAGACTCCATTATCCCCGTCTGAAATACATAGGGCAATGTAAATGGCTTTCTGGAATCGAACCATGGACGATCAAGGAATCTTAAAACACGTATTTGAAATATATCTATGATATTTATTTATATGACAAGTTTTAAGTTTTTATATTATCGGGAAGAGGTTCAAAAAATTCTTAAACATCGTAACAATTATTAATTTTAGAGACCCCTGAACCCAGGACTTATTGTTAGCTGTGAATAGACAGAAAGACTTATTAAGACTTGATTTTATTTGATGCAAAGTTTGAAGTCGATATCATGCCGGGAAGTAATTAAAATTTGTTTCTGTTATCTTCATAAGAAATGCATAAGGACATCCAGTAGAACGGAACTCTAATTTTCCCGCGCTCTCTTTTCCCGCTCTCTATTTTTCCCGCGCACTAGTTTTCCCGCCTTCTAGTTTTCCCGCCTCTAGTTTTCCCGCCTTCTAGTTTTCCCGCGCTCTAGTTTTCCCGCCTCTAGTTTTCCCGCCTCTAGTTTTCCCGCCTTCTAGTTTTCCCGCCTTTTACTTTTCCCGCCTCAAGTTTTCCCACCTCTATTTTTCCCGCCTCTAGTTTTCCCGCGCTCTAGTTTAACCGCCTCTAGTTTTCCCGCCTCTAGTTTTCCCGCCTTCTAGTTTTCCCGCCTTTTACTTTTCCCGCCTCAAGTTTTCCCGCCTCTATTTTTCCCGCCTTCTAGTTTTCCCGCCTCTAGTTTTCCCGCCTCTTGTTTTCCCGCCTTTTAGTTTTCCCGCCTTTTACTTTTCCCGCCTCAAGTTTTCCCGCCTCTTTTTTTCCCGCCTTATAGTTTTCCCGCCTCTGGTTTTCCCGCCTCTATTTTTCCCGCCTTCTAGTTTTCCCGCGCTCTATTTTCCCGCGGCTCTTGCGAGCAATTGGAAGTTTAGTTCTGGCGTTTAATGCGTTTGATGAAACGCTGAGCGAATATTGCGCGGGAGTAAATTCGGCGAAAAATTTCAGCGCGCATTTCTGCACTTACATGTAGCATCGAAATATCAGAATATGAACTTGGAGAAACATGTCGTCCAAACACATTTACTACATTTAATGCCTGATCCCATCCTTATTACCGTTGATTACATCTCTACCACTATTCTGCACTTTAAAGCGTTGCTCTGTTTGGCTCACTGCGAAGAACTTCAGTGAGTTGTGGTTGGAAATAACTGGTAAATTAATATCCAAAGTAATACGTTAGTTTCCTTAAATGTGCATCATTCACTCCATATCCATAAAAAAAAGGTGTGATGCTCTGACATCTTTTCCTATCAGCTAAGAAAAACCGCATATTCAGGTAATTTTACGATTATATTTAACGCTAGCAGAAGTGCTCGTTGATTCTCAACGGGAAAATCTCAATTGATTATTACAACGTATATAAAATATATTTACAGTCTCTATCCACTTGCCGAGTTTCAAGTTTCTATCTTATCGGGAAGTGATTCAAATAAATCTTAAAAATCGATATCTAAATTAAACGGGAGAATATTTGCCATGACCTAGCGTCGAAACAAGGATAATCTTCGATGATGTCTTAATGGTTTTTGTCGAACACGCACGGCCTCCAGCGATACCTCGAATTTCAACTCTGTACTTAGCCAGAAAGTGCCTCAAAAAATTTCGAAAATCCCCGCCATGTATCTTTATGGAGAAAATCATGACTTTGGGGCCTTCTGGAATCGAACCCATGACACTGAGGTTCAAAGTCGCCCTTTTTCTGGAGGGTACACGTTATAATCACCACGTCACAAATATTTCAAGTCAGTGGTACTTGGGGAACATGGGTAGAATTTCGATCCCCTATATATAGGTAAATCCGGAGAAACGTCTATATATATAATAGATAGATATGAATGAATCTGGAGAGGGTATTATATATAATAGATATCTTACAGCATTAATTGTATCTGGGCATTCATTTTCCATGTCTTCTTATGGAATTACGCATGAGCTCGAAATCAACAATCGCCTTGATCGTCAGGGGGATTATAACATTGTTAGTGAGAATTCGTGACTCGTATAAAATGTAGTGGTATGTTAATTAATGCCCAGGAAAGTATTCGTAGATCTTGGGAATGATTAAGTGCAAGACACAACGCCATATTAGGATAGAACGATAAAAGCCATGACAATAGAGCGACAACTTTACCGAAATCAGTCTGTGGAGCTATGCTCGTAAGACGAAATTCATTATATAAGTGCATTATTTACGCAGCATTAGATATTTCTATACGGTTCCGAAAAAAAACAGAATTTTTCACTTTAAACAATTAACAATACATAAAATCATGCAATTTCATAATATTTAAACTGATAAACAATATGATGAAAAGGCAAAGCCATTTATACGAAGATTAAAGTTATAAAAAACACAAAATATACATTACAATACCGGCCATTAATGTTACATAAGTTTTTTAAACGTCTCCAGGGGTCTCCAAACTTTTCAGCTTTATTAACTATCAAACAGCAGATGCGGCCCGCGGGCAGTAGTTTGGATTTGGATTGAAGTAAGGGATTACCCATTCTAGTACAATATCTTAGATTTTTTGCGGTCTACAGATAACTGAAATCGCTTTATCTTTTTAGGCTTTGAAATGTTACTTATTCGCTCCTGACCACTCGTCGCTCAAAACTTAAAAGAAAACAAAGACCGATTAAACATAAGAAATATGGACGTCCGTATTTTCCGTCAAAACTCAAAAATAATATGAGAGATGTCCACAACTTACCACGTTATTATTTTAAATCAGTGGAATTGACAGTGAGAATGCAAATTCTATCAACGTACGAATTTCATAATCGTTTTATTTCACTGAATATTCAGTTAATAATTGCGTAACCATAAACAAAACTCGGTTTTCACAGACGCTTAAAGAAAATTGAAAAAATCAATGGAAAAATGTCCGTACCTTTCAACGTGCGTTTCTTCACAGGTTTGTCACAACAAATTTTAAAATGCCATTTAATTTTTTCTTCATCATAAAATCTTCTACTCTTATTTTCAAAATTTATTTTAACTGGCCATTGATCCGCCATGTCTTCTTATAGAATTACACATGAGTTCGGAATCAATAATCGCCTTGATCGTCAAGGGAATGGGTTTGTTTACAACATGAACATTTAGACGAAAGTTTCGTATATTTTATCAAAATACTCTCAATTTCAAATCGCATACTATATTTCTCAGCCAAAGTAAGAATCTTTATTCTTTTTCCCTTGTTTTGAAATATATATATATATATATATATATATATATATATATATATATATATATATATATATATATATATATATATATATATTCTAAGATCACATTAGGATAAGCAGTATCACGTTTAAAGTTACATTTTCATACAAGTACAAAGGGGCTAAATGAATCAAGCATTAAACGTAAATGACAGAAATAAATTACATTTCACTCAAATAACCAACGATGAATATTCTACAAGGAAAGTAAATGTATTTTGGAACTGACTGGTATCTCAATCTTAAAATGTGTAACATAAACACGAACCACAAAAGTAATCGCAATGTCAAAATAGAAACAAAAATACACCAATAACAGAAGGAGAGTAAATGAATATGGAGTTGAAGCACTTTAAAAAGGAATAAATCAATTTTTGCATCCTGCATTTAACAAAATAAAATTGCTTTACCTTTTTGATCTATCATATTATATCTTGCTGAAGGTTTGCTACAACTTAACAACTCGCCGTTCAACTCTTCAAGGATTACAAATTACGAATCTGGGAATTCTTTTCCTTCTTTGCAAAATCCATTTCCGTAATTTGCTAAATATTCATCAAAGCAAATAGATTAGATTGAATACTTAATTCAGAAGAATATATTCTGAATATCCTCAACTTACCAGGATATTTATACGCAATAGTTGAATTGATCGACAGAAATCCATTTTCAGTAAACCACTGTTATAAAACTCATTTCATTTTACGAAAAAGACGGTAAACAATTAAGTCGATGCAAATAAAACTTGGTTGCTACAGACTTGTCAACAAAATTCAAATTAAAAAAAATTATATCGTCAAGGGAATGGGTTGTTTATTACATGGAAATTTAGACAAAATTTTCGTATATTTTATCAAAATTCTCGCAATTTTGAATAGCAAACGACATTTCTCGACCAAAATAAGAATTTTTAATCTATTTTCCTTCTTTTGATGCTAGTTTCGACTCCTTACGACCGTTCTTTTTAATTTAGATTTTCAAAAGAAATGAACCCTGCAACGAAAATAATGAACTTTGCGTGTATTTCTTATACAAACTATTTTACTTGTCTGGGTTCGAACCGTGGACTTAAATTAAATTTAATGTATCACTTGATCATCCCCGGAAAGACATTTAATGATGTTAAAAGTTTGAACATCGTGCGACGCCTAGTTTTCGAGATTTTCTGGAACATACATACATACAGGCATTTTTATATATATACTAGCAGAAGTACCCGTTGATTCTCAACGGGGATATTTAATTTCATAAATATCAGTGTAATAACCTTGATCGTAACAAATTCTTCATAATTATTGTTAAATAGCGAATACCAAACTTTCAAACCAATATATCAAGAAATGTAAGTTGCAATTAAGTCTACAAATCCACTCTAACTCAATATTCAATTTAACGTAGGTTGATGATCTTTTCCGTGACAATGTGTCAAAATGTATCTACATATGAAAGTGAGGCTTACTTTAGCTTCTTCTCCCTTGGCTTACATCTTCTTTATATCTAAAGGCAGGTTCTAGTATCTGAATGAGCTTTTCGGTAACAATGTATGAAAATGTATCTACCTATGAAAAGAGGCATACATAATAGCTTCTTCCCCTCTGACTTTTATCTCCTAAAGGAGCATTTTTCTTCTTTCTACTCCGACTGAAGCCGCAAACTTTCGACTGGTCATCATTGAGAGGATATCGTCAGTAGCTGAATAAGTGTAATTCCGAGAATGGACAAATACGTGATTGTTGTATTTCTTACGTGAAGAAAAAACTATAGACATTAAATAAGAAATGGTGTATCATGGAACCAGAAGGTATGTTTCATTGTTTTATCTTGGCTATACTTATAACATGAGGTTGTTAGTGAGAATTCGTGACTCGTATAAAATGTAGTGGTAAGTTAATTAATGCCCAGAAACGTAGTCGTAGATCTTGGGAATGATTAAGTGCAAGACACAACGCCATATTAGGATTAAACGATAAAAGCCATGACAATAGAGCGACAACTTTACCGAAATCAGTCTGTGGAGCTATGCCCTTAAGTCGAAATTCATTATATGATAAGTGCATTGGGTTAAGTGAGCAGAAAAGTATTTGATTACAAACCTAATAAATATTTGCAATTATTTTATTGCTGAAAATATTTTCGATCGAATAATAACATTGGCAGTCTCACACAGAAATATGTCAGGAAAGTTCCTTTTGGATCCAAGTGATAAGGCTTCGAAAAATGCTAGTTTGATCTCGGTAAACACTTTGCCTATATGTCTGTGTACGGGACTTGGTTAAGATTTTTAGCTTTATGTACTCTACGAGTGACGTATGGCTGGGGAAAATATTGGCAATGTAAATGATCTGATATATTAATTCCTTCTCCAGTAACTAATGAAAAACTCCTAAGATAAATTATTTCCTGGACCCACAAAATACATTCAGCGTAGAATCTTCACAGTGATCAATAAATACAGACACCACCTACCTCCGTTGAGAAGTTGTATAGTGGCTTAAGTAAATTTACATTTTGTGGTTATCTGTATAGTTTCTTATCCCGAAAACAAACTTATGTTCAAGATGTTTAAGATTTATAACCTATTCTTCGGCTGAGGTAAAATTAATAAATTTCAGCGTACAGTATGTTAAATATGTATTGACATTTGGGTTAGCTGTTTTCAATATCAGAGTTTTATTTCGACGTAGCACTCCGTCCAGTAAACACCTAGGTAAATCATACTATATATTCATAACGAAATGCATAAATCAGTAAGTTGATCAAGATGCTCGTAATTATAATTGAACGTTGATATTGCTACTGCAGCTATAATTTACGCAGCATTAGATATTTCTATACAGTTTCGAAAAAAAAAAACAGAATTTTTCACTTTCAACAATTACAACAATACATAAAATCATGCAATTTCATAATATTGAAACTGATAAACAATATGACGAAAAGACAAAGCCATTTATATGAAGATAAACAACTTAAACAACGCAAAATATACATTACAATACCGGCCATTAATGTTACATAAGTTTTTTAAACGTTTTTACATCTGTTGCAGTAAGAATTTTCAACACAAAATAGCATAGTATTATAGTGCAGTAGAATAGACTTTATTCATTTGTGATTGAAAAACTGAGAAATGATTTCAAAAACTATTATACTTGTGTCTATGATATCCACAATATACTGCGTTTCAAGTAGGGGTCTCCAAACGTTTCAGCTTTATTAACTATCAAACAGCAGATGCGGCCCGCGGGCAGTAGTTTGGATTTGGATTGAAGTAAGGGATTACCCATTCTAGTACAATATCTTAGATTTTTTGCGGTCTACAGATAACTGGAATCGCTTTACCTTTTTAGGCTTTTAAATGTTACTTATTCGCTCCTGACCACTCGTCGCTCAAAATTTAAAAGAAATCAAAGACCGATTAAACATAAGAAATAAGGACGTCCGTAATTTCCGTCAAAACTCAAAAATTAAATGAGAGATGTCCACAACTTACCACGTTATTATTTTAAATCAGTGGAATTGACAGTGAGAATGCAAATTCTATCAACGTACGAATTTCGAAATAATTTTATTTCACTGAATATTCAGTTAATAATTGCGTAACCATAAACAAAACTCGGTTTTCACAGACGCTTAAAGAAAATTGAAAAAATCAATGAAAAAATGTTCGTACCTTTCAAAGTGCGTTTCTTCACAGGATATTGTTTGTCACAACAAATTTTAAAATGCCATTCAATTTTTTCTTCACCATAAATCTTCAACTCTTATTTTCAAAATTTATTTTAAATGGCCATTGATCCGCCATGTCTTCTTATAGAATTACACTTGAGTTCGGAATCAACAATCGCCTCGATCGTCAAGGGAATGGGTTTGTTTACAACATGAAAATTTAGACGAAATTTTCGTATATTTTATCAAAATTCTCGCAATTTCAAATCGCATACGATATTTCTCAGCCAAAATGAGAATCTTTATTCTATTTCCCTTGTTTTGAAATGTATTCTAAGATCACATTAGGATAAGCAGTACCACGTTTAAAGTTACATTTTCATGCAGGTACAAAGGGGCCAAATGAATCAAGCATTAAACGTAAATGACAGAAATAAATTACATTTCACTCAAATAACCAACGATGAATATTCTATACGGAAAGTAAGTGTATTACGAAGCTGACTCGTATCTTTACGATCTCTTAAAATGTGTAACATAAACACGAACCACAAAAGTAATCGCAATGTCAAAATAGAAACAAAAATTAAACACCAATAACAGAAGGATAGTAAATGAATATGGAGTGCACTTAAAAACAACGAATAAATCGATTTTTGAATCCTGCATTTAACAAAATAAAATTGCTTTACCTTTTTGATCTATCATATTATATCTTGCTGAAGGTTTGCTACAACTTTACAACTCGCCGTTCAACTCTTCAAGGTTTACAAACTACGAATCTGGGAATTCTTTTCGTTCTTCGCAAACTCCATTTCCGTAATTTTCTAAATATACATCAAAGCAAATAGATTAGATTTAATACTTAATTCAGAAGAATATATTCTGAACATCCTCAACTTACCAGGATATTTATACGCAATAGTTGAATTGATCGATAGAAATCCATTTTCAGTGAACCACTGTTATAAAACTCATTTCATTTTACGAAAAAGACGGCAAACAATAACTTGATATAAATAAAACCTGGTTGCTACAGACTCGTCAACAAAATTCGAATTTTTAAAAATATATTGTCAAGGGAATTGGTTTGTTTATTACATGAAAATTAAGACAACATTTTTGTATATTTTATCAAAATTCTTGCAATTTCGAATCGCAAACGATATTCCTCGAACAAAATAAGAATTTTTATTCTATTGCCCTTCTTTTGACGCCAGTTTCGACTTCCTACGACTGTTATTTCTAATTTAGTTTTTCAAAAGAAATGAACCCTGCAACGAAAAAAATGAACTTTACGTGTATTTCTTATGCAAATTATTTTGCTTGTCTGGGTTCGAACCGTGGACTTTTGGGAAATTTAAAGTACCACTTGATCATTCCCGGGAAGACATTTAATGGTCTTAAAAGTTTGAACATCGTGCGACGTCTAGTTTTTGAGATTATCTGGAACATACACACATACAGGCATTTTTATATGTATACTAGCCGAAGTTCCCGTTGATTCTCAACGGGGATGTTACATTTCATAAACACCATAATCGTAACACATACTTGAAATTTGTTGATAGATAGCTTATACCAGACTTTTCAATCCAAAATACCAATAAATTTAAGTTACAATGAATTCTACAAAGCCGCACCAACTCAATATTCAATCTCAAATTCTCTGAATGAAAAATATCTCCAACTGAGGCAATATTAAGATGTATTGTAATATTACATTAAGATAATAGGTAACACACGTTTAGAGAAATTTTCAGATAGCTACAGGGGTACTAATGAATCAAACATAAATGACAGAAATAAATTATATATCGCTCTAATAAGCATCGATGAATATACTTTGCGGAAGGTAAGTGTATTATGGAGCTGACTTGCTTCTCAATCTTAGTACGTGCAACATATACACGGAAGACAAATAACACAAAAGTTATCGCAATATCAAAATAGGAACAAAAATTAAACACCAATAACAGAAGTAACATTTCTTTACCTTTTTGGTCTATCATACGATGCTGGAGGTTTGCTACAACTTTACAACTCGCCGTTCAACTCTTCACAGATTACAAACACCGAATCTGGGAAATCTTTACGTTCTTCGCTAACTCCATATCCGTAAATCGCTAAATATACGTTATTGCAAATAGATTAGATTTAATACTTAATTCAGAAGAATATATATTCAATACGTCCGCAACTTACCAGGATATTTATACGCAGCTCGTTGAATTGTTCGAGAAAAATCAATTTTTGGTAAACCACAAATATAAAACTCATTTAATTTACGAAAAAGATGGTAAACAATTATGTTGCTATAAATAAAACTTGGTTGCTACAGACTCGTCAACAAAATTCGAAATTTTAAAAATTTTCCAAGTCTTCTATGGAATTACGCTTGAGCTCGGAATCAACAATCGCCTTGATCGTCAAGGGAATGAGTTGTTTACTACATGGAAATTTAGACAAAATTTTCGTATATTTTATCAAAATTCTCGCAATTTCGAATAGCAAACGATATTCCACGACCAAAATAAGAATCTTTATTCTAATTCCCTTCTTTTGATGCTAATTTCGACTTCCTACGATTGTTCTTTCTAATTTATTTTTGCAAATTAAAGAAACCATGCAACGAAAAAAATGAACTTTACGTGTATTTCTTATGCAAACTGTTTTACTCGTCTGGGTTCGAACCGTGGACTTTAGGCAAATAAAAATTACCACTGCATCATCGCCGGGAAAACTTTTAATGATGTTAAAAGTTAAAACATTGTGCGACATCTAGTTTTCGAGATTATCTGGAATATACATACATACATACATACATACATACAAACAAACATACAGGCATTTTTATAGATATACTAGCTGAAGCGCCCGTTGATTCTCAACGGGGAATATAGAAGTAGATTAAATTCAAGTTGCCGGTCGTGCAATGCGTAAATTACCTTTAGAATAGTCTTAAATTCCAAGCTATTCTTACTATACAGGAAAATGCATGATCTCGGCTCAACAATCGCATTGATCGTCAGGAGGATTGGTTGTTTACAACCACAACAATTTTGGAAAATTCACTCGTATTTTGTCGAAATTCTCGAAATTTCGATTCGGAAACAATATTCCACGATCAAAATTAGAACATTCATTTAACTACCGTTCTTTTGCTTCTTGTCTCGACTCTACACGACAATTTTTCTATTTTAATTCTTCAAAAGAAATATAGCCTGCTACCGATAAAAGTGAAGTTTAGATATATTCTTTATGGAAACACATTTGAGCGATCTTGGTTCAAACCCAGCAAAATTATCGAATAACATTGAGACAGTACGTCATTCCTGGTCCCAGAAAACACGTACGCAAAGTTTTGACGCGAATCTGGCAAACGGTTTGTACTAAAATCGAAGATACACAACATACAAACAAACGTACAAACCCACAGAATATTTGCTTTACTTCATACAAGACATCTAACTTCCCTCATCCATGAGCTGGTAATCTCCTGACTGCAATTACGTACCTTCAATTACTGGTTACCTTCTTACAGAAAATTTCTCGTTATCCATGTAATATATCGTCCTCTTCAATCATCTGCTTTATGAGCCTATAGTCCACGAGTATTTTTACGGGATAAAACATGAGCTCGGATTCAACAATGGGATTGGTCGTCAGGGGGATGAGTTGTTTACAACCTCCAATATTCTCATAATTTTCGTATACTTCACCAATATTCTCGCAAATTCTAATCGAAAGTAAGATTCCACGACCAAAATAAGAATTTTTATTCAATTTTCTTTCTTTCGGTGTTCGTCTTGACTCTGTACGACTATTCCTTCTAATTTAAATCTTCAAAAGAAATAAAGCCTGCAACCGATAAAAGTGAAGCTTACGTGTATTCCTTATGAAAATCTATCTGAGCGATCTTGGTTCGAACCCAGCAAAATTGTTGAATAAAAATGCGACAGTACTTCCTTCCTGATGTCAGAGGACACGTATGCAAAGTTTGAGACAAATTGGGCAAACGGTGTAGACTCCAATCCAAGACAAACAAACAAACCCACAAACACACAAACCCACAGAATTTCTGCTTTATATATATAGACTAGCAGAAGTACTCGTTGATTCTCAACGGGGATATTTAATTTCATAAATATCAGTGTAATAACCTTGATCGTAACAAATTCTTAATAATTGTTGGTAAATAGCGAATACCAGACTTTGCACACCAATATATCAAGAAATGTAAGTTACAATTAAGTCTACAAATCCACTCTAACTCAATATTCAATTTAACGCAGGTTGATGATCTTTTCCGTGACAATGTATCAAAATGTATCTACGTATGAAAAGAGGCGTACATAATAGCTTCTTCCCCTCTGACTTTTATCTCCTTAAGGAGCATTTTTCTTCTTTCTACGCCGATGGAAGCCGCAAAATTTCCACTGGTCATCATTGAGAGGATATCTTCAGTAACTGAATAAGTGTGATTCCGAGAATGGACAAAGACGTCATTGTTGTATTTCTTACGTGTAGAAAAAACTATAGACATTAAATAAGAAATGGTGTATCATAGAACCAGAAGGTATGTTTCATTGTTTTATTTTGGCTATACTTATAACATGAGGTTGTTAGTGAGAATTCGTGACTCGTATAAAATGTAGTGGTATGTTAATTAATGCCCAGGAACGTAGTCGTAGATCTTGGGAATGATTAAGTGCAAGACACAACGCCATATTAGGATGGAACGATAAAAGCCATGACTAGAGCGACAACTTTACCGAAATAAGTCTGTGGAGCTATGCTGGTAAGTCGAAATTCATTATATGATAAGTGCATTGGGTTAAGTGAGCAAAAAAGTATTTTATTACAAACCTAATAAATATTTGCAATTATTTTATTGCTGAAAATATTTTCGATCGAATAATAACATTGGCAGTCTCACACAGAAATATGTCAGGAAAGTTCCTTTTGGATCCAAGTGATAAGGCTTCGAAAAATGCTAGTTTGATCTCGGTAAACACTCGATATGTATGTACTCCGCGAGTGACGTATGGCTGGGGAAAATATTGGCAATGTAAATGATCTGATATATTAATTCCTTTTCCAGTAACTAATGAAAAACTTCTAAGATAAATTATTTCCTGGACCCCCAAAATACATTCAGCGTAGAATCTTCACAGTAATCAATAAATACAGACACCACCTACCTCCGTTGAGAAGGTGTATAGTGGCTTAAGTAAATTTACATTTTGTGGTTATCTGCATAGTTTCTTATCCCGAAAACAAACTTATGTTCAAGATGTTTAAGAATTATAACCTATTCTTCGGCTGAGGTCAAATTAATAAATTTCAGCGTACAGTGTGTTAAATATTGACATTTGGGTTAACTGTTTTCAATATCAGAGTTTTATTTCGACATGGCACTCCGTCCAGTAAACACCTAGGTAAATCATACATCAGTAAGTTGATGACGATGCTGGTAATTATAATTGAACGTTGATATTGCTACTGCAGCTATAATTTACGCAGCATTAGATATTTCTATACGGTTTCGAAAAAAAAAACAGAATTTTTCACCTTAAACAATTAACAATGCATAAAATCATGCAATTTCATAATATTGAAACTGATAAACAATATGATGAAAAGACAAAGCCATTTATATGAAGATTAAAGTTATAAACAACGCAAAATATACATTAAAATACCGGCCATTAATGCTACATAAGTTTTTGAAACGTTTTTACACCTGTTGCAGTAAGAATTTTCAACACAAAATAGCATAGTATTATAGTGCAGTAGAATAGACTTGATTCATTTGTGATTGAAAAACTGAGAAATGATTTCAAAAAACTATTATACTTGTGTCTATGATATCCACAATATACTGCGTTTCAAGTAGGGGTCTCCAAACTTTTCAGCTTTATTAACTATCAAACAGCAGATGCGGCCCGCGGGCAGTAGTTTGGATTTGGATTGAAGTAAGGGATTACCCATTCTACTACAATATCTTAGATTTTTTGAGGTCTACAGATAACTGAAATCGCTTTAACTTGTTAGGCTTTGAAATGTTACTTATTCGCTCCTGACCACTCGTCGCTCAAAACTTCACAGAAAACAAAGACCGATTAAACATAAGAAATAAGGACGTCCGTAATTTCCGTCAAAACTCAAAAATAATATGAGAGATGTCCACAACTTACCACGTTATTATTTTAAATTAGTGGAATTGACAGCGAGAATGCAAATTCTATCAACGTACGAATTTCAAAATCGTTTTATTTCATTGAAAATTCAGTTAACAATTACGTTACCATAAACAAAACTCGGTTTTCACAGACGCTTAAAGAAAATTGAAAAAATCAATGAAAAAATGCTCGTACCTTTCAACGTGCGTTTCTTCACAGGATATTGTTTGTCACAACAAATTTTAAAATGCCATTCAATTTTTTCTTCATCATAAATCTTCAACTCTTATTTTCGAAATTTATTTTAACTGGCCATTGATCCGCCATGTCTTCTTATAGAATTACACATGAGTTCGGAATCAACAATTGCCTTGATCGTCAAGGGAATGGGTTTGTTGACAACATGAAAATTTTGACTAAATTTTCGTATATTTTATCAAAATTCTCGCAATTTCAAATCGCATACGACATTTCTCAGCCAAAATAAGAATCTTTATCTATTTCCCTTGTTTTGAAATATATTTATATATAAATATATTCTAAGATCACATAAGGATAAGCAGTACCACGTTTTAAGTCACATTTTTATACAGGTACAAGGGGACAAATGAATCAAGCATTAAACGTAAATGACAGAAATAAAATACATTTCACTCAAATAACCAAATATGAATATTCTATACGGAAAGTAAATGTAGTATGGAGCTGACTCGTATCTCAATCTTAAAATGTGTAATATAAACACGAAACACAAAAGTAATCGCAATGTCAAAATAGAAACAAAAATTAAACACCAATAACAGAAGGATAGTAAATGAATATGGAGTGGTAGCACTTAAAACAACGATTAAATCAATTTTTATATTCTGCATGTAATAAAATAAAATTTCTTTACCTTTTTGGTCCATCATACAATGCTGGAGGTATGCTACAACTTAACAACTCGCCGTTCAACTCATCAAGGATAACAAACTACGAATCTGGGAATTCTTTTCGTCCTTCGCAAACTCCATTTCCGTAAATTGCTATATATACATCAATGCAAATAGATTAGATTTAATACTTAATTCAGAAGAATATACTTCAAAACTTAAGCAACGTACCAGGATATCTATACGCAATCAGTTGAATTGATCGATAGAAATCCATTTTCAGTAAACCACTGATATAAAACTCATTTCATTATACGAAAAAGACGGTAAACAATTAAGTTGATGTAAATAAAACTTGGTTGCTACAGACTCGTCAACAAAATTCGAATTTTAAAAAAATTGTATCGTCAAGGGAATGGGTTTGTTTATACATGGTAATTTAGTCAAAATTTTCGTATATTTTATCGAAATTCTCGCAATTTCGAATCAAAAACGATATTTCTCGACCAAAATAAAAATCTTCATTTTATTTTCCTTCTTTTGATGCTCGTTTCGACTTCTTACGACCGTTCTTTCTAATTTACATTTTCAAAAGTAATGAACCCTGCAACGAAAAAAATTAACTTTACGTGTATTTCTTATGCAAACTATTTTACTCGTCTGAGTTCGAACCATGGACTTTCGGGAAATTATAAATACCACTTGATCATCCCCGGAAAAACATTTAACGATCTTAAAAGTTTGAACATTGTGCAACGTCTAGTTTTCGAGATTATCTGGAATATACATACATACAAACATACAGGCATTTTTATAGATATATAAGATATAAGATAAGATTATTTAATAGAAGTATTATTTAGTTTTCTTGCATCTATTAACTGGAAACTGTCATACGTATACAAACATTATTTTGCTTCGATTCGTTAAAATTTACAAATCTTAATTTTTTAAGCCTGGTTTTACTTTTAATCATTTACAATTCACAAAGAAAGCCGAAATTTTGTGGAATTCGGACATTTTAATAATTTCCGACATATTTTGAAAGTGAAAGTAAAAATTACTTTGTTGTTTTTCAAACCTTGTTTTATTTCACAATTATTCGATTACTTTAATCATTTACTTATTTTTATAATAAAAGATACAATAATGAACCGTAAACTACATTAAGGTGCTACAACTACAATATATGAACTCCATAGATCTCACCGGTTGTTGTGTTATTGTTATTATTAATATTTCTCGCGAGTCGCCACTTATAATCATGTAATGCGACACCATTGGTAGATAGATATCCAATGAAAAACAAATTGAATAAATTAAAACAACAACAACGTTTTCTTTTTGAAATATTACAATAACAGTAACACATTCAACGACACAATTGATTAAGGGGAGTTGACTTAATTAGTTTATTTCAAATGAATTAGGGAATTTAAGGTTATATGTAACTACCAAGAAGACTCGTTTTTGTTAGTTGGACAAATTTTCCATAATGCCACCACAATCAAATCATTACAGCCTTTATTGAAGTACGGTATTGGGGAGATTAAATGCAACTTTATAACCTTCAGAGGGCTTAAATCTTCTATAATCGCATTTGTTGGTAAGCCACACCTTCTTAAAAAGTATTCGGAGACATCAGGAAGCCATAACTACAACCTTCTAAGAAACACCTAATGTAAATTTCAATAGTATATCACTAGGGGTACAGGTACCTTTATAGCAATATTATACTCGCTAAGAAATAAAATATAATAGATTCATAAATTATAGATGGCAATAATTAAAGAAGTCGAGCAAATAATGAACTCAAAATGTTCTGGCCCAACTTTGCGGAACGCTATTTAAAATAAAAGCAACAAAACTTAGTATTTTCCACAGGAATTGATTGATACAACCGGTTTAGATCCTAAGATCATCTTCAAGTAACTCTAAATGTAAATGATGGAATTATAGGAGTTCATATCATTTATAGGGTTAGTTCTGAATGTAGGGAAAGGGGAGGGTAAGGTTACTTGAAGAGGAGTGTATGACAGACACAGGTCTTTTCAATAAATACTGTGGAAAAGTTTTGTTGCTTTTAATTTTAGTAAAGAATACTTAATTCTTGGAACCTTTAATTAAAAAAACGTAATGGATGCTAGATCAGAAGCTTAAGTCTCCACTTGCCAAAGCATTCCATAATACCTCTCCATGGACTAATCTCTTTTACTCGCAAAGAATATCCAAAAACTTTCCTTAATTACGCTGCACTTACTGTAAATCTATCCTAGGAGTTTTGGAGACTCGAGCCTAAAAGAAGATTACAAGGCATTGGTGAAGATGGTACCTATCGCAACCTCACTTAGCGGAACAGATCACGAACGAGAATTTTTAAGTATGGATGAGAGGCCAATCAATTGGAGAACTTTAACCTGCTAAACGTACTTGCTAATGACAGTCCGAATCGACCTAATGGAGCAAAAATCCAGGCGTTGCAAGATGTAGATTGAACGAATTTCTCTTTTATGCTTCAATTCCAATGATTAATTGAATGTAAATTCACATCAGGGAACATTTTCGACGTTTCTAATTCAGTTTGAGCGTATCAACTCAACTGCTCATTATCCCAGTAATATCGTTCACGTGAAGATGGCTCTTAACCTTAAGCTCCTTGAGAAAATTGCTTTTTCTTTTCCGGTTCCATTCAAATGTTCCGTTACTGATCAATATTAGGCAAATTTAAAACGTCATTTTCTGCAATTTTCTCCAGTTTTCCATTTAAAATTTCAAGAAACAGTACTGATTGTAACTCAGAGCGCAAATCTGTGATTTAACAGTAATTCATAACCAAACTAAAACGGACTGCTGTATAAAAAGTAATGCTTTTGATGAAGTCTTCGTGGAATTGTATAAATGATTTTACATAGAGAGAAGGGAATTTCCAATAGCGAATCTAATTGATGATAGATTCAAAAGTGATAGATATATGCATAGTACGTACATAAAAGTGGAAAGAGAAACCTGCCGTTAGCGTGCGTCGTCTACTTCTAACTTAAGTAGTGTGTAAGTGCAACATTACACTAACTACTTGAAAAATAAATTTAAAATAATACTTTTAGTAAATATTTTATAATAATTTAAAAATAATGCTATTTTTTCCTACGTATTTAATGAATTAGGTACTAAAAAATAAGTGCATTTATTTTACATGCCAATTTCAGCTTCTCATCTGCAAAAATGTATCTATATCTAACTCCCACAATTAAGTAAATAAAAAATTGTTTTTTAAGGCTATATGCATACAAGGATATTGATTGATAGGTAATCTATCCTCATTTGGAAGATCATGTAAGGTGTGAATAACAAGAAAATATAGACTTGAAAATAGTCCGACGGGGCCGGGAATCGAACCCGGGATCTTCCTCTATCCAGGTGGCTGAATTTTCCTTGGTACACACCCCCTTACCCGCAGTGAACCTTTCACCCTTTCCATGTGAATAACAGTTGTACACAACTCATGCTATAATACTTTAAAGTTTACTGGTAAATGTATATTAGTAAACACAGTCTATCTGACCTTAGAGAATACAAGTTTGGGAAGGTTATCTTAAGAAAATGATCATTTAAAAGATATTTGAATGTATCAACGCCATCGCTGCGTGCAGGTGGAGCTGAAACGGAAGGCAAGCCCGGCTAACAGGCGACAGAATAAATTGGTATTCCAACGCTCAAACTGAACGAACCGTGCAACTGTTAAAAAAAACCAATGAGACATTTTCAAACTCAGTGAAGGGTAATTCACAGTTTCGAATCGAAATTCTTTTACAATTCACCAGTCACCGTGAACAGGAGAGTGCGGTGTAATCGATTTCAAACCGAGAGATTTTATCAACCCTCCGGGAAAATTCCTCGGCTCTTTCCGATTCCTTCCACTCTTTTCCTAAACTTTTCTGCATAATATACCCATGAATGGAAAAATGAATTTGAGTTAAAAGCTATTCGTGAGATTTAAGAGTTATATTAAGTATATTAAATGATAAAGTTAAAAATAATAATTATAATACACTGTACTATATTTGGTTAAAGAAAAGAGTGCTTTTTTACTGCCTGATAAGTAGTATAACGTCCTTCCTGCAATTTCAACCAATCCATCAGGAATTGCAGAGAGAATGAAATCCACAGTCAGAAGAAATCGTGTGGAAATCCATCATGTAAAATAAATGAGCATGAAAGTACCACTTCTCGTTCGTTCATCTTACATTTTGTAAAGAGTAGTATACAAAAAAATCGTTTTACAAACTTTCCGTACAAGTTATCTGTAAATGATACTTTATTGGAAGAGTAAAAATGAATAAGCGAATTGGTTGGTGTTTAAATCCACGTCACATGCCAATGGGCGAAGTTCATTTCATTAGAGCTTAAATTCCCTTGTGTTTAAATAAAATAATCTTATTCTGCTTCAAATCATTGAATGTGTTATGGTCTCAACCAAATCACCACATGTCTCAGTGAACTGGCGACGATTTTCAATCGGTGGAACACCACGCAAATGGAGAAAACAAATGATAACTCGCTGTTATTGCACTGAGAAAGTCGCAATTTTAAGTATCAATAACAGTCCTAACTATCTCCTCAGCCGCTAAAATTCTATGAGCTGTAGAGTGCTAAAATTTCTATCACGCAATAAAAAAGAGTGTGCTCGTATTTTAAAACAAACCACATATTTCTATCAGTAGTCAGTTCTGAGAAACAAAATTGGAAATGTTATAACTTGAAAGCAACACGTACGTGAATATTTTATCTAAATTTTGAGGTTATAAACAACCCATTTCCTTGACGATCAAGGCAATTGTTGATTCCGAGCTAATATATTCATCCGTAGGAACACATTTAGAATTTATGCCAGCTTAAAATCAATACCAAGAATAAGTTAATAATAAAGTTTTAATACGAAGAGGAAGAAATTATATGTGATATCGTCATTTGCAGTTATGACTGATATTTTGTGAAGAATCGCGCGTACTAACATACGAGTATTTCAGAAATTTTTCAAATTTAAGCGCCTGTAGCAACCAAATTTTATTTACATCAATATTATTAATAATTGTTTACTGACTATTTCATGGAATGAATAGGTTTTATAGTAGATTTTTGCATGAAATTGCTTTCTCTCGATCAATGCAACTGAATGTGTATAAAAAACCTGCTAAGTTGGGGATGTTTTTAATATAATCTTCTGAATGAAGTATTACATCTAATCAATTTATATCGATACATGTTTAGTGATTAACGAAATTGCATTTAATGCATTTCGTAAAGATTTCCCAGATTCAGTGTTGGAGTCAAAGGGAGATTTTTAATGCTGTAGTAAATCTCCAACATCGTTTCCCTCCATCGAAAAGGTAAAGCAAGTTTAAGTTTTGTTTTACTCAGATAAAAAGTTATTCATTGTGTTTTTTTTTTAATACTTCCTATTCTTATAAATTTACTATCTTTCTGTTATCGGTGTTTAATCTTTGGTTCTGTTTTGGCATAGTGATTGCATTTGTGTTATTTGATGAGCTCTTACGCATTTTACTATTAGGGTACAAGCCAGCTACATAATACACTTACTTTCTGCAAAGAATATTCATAGGTGGTTTTAGAATGATATAATATATACTCCTTTCGTGTTTAATCATCGTTTCCGATATCCATATGTGCATTTCAGAAAATGACTCCTTAGATAAGGTGCTGCATATCCTAATGTGATCTTCGAATGTATTTTTTATAAACTTTAAGCGAATGTTGTCTCCCACAAAGTAATTGTCCATTCAAATGGCATGAAATTAATAGGTGAGATTGTAGACTTAATTATAACTTTTTTCTTTGTTTATTAGTTTAGATATAATTAAAGCCTGGTATTTGTTATCTACCTAAAATTATGAGACATGTGTTCCGATCAAGGATGTTACACTTTTATTAATCAATTTTAATTTTCTCGTTGATAATCACGAGTTGAGAGCACTTCAGTTAGTATTAAATGAAATATAACTATGCCATAGACAAGGTTAACGAAGTTTACTGGACGACAAATTTCTCCTTCATTTTTAATTACGTTGAAATGGTAGTAGATTACTATAAATAGCATTACGGAATAGCTCTATTAAGTCTTCTAAGAACACAATAAATATCTTTTTATTAATATTTTCTTTAATCACATACATTTCCAATCTGGAAAATTGCAATATTTTCATATGCCGTTCTATTTATATGATTTCATTTCATGAGACTCCAATGCAGTACCGTCCTCATGCTTCTCATTTGTACATTACAATCTTCCACGAATTTCAAATTCTTTAGAAGAAAGTAAATTAAAATGCCTGTTCGGAGTGCATCCGAGATCCTGGGAGAAATTTCCTTGCTCGTTATAAAAAGGAACCCCCGCGTACAAATTCAATTTGAAATGGGTGAAGTGGTCCGAGAAAACTCGTTCATTTAAATGACAAATCGAGTTGTGTGTGGGAGCTGAAATAACTGAGGACGTCAGGAATCGCATCTCAGATAATGTATTTCCTTTATTCTCAATAAAACACCATTTTTAAAAGGTAATTCAGTTTCGAGGGCAGAGAAAATAAGGATTAGCTTTCAGTAGCTATTCTCTTTCTTCCAGTAGAGTATCACGGAAATGTAATTACATTACAAGGATTATATTATTTCACATTCCATAAGATGTCCTAGAGAATGTATATTATGGGTTAAGACTCCAATTAGCGTCTCAGAGTTTTTAAGAATGCATTCGGTTAAAAAAAGAATATCCCTCAAATTTAAATCACACATGCGGAATTATCACCGTACCAAAGATTAAGTGTGTCATAAGATTTTCACTAAAAATTTGTCAAAAACCTACTATTGGCATTTGCCAAATTGTTACTATAGAAATAATATAAAATTTTAACTACATAGTAAGGCAAATTAAAGAATTATTTTCATTCAAATTGGCATCTTATTTCATATTAAATATACGTAGTAAAATTTTCTAAGGATGCTAGGATGTGTTTGTTTTGAATTACACCATTAATTCTATTTTTTCTTATCTATTGAGAAATACATAAAATTAGGCAATTAAATATGGATATAAAAATGCTTGCTCGTCAATATTTCTTAAATCTTAAGAAAAATTGTGACTTTTAAATTATCTCTATATTTCTGTGATGATACTCACGTAATGGGAGAAAACCTGAAGTTTATAACATTCAGTTTTGGAATCAAAATATTATTACATTGAAGTTATTTTTACATTTTTTATAACAAATTAAATTAACCTTAAAAAATAACTTGTAAAACTAGAGGAATTCATAGATTATTTTCATTCATCTTGTTACTTTTTAGAACTAAGTACCAACTCAATATTTAGTTCATCTCTCCTTTTGTAATACGTCTAAGGGAAATAACATATCATAGATTGAACCGCTTAATTTTTCTGCCCAATGATCCTCTTTGTAATTCAAATTTTCATTCACAGTAGATGACATGAAGTTTTAAAGAGTTGCATAGAACTTGCTACCTCTGGACCATCAAGACAAGGCTGAAAATTTCACCTTCGAGAAAACGAAATATGGAGACCCTCTTACGAGGGACATTCTAACCTTCATCCGTCTTGAATTTTTTTATCTTTCTCATGAGGTTACTTCTTACTCCCTGAGCATATTGGAAGAAGAAACATTTGAAATTCATGAATAAAAATAAAACCCGTAAAATGCATGGTCATTTCATATTTCTATATATATATATACGTATATCGTATTAGTTGTCGTAATTATAGAATGATCATCAACTTTCATGAAGTTATTGGAATAAATATGTACCTCTTCCTATGAGAAAGATCACATAATTCCTTAAATTTGGAATCACTGTTCGTTACATCTTTACCTTTTCGGAGCAAACAGGTAAGATAACGTGGTGCCTGTAGGTAGGCAATTTTAGATACGGGTATGCATTTTTGTTTGATTGTGAGCCAGGCGGAGGCTGAAAAATAAAATGATAGAGAGGATTTAATGTTCTTACATGCGGAAAGTTTTTGCAACAGAATAGTTGCAATTCCATAATTGAGTAGAATAAAAAATGAAGGCCTTTCACTCACAATACCTCAATCAATTAAGAATGTGTTCAAATGTTCAACGTTTAGCGTTAATTTGGACGCATTGGCATAGAAACGTTAAAATGCACCTTAATTACTTCTACAAAGCACATTTTTAGCATATTTCCGTAGGTTAATGCACAAATAAAACTTGTACGCACCATTTGTGTACTACTCTAAATAGGTCTGCTGTACTCAATAGAAACTTGGTTGAAAAGTATTTCTTGGAGTATAAGCCGTTGGGCGAGAGACCCCAAGGGAAAAACTGCTTGGCGTGAAAAATTCCGTTGGGGGAACCACCCGTCCCTTGGGTACAATGTTTTTATGTTGAATCGGAGGGCAAACAGCCTCAGCCGAAGGCGCAAGATATCTCCGCCGATTTGAAGTTACCCTACGCCTGGGGTGACCAACCTTTTATAGCGAGTTCATTATTTCATTTTTTTCGCCATAAATCAACTATAATGCCCAATAACTCATGATATCCTGATGTAATCTGTATCACTAAGCAATTATAAATTCGGTATTAAGATTTTACCAGTGGGTTTTTTACATGTGTAGGTAACTGTATTTCTTAGTATGCATGTATTCATGGGATAAGAAATTAAGTTTTAGTTTTTCTCTAGGGGTTCAATGTGCTTCTTATAACTATGAAATGCACTATTTTAGGCAGATGTGTCTAAGGTTGACTGCCATTAAACTTTTTCCTATTATATTCTCAAACGTCGCCTATATCGATAAGTATTTGCCCCTATTCCTACGAATGCTCTTGAGCATTTTACGGGAAATATCTATAAATATACTTCAATGTGAATGTGAGGAAAAGTAGGATCTACACGGAAATAGTTTTATGCGATTGTCATTGAGGCTTATAAATTTTAAAAAATTCTTTCTTAATAAATTAAATATATAATTTGATTTTGAAGATAAATTCTTAAATATAAACATTTCTCTATAGTTGAGATATTTCTCTTATCATTGCTAGCGTTAAAAAAATAGTTGTAATAAAATATTACAAATTTAATATGATACTGGTCATTAAGAAGAAGTATTTTATTTTTTTAGGAGTCTTCATAATCGGTAATTCTTTCCTCCACTCTCATAGTCCTCTCAGTAATACGAATTATCAGTTTATTTTCACAGTACAATAGTATTTTACATTATACACTAATTAAAAAGGGAAGATTTAATAAGAAAATTTTATCCAAACACAGGCCTTAAAATCGCAGGTAGAATGATCTTGAAGATAAGACAAAACGAACTCACAAAGCATAAGAAACAACGCCAATTTTACAGAATAAATATTTATGGATTGATGATGTATAATTCTGCGCAAATTCAATAAAACCAAATGTACCGGCAAACGTAAAAAATGGTGAGCTACACGATAATTATTGGCTATCATTAAGTACTTGAAATAGGAAAAAAATTAATTCCTTATGATATTTTCGAATATAAATACAGGTACATATACTTAAACATAAAAATATTTAACAATCAATTCATGGGAGATTATTTACTATACTTCAATTTGATAATTTATGACGCATTGATGTCATAAAAGTGGTGCACCCCATGGGAAAATGAAACGACTGACGTAGGAACAGAGAAAGACTCTCTAACTCTAGCTTTTCAGCTTATTATAAACGTGTTTAGAGCATCTTTATTTTCGTCACCTGATGTATGCGAGGTATTCCTTCCTAAAGTATAGCTCTTTTATATAAACTTTTATACTGGATGACTTAATAGAAATAAATGTATACTGTATAGTATATTGTTCACGTGAATTTAAGGTCCTGTTGAATATTTGTATGTAGTTTTTATCAGTCATATTCCCCCGGAGACCCCAACTGGACAAAGTAATTTCTGCAAATTTTCTCGCATTTATTTCCGTTGGAACGGCATCTTTACCAATAGAGAGGGCCACCAAGAGAAAATTATCGCTTTCTTTACAAGTCTCCCGCGCTGTGTTTGTATCTGGCCTCTAGATAAACGCTCCCAAGCCTAAAGAAGACAAACAATCGCCTGCGGACACCAGCTTCCCTCTGTGTGTTCTTGGACCGACCCCCAACCCAAAACACAGCTCAAAGACTTCCCATCCTGCTTCCTAGGTTCACTGGGTTCTGTGTTTATCTCCTCGGAAAACTCCGTCGACGTCCTGAAATATTATTCCATTTCCCGCTTTGGGTCCCACTTGAATATTCCCTCATAGGACTTCATTCGCGAGCTACTGAATGCCCAGTTTACCCTCTCTCTCTGAATCGTCATCTCCCCGTAAAATTTCCACTTTTCTAAAAGCCCTCACCGGGGCCGTTTTTTCGCTCCTCATGCCGAAATGCATTCTGTGCCGGAAAAACTACTCCACGGCGGAGCTTTTTTCTGTGCCGCCGAAAGCATTTTCCTAAATCTTGCTAGAATATTGGATGAAAACATGGGTATACGTCGCTTTATTAGATTGCTGGAAAACTGGATTTGCTTTTCAATTTTTGATTTCTTCCGCTGATGTTTTCGCGATGATAGTTGAGGCCCTCATGCTGTAAGAAGTTTGAATCTTTCAATGGACACGGCTACTGATCCTTAGGAGATGCTCGGTCGCGTGTATTCCCGAGTAAGTTATTACTGCAACGTTAAGTTACATTTCAGTACAATTTGAACAAGTTGTATGCATTGTTTAATTAAATCTTGAATTTTCAACTCAATATACTAAAAAATAAATTAAAATATAATGTACTAATAATAATGATAAAAATAAAAACCGGCCTTGGTGGTCGAGTGGTTAGCGCGTTAAGCACTATCGCTCCAACCCCAAGGCCCCGGGTTCGAATCCCGGCTGATCGAGATTTTTCTGATCAGCGAATCGTAGTACGTGTTTGTCATGTCCCATGCAGGGTTGGCGGTAAGAATGGCATCCGGCCGTAAAAGTCTTATAATTGCAAACAAAAGTAGTCTCATCCTTATAATCACGCAAACCATCATTCATCAGCCGACTTAGATGGCTTAGAGGAAAAAAATGATACAAAATAAAAGCAATAATTATGTAAATCATATTCCTATTTGTCGAGAAAATAAAAGCTTCATATTCTGAAACATTCGCATTAGATCAGATTCCTGGAACAATGTACAGTGGCGGAAACAATTATCGCAACACCAGTTGGCGTCAGAGCGCGGATTACGTGGAAACTAACTGAAATCACTCTAACTCCGACAATTCGGCAACTCTGTATAGAGGCAGTAAAACCGGGAATATTCAAAGTCCATACGAATGGAAAATAGACTTTTAGTTTCGTTTTTATATGCAGACATTTAAGACTCACCTTAGCGAGATTTCCAAGTAGTGCCTTTGCATCATTGTCTTCATTTTTTGCCATTTATTATTCAAAGTTAGTCGTGATAAAAATAGTTGTGTAGAATGTCAATATAATATACTGGGAGATAGTTACAAACAAGATTGTTTGATAGCGGAATATCAGACGTTAAAATGAACATTTTGAGGTATTATTTCGCGAATTAAAGGTCTAAATACTAGAATTGTGATGGAATTGAATTCTTGCAAAGAGAATTCAACACTTAAAAATTCAAATTTAGAAACCACTAAGATGCGTCCTATTCTTACCTTTCTATTTTCTCTCGAGCAGTGTAGTTTTCCACTGTTTAAGGTATTTGAAATATCCCTTCGATGAATCCAATCTAATCCGTGTGTTGAAGGAGTTCAACTTTTCCAAGAGCTTTTTAGCAATAAGAGCTTTTTAGCAATTATCGTTTTGACAGGAATTGTCATCACTATTATAAACTTTTAAATAGTGGGATCGGTAATCAACAATTTTCAGCTCTATCAGGCTATATGTAATAGGGAGTAATATTTGTGTAATAACAAATGGTGTTTCTCATGAGACATCAATGCACTTAAACCGTACTGACTGAAAAAAATAAGATAAATTGCAACGGTACCACATCTCTATTGATGTTGCAGTCATTCATCACTCCACTAATACGATTTTCCTCTTCAGTGAGTGTAATACTCTACAACAGTTAATTTCAATTTAATTTATCCAGAGCTGAAATATATTTGAATAATGAGCTAGAATGCAATCGAAATTATACCAACAATTGGAATCTTAAATTCAAATAAAAAATGATGATTCGAATGTCCGATGATCAATCATTAGATGTTCCGTGCAGGCCTCCTAGTGTAAACATAATCACACACTTTCGACGACTTACAGGTGCCCCACAGATTTCTACACTGCAGAACGGGCCACACTCAAGAAAATACTTGTTGCAGAATAATCTAAACTTGCATTAAGTTTCCAAGAGGGCGGTATTCACTTCTCTACTTTCTCCGTAGCGATGAATAAAATTCTCCGTTTCCAATTTGATCATCTTCATTTCCGTATGTTAAAATACTTCTCAAGGTTACTAAGATCCATATATTAGACGCCATACTCAGCTATTTTTTGCTGATTTTATTAAAATTTGTGTGCACTTTACGGACTCTTCCGAAACACTCCCAACCCCTCTCCCTCCATGAAGACCGTAGTTTAAATGTCGTTTACTACGTTGTTTTGCGGTTTAGATGCGAATAGATAAGAGAATAGAGCGAATATACGCAGACAAAGTTATTCTTTAATTTGGCAGTAGAAATAGTTACTAACGCCCACTTAAATAGGCAAAAGGGTGGGCATGAGCTTAGCCCCAAAACATAGAAAAATTGCAATGGTGAAAAAGAAAAATTCACTTAAAAAAAAGATAAAGGTTATTCGAAAAAGGAAACCATGTTTTAATGTGCGAACTGAGAGATCTAAAAATAATAATAGTAAATTGCAAGAGCTTACGTAATAAACAGGTGGAATTCTTTAACAATACGATGAGAACTTGCGCGGATATCATACTAGAAAGATTTGGTTAAGCGAGGATATTACTCAAAGCGAGATATTTCCCCCGATTATATGATATGCCAAAAATATGACTATGTAGATCTAGCGGTAGAGGTTTTATAGCAGTATGGACTCATTTAATTAGTAAGCTAGATGAATTCGTAGAAAATAGCAGGAGCGGAATCATTTAGTGCACGATTCAAAGACAAAACGGAAGTAAGATTAATGTTTGTTCTTGTGTCGTCCTCCCGATGAAAAAATAGGTTGTATTGTTGATTTATCCGAGGCCTTACATTAAAATGGCGAGAAAATAAAGGATCCAATCATCGCCGTAGGAAGAGATTTTTACCTAACCAATATTCATTGGGATAATCAAAAATTCTCCAGCACTAGCAGTGGGAAAAAAAATTCACCAAATACATCTTACTCTTTCGTTGCATGCTATAGATCAGGTAAATATGACTAAAACTCGAACGAATCGTGCGAGGCAAGGTATCAATTTAGATTTACTAGCCACTCCCCACCCACAAATAATAACTAGCCTCGCTGTAGTTGACGGTACAGTCAGACCATGATGTCATAATGGCAGGGATGAAAGTAGTCGCGGTTAGATCTCTTAAGCCGGTGAGGCAAGTGTATGTAATTCGCAAAGCAATTATTTCTGAGTTTAAGTTTTTATTTGAACGAAGGCTTGGATAATTTTTTACGCTTTTCGGGTGAAAATACAGTAAATGATAGTTGGGTAGAGTTTTTACGGACAATCAAAGTAGATTTAGTTAAATATGTTCCGTCTAAACAGTAGGTGAGACGAGGAAGAAGTTTAAATCGTTGCATAGGAGTCATTCACTCCGATTGAGAAAACTTAATCCGTGTGGTGAGATCCATGAGCTTGGTGATCAAAACTATAGAGAAGTGCAAAAGCTATTTGAGGAAGGATCACGAAAAGAATACCAGGAATATAGATCTCGAACCCTGTTAAAATCACTAGTTGGCGATTAGAAAGAATTTTGGTCATAAGTGTGAGAGACTCGTGGTGGTCAGTTTTCTATGCCTAGCCTTATAAGCGAAGTGGGAATAGCCTTAAATTAATCGGCAGAAATAGCTAACTTACTTAACCCGTACTTCCAGAAATGTTTCTCATAAGATGATGGTCGAAATAACGACTTTACTTCGCGCATTGATTCGGAGATGATTTCCATATAAGTTATAAGTAATATATATATATATATATATATATATATAAGTTATAAGTAATATATAAGATATAAGTTGATGCGAGTGGAAATTCACTGCAACAGATTGATAGGAAATTCTATCAGAAATCAATTAATGAGGGTACTGTCCCAATGTCGTGGAAGAAATTAAACGTCACTCCGGGTCCTAAGAATGATCAGATTATTATGGGTAATTTTCGGTAACTTCGAATTTCTGCAAAATAATGGAGCATATTATAGCATGCTCTATTATTCAGTTCCTTGCCATAAAGATAGGAATCATTCGGATCCAACACGGATTCCATAAAGGTAAATCTTGTAAGACGCACCTAGAGTTTTTTGTGAATGATGTAAACAAAGCTTAAGGATGTTAGATATCATCCAAAAACGTTATTTCCACGCAGCAACAAATTTCGCGACAACCCTTAGTGTTAGTACACCACACAAAATATCTGAGTGTCACGTTTAGCTGTAGATTATCCTTGAAAGAACATATTAGAGATGCGATAGGAAAAGTGAATATAATGCAAAGATTAACTAGTAGATCGTTGAGGGGATGCTCATCGTGTTTCAAAGAAAAAAACTCATATTCCTCTTATTCAACCAAACGAGAAAATACTGTTTCGCGATTACACTGATTATTACTTTTATATTACAGTTCGTGTACGGCATTTGTTTGATTGGTTGTATACGATACGATTTGTACAGAATTGCCATCATGATAAAACGGTGAGTGTTACTCAGATGATGCAGTACGCGGGATGGTAATCATTAAGAGATAGAAGACTAATTCAAAGGATAAATTTACAAAGTAAGTTCAGAGAAATTTGGTTCTCAAATGATGCAATCGATATAATGCGACCTCCCTGTTAATGTGGGCCGCTCTGATACTGCGAGGAAGATTAGAGAAATAAATGCTAGAAGGAATCGTATCAAGAATTCATATTTTCCGCGCATGATACGCGAAAGAAATTGATTAGGAAAATAGAGTTAAGGTGCCAGTACCCCATACCACACGCCGAAAGGCGGATTGAAGGGTTCTTACATAGACATATTTTTATGGTGTTTTTTAGTTGTCGACTTTTTAACTCAATAATCAGAATATAACGTATTTATAAAACAACATATAATTTAAGAGGAAAAATTCATCCGTCTCCGTTACGATTGGTCTTCGGTTTCCTTCAAAGTAACTGAGTTGTCCAAATTGTAGTGCTACCTCCAAAATACTTACGTTTCAAAATCATCTCCTAAAACACTACTACTAATTTATTTCTTCTCACATTCACTAACAGTTAAAGGAAAGTTTAATTAACCTTCCTTTGATTTCAAAAAAACTCTCAAAGGCACTCGAAATCAATATTTACAATAAAAAAACCTTACACCTAGTAAAATAATGACAATAAAAGAGAAAATGGCCCTATCAAAACTGGAAATCCAAATATCAGTAAGGATTATTATTCATCATTATTATTCAATTATTCATTTTACAAACTAAAATCTCAAAAAGGTTTTAATTTTGCCACATATCTGTGAACATATCCTAGTTTTCTATGCATTTTAGTTTTTTCAAAGAATTTAACATATCTTCTATCATGTAGCGTGCATGAATATACCGGCCCTGAAATGTAGAAATGTTTTTGCTCTTTCTACTCTCTAAAACCCTCTCCTACATAGACAAATCCTGGCTGCGCCCCTGCGACAAAGTAATCATTAATTATCATCTATACATTCATGTCCACATTCGATAGAATCCGTAGATTCTTACACATAGATGATTATGAAAGAATGTCAGCTCCGCCATAGACCTTCATCCCCGTAATGTTACTCAATTTTCATGTTTTTAAGAGAAGGAGACTATTTAATATAATTTAGAGGAAGTGGAAAATATTTATATGTATTCGTATTTCTCTAAGACTCGGTAACAGTGTGCACATATGCACTATGATTAATAATCTAGAATTATATTGGAATCAAGAAAAATATAGGATGATTAGTAATATAACCATTCTCCTTCATTCTCCTCTATATGATTCAGCCTCATAGACATAGAGTTATCCACTTCTTCATTGGAATTCGCTCCAGGTGAGAAGATCTAATAACCGACGGAAGCTCTTCGAAAGCTTTATCGGTTCAAAACCAAAAGACGAAGTAAATGAAATTTTAGTGCAACTAAAGACCTAATCGCGAACTCCGAGAAGCATCGACAAAACGTTACAGGGAGGTAATCACAAAAAATTATAACTTTTGGTCGCTTTTTTCCCCAGACAATAAGAGAGGCTGATAGAGTAGATTACGTGATGATGGTTTATTACAACCCCTACCATACCCATCTGGCAGCTCGCTGGGTATATATATAAATCTAAATGTATATAATTGGTTTGGAACTACCGCCGAAAATTGGAAAGTGTGAAACCGCAAATTGTCCTGGTTGTAGACGAACAATGAATAATAATATGCATAAGAATGTCAATAGTTCTCAAGGCTTTTTTTTAAGCGTAAAAATGAAAAAGATTCGCTTGCGCGGTGCGCTGGTTGTCCGTCTATCGACGTGAAGACATAAATGAAGAAATAGTGGCCAATAAGCCTAAGTAAGCCCGAATCCTTACCTTACGACCGGTTTGTTGTTGCGAGTGACGCATAGGCTTTCGAAAATCCGCTGCACTGAAAGCAAAAGGTTCATCGTGCTTCGGGAAATCAGGAGGCCCTGTCAAATACCTCTAATTGTGGAAAATGAGTCAAAGGACATTGTCTTTCAGCGAACGACCTCGAATCCTTCGTAGAAGAGGAATTTCCACTGACACACGAAACATGTCCTTGACCGACAATTGGTGATGAATCGGTTCCGAATCTTTCATATCCAATGGTTATTTTTCCATAATGAATTGCATCTCTCTGGTAAATATATATATTCATCAAGGGGGCGTAAAAATATATGTGGAAATCATATCTTACATTCGTTCATTTCCCGAACAAGAGAAGTTTAAGATAAAAAACTCATTTAACTTAAGCGGAAATCGAGCTCGTGCCCTTCCTATGCCAATGATATGTGTCAGACAGCTGCAAAATCACCTCTTAATTAGCAATTAGTTATATTTATGACACTTCCCACCAAACTGAGTAGTCTAATTTAGCAGCTTATTAATAATTTTATTATGGCAGCATAATCCTGGATAATTAACTTAATAAAGTCAGACGTTCATAAAATGCGTATCAGTACTAAAAACTTGGGTTGTTTATTAGGAAGTCTTTGTTTACTAAAATACGCTAATATAATAATATTATTTGGGAATATTTTTACGAGTGCAATAACATCTCATTTCCTTAGCACCATGGTGAGGAAGGAGCTTTGAATTAGCCAGAGGATAGTTTCTACTGGGCGACTGTAAAATGAGGGTCCTGAGTTTAGCTAAATAGGCACGAAAAGGAAAAATATACCTGGCACCTACAATACTTGCTTTGGAAGTGCTCGACATATGGTGAAAGCTTTTCTACGCGAGGTAATTCATTTCAACGTTTGTTTTGTATTGGCTCCTGCAATACTTTGAAGGGATCAACTTGTGGTTAAAGACTTTCCTCGCGAATTATCAAAGCCTTAATGCATTTCTTTGTGAATTTCTCCGCGCGAAGGCAACACAATTGACTAATGACCAAGGTCACCGAGCTCCCTGTTACAAAAGGTAAGACAAGTCCGATATATGCGCAGAAATTGTTCGGTTTTTATGAAATCATGTTTGTTTTAACTTTGGAATTGGTATTTTTCCTTTTAACTTCGGACGGACAATGATTTCATGTATTCTAGGTGACAAATGGTGTATATAAATTTATATTACGAATTTCCTTCGTCTGCATGATTAAGTTGGCGAAAAATTATATTCCGTAGACAAAATACAAATTTTACATTGTGCCATAGTTAGTAACTCAGTAATCGCTCTAACGACTTATCGAATTCTAATTGCTGAATTGAAAACATAAGACTTGTAATAAAAAATCCTCCTCGGAATGTGTATCACAAATTATGAATATCCTATGTTTGAACTGGACGTTTGAAGAATTACATTTACATTGATATCCAGCAGGCAGCCGTAAGTCGTATGCTCGAGTGAGAAACAAAACTACCAAAATAACGCCTTATTAGCGCACAAATTATCCAGAAAAAGAGACTATTATAGGCCATCTGTTCTCGCTATAATCTCGCAAAACATCTTTTTCCTCTAGACTCCAAAATTCTCGTTCTCTAAAGGTGAGAATCGCCACATCGCGTATTCCTACTCGAATCGCACTTATTCCCTATTGCTACGCATTATGAAAACCGAATAGTATTCTTCACATAGAATCCACTGCTTGGGCCGTGACTTCGTGGTAAGTCGCCATTAGGAACAAATGAAAAGATTAACTTTTACACACCACAGATAATTTTATTCAGGAACGACCATGGTTTCGACTTATGGAGTCATCTTCAGGTAAAGGAGAAATTTTTACAAAACAATATATATAAGGACGGGAGACAGGGGGAGGGGGAGTTGGGTTATGGGGGAGAGGGGTGAAGGGTGTTGATGACTGCGGATAGGATGAGTGAGGGAAAAGGAGAGAGGTATTCATTGATAACTTTGGTATTTGGATTATTTACATTTCTTAGTATCTCTAATTGCTCCAAAGAGTTTAACGAGGAACCCTTCTCCTGGAAATGCAAGAACTCCATGCTAAACGACTTGTGGTCGTTAGCAAGGAGGTGATGGGCCATCTGCGACACAGCAGGAGTATTCCTGCGTTGGGCTGCCAAATGTTCCTTCTTCCGGATCTCAAAGGAGCGCCCGGTCTGACCGACGTAGAGTGAATCACAATCGGTGCAGATAAGGCGATACACTGCGGGGTCCACGTCGTCCTTCCGAACAGTAGCAGCAGCAGGTCACGAAGTTAAGGAGACGATCTGTAGGCTGCTCTCAGGCGGTCTTCTGGGAAGTTGCGGGCCGCGAGGGTGGTGACCTTCCCTAGGTAGCTAAGGGAAGCATACCTCGGGTGCGCCTCGCTGCTAGGGGTCTTATAGATTTTACGGCATGAGGTTTTTCGGCTCCAACTCCTGATAAGTCTAAGGATAGTTTCTTCGGGGAATCCATTAGCAACGGCTATCTGCAGTATTGTGGAAACTTCTCTTTGGAAATCTATTTTCGAGAGAGGAATTTGAAAGAGCCTGTGGATGAGGGAATGGAAGGGGGCAAGTTTTTGGGAAGGGTGATGACGGGAATCAGCATGGATGGCATGGTTTGTGTAGGAAGGCTTTCTGAAAATTGAAAATTCATGTAGGGAATCATTGATGGTGATGCTGAGATCGAGGAAATTAAGTACCCCATTGACGGATTTTTCAACAGTAAAGGAAATTTTGGGATGTAGGGAGTTGAGTAAGTTGAGGAATTGGGAGAGTTGTCGATCCGATCCGAGCCAAGCGCAGACGATGTCATCCACGTAGCGGTACCAATATTGAACACACTTGGTGAGCGGGTTTCCAGAAGAGAAGAGGGATTTCTCCAGATGGTCCATAAAGATGTCGGCTAATAACGGCGAGAGTGGAGAACCCATCGCTAACCCCTCATTTTGATTATAAAAATTCCCATTGAAACGGAAGTAATTTTGAGATAAGCAGAGGTTTAAAAGGTCTACCACATCTTTAATAAAACTCGGTTCTACGTTATTCTTCGAAAGGAGGGTTTCTATTAAAGGGAGAGTTTCAGAAGGTGGTATACAGGTAAAGAGATTGGCGATGTCAAAAGAGATAAGTTTAGTATTTGGAGGTAGGGAGACGTTGCGAATCCTATCAATTAAATCAACTGAATTTTTGATGCCGTATGAGGGACTGAAATTTGAAGACTCTTTAATGATCTTATTCAGTCTGAAAGCCAATTTATGTGCAGGCGAGCCAATACCTGATACCACGGGTCTAATAGGGGAATTTGGCTTGTGGATCTTAGGTAATCCATATAGTCTAGGAGCCAAAGGATTCATGGGGCAGATCCTGTAGATATCACGCTCAGAGAAAATCACAGATTTGAGGAGGAACTTTTTAATATTTGCACTGTATATATCGGTGGGATCCTTCTTAAGGATTTGGAGATTTGCACGATCGATGAACTCATTACATTTGTTTTTGTAATCATCCTTGTCCAACACGACCACACAATTACCTTTGTCCGCTTTTTGCACCACCAGGTATTCGGAAGAAATTGTTTTTTTGAGTTTGTTAAGGACAGATAAATTTTTTCGGGCCACAGGGTGAGTATTCTGGGAATGAAACTCCGCATTGATGGACTTCCTCAGCGAGGAAGCAATTGCATGTTTAACACTAATATCTTCCTTTTTGGTTGCAATATCACAGTCCACCGCCACCATCTCAAAGTCCTTATGGGAAAGCGGGAGGTTAGGGGCGAATAACCATAACCCAACTCCCCCTCCCCCTGTCTCCCGTCCTTATATATATTGTTTTGTAAAAATTTCTCCTTTACCTGAAGATGACTCCATGAGTCGAAACCATGGTCGTTCCTGAATAAAATTATCTGTGGTGTGTAAAAGTTAATCTTTTCATTTGTTCCTAGTATTCTTCACATTATTAAGAATTAAATTTCAATTATTGTCCATGTATTTTATTGCATTAAAGATTGAAATTGGAATAAATATATATTTAACCTATCGTTCTATAAATACGATAACTATCTGTGAAAGAGAAACGCCGAAATAAACATGACGAACTCGGGGAGAGATCGCGCGAAGGCTCTAAGAAGAGTTCGAAAGAGAGGAAATTTGTGAATGTTCTAGGCTCCGACTCAAATATTACCGCTTTTCGAGGCTTTCCTCGGTGTTGCCAGTCAGTCACAGAAAGCAGAATTCCAAATAGTTTCTGTGAAAGCCACTGAAGCGCTCGCAAAGTGTTGCGATAATTTTTTCCGCCACTGTACATTATTAATAAGCTATTATTATGCGTGTAAAATTTAAAATTGAAATACCCCAGCTATTAAATCTCAAGATTTAATTCTTCTCAATAATTTATAATGTTATTAAATGCATGTGATATACTTAAATTTTCTTTAACCAATACTGTAAAATGAAGGTACTAATCGTGATTTAGATTAGGGCTCTTGATATCACTCGTAAGCATTAGGCTGGACTTCGTAGAACGGCATTATGAATAAATAATTAAATGACGCATTTTGTTTTTAATCTATAGATTTTGAGTAAAATGAGACAATAGAGTTGGAAGTACAATACGAAGATAAATTTGTGAATGGGTGAATTCACAGAGTTAATGTATATAAAGTAAAAATAATAATATGAAAATAAGAACAACATAAGACTAAACCACATAGATAGCCTTAGCAGAAGTGTAAGGCTTCCGCATACAACATCCAGCTGTCATTTCGGCTATGACTCTTTCTACAGCATAATCCCTTCTTATGTTAAACTTAGCAATGAGCTTGAAAGTGCAGTTAGAAAAATGTATAAGAGACAAAAAATCACAGAGGAAGAATTACCTTTGCTGTGAAAATAACATTTTCGATGGAATAATGAATTTCGAGATTATCATGTTCCATATTCCTAAGACATTTAATTCAAAAGGTTGATGAGAGAGGATCATAAGGATTGATTGCGTGGGCCAAGATGTAGAGATTTGACTGACTTGATGTTTAGGCGATATCAGTAGTTGGATTGATATTACCAAAAGAAAGCAATGATATGATCTGGGAAGTGTTAATGAGGAAACCTTTATGCCCATTATTATGAACTTATATTTCCGAAAATGTTTGAATAGGTAACTAATTACATCCATGTAATTCATGACTAATACTTTCTAGGTTAACGCGATGCCTGATTCTATTACAGGAAACTTTTTCCGAAAACTTCAGCAGCACGTGCGATTTTAATGACTTTCTCAGCACGATGATCGAAGAAACTGCTACAGAAGAAAAAAAAACTTGTACGGGGAACTTTTACCGCTGACTTTGACCGCATGTTTTAATTACTTCTTCTTAATCATACCAGATATTTCCATATAACTTAAGATTGTATAATAAAATTTACTTTTGATACGGATTTCTAAATTTAATTTGTTTTTCTTTGCGTAAAATCAAATTTTCTGATAATTATCTCAATTTTGTAAAAAGAAAATTTTCAATTTAACCCTTTATCACCTAGAAAATCAAACAAATTCCAATAGAATAATGAAAGATAACAGGTTAAATTTAGATAGTATAAATATTTTATCATATTCTTCAAAATTTTGGTTCAATTATACCCAAATAATGAGTTTAGAAATACTTTGAAACCGGATTTTATATATTTTTGTTATTTATTTTTATTGTATAGTACTTCGATTTTACATTTATACCTACTTTCATGCAGTTTTATGAAGTAGTAGAGCAAGGAACTGAATTGATTTAACTTCCCGTGTAAGTGAAGATATTCTTATAGTCATATTTGTTAGTTTCTAATTGGTATTTTGAAATATTTAAAATTCTGCAGTTTTATTCTTTACCACCAAAAAGATCGAAAAATTCTAGAAAAATAAGAGTATATTTTTTTTTAAAGTTAGTAAATGAAGCTCTTAATATCTAGCTTCATGCGCGAAAAAAAATGCTGAATAATACATGTAACCAGAAACTTTTATCTTTACCTATTTCTCATTTGTATCAACGGGCCACTACAGCTGAAAAACTTACTAAAGAAATTTAATATTACACAAACTATTTATAAATCTCATTGCTTTTTTGTGAAAAAGTGTCACATTAGCGAATAAAGCAACCTTGCAATTTTCAATGAATATATATTTTATACTACTGGTTTGGTTAAAAGTTTAGAAATCTTTAGGTGCCTTTAAGCTTGGAATAATTCACAAAAAGAAGTAGCATTAACTATATAACCTGTGAAAATTTGAAGTTTGATTTTTCCTTTCTTTAATATTAGTGATTTTTAATAAACTTCCTATTGGTAACAGAGAACCTTTTCCTTATTATGGTCTTACCTCACCCTTTCCTCTTCACAATATATGAATATTATGAAACATTTATTGAGAGAACAATGTATAACCCAATTTTATTATAGCATTCTAATAATAACAAACATAATTGTTCTTAAATTTCACCAGTAGCATCTTCCAAGTCTTTGATTATGCATCTTTTTTATGGACAGAATTATTTTATGCACGAAACTGGTGTTTCGTGCATAAAATAATTTGCAAAGTGCAAAGTTTTCTACATTTCATTCCACTTTATCAGCACTGTAAGCTATACAATATTCTGAAGCATACGTGTATTAAACGGCTGTAGATTGATAATTTCTCTCAACTATTATCTTTAATCAATTCAGAATGCACTATACACACAAACGAGCCTTATAAAGTACACTGTCCCTTTAGAATCCTTAAACATGAGCCATAATTGACACAAGAATCCCGACGGCATGAATAACTTTTTCCGCTTCTCGCTTTCAAATGCTGCTCTGAAATCCTTCCGCTACAACACCATCTCATCCACATCAACCCTTTTCCCTGTCACCTTTTACCCATTTACCTCTCTTATTAAAAACTTCCACTTTCTGGATTCAATGTGAACCCTTTCTCGTTTCCCTTTACTTCGATATGAATAATACCACTGCAATTTCTCACCGGCGTTAGGCCTTCTACCCAACAATCTGCGCCTAATTCCATCCATTATTTCAATAGACCATTGCACTTAAACAAAGTGATATGAAAAGTTGTAATACTAGTAAGAGTGTATGTCAACACTCCATTTAAATTTACTTCATCAAAAATTTCTCACACTATAGTAAAAGAAAGGAAAGTTGTAGTATTCAATTTTACTAATGAAGTAGGCAAATATTCAAATTTTAAGCAAAAGAGAAATTATAGCACTAGTTGCGAATTTCCTCCTTAAGCCTCTTAATCAAGTATATTTGTTTAAAATCAAAGATAACAAAGCCTTCAAAATGATCACAATGATCATGGCAAATGTAAATTGACCATTAGAAAATTAATTTATTGCTTCCTTTTTCAAATAACGCAATACAAGATAACATAATACATAATATAAAATATATAGATATGGTCTAATGGTACAAAAACAAGGCATCATGCTTCTATCACATATTGCTATCCAAGGTTCTACCTTTGGTATTAATTTTTACACCCTGATTCGACCTGTGGCCTCGTATCATCGAAAAATGAAAGCTGATGAACGAACGTAGCTAGGGACTGTCATCTGATAGGCAGACGAGCGGCTTAACTGTTACGCCGCAGAAGGTTCATTATTAAGGGAGAGATCAGATTTCGTATGAAAAAGAATCTGAATAATTTTCACACGTTCTTGATTAGATAAAATGCATCTCTACTAAGATAATTCATGTTTACTCTAGAATTCTTTCTACAAAATGGGTTCTTTTCAATAAAAACTTATGATTATAACTGTTTTACTAGTGAGTCTGTCAGTGATTTTACCTTTCCTTGGCGTATATCTTAATATTCATTGAAATGAATAGGCAGTTTAAGAAATTTAATTTGTATTTTCAATCATACAAAAAAGGAAAGATTCTGTGATTTTTCACCGTGAGAACGATACAATGCGATGAAATCATTTCAAATAAAAATTATTGTGCAGTAAAAGATGAAAATTACAATTAAAATTAAAGAGAGATGAGAGACGGTTAAGTTAATCTAGTGTGACGTGTTTAGAAAACCTGATTATGATGGTATCGCCATTGAACAGTATATAGTGTGTTTCTAAGAAGGTTGTCAATCCGGGCCTTACCATTTTCTTTTTGAACCGGTGGCAACGAGGTGCAGATTGCTGGAAAATATGGGTACAGGAGATTATTAAACCTCTAATAGGACACAGTGATGCTACTTAGAAAGCAACTGACTTTGCAGTGAACAATTTGCCATCACTGCTTTTGTGATATTTTGTTGTTAATGATGATAAATTCAAAAGGAGTTTACTCGAAAGATGAATAGGATGGTAAATACTCTTTTACTGGAAAAGAAAGAGAAGCGATAAATACTTTGATTAGGTAGGAAAATTTTGTGAAAAATCTTAATGCAAAAGTGGTGAGTAATCAGAAAAAAATAACATAAAATAGTATGAATAGTAAATTCCTTATGTCTATGATTGAAAACACAAAATGATCTTGTCCTAATTAAACTACAGAATAATATATAATTTAAAATTTTCTTTAAATGACATCTCGAATTAGGTTATATTTTATCTGAATAGATATGACTATAGAATTAAGTAAATTTCTTTCCGAAGAAAAGATTTGAAATTAAAGGGAATTTCTTGAGATATATTCTTTCAAGAAAAATAATCGCCCTGAAGGGAAGCGTGCAAAGGACTTAAATATGGCTTTCCAGAAATGAAAGGAAAGAAGACTTACATTTCAAGGGAATTTCTATTCACACTGGATAACCGATGAAATCTCTCCCTCTAATGAATAGAGATTACCTTTAGTTTTTCTCAAATATTAATTTTGGTGTAAAATGAAGAATAATAGTAATTGTATTGTTATTAAAAAAAAATAAAAATATATTTTTCACAATATAATTAAATCATAAAATACCAAATGACAAAATAAAATAAATAATGTATTTAAAAAAATAATAAAAATTATGTAAAACTTCATTAATGAAAAGAATATTTCAGAAATCTAATAAATCTCTGTCTTATGATGTATTTCCATTAGATTTTGAAAACATCCTAGAATTAAGTAATATATAATGAAATAAATCGGCCGGTTCTTGGCATTGACGTAACCATTTTTTAACGGAAAAGGAAAGGGTTAAAGGTACTTTGCATAGAAGGGCGTGGGCCAAGGAAAAATCACAAGTTCCCGGCCCCATCAGACTTTTTCCTTGGGCATTTTTTAACCATTAATTTCATAAAAACTGGTCCATCTTACTTCAAATTGAAGAACACGGCTTTATATCATCCGAATGTAATGGAATGGCAAAAAATTCTTAATAAATACTGATATATTATTCCGTTTACCTCCAGAACAAATTACTGCATTACAAAAGCATTATAATGCCTATCACAAAGCGATTATATTTTGTTTGCGACTGTAAAACTAAAATGTCCTTTATATAGGCAGGTGCTTGTTCAAGCATCCAATTTTCCCTTCTATTTCAATTCGCCGTGATATGACCTCTAAATCAATACGGGCATAATATCAACTAACAAATCAACCTTCTATCTTAGGCTTTTAAAATTATACTTCATATAAATTTGACTACGGGAGGTGTCATTAATATTTGCGTCATTAAGAGGCGAAAATATTTTTTCTTCAAAATTTTGATGAATATCCACGAATTTGATTCTCATCAGCACCAGATTTAACTCTTTGTCCCTCAGCTATGTCGAAATAATTTCGTGCGAATGATTTCTCGAAAGATGCACCATTTTAAGAGATATTGGAGAATTTTAGGTGGGTCATTCCTGTAGACACAATATATCAGTTACTAGAGTGCTTATGGATACTATTTCGTAAATGGATGATGTTGTGGGATGCAGAGAAGAGTAGGGCGTATCTTAGCCTAGAAAAATACATTGCTCGGAGGTGTCATCTGTAAATTCAAATCGGAAACTTCCCTACAAAATAGGCCATTTGCTGATAGCTCCAAAACAGAGACTAGGTTTTTCATCTGAATCAATATTTTTCTTAAGATATTCAGAGTTTACAAAAATAATTCTAAGGAGATATCAAAAATTGCAATACAAGGTATGTATATTTGTGGAAGATCAAAATGCATCATTAAAAATATAAGGATAAAATAATTTGGCTACTTTTAACTTCTTTATGTAAAGCTTTGTTTCTACTGTCAACTGTGGATGTAGCGTGTTTCAAAAATAGCGAAAGGATTTGCGTGAAGTATTTATTTTATATCCGCTAAAAATCGGTTAATATTCTTTAATATTAATATCTGCATGATTTGGTTCTCATAATCAGATGCAATGCAATTGAGATGCAAAATTACTTTATATGTGAAAACAATAGAGCAAGATGACGCTGGTTATGGTTCCGCCTATTAATCTAGCCTAAAGTGTATATATAATGTATTGCATTTGAAACGACATATAATCGAGGTAATTCGAATCATAGAGGAAATTGGTAACCAAAGATAGTTCACCAAATCTCCAGCATTATTTGAGGAAAAAAGTATGGTATTGCCTTAACTGCAGACAAGTATTAAAATATTCACAAACCTGTTCATTCAAGTAACAGAGGAGGGAATTAGCCAAAACATTATGTCACGGGATATTCTGTTTCTTTAAAAAGATACGGCAATCCCAAGATTGTAAGTATTGATTCACCTGCATTGAACCAGACGTCTATATTAAAAACCCAAGTGGCTAAGTTGAATCCTAGAGGTAGGCCATTTGTCCCTGTCTCTCCCTTGAGTCATTTCCATAAAAATCCATTTGTATTCCTCTACGAAGTGATACTCTATTTTTTAATAGGTATTTTCCTGTCAGTTAAGTGATTTGTGTGATGAATTAATGCAGATTTACATTTATGCAGATTTACATCTATTAATTACAGAAATATTCATGTAAATGTATTTAAATATTATTTTACAATATATATCAATAATACATATAAATATTTTTGAAATTTAGTTCCAAAATACTAATACGTAGATTACAGTTGAATATATTATTATTATTTTGAAACCCAACGATAAACAGAAGTAAAAGAGTGTGAGAGACCTGGGTTCGAGTCCCAGTCATACCACTATATTTCAAATCAACTTATCTTTGTTTTTCAATGAACAAGTTTCTTCGTTCGAAATAAAACTCCTTTACGTCATAATCGTTAATAATTTGCTATGAAACAACTAATAATAATAAATTACATGAGATAAACATCAATGAGAACAGAAATTAAAAGATCACAGTTTTGAAATAGAAATAGATAAACAGCAAAAAAAAACATGCAGTAAGGATTTCGTAGTTATTGAAAGCATACATAAAAATAAGACATAAAAACAATAATAGTAAATACTAGGTTTTCTAAACGGTTTTAAATAATAATAATGCCTTTTTACAATTTAATCATTCTTAGAGGTTATCCTTCTTTTTTAAATTATTTTTTCAGGATTTTTTATCATGATTTGTTTAGCATATTTTTGATGAAATCAAACGAAGAAAAAAATTTAATACTCTTGAATGATAAAAAAATTTTTATCATTAAGTTGGACAATTTTTCAAGTGAGGCAAATCGTCTTGAAAAGGGAAAGCAATTCGGAAGTCCACAGGAGAGCAAACGAAGGATATACAAGGGAGCGGTGGGGTGCAATAATTTTTTAAGGTAACCCTAAAAAGATAAAGTGAGAGCTGTAAAGAGTGAATGGATGGAAGGGATTGGAGAGCTTTACGAGCATCACATCTTCCCAAGGTCAGGTTACTACGACTCCTATAAAATTAGGGCACTACCTACATTTAAACCCATGCGGTAAAACGATTCTAAGGCTTGGGAGCACAGGCTTAAAACTGAACAAAATAAAATATGATATGCAAATTTACAGTTACTAAACACATTAAAGATCCTATTAGATATTATTTATAAACAAATGAGAACGATAATATAGAATATTTATAAAATTAGGGATATAATACGAAAATATTGAATCCGGAAAATATCCAATCTGTGGATTACTGATCGTTGGATTAACAAACTATAGGATTTATTAACATTAAAATAATAACCCGTCTTCAACGATATAGTAATATATGACCATATTATTTTTTTAGTTATATTAAAAACTTGGTTCTCATAAACACCTAGAATTCATTAATTCTCCAATGTGAAAAAGCATATTTAACATTAAAAAAATCTTTGAACATCCTTGTATTACCGGACCACTAAATTATTAATCTGATCATAATAGAAAAATCATTGGAAAGACGATAAAATACGATTCTCATAAGATAGTTGATGAATTTTCATTTGTTCTTATTTCAACACTTTAGAACTCCTCTGCAGCTAGAAGCAAAGCTTTGTTTTACAAGGCTTAATGAAAATTCACGGAAAAAGCATTCAATTTCTTCCTCCCAAGCATTTTGAAGAAAATGCACCAGATGTAGGGAATTTAATACTTACATCAAATAAACACGAACAATCCAGATAAACATGAGACGCTAGCAGACATTTTCTGTTGAATTTCGAAGTATTCCTCTAACGCAAAAAACCCATAACATTAAATTCCAGAAGTTATACTATTACCAACCTCATCACCCGTTTTGGTCACAATAGTATTAACACACTAGCAGAGGAAGACTCTTCACCACCTACACAAAGCGAGATCTCAATTAGTGATTCTTAATAATGTATATCTGCAACGAATGAGTGATGCACATATTAGAAGATTTGCTATATTAGCGTTATATATCAGGAATCTCTGAAATTCACATACCCATTATGGCGAGAGGTTAATATAGCAATATATACCCATAATCATATCATTAATAGATGTAAGAGCTTAGGAAACATAGGCGTGATATCGCTAAGTATTTGTTTATAAATAGAGGGGTTGAAATGAAGTATATTACCTGAAGTGGCTTCAAACCCTTACCGAAAAAAAGTAGTTTAGATGTAGATGCAGTTGGTAATTGTGAATGAGTGATATAAATGGGACCCTTATGTAAATTGTTTTATAATGGACAATGTACCAATTGACATGTGACTTAGCACAAATACGATGAAAACTGACAATCATAAAAGCAAATGTAAATATAGTTATCTGGGATGTATGTATATTAACGTTAGTAACATAGGAATATGCAAATTAACGCTTGCTGTTTTAGTTGTGAGTTTCCTAATATTGTTTATAAATACAGCGACTTAATTCCAAATTGTTAATCAGTTAAATAATTTCTAGTGTTCTGTAAATGTTGTATGTAATTTTATTCAGTTGTAGCTGCCATCTTATAGCAGTCAAGCTGTAGTACAAATTAAATCTTATACTTCTCAGACCACCCACGTATATCTATAAAAATGGATGTGTGTGTGTGTATTTATATTCCAGATAATCTCGAAAACTAGATGTCGCACAATCTTCAATCTTTTAACATCATTAAATGTCTACCCAGTGAAGATCAAGTAGTACTTTAAATTTCCCTAAAGTCCACGGTTTGAACCCAGACGAGTAAAACAGTTTGCATAAGAAATACACGTAAAGTTAATTTCTTTCGTTGCATCGTTCATTTCTTTTGCAAAACTAAATTAGAAAGAACAGTCGTAGGAAGTCGAAACTAGCATCAAAAGAAGGGAAATAGAATATAAATTTTTATTTTTGTCATAGAATATCATTTGCGATTCAAAATTGCGAGAATTTTGTCTAAATTTTCATGTAGTAAGCAACCCATTCCCTTTACGATCAAGGCGATTGTTGATTCCGAGCTCAAGCGTAATTCCATTAGAAGACGCGAGAACTGAATGCCCAGATAAGATTAATGCTATAAATAAGACTGACTATACCAGTATGAGATATAAACATTGTTTTCGATGATGTTTAAACATTATTATATATGATCGTTAAACATTAGCACTTACAAACAATATCCTGCGAACATCCTCTTGGACAATTAAAAAAAAAATTCTAATTTTGTTGAATAGTCTGTAGCAACCAAGTTTTATTTATATCAACATAATTGTTTACCGTCTTTTTCGTAAAATAAATGAGTTCTATAGTTGTGGTTCACTGAATATTGATTTCCCTCGATCAATTCAACTGGTTGCGTATAAAAATCCTGTTAAGTTGAGGATTTTTAAAATATATTCTTCTGAATTAAGTACTGAATCTAATCTATTTGCATTGATGTATATCTAGCGACATATGGAGATGGAGTTAACGAAGAACAAAAAGATTTCCCAGATTCAGTGTTTGTACAACATCGTACAAGAGACCAAAAAGGTAAAGCAATTTTATTTTATTTTATGCAGAATTCAAAATGTGAATCATTCGTTGTTTTTAAGTACTTCCACTCTATATTCATTTACTATCATTCTGTTATTGGTGTTTAATCTTTATTTCTATTTTGGCATTGCAATTACTTTTGTGTTATTTGTGTGCCGTGTTTATGTTGTACGTATTAAGATTGAGATACAAGTCAGCTCCATTGTACACTTACCTTCCGCAAATTATATCCATCGGTGGTTATTAGAGTGATATATAATTTATTTATGCCATTTACATTTAATATTTGATTACTTTGTCTCCCTGTACCTAGCTGAAAATGTCTCTTTAAACATGGCATCGATTGCCTTAATGTGATCATAGAATATATTTTTATAATGTCTCAGTTGAAGATATTTTTATTCAAAGTATATGAGATTGAATATTGAGTTGGTGCGGCTTTGGAGACTTGATCGTAACTTACAATTCTTGTTATGTTGGATTAGAAAGTCTGGTATTTGCTATATATCAACAATTATGAAGCATGTGTTACGATTAAGGTCGTTACACTGGTATTTATGAAATTTAATCTCCCGTTATGAATCAATGGGCACTTCTGCTAGTAAATAATAAAATACTCAAATTTACATCTGAGAAATATTTACAAACCATTCAATAATATAATATATTAAAGTATTAACTTGGCTATGCGCTATCATTGGCTGATTATTTGTCATACATTTCTTATTTTAAGTGCAATAGCGTTTCTTTTTCCGTATTCAACTCCGTGAAGTATCTATACATACTTTATCTGTACTCTCTGTTCGAACAGTAAATGTAGTTCTGTCCACTCAACAGATAGAGCATTTGGAAAACAAACATTTTGCTAACTCGATGAGGAACGCAATCAAACTCTTGTGATGATTCACTGCGGAGTCAAATTTGTTCTCTACTTAAACTAGAGAGAATACCCTTTCAACAACCTTCCTTTTGCTGATCAATTGTACGAGAACATGAGTGCTGTGAAAACCCTTAGGACTGTAATTGCCGGAAAGCGGTCCTTACATATTTGTGAATATCCGGAAATCTTAGTTACACAATATTAAGCACCGTTATTTATAATTTCAAGTAGTTCTAGCGAGTGAAAGCCACAGTCACTGCTGTTCATTGAGAGCCTACGCTTAGCTAAACGGTATTCGAATCGGATGAAACGTAGTTAGTCTATCGACTCCCACGCCGATTCATTGGCATCTCTAAAGCAAGATTGATGCTTAACCTATTAATTTACGCTACTCTCCAATTTCTTCCTGTTTCATGCTCAACGGCATGCCATGCAACCCGTGAAATCCATCACTGAAGGCGAACACGCTATCCACTTGGGTTTTTGGAGGGCATTCTAGTGGCAGTATGTTTTGACAGACATGATGAATCAATATTAATGATGAAAATACTAATAAGCATATAAAAAACTAGGTATGACACTTCAATAGAGAAATAAAGAAACGCAACAAATGAAATTGAGACAGTTCCTTCATTTCCTATGTTAATATATGTTGCAAATATAGCATTTGGGTCTGAAAGTTTCAGCATAGATCTAGCGAAAATATTTGCCAATAGCCAAAATGAAAAACGGAAGGCAATATCGAGAAAATGTTATCTAATTGAGTAAATAAATTGTTACATTGACAGTTAAAGTGTGTTTAACTGAGGGAAAAGCCATATTCAGGTTAGCAAAACCGATAAGATGATAAGATAATACAGATTATATTTAATATAGTTAAATTTTAAATTTCATGGATTAAAATACAAAGGCTTCTAACACTTAACTCTAACAATATGAAATGAAGGTATGTAGACAACACGCCTCCGCCACCTATGATCACCCTGAGTTAGGCCTTCGGTAATTATTTCAAATGTATGTCTACCTATAGCCTGCCCAATAAAAGCAGACATATTATCGGAGCTGGGGATCGAATCCCGACCCTCTGCGTGACAGTGGAGCACCTTAACTGCTTCACCATGGAGATCTTAAATTATCTTTTAAATAGCAATGATTAGTGTAGTGAAATCGATAGCCATTTTTTTTATTCTTATAAAAAGTAGTTCTATGGATAGGTAAATAAAACCATAATATTTTGATAAATATCTTTCATCGGAAGGAACATGAAAAATGAAAATTGATGTCATAATAGTTTAAAAATACAGCATTAATATCGCGCACATCGAGTCTGATTTATTGGAATATAAAACAAAAACGAGCTAAGCTTTCCCATAATCAAAATCGAAATATAAAGAATAGTTCATTTCGTGCGTTTCATTTAAGATGCTCTAGGTACGAGACCTAGGCCTAAATAAACGCATTTAACTAGTGACCACTATCTTTGAAGTCAGCATAACTTGTTCGTAATTTGCACATGTATGCAGTGGTCACACTCGAACGACTTCATGCAAAGCAAAAACCATAAATATTGAATTACGAACTGAACTAGCTTAAGCATGTCCTAAAAACGCTTTAATTGCCATTTCATGCACGCTATAACAGATATGGTCTTTGTTTACTTATCTTTCCTCATCGAAAAATTTGTTTATTCGTACCACTGATACTCAATCGGAAATTAACTCTTATTTTGATTAATTCAATGGCAGGTATTATGCACATATTAGACCCAATTAGGCTAAATAGAAACGATGCTCATACGCTGTTCACATTAACATTTTCCGCATTTAAATATCACAAAAGCATTGTTACTTCAAATCAAAGAGAAGTGAAGATGACAGATCACTCATAACGACCGATAAACATTTTATTAAATATCCAAGATGTGCTTTGACCTAAACCTTATTGTGTTAACTTTACATAAATTAATTTAGCGGATATTCACAGTACTAACCAACCAAAAGCCGTAATTAGCATGGGAATATTCAAGATTCGTGATAACGATCGTGTTCGTTCCATAAACGTGTATTACGCAAAAGTATGTCATTGGTGCAGATGTCACAGGAAATACCAATCGGTGTTTATGCGTCGCTGGAATTTGTTTTCCAATGGAAATCGTCCAACGTTATGCTCCGTGCGTGCTCTTTTACATGAAATGAATTCCATTTAATTTCTGCTGCTCATCTCAGCAAATGATTTCATGCGAATGGGGCATTGGATTTCAAACACCGTTCAATTTTCGAGATTCAACCAACCTGACGTTTGATAGCAACGCATGCGACGAGCTGAATTTAGAGCTCCGAGCAAATTTAAAATGGATTTCAAAACCAATTCAAAGGAATTTATTTTTTAGGGCGGTGCACGCGGGCAAATTCTTCCCATAGGGGAAATAAATGGTATATGTTAATGGAAGAGTAAGTAACTTTATAGAGTAATAATAATATTATTTTAGGATAAAAATGTATAATATCCCATTGGTTTACATTTTTTCATATATAAATTTATCCTTGAACAATCCAAACAATATAAAAAACAATAACAATAAAAAGTAATAAATAAATACTTTTCTGGGGAAGTTTCTCTTAATAAATATTATATTTGCAATGTATTCTCAAATCGTTAGTATTAGTACGATTTAAAGTGACTTCAAAACTGAGGTCATTTCGCGCAAACAAACTTCCATCGAGAATGTATTTAGAACTACTTTTAGCAAAGGAACCACTCACTTGGTAATCTGGGTGCACTTCTATGATTTTATCCTAAACATGAGAATAAATTATTCCGGTTTAAATCGGAATATTTTATAAAGGTGACTTTTCAGGTACTTGCATAAGTGGGTTTTGGACCCAAATTGATATCAAATCCTTAATCGTGCGTTAAGGTAGGATTTTGAGGGTCGTAAAATACAAATATTGAGAAAAATGAAGTCAGACTTCTCATGCTGCTACAAAATAAAATTATACCTTTTCGGTTCTAACAAAAAATTATGGTTCCTAATTGGTGATGGAAAGGCGCTGGGTTTAAGTAAAATTACTTTCACTGAGAAAATGTCTCAAGGTTCATAAAGATAATTCTTCAAACTTTACTGTTAAACCTGACTAAAAGTAATCGGTAATTAAGACATAAGAATATGCATGTTCAAATTACTACAGAAAACAGACAGAACTGTTTCTATTGACAATGGCGTAGTTGATTTATTATTCGTCTTCTTTTTTAGAATATCTCGTATCCAAGCAAGTAATTCCAAAATTCAATTATCAGAACCTCTTAAGAAAGAGATACACAAGTAACGGATGGGGAGAATGGGGAATTTTCGCTGTGGCATTATTGAATCATAGCATGAAGCTTTAAAAACCGTAAGAGTTATTTTTCCGTTTCAGAAAGTATTTTCTCATACACTGCAAAGTTAAACAACAGAAATGAAGGAAAATTATACCTTTCGGAGAACCGCTTAAGTGCTCCTGCGCCTTTTACTGCCCAAGTCGTAAACCCGATATCAGAGCAGCATCCGATGGAGCAGAGTGAAGTTCCTGAATCGTGATGGGGCTCTCCCGAAGGCAACATCACGCACCCAATGGAAAGATATGCCCTGGAAAACGAGTATCTGAAGATTAAAGCCATCTATAATAGAAATCAATAATGTAATGTATATTGTGAGGTCACCGCTATGCTGAATTTATTTATAATGACGAAAAAGATGGAAGGCAAAGCATTGGATATGTTGTTGCTTGATTGTGGAGATATTTCTGGAGTAGGTAATATTATTGTGGAAGGAAGAAATACGAATGTAAGTTAAGAAATACCAGGAAAATGTACGTAAATATTTTATTGACAATTAAAGCTATATGGATCACAGTATACACATCAGTATAGTCCAACCAGAATATGAGTAGAGGCACCAAATTTTATCATAACAAACTGGGAAACTAATTATCTCGAGTATAAGCCTGGTTCGGGAAATGCTTCAGCTACGGGTATATTTCAAATTAAAATAGATACAGATAAAATGATTGCAATATAGGCATCAGTATGTTAATTGGAGAAAATTGAAAAATAATTGTTAATCGTTCAAGTCAGGAATTTACAAGCCGATTTCCGACTACTGCAGACATTTTCCACCAGAAAGCAAGTGGGACAACCACTCCATAATAAGCTGAGAGGGGCTTTTTCAGCGTAAAAAATGAGTTGAAAAATTCGGCCTACACACGAATACATACGGCATGTATACAAAATTTTATTGAACTATATAATATATAAAGCTCGTAATTGGATACTTGAAATTATTCACAGTATACAGGTAGCGGAATTGATTTTTATAAAGAGGCATATTTTGGGAAAACTAGTGAAAATGGATTATATGTGGTAGGAGAATGATAGATGAAATAGGAGAGTAAAGTATTAAAGCAAATATAGTGAATATAAGACTCTTTGATATGGACCAGATAGATGATGTAGGGAAAATTCGTTAAAATAGCATTAGGATGGAGAGAGAAGAGATCCTAAGAGGCCATCTAAAGGAGAAATGGGATGATGGAATTAGAGTAGAAATAGGGAAGGCATAATAAAGGAGATATGATTATGGATGAGTGACGACGGAAAGGAAGAGAAAAGAAATTGGACCAAACAATACTTGAAAAGAAGGGATAACATGAAAATAGATATTTGTGCATCTCGTAGTTACTATTTAAATATAGCAGTGTAGCTGAAAAAATATACCTCTCAAGAGGTAGCATTTAAAGACAAAAGAAGAAAATACGCTATTAAAATTGTTTATAAACATTAATTACTGTAAGATCATATTTCAAAGTAATGGATAAAGGTCTATTCATATAGTGAATGGATATATGTTTCAAAGTTCGCACATATTCGAAAAGAAAATTAACTTTTTAAATGAACGCTAAGGAATGAAAGGAATTAACAGTTACGGTATTAATACTTATGAAGATCGAATGAATTGATCACAAAAATATTTTTTAGAGGCATAGAAATATAGAGGATATACTATTAAGATACAAGCTCCCACTAATAAATTGCGATCTGATAATTCATAACTTGACTCTTTTTTTTTTAAGACTTACTAAGCTTTAAGAATTGAAAGAAACGTGTGAAGAGATATACGGATGTGTCTAATTCGAAAGATGCACGAATGCATAGTGACATTATGAGGAGTATTCCCAATAAACGGAAGGTATTATAGAGAAAATGATGAGGAAGAAACTGTGTTTTTAGGATACGGTAAATTTCGAAGGACGTTGGTTGTACAATATATGAAACACAAAAACGTAATTGGTGAACAGTCAAAAGAAAGGTCTGCTCCGCTGAAATTGGACATACCTATTTAAGCAATAGTCATTGACAATTTTTGTAATTCAAACCACCTGTGGAAGATATTTTTCAATTGATACAAAAATAATTCTAAAAAAATCGTTCTTGTTCATTCTCTTTAATTTGCCCATCTTATTGTTTGTCTGAGAGGCACAGATAGCTCATACTACGTATAATCTCTTGAAAGAGCACTCTCTAAACTCGTTAAGTAACGTGACTCTCTCCTTTAGCCCCTCTTTCTTCTAAGGAATACAAGACGCCGTCTGTAAAAGTCTTAGATACGCCCACTTCTACGATACTTAATGAAATTCATTATACGCAACCTAAGATTTTCGGTAATTAATAGCACATCCTGAAAAAAATTCTAGCAAAATCTCTATTTCTCAGGAGTGAATTGTTTTCATTTAATCGGGTGATGGTAATAGATGTTATTAAACATTATAAAACTGATAATAAATTGGCGTACTTGGCTTACAAAACAAATATCTTCAACAAAAGTTTCCACGGAATGTTAAAAAAATAACTCTTTCCAATTCTATGAGAATACAGAATAATTTGACAATAAGCTCAATATGCGAAGGTTTTGAATTATTAAAAAGTTAAATTGATTATATCTCGACGGCAGTTATACATAAGGTTTGGTATTTTTAATAATGATAATTGAACTGGTAGGCAGAAAAGTTTAGATGCAAAACAAATAAAATGATATCGAAGTATGAAATCGAGAGACTAGGATCGATTTACTTTCGCGTAGTATGCAGATTTAATTTTTATTAGTTATGTCTGTAAGGCCTTCAGCAAGCCGAAATTGAGACTGAAAAGTTTCTTCTTCCATCTAGGATTTTGTCAATGTAATTAATAAAATAAACCTTCAAAAAAGTAAAATTATTTAGTAAATTGAATGCACAAAACATCACGTGTAAAAATGGAACAGTTAATTGATGACAAATTCATAAATACGTATGGATTGTTCTGGAGAGAAAGGAGTTATTTACGTATCCTAGATGGAGCTAATATCTCCTATCCTATTGGTATCAAGCGCTCTTACTTAGGCTATAAAAGCTAGATTATAGAAAATTTTAGAATGTTAATATGACAAGAGGATTCTGGAGACTCATTTGAATTGAAATTTGATAGAACTCTGTAATCCCATGTGGGTAAAGAGCCTCTTAGTTTTGTGATCAAAGTAGGGTGTTATCCTTTACACCGATGATGTAGTTAACTTATTGAGATGTTTGCGGTCGTGGATGTGCGGTCCAAGGCAACTTTGATCCAACGGTCAATTTTGAAGCTACAGAAGATTCTAAATTAGGTGAAGTATCTACTTCTTTTCATGCTCCCCTCCATCCGAAACATCCCCTGATTTTTCGCAAGGTCTCCGTCTTTCATTTTCGTCACTCTATTAAGTGAATCCTCCATTTTGGGATTTTGTGACCGAGATGGCTTCGGCTTTAGTTCAGCCGTTATCGTTAGAGGGCGTCCATAAATGTGAGCATATTTCACTTGCGTCTCTCCGATATCCAATTTCATTAGAGGAGTGTCATCGTTAATGAGGACCGAATCAGAGCCCATATTCCGTTTGAACGGTTCGTCTCCTTTAGCCGCCGAAGGTGCGCCGGGAATTACTTTACCAAAACATCGGCGGCTTCCAAACGGCGGTCACCCGTGTGCACTCCGTTTCATTAAGGCCCAGTGGCATTGCTAATCACCGGAGTCAGTTTGCCCAATGGCGTTATTAATGCGGACTACGTGCTTCCGTCGTGAATCCGCGACCGATCGTCAATTAATGCGGATCACGGATCGCTCGAGGGCGGGAAAAATAATTTAAAATCGTTGCGCCCGTGGATTGCGAGCAGAAAACATTTTAATTATTGTTTTACTAGCTATTACCCAATTCCGAGTTTTAAATTAATTTATACGCTAATGACCCATTGTTTTGTATTTATAGAAAATACTAGCTGAAGCGCCCGTTGATTCTCAACGGGGAATATAGAATTAGATTAAATTCAAGTTGCCGGTCGTGAAATGCTTAAATTCCCTTTAGAATAGTCTTAAATTCCAAGCTATTCTTACTATACAGGAAAATTCATGAGCTCGGCTCAACAATCGCATTGATCGTCAGGAGGATTGGCTGTTTACAAACAATTTAAGAAAATTCACGCGTATTTTATCGAAATTCCCGAAATTTCGATTCGGAAACAATATTCCACGATCAAAATTAGAACATTCATTTAATTTCCGTTCTTTTGCTTCTTGTTTCGACTCCGCACGACTATTTTTCTGTTTTAATTCTTCTAAAGAAATATAGCTACCGATTAAAGTGAAGATTAGATTTATTCTTTATGGAAACCCATCTGAGTGATCTTGGTTCAAACCCAGCAAAATAATCGAATAAAATTGAGACAGTACGTCCTTCCTGGTCCCAGAAAACACGTACGCTAAGTTTGTCGCGAATCTGGCAAACGGTTTGTACTAAAATCGAAGACACAATCTCCTGACTGTAATTACGTAACAGCAATTACTGGTTACCTTCTTACAGAAAATTTCTCGTTATCAATGTAATATATCGTCCTCTTCAATCATCAGCTTTATGGGCTTAAAGTCCACGAGTATTTTTACGGGATAACACATCGGATTCAACAATGGGATCGGTCGTCAGGGGGATGAGTTGTTTACAGCCTCGAATTTTCACGAAAGTTTTGTATATTTTACCAATATTCTCGCAAATTCTAATCGAAAGTAAGATTCCACGACCAAAATAAGAACCTTTATTTAATTTTCTTTCTTTCGGTGCTTGTTTCGACTCTGTGTGACTATTTTTTCTAATTTAATTCTTCTAAAGAAATAAAGCCTGCAACCGATAAAAGTGAAGCTTACGTGTATTCCTTATGAAAATCTATATGAGCGATCTTGGTTCGAACCCAGCAAAATTCTTGAATAGAAATGCGACAGTACTTCCTTCCTGATATCAGAGGACACGTATGCAAAGTTTGAGACAAATCGGGCAAACGGTGTGGACTCCAATCCAAGACAAACAAACAAACCCACAGAATTTCTGCTTTATATATATAGATAATGTATATTTCATGAGAAATAAAGTAGAGCACAATTACTGTTCAAAGCCCTATTTTGTGAAGATAATTAACTATTCGCTGAGTCTAGAAAATTAATTACAAACAATCGATCAATGGAAGAAAACACCAATTTAGAGTTTCTATAAGTATTAAGATATGCTCCATAAACATTGTAAAATGGAAAAATTTCAAAATAAAATTAATTAAAAACAAAAACTATATAATATGTTCAAAAATCTACCATATGACGTAGAAAAAAGAACTAAGATTAATCATCAAATAACAGAGGGTGATTAAATAGTTTATTTTTAAAAGTTATTAGGACACATGTGTTAGAAATGAGTGACGTGACGCCAGGCGTAGGAATATATTTGTGACGTCATAGAGTACTCCACGAGGAGAAATAGTTCCGTAAAGGCGGGAGACTGACCTCCGATGTGACCGCAGATCCGCGTCCTCTCTCATCGGAGACAGACACGACAATCCGGCCCATTCGAAACGTCGGTCTTGCCGGGTATTTTATCATCTTTGCTAACACATCCAACTGATACATCTTGCTCTAATTTCTTCAACATCCCGCAGTCGCCCACAATACATACATCCCAGATACTTAATACGTTTATTTTTAAATTCGTCGTTTCTTTGCTAGTCAACCTGTAATTTTGTCAGAATCTTCATACAAATACTCATAACTTACAAAACAAATTTCCGGGATGAGATCTTCTCTTCGAAGATTGAAGATAAATCCAGCGCAAGTATTCAAAAGTCGAAGTAGCTTGAGCTCATTACCACAGGTTGAATCGTTCAAGACGAAAGCACTCATTATGATACGCTTGTCGAAATGAGTGTTGGAAAGATTAACAGAAGAAGTTAATTTCAACTATCAGCGCATGTTAACAATGATGCGTTATCAACCGGAGGACGGTATTTTAAATTCAATTAGATCTCATTAGAATTTAAAATTAAATGTCATCAAAGTTACATTGTTGCTGATTTATAGCGGTTCAGATTCATAGCCATGATTTCATTTACTGCGGCGTATGTAACAGCAGGGTTATCACGCCTCATTCACGCTTAATCTAGGTAACGGAGAAGATATAAATATACAAAATGAAGGAAGAAATAGTTGGGAACGTATCGTTATTAGCTGATCGGAAACAGCTCAGCTGTTTCGCAGAAATTTTGTGGGATTCATTTTCCTCATTTCGTTATGTCCTTTGATTTTCCTTCCCCGGGATAGAAGCCTTTACATGATTCTTCAGGATGTTCTTAATATAAGCTCTAATTCAAATATAAGCCTTATCTGAGATAGTCAGCCAGGCGGGTGGATTAAGGCCCTCCGTTGAAACACACGACAGACATATTGAATACAAATTTAGTGAATGCATAAATAATATAAATACTTCTATTAACACGAGTTCTTTAAATAATTAGTTAGCTAAATAGACTCATTTTGATAATGGTAGACCAAATCTTCGTACTTAAAGTCGTAAAATTAAAGATCCTCTCAAAATTGGCTATAAGGCATGTTTAAAAGCGAAAACTATGATAAAACCAGGTTTTAGCTTGAGGGAGACACGACTAATTAATAAAAATGTTTATAATATTTTTAAATATCGGTGAAGGAGGCTTATATTTCAGCGATATTTCCTCTTGGATTTAGAAATACCTAGCATTATTTTGTTATTCATTCGGAAATGTTGTATGACCATTATAAATACCAGAAGAAAAATACTGAAAATCTCTCTAAGAATGAGGAAGATTAGGAAAATACAACAGTGGAAAATGGCAAGTAATAGTTAACTCATTACTATAGCGTTAGATGTATGTATTTTATTATAAATCACAGGACGGAGATGTTTCACAAATCCTTTGTAGCAACTACCATTAAGTTTTGGAACGCCCCTCCGCCTCATATAGAATCATCTACTTCAACCTGTTCTTTCAAGAAAAAAATGACACTTTCTAGTGAATCAATCTCGCAATTGATATTTCTCCTTCTACCCCTCAATATAGCTAGTTAAGCACTGATCAACATTCTGATGACTGTCATTTCTCACTGCACAATTTTATATATTTCTAGTCCTTTGTACTTTTTCTTAGGTCCTCATTATAAAAAGTATTTCCATTCGTATTTACTAATTTACCATTTTTAATTAACATAAATTTTTCATGTCATTTTAGTAAGTGTAATTTTCGAAACAATTTTGATTATTTGAATGCTTTATTTTTTTAGGATATTAACCATTTTCTACGCAGCTTTCTTTAATATCTTTTAGCTTGTACTATCAGTAGGTTTGCGTAGGTTTTTCACCCCCCCTTCTCTGTGGATGTTTTCTGGCTGTGGATGTTTTCTCCTAAAATATCACCTTAGATTATTTTTTACTTCCACTCGTTGTAAAGTTTTTCTCTCTATTTCTATTCACCTACATACAAGTTTTTATTTGCATAATATTATTGACGAAAGGTTAGATGGAAGAAGAGACTTTTCAGTCTCAATCTCGTCTTTAAGAAGGACATTAATAAAGGCCTTAAAGACCTTATTTTAGGCCCATAAGGATTAAGATCCACATAACACTTCCTAAATCAATTTATTCAGCTTTTTCCAATGCTTCCCCTAACCATGGTCTAAACGAAGGTAAAACTTCCCATTCAAACTGGATGGACTGCCTTTTCTCCAGCATACATATATTTATGACCTAGTATTCGCTGTTTCTGTTTTTCTAAAAACTCTCGTAATATAAATCCTTATTGACTTTATTCTTTGACTTCTACCTAATGGCTTATAGTCCAAAGCAAGCTTGGAAGACCACGTTTAAGATGGTAAAGTGAAGCCGGAACAGGCTTAAAGCCTAATCCTGGGGGGAAGAAGAAGAATAAGTACTGTAATATGTAGAAGTGTTATGTTTTTATATTATATGTCTTTATACTTTTACTTGTATTCGATAAGGGTTAAATGAAGGATGAAATTTCATAGTCCTTATTTCATCCAATAAAGACATTTTATATTGTACTGTAATCATTTGTAAATACATTCCTTTATAGATAAAATGCAATATATGAAATTTCTTCTAGTGTTCGTGCGATATATTTAAAGAAATATCACGTGACGCTTGTCGTATATGTAAGGTGACACATGGAGACAGATGTTATCGAGATTGAAATGAATAATTCTTTCGATATAGCACTGCTGGGGGTATTAAGACATTTGGACGACAAGGGAGTCTTGGAGGGATCGATTGAAGGCAGCTGTGGATGACTTCGCCACCCTTTTACGGGAGGCCATGGATATCCAGAAGAATGCTTGGCATAATCGAGAAGGTCGTTTTAATTGGTTAGACATTCTTTTGTCGAAGGAGGCGAAGTTCAATTTTTATTTGGACTCCAGCGAAGCAACGAACCTATTTCGTAGAGGCACTTACGACGGTGTCTCTCACCCAAAGACTCTCTTTCATCTCAGAGCCGCAAATAATTGGAAAGGTCGAACTGAAATGGGAAAGGCCTTTGATTAGGAATCATACCTTCCTTTCTCTTTTATTAATTTCCCTCTGTCATTTGTAGTGCGGTCAAAGTCTATTAACAATTGACATACTACGCCGAAACTTGAAACAATTAACTAGAACAATGAAGTAAACACGAAAGTTAATTAATAATAAAGTAGTGCTATAATAATAATACATAGAAATGTAGCTGTAATTGTAATAATAATTAATTAATAGTAATTGGAGTTTTGAAAAAATGAACATATGCAATAAAGTAAACAAAAACTAAATTAATAATGAAAAAGTGATAGTGTTAAGAATAATTTTTGGGTAAAATTCATTATAAACAGTAGGTGTTATAGTAATAAAAATGAATTAATATAAATATGAGTTAGGGTATTGAAAATTTATTAATAATAACAGTTACAAGGATAAGGAAGAGAAGAAAGTTGATAACGATATTAAGAGTAGAAGGACGCTAATTAACTATTGTTATTTATTATTATCATCATTCTTGTTTATTATTATTAACCAACGTTATTGTTGAATGTATATGATAATAGAAATATTGTTATAAATTCGTCTTAAGCTTATGTCATTTCGTATTTTAAAGTCCCATCGGGAATCGAACCCGGGACCGCTTTCTCCGAAGGTGAATGTACTGCCCAATTGGCTATCCAGGAGCGCTGTTTTTTAGGTAATTCTTGTTTTATGGGTATTTGGAACACCAAAGTTAAATCACTTCGCGGATTTCAAAACGATTGAAAATAGATTAGTAGAACTATATTGAGGCAATAATTCGCATTTCTATATCACCAGAATTACTGAATTTATAACCATATATAATATGTATTTGACGTTTCTATAAACTAAGTAGTACATTTTACTGAATTACGTTTATTTACTACCAACAGTTCATAAGATATGAAGAGAAAATTAACGCAAAATAAATAATAATTCAAATAATTCTGTAGAAATTAAAGGAGGTAAAATAGCAATTTGATTTAAGCACCATTTAATAGTGAAATAAACTTTCAAAAGTCTGAATTAGGAAAATAATAGCCTTTTTTATGCTTGCTAGAACATTTAACAGTGGGTTACAATATAGTTTACCAAGTAGGACTCAAGAATTCAGCAAAGAAATCTCCGTTTAATCTAGGAATTTTCATTACGCAACTGTATCACATATAACCAAGATCAGAAAATAAAGTAAAATTAATAAGAAATGATATATAAGGAAACCAATATTATTAGAACACCCTTCATGAAAAAGTGCCACTAATTGAGGATGTTTGTTTAGAAACGGTGAATAAATGATTAAATATTACGCCGTAGAACGTAATTCATCGGTAAGAAAGAAGACCGCAGAAAAATGGAAAGGCTATTTGAAGTTTAAGGCAGTCGATGAAGAAAGCTCTTTCACCCTAATGGAAACAACCAATGTCCTGATTTTAAATTACAGGGATTTGGGTCGCTAGGGAAAGGACTCACAAAAAGAGTTCGTTTGGATGAAATATGGTCCTATTGGTGCCATTTGGTAATTTCACTTTCTTCAAGATTAAGCCTGAGAAATGGAACTACCTTTTCAAAAAAAAAGGAATATTCACATAAGAGAAAGCCAGGTGTAACTGGGAACTCGTTATATGCTGGGATGGAAGTCCCATTTCGTAGTCGATATATAGAATTCTTCATTATTAAGAGACTTTTGTTTCTTTACCATGTATTGTGAAACTTCAACCACATAGTGGTGTTGAAACACTTCCTCATTTTTGAGAATATTCTGTTCAATGGATGTGTTTAATTACATACCAATTTGTATTACAAGTGAATAATAAGATTTGATCTGTTGTGTTGTTTCATATGGTTTCTAGTTACTATTTTATTCATAAGTATGGTTATTTAGGATGAACATTAAATCACGAACTTTTCTTCCGTAAAAAGGAAGTTATAGCCATTTTCTTGCATTATTTACTTCAAATTTTCTCGCTAAAGGTTGATTTTCATTCAGGCACTAGATAAATATTTGATATTTTCCTGATTTCCCATTGTGTTTACCTATATTTTCGAGGAACTTTAGTTGAAAATTAATTGCGTGAATCAAATTTTAATGATCAATAATTTGCAAAATGTATGAATGCATTTGTTTGTTATTATGAAAAATAGAGGAGCTACTGAGATGTGACAACAAATATTGCTTTACCCCTAATGTATGACAAAGTTTAAACTAGTAAATTTATAAATTGTTCAAAAATGTGACCTTTTTCTATCATTTAAAAATGAAACCTCAACCACAAAAAAGTTCTCTGATAAAAATGAATGATAAAAATGAGATTGTGAACATTAGAGGTTAAAAAGGTTATAAAAGTTCGTTTATCTCAGTCAAATCCTTCTGAAAAGGATTTCAGTTTATATTGAGTAATACATCAATATTCACAGAAAAATCATTAAAATTCATGAAACGCGGAATACACGAGTAGAGCTGTAGTTAGCTGATTGGTTGTGAAAAGTACATTTCTTCCACTTTGAAGAGTCCTCAGGTGTAAATTTCACGACTGACCCGTTTCCGATTGAAAAGGAGAATACTACAATTTGGAAAACCAATCGAAAAGTTATTTTCTTTATGTACGCTCAATGGATGAAATTTTAAACAGTTTTCGGTAAAAACCGTACTCTAATACAAAGAGAGGGGCTATTGACGGCCATTGTCCGATGACACTGTAGCGAATTGTCACCGAAATCAAAAAAGGCAATCAGGAAACTCTTTCGCAGGTCAGAGGTTAATGAATCTATTTGTATTATTTCTAAAAATGTCATCGCCGTTTAAGATTGAAAAACTATTCAAATGACTGCAGAACTAACAGGAAAAACGCAGCTTTTCGGAACGAGAAACAGTGAAAAATCGAGTGCCAACGCTGGTGGAAAGAAACAATGATTTTCAAAATTTACATGATTGTCATTGAACGGGAAACCGTTTCTAAATACCTTCGGCTGGACTAATTCGAAAAACGTGCAGCTTTGTGAATCAGTTGATATTTAATCAAATCACATATTTGCATTTGAAATTGTATTCCGAAGAGCGGTTTGCATTTTTAAAGTGACATTTAAATTTTACTGAATTTACAAAATATAGGCCATTGTATCAGATTTAAATTTTGCCTCAGGTTAATAATAAGCAAAATGATTTTGCTGGGGCATTTTCCAGAAAATGAAGTTTAGTGTGAAAATGAACTACTTATTTTATGTAACCTTTATTTTAATCCAGGAAAAACCTTTTAAGATGGAGTTTATTGATATTATCGTCATATTAATTACGTATTTTGTTCTTTGCTTTCATCTTCGTATTATTATTCACTCCGAATCAGGGACTTATTTCACTACCGGATACTGTTATAACCTAATGATAAAAATATACACCTTATTTAAAGATTTATATCTATATATTATTAAAGGGAATAACACCTACCATGTGAAATTGGAGAAGAAAAGATACCATTTAATATAATCTAAAATATCGAGCATTTGAATTTGCCTTTAAGTCTTGATTTATTCACATATATATACGAGTAAAATGTAGCTCGCATACTGCAAGCAGATCGACAACACTAATTTCATATCGGCATCACATCGGGACGGTCCTCAAAAGAAAATAAACGCATTGGAAATTTACTTAAAATTCGCTGCAATTTAATAGCCTGGCATCGAACCCGGGTCTTCCTGGTGAACTTACAATGCAGCACAACAGAAGATCACCATTTCTAACTATGTGTGAAAATTCATGCAGAAATATTGGCTGCAACTGCCTCAAACGACGTCCTACTTTTCCCTTATATTCCTTATGTGAGAAAATTTAATATGCTCTGGCATCGAACCCAGGAACAGTATGGTCTTATCTAATTTTTTTTCTTAATCCGAGTCGTAGTATACATCTTCTATATAAGCAAGAATTTCCTAATATTTCGATAAGTGCATCAAAATAAATAATGAAAACAACCTCAAAGTATTTTAAATGGGGGATATATTTACCACCTGGCTTCGAACCCAGGTCTTCCTGGCAATACTTTCTATGCAGCCCAAGAGAAGATCACCATCTCTAACTATGTGCGAAAATTCAAGCAGAAATATTGGCTGCAACTGCCTCAAACGACGTCCTACCTTACCCTTATATTCCTTATGTGAGAAAATGTAATGTGCTCTGGCATCGAACCCAGGAACAGTGTGGTCTTATGTAATTTTTTTCTTAAACAAATTTCTTATATATAACTTCAAGCCGAGCTAGAACTTCCTACCATTCTGATAAGTGGATCAAAATAAATTATGAAAAACTACCTAAATGTATTTTAAATGACAGATATTTGCATCGTCCTAGCATCGAACCCAGGATATTTTCTTTAAAAGTCATACAGTGGTACCTCGAGATACGAGCAGCATAACATACGAGTTTTTAGAGATACGAGCCGGAGCTCGGGCCATATTTTTGTTCAAGATACGAGCCCAAATCCGAGATACGAGCCGTGTTTCCAAGCCAAGTGCAGCCAAGAAGGCAAAAACAAGTGATAATTAAATTTACGTAAATTTTAAGCTTAGTTTAAGTTTAAAGTTAAGTGCATTGTTTTAAGTTTTTTCTTTCATTTGAAATAAGGAAGGTGTAGTTTTAGTTTTAAAGTTACGAAAATAGTTTTAAGTTCTGAAAAAGCGCCGTTTACGTACGTGTCTAGAATGCCTGCATCCCTTCCCCCCTCCATCCTCCTCGCTGTTCACCTTCGTTAGCCACACTCGTCTGTCTCCAAAGTAAGACTATTATGCTAAATAACTCTTTTATTTCTTTATTTCATATTTTGTTATGTATTTGTATATATGTATGTTTATTTGTTATTTAAAAAGATATCTTTATTCATAATTTACAATGGTTTGGGGATTTTTCATAAGTCCGGAACGGATTAAATCGAATTCAGTTATTTTAAATGGGAGAAATTCGTTTGAGATACGAGCCAATTGACTTACGAGCTCGGTTCTGGAACGAATTAAACTCGTATCTCGAGGTACCAAAGAATATTTTTTCGATAGATTGTGACCATATATATAGGCTTCTAGAGTTTTGAATCTCTACCTTTCCAGAATGTATTTTTTTTTTAACTCTCGAAAATCAAAGCAATGCTTTTAAATGGAAAAAATGGTCAGTTTGGGGCACTCTGGAATCGAACCCATGACACTGAGGCTCAAAATCGCAATTTTTCTGGCAATTGCACGTTATGGCCAATACGTCGTAAAAGTTCGAATTCAATGACGCTTGTGGTTTAGCCTGTGAACTAGTATCCTATCTATCTATATATATACATATCCATGAATGAATTCGAAGAAGCATCTATATATAATAGATATAGGCATATCCGGAGAAGCGTCTAAGTATATATAATAGATATTAAATTATAAAATTAATTTAATTAAAATATTTCTACATATAAAGTTTTTTTTACATTTAGAATTATTTCACCGACTTCCTTTAAGCATACTTTGCCTAATATTTTTAATAACATAATTTTAGTCTCCTCGCAGGTGGAGTGTCCATGCAAAACAGAAGAATGATATGCAATGAAGAAGATTTTTTATTTTAAAATGTATGCATGAAAATATAGCAAAAACAGTTACGGATTTACAGATATAAGAAAATAAACGATATGGTATTAATCATGCAAAACCAAATTAATCAGGGAACTAGTTAAATTCTAAGCAATTTTCATATTAAAAATATATATATACAAATGAAAAATTGATAGGGGTGTCACCTTCAAAAATTTTAAAAATGTACTTGTTAACCGCGTAAAGTTAACCCCAGAAAAATATATATTTCGACTAATTCTATGATGAAGAAAATATTGCGATGAATAATTCAATTACTAAAAAATGCACATTTTGCACAACAACTAATATCGGATTAACAAAATTAATGTATCACATGGAAGAACAGACTTGGAAAAAGTCCGACGGGACCCTGAATTTTCAAGTCTATTCTATAGAGCACCTCTCTTTCACTGAGGAGGAATCTTTGAGGAGCATTCTAGACGTACAGAACCTCATAGACAACCATACACACCATCGATATCTTTGATACTCTTACGACAGCTTCTTTCACAATACGTGCATTTTTTTCAGGTGTAGTGAGTCAAAGAACACTCAGATTTGTTGACTCAGCTGAGTTTGAGGAAGTAAAGAATACAATACAAACGTCATTTTTGGTGAGATTGGAACGAGGAAGTAAAACAAAAATATGACATTAATATCTACAGTTTTTATCAAATTATGCGTGAATAGAGAGGAATTTTGGAAAGAAGGAATGGTTTTGTGGAGCAAATAAAAACTGTGTTAATTTTAATCACATAAAATATCCACCGTAGGAAAACGCTCATACAGATAAGGGGTGCGTGAAAAACCTACAAAATGTGTGGGAAAGATCTAAAGAAAGAAAGAGATAGATAACAACAGAAAAGATAATCTACGTTTCAAAAGGTATTTACAGATTTAAAAAATCGGAGAAAAATGTTTCTTTGTGATAGAATGTTGAACATAAATTCATTTAATAGAATATGAATCTATTTAATTACAAAAACTATTTTATTGAACATAAATATTTTTTATTATGAAAATATACCATCCCATAAAATGTATACAATTGAATTTGAGATGCAGATATTCTTTCTGTGGATATATAATTGATGATGATTGACGAATGAATAATGATTGATGAATTTGCTTTAAAAGGTACGTCATACGAATATTCGGTAAGGAGAAATCCTACAACAAGAATATCCTTGGGAGAAAAAGGAGTGCAAAAAATGGCGAGCAGAGATAAGTCGAGAGATTGAGGAGAAGAGAGATAAAGGAAAACGTGGAAAGAGGGAAAAAGAAGATGAGAGGGATGAGAAAAAGGAGGATGATAGCCATAATGATGATGCATTCACTGCGAGTGGTATAGAAAAGGATTTAACCATATAAACTCTTTCTCGGATAATGGGAACAGATATATAAGCAATTCTAGTGTTGACTATGGGGTTGTAGATTACTGTGACAATAATTTCAATGTTGTTGGCAATAGTTACAGAGGAACCAATGGGAAAAAGAAAATCAATTGATCTATAATGGATGTGAAGGCAAGCGCAACAAGTATTTCTAGAACCATGATGGCAAAGAGAGCGAGCGAAATAACGGCAACAATCCCTCAACAATTGAGAGTTATGGATATTCATTTATTAACAATTTCCACTACAGCACCTACATTTGTACAATCATGACAACAATAATAGCAAAGTAAGAATCTACAATAGCGCGGAAATTATATTATAACTGACTATGATATCCACGATAAAAATCTGATGTGGCCAGCACATGACTTTCTCCATATATATATAAGATTTAAATATTTATCTACCGCAGTAATTTCGAACTCTATATTCCATCTAAACTTGGAATATGAGTGATTAATATATATATATTATTATCTTTGACGCCAAAAACATGAATAATAATGTTTTACGGGACATGATCGATGAAAAACGATGAAATTGGCATTTCGCCCATAGAGCCCAGAGCGCCCACAAAGTACATAATCAGCATCTTCCGGTTTATCAGTATTTCATGAATAACTCCTACACAATCAGTGATACAAAAATATGTTTCAACCAAAAGTTATAGTAAATTTTATTTTCTAAAACTTTTATAAATAATAATATATACCTAAATATCATATTTATGGAGATATTTGAAAACCGGAAATGAGCTTTGAAGAATACAGCTCGACTTCCGGTAAACCGATTTACTCCAAAAACTAATCAACTCTTAAAAAACTAAATAAAGTACTATACCTGAAATTTGGTGTTGATATAATGCATCGTTTTTAAGTTAGAGCGCCCACAAAGTACATAACGGCTACTTCCGGTTTATCGGTATTTCACGAATAACTCCTAATCAACCGGTGATACAAAAATATGTTAAATACAAAATTTATAGTAAATTACATTATCTAAAACTTTTATTAGTAATACAATGCACGTATATATCATATTTATGGAGATATTTTGAAAACCGGAAATGAGCTATAATGAATGAAGCTCGACTTCCGGTCAACCGATTTACTCCAAAAACTAATCAAATCTGACAGCACACACCACAGTACTATATACGAAGTTTGGTATTAATACGACTAAAAGTTTTTACGATAGAGCGCCCACTAACACACACACACATACAGACACACACATACAGACACACACACACACACATACACACAGACATCATTCCGAAAATAGTCAAAACGTGTTCTAGGGACCCCAAAACATGTATTTCCGTTGAAATCTCGAAGTCGAATTTTTTCATGAAAACAATACTTTCTCTATACTTCGTATATGGAGAAAGTAAAAAATCTGATGTGGCCAGCACATGACTTTCTCCATATATATAAGATGTAAATATTTATCTACGAAAGTGTTTTCGAACTCTGTATTCCATCTAAACTTTGAAGATGAGTGATTAATTTATATCATATTATCTTTTAGGTCACAAACATTATAAATAATGTTTTTCGGGACATGCTCGATGAAAAACGATGAATTGGCTATTCGCCCACAGCGCCCAGAGCGCTCATGAAGTACAAAATCGGCAACTTCCGGTTTATCAGTATTTCATGAATATCTCCTAAAAAATCAGTTTAACAAAAATATATTTCATACAAAAGTTATAGCAAAATTTATTTTCAAAAACTATTATAACTAATAGTATATACCTAAATATCATATTTATTGAGATATTTTGAAAACCGGAAATGAGCTTTGAAGAATGAAGCTCGACTTCCGTTGTACTGATTTGCTCCAAAAACTAATCAACTCTAAACACACCAACCAAAATACTATATATGAAATTTGGTGTTGATCCGACATTTAATTTTCATGTTAGATCGCCCACAAAGTACATAATAGCTACTTCCGGTTTATCAGTAATTCACGAATAACTTCTAATCAACCGATGATAAAAAAATATGTTAAATACAAAAGTTATAGTATATCACATTATCTAAAACTTTTATAAGGTACACAAAATATACCTATCCATCATATTTATGGAGATATTTTGAAAACCGGAAATGAGCTTTGATGAAGAAAGCTCGACTTCCGGTCAACCGATTTACTCCAAAAACTAATCAACTCTGACAGCACACAAAACAGTACTATATATGAAGTTTGGTTCTGATACGACTAATAGTTTTCACGTTAGAGCGCCCACTAGCACACACACACATACAGACACACACACACACACACACATACACACAGACATCATTCCGAAAATGGTCAAAACGTGTTCTAGGGACCCCAAAACGTGTATTTCCGTTGAAATCTCAAAGTCGAATTTTTTCATGAAAACAATACTTTCTCTATACTTCGTATATGGAGAAAGTAAAAAGGAGAAAGCGAAAAAGAATTTTAAAAATAGGCAAAAACTAAACGTAAATTCGCTTCTGTAAAAATTCGAGATTAACGACACGAAGAACACCAATTATTTGATGATTCTAGTACTAAAAGACAGGCTGTACGCGAGCTTGAATAAAAATAATCTGTGCTATATTTGCTACGGGAGTTGCATTACGGCCGATAAATGCTTGAAATCAAAGGGTTTTTTTAAACACTATGCTATCAAATGATTACGAGATGGAAATGAAGGAGAAATAGTCTGCCGTAGCCGAAAATCGAACCCGGGCCTCCAAATTGGCGGTCGGTTGCTCTAACCACGAAGCTACCGCGGCAGCACAATCCCCTCTTCATTTCCAAGGGCTATGATGGAGGAGAAGGGTGGCGGAGGGTCCATCAAAGATAATGACTTTGCCCTCCTACCACGAACGGACATCAAAGATGTCCAGCCATCATAGTGGCTTCCGATAGCCCATATTCATTTCCATTGCCTAATTAAATAAGCACGTGCAATCATGCAAACCTTCTTCGTTCTTCTTCTATCAAATGTTGTTTATCCGATAAATTTCAATGGAAGCAATTTTAAAGTTAGGTAGTTTTAAGCAGTTGCTACGTATGATACCAAGGGTGTTTGCTCGTGCAGTTTTAAATTTTCTCTTTTTAGTGCCTAACTACAGATGCGATACGAAACGTGGACATGTTATCCACTAATTCTGCTAATTATTTGGGAGGATATTTATATAATAGGACGGAATCACAGACAAAGATTAATTATTGCCAAATATTCCCAATTAGGAAAGTCTTGGAATAAATTTTCTTCTCCAGTCCATTATTCACTAATAATTCTGATTTAAGACCTCAGAAACGTGATGATACCTTATATATGTTACACTCCAAACGGATAATTGCCCATTTCATGAAATGCGCAACTTTTTTGCCCAATTCATGAAATAGGCAAAGGTTGCCCATTTCATGAATTTGGAAATTACACGTTTGGGGTGAAAGGAACCCTACCTACCCTACTCAACCCAGCGGTGCCGCGAATATTTAATTAATTAATTAATCTCCACTACAAATCGTGAAATATGCGCGGTGCCATTAGTTATTTGAGTTTTTTGTGATAAAAATAGATGCCTCGACTTATACTAGAATATATGAAATAGTACGACAATTAAAAGAATAGCAACAGTTAGAACATAAATTAAGCGATAAAGTGTTGCAGTGGGAGTATCAACTCCAAAATACATTTCCTCGCTGGGAGACTTTGAGCAGCTGAGCTAACCACCTGAGGGAGGAATGAAAGCAGAGAAGAAGAGGAAAATGGTAATGATGGAGGGAGTGAGAGAGGACTATCCTGTTTTGACGCTGAGAAGCCGAAAAGAGAGAAAAATTTCGTGAGAAGATGGCGGAACGAATAGGAGTAGAGCGATAGAAAAAGCGTTGCATTCATTTTTTATTTCGTAGAATTCGCCTGGAAACGACTGTGCCACCATCGCGTGCGTCGCTTGTTTTTTTTCGAACGCACTTCATTCCACTGAAGATCGAAACTAATGGAAGACGTTAGACGTTTAGGTGCCCTACAGTTTTTATTTTTATTTTACACGAACGGAGTAAGAAGCGTCATTTTCTACTTCACATTGTTAGTTCCAATCGTACTCTCCGCTCTGTTGTTGAAGGAAAAATAGGCTCCGAATTCAACAGTGCATCTGGTCTCGAATTTAACGCAATTTCGTCCATTTTATGTTTTCGTTTTTAAGGATCGCTGCCGACTGAGTAGATTACGAAATTGTCGAAAGAAATGAGGATTTATAAAGTGAGGGATCCAGTTGTTTCGAATAATCCTGCACCTTGCGACAAAGTAACTATATTATATTATTGTAACAGGAAGCAGAGGCTGCAAATTCAGATACTTATAAAAATATCTACCGATGATTTATGAAAGAAAATCCGTTATACACAAAAATAAAATTCGATCATTTTCGTTTATATTCAATCCAAGTCAATTGTGATTTTCCAAGATAAAGAGCATATATATTTTATACTTCTACTAGTAAACTCTCCAGACAAGCATGACGGATATTAACTCATTTTAAAACTTTCCTTTTTGCTATAGACCTCTGAAACCGCGCTCGTCATCGGTGATGGAACTCAAAGTAAATTGAATTGTGAATCTATTCATCTACATTAATACCTTGCTAGCCACCCTTCGGCTTGAGGCAGCGGAAGTAACCATCATTATTACTGAATAGGCAACTGAGTTCTTCTGAGTTAGTTATCAGTAGAAGTAAGTATTTAACCCAGGAATATTAGTGAAATACGAAAAATTAGGAATTAGATTTCTTTGAACAATACTCGATTAGTGAGAATCATAAAAACCTAAGCTCGTCTGCGTCAAAATTTCATTCGTCTCCAAAAAAGCTTCGTTTTCCTAACTATAATATTTAATAATAACAATATGGATTTTCGATGAGAAATCTATCTATTGCATTCAGTAATTACTCTTATCGAATTTAAAACAAGTGGTAAGGTCTGCGAACATTTCCGGTGCTTACACCGTCGAATCTGAAATAAACTGCTTAATAACTATACTTATATATGCTAATATTTCCCATTTAATCAAGGAAAGAAAAATATACATGAAAGGTATATTATTTTATTCTTCCAGTGCTTTCAAGTATCAGTATCGTAAATGGGTCATTTATATACACCTTTGAAAAGTTTTAAGTGCACACATTTCAAAAAATTGTCTTGACGTTGAATTCTTAGCTTGCTTTTTTATTCCCTTAGAGCCCTAATTCCAATTCCAATAACTTATATTACAAAAAATGTTCAATACGTGACTATTTTCACTTCTTGGCTTCTCTCGCAAATAATATCCATTTCTGATTTCTCTCAATGATATCATAAATGTTATAACCATTTTGTTTTCCTCATTTGATATCATTACTCATCAGGAATATTCCCTTTGCGCGTTTATGAACTCTAAGATATTCTCATCATTGGATATTATTCTTTTTGTAAATGTTTCAAAATCATACTGCATGCCTTGGTTGACAAAGAGAGACTGACAATATGTTTCAAAATGAATCTACTTTTTACTGATGCAAAAGCTAATTTAATTCATCCATATTTTATCAATGTGGATGAAAGGTAAACTACCGATGTGTTTTAGAGCATACCAAGAATCATTTATTGTGAAATAACATCCTCTATTAGGTATATATGGATTAAAATTATTATGAAGGCTTAGAGTTGGATACAATTTATTACCCTTTGAATCTGGTATAGAGAAAAGGCTTTTATTGATGTAATATAAAATTATGAGCATTGACAATTATTAATATTTTAATTTAGGAGATTTATGACCCTTAGGGCCAGCCTGAAATATGCTAAAATTAACACACATATGGGTTTTTTATATGTTCACGCTTCAACCATACCCGGCTTACGTATCTTCTCCATATCCCAACATTTAGATTATCCCTTGGCACAACGATCCCTATTATATCGACTTCCTAACCTTCCTTACTCCCTTCTTCCATTGACTCTTCAGACAGACACTCAAGTCTTCCTTAAAGGAAAATATGAATAAATTTTCTTGTAATAACTCTTCGTGTACATAATTTTGTACTTATTGAACTTACTGAACTTATTTTGTGATTATTTTGCTGATTTTTAATTTATTATTTAAGGTATGCAACTGTTGATGTTGACTGTAAATTTCTTATTTTGTGTTCACTCTAAAATGGTGACATTTCTGGACGTGAATATTTCAAATGAATAAATAAATCGGCATGAATGATAAAGACAGGTATCTACTGCTGTACTTATAAATTTGGCATGGCATGAATAAAACATTGGTGTACTTTAAAGTATGTGTGATAACGCGTACTGTCAACGAAAGATCGAGATCCTCAGTTGTTCAAATAAAAAGAAACAAAAATCGTTCGTTTCCAGCAGATAACCCAGTTCTGTGGAGCTTTTCGTACCATTGCTGAATTTATTCTTTGAAACAATTTCGGAACTTAGAGCGATAACTCCTCATAACGCTGAGTACTACAGAGAGAGCGTGTTTTCCGTTCTGAATGTAAATGTTTTATATTTCTATTTGGAAGAGTAGTGCAATACTTAATGCCTGTTCCCAATTCAATTCCGTGAATTCTGCTTTACCGTTTCGCAAAACACTTTGTAAGGTAAATAGATTTCCGCATTTAAATCGCCGACAAACCAAGGACAAGAATTCAACCAATGTTCTTATTCGGAGCAAACAGAACAGACTAAAAAGTGAATGTAAAGATTTGGGACAGAGTTCCGAGTCCATTGCAGCTTGTTACTCCAGCTAATACTTTCCTTCATTCTACTAGGAATTCAAAATCAGCTCTATAGTTACAGATGCTCAAGATAGAACATTTTATGATTCTTTCTTTCCTCCTTTGTAGAGCAAAATGTTGGCGGGTTTCATTTCATCGTTTTCCCAATCCTAATACGAACATAAATTGTTTCATTATTTAATTACCGAATGTAATATATTCTCTTTATCTCCCAGAGGTACGAACTGCTATTTGTGTAACATCTATATATTTCGTAAGAAATAATGACTGTTAAATGTACTGATTCTGTATTATTTTAATTTTTAATTCATAGTTCTTCTACTGTTAATTCATTTAGTTGAAAAGCACATCATAATCCACCCAATTATTACTTTATCATTATTTTCGTGGATAAAGTTCTCATATGAAATATGTATCCATTGCGTAATAAAGATTTCTGAGAGCGATTGACTGATTAATTTTTCGATACATTCATTGACGATGGAATAAAAATCTGATGTGGCCAGCACATGACTTACTCCATACATAAGATGTAAATATTTATCTACGACAGTATTTTCGAACTATATATTCAATTTAAACTTGGAAGATCAGTGGTTAATTTATAACATATTATCTTTTACGTCACGAACATTATAGATATTGTTATCCGGGACATGCTCAATGAAAAACGATGAATTTGGCCTTTCGCCCATAGAGCCCAGAGCGCCCACAACGTACATAATCAGCAACTTCCAGTTTATCAGTATTTCATGAATAACTCCTAAAAAATCAATGATACAAAAATATGTTTCATACAAAAGTTAAAGTAAATTACATTTTCTAAAACATTTATAAATAATAGTATATACCTAAATATCATATTTATGGAGATATTTTGAAAACCGGAAATGAGCTTTGAAGATTGAAGCTCAACTTTCGGTAAAACCGATTTACTCCAAAAACTAACCAACTCTAACGACTGTAATAAAAGTACTAAATATGAAATTTGGTGTTGATTCGACAAATAGTTTTCATGTTAGAGAGCCCACAAAGTATATAATCATCTTCTTCCGGTTTATCGGTATTTCACGAATAACTCCTAATCAACCAGTGATACAAAAATATGTTAAATACAAAAGTTATAGTAAATTACATTATCTAAAACTTTTATAAGTAATACAATATAAGTATATATCATATTTATGGAGATATTTTGAAAACCGGAAATGAGCTTTAATGAATAAAACTCGACTTTCGGTTGATCGACTTACTCCAAAAACTAATCAACTCTGACAGCACACACCACAGTACTATATATGAAGTTTGGTATTAATAGGACTAATAGTTTTCATGTTAGAGCGCCCACTATCACACACACACATACACACACACAAACTAACACACACACACACACACACACACATACACACAGACATCATTCCGAAAATGGTCAAAACGTGTTCTAGGGACCCCAAAACATGCATTTCCGTTGAAATCTCGAAGTCGATTTTTTTCATGAAAACAATACTTTCTCTAGATATACTTCGTATATGGAGAAAGTAAAAAGAGTTTCTCATATCAAATTAAGGGAGGAATATCACTTGATACAGAATATATAAAAAATATGTTACCACAAATGACGTCGAATGCTTTACTCTATACTTGTTAGAAGCTATGCCTCAAATAAAAAATCTGATTTGGCCAGCACATGACTTTCTCCATATATAAGATGTAAATATTTATCTACGACAGTATTTTCGAACTCTTTATTCAATCTAAACTTGGAAGATAAGTGATTAATTTATATCATATTATCTTTTACGTCACAAACATTATAAATAAAGTTTTTCGGGACATGTTCGATGAAAAACGATGAAATGGCTTTTCGCCCCAGCGCCCAGAGCGCCCACAACGTACATAATCAGCAAATTCCGGTTTATCAGTATTTCAAAAATAACTCCTACACAATCAGTGATAAAAATATATGTTTCATAGAAAAGTTATAGTAAATCACATTTTCTAAAACTTTTATATATAAAAGTATATACCTAAATTTCATATTTATGGAGCTATTATAAAACCGGAAATGAGCTTTGATGAATGAAGCTCAACTTCCGGTCAACCGATTTACTCCAAAAACTAACAAACTCTAACAACTGTAATAAAAGTAGTATATATGAAATTTGGTGTTGATCCGACAAATAGTTTTCATGCTGGAGCGCCCACAATGTACATAATCATCTTCTTCCGGTTTATCAGCATTTCACGAATAACTCCTAATCAACCAGTGATACAAAAATATGTTAAATACAAAAGTTATAGTAAATTATATTGTCTTAAACTTTTATAAGTAATACAATATACGTATATATCATATTTATGGAGATATTTTGAAAACCGGAAATGCGCTATAATGAATAAAGCTCGACATCCGGTTGACCGATTTACTCCAAAAACTAATCAACTCTGACAGCACACACCACAGTACTATATATGAAGTTTGGTATTCATACCATTAATAGTTTTCACGTTAGAGCGCCCACTATCACACACACACATACACACACACACACACACACACAGACATCATTCCGTAAATGGTCAAAACGTGTTCTAGGGACCCCAAAACATGTATTTCCGTTGAAATCTCGAAGTCGAATTTTTACATGAAAACAATACTTTCTCTATACTTATATGGAGAAAGTAAAAAAAAGGTTGACTGCAAGGTGGGCATATTCCGATCGGATCAGTAAAAACAGAAATTATTTTATAGATTAGAAAACCTTTCCTCCTTAAAGGCATTAGTGTGGAGATTGCATAAATCTTCAAATCAGGTCGTTCATTCCGAATTATTCCGTTATTTTGTATTCATTCGTATTAATTAGTAATGAACACCAATTAATTTATAAAAAAAATCAAGCAAGAAATCTGATGTCCACAAGTTATCCTAGATTATGTACTAAATATTGTGCTAAAATCTACCGAAAGACAGTGAAAAAAATTTGTGGAAATTTAAAGAAAATAAGTAATAATAAGAATTAAATTTTAATAAACATACTAAGAAAAAATCACAAGATAAGTTTTTCTTTGTAATTTATGCTATATTGTTACAGTAAGGACTTTGTTTTCTTTGCTGATGATTAATACCTTTGTTTAACATGCTAACTATGCGTCAATGACAAAATGAAAAATCTGGTAATTGTTTGAAAAAATTCCTAAGTGGAACTGTTTAAAATCGCATCGATCATAATCAATAAAAGAAATCTACTATATTTTTACTTTCTCCCTATACGTAGTACAGAGAAAGTATTGTATTCGCAAAAAAATTCGACCTCCAGATTTCGACGGAAATAGATGTTTTGGGGCCCATAGAGCATGTTTTAGCTATTTTCCCGAACATGTCTGTCTGTGTGTCTGTCTGTCTGTCTGTGGTTAAAAGGTTTGTGTGCGCTCTATCTTAAAAAGTAACTATCTGATCATTTTCAAAATTCACATTTAGTATTTCCCTAACAATACCAAGAGTTGATTAGTTTTTGGAGAATATCGCTTAACCGGAAGTTACGGTTTATCCGGAACAAATTATTGTTTCTTAAATATCTCTGTAAGAATGCAATATAGGTATGTACAATTACATACAAAAGTTATAGATAATGTACTTTACTACAACTTTTGTAAAAATTTTTTTTCGTAACACTGATTGTTTAGGAGTTATTCTTCAATAATGGTTAACCGGAAGTTTGGTTTTTACCCAGAAATGGAAGTTTTTCATACATATCTCTGTCCGAATGCAATGTAGGTATATACATTTACACACAAAAATTGTAGATTATGTATTTTACTACAACTTTTGTATAAAACATTTTTTCGTAACACTGATTGTTTAGGAGTTATTCCCCAATAAAGGTTAACCGGAAGTTGTTGTTAATCCAGAAATGGAAGTTTTTCATACATATCTCTTTCAAAATGCAATGTAGGTATGTAAAATTATTTACAAAAGTTATAGATAATGTACTTCGGTACAACTTTTGTATGAAACATTTTTTCGTAACACTGATTGTTTAGGAGTTATTCCCCAATAATGGTTAACCGGAAGTTGTTGTTTACCCAGAAAAGGAAGTTTTTCATACATATCTCTATCAGAATGCAATATAGGTATATACATTTACGCACAAAAATTGTAGATTATGTATTTTACTACAACGTTTGTATAAAACAGTTTTTCGTAACACTGATTGTTTAGGAGTTATTTCCCAATAATGGTTAACCGGAAGTTGTTGTTAATCCAGAAATGGAAGTTTTTCATACATATCTCTTTCAAAATGTAATGTAGGTATATAAAATTATTTACAAAAGTTATAGATAATGTACTTTGGTGCAACTTTTGTATGAAACATTTTTTCGTAACACTGATTGTTTAGGAGTTATTCCCCAATAATGGTTGACCGGAAGTTGTTGTTTACCCAGAAAAGGAAGTTTTTCATACATATATCTATCAGAATGCAATTTAGGTATATACAATTATGTACCAAAGTTGTAGATAATGTTTTTTACTACAAAGCTTGTATGAAACATTTTCCTGTAACACTCATTGTTTTAGAGTTATTTATATATTACCGGCATAGGCTTATGTTTTCAATAAATACGGAGAAAGTCATGCGTTGGCCACATAAGATTTTTATATTCTATATTGGTTTAGTTTTTCATTCTTAAGACAAGTGTACCAACAATAACAGAATTTAAACTCCGTTATATTTTATGTAACGTGTGATAAGAATTAATCTACTCTGAAACTCCATTTGCCCGTTAGAATCTTTAAGTATAAAAATAAATATTTTATAAGTCGAAAACCTGTTGTTTTCTAAAAATAATAGCAGTGAAAGCCCACGTTATATTTGGGCTTGTGAAAAATATTTGGAGTGTTATAATGGATTAAATTACAATTCAAAGCTCCAAGATATTAGTAAACACCGTAAAAAAATCCAATTCGAGAATTCAATGGGAATTCCATGTTCTTGTGTCTCAAGGGCAAGCTCCTCCTTCATGGCCCTTTCGCGTGTTTGCTCTTGAACCTCAAACTGAATACATATTGGTTCTCACATTCATGCCTCGACATTTATCGATTAGCACGTGTTCCACTCATTACATCAATAGAATTATCAATTTCATCGGACTAAAACACATTTAATGAGACGGTTCTAATATAATTGTAATTTTAATATGCTATCCAAGCGAGGAAAGGATCCATGAAATATTATTTTCAAAATGCACATGATGTGCAATTTCTGTATTACAGTCATCCTTCCAGTCAAAAGTATTAATTTTACCAGTTTTGAAAAAAAAAACCTTTTTCTCGAACGTTAAACCACTGAACTTGAGAGTAATCGAAAATATTTTATTATACACTTCTCCTAACTACTGAGATTTTTTAGTATAACACGTATATTCAGTTGTTTAATATCATCTATTACTTATAACGCAATGTCCTCCCGCAATGTCCTCCCGCAACGATAATTAATTTCACTGACTCATCATAAAAAATATTTTCCACTAAACCCTGGATATGCTGATATTAGAAAGAATTCACTCTTTTAATAATTTTTCTAATAAAAAGGGAAACATGTGGTTACCGTTTCTTTAATTAATAACTACATATTCAACAGATATAAAAAATGAGTTTAATTAGTTAACTCACATCAAAATGAAGGAAAAATGCAGTGAAGTAAGCATTCATTTAAGTAGATGCCGCTTAAAGGATCGATTCTGATAACATAATGATTTTACGAAGCTATTATGTTAAATCATACAACGATGTAATATTATTTACGGTATACAAGTGTAGACAAATTTCTATATTATATTTTACAGCAGGTTCATCTACCTCATTTGAATTTCGCTACCAATGGCGTTTAACGCATATTTAACTCCCAATGGAAATCAATAGCTGTTAATAGATCAACTGTAGATACAGCATAATTTAAGCCCTGATGACGCGTGTGTTTGCAACGCAGCTATTTCTCTAATCCAAGAGGCAACACAAGAGGGGGATCGATGAACTGCAATTCTCACATCGACCACGGGGGCTAAACATCTAATTTACAACTCGCACACACTGTAGGCTACAACTTCCGGTGTTATAGTTTGCGGAAAATGGTGAACATCAGGTGTTCTCGATCTTCTCTGACCTGAGGCAGCAAAAGGAAAAACAATTTTATTCCACCAATTGATTCTATATGTTATAAGAGGGAAAGCCTAGAATATTGAAATAATGGCAATGTAGCATAAATTAAACTTTAATTACATCGAAGAAGCATTGACTTTGTGAAAATCCGTTACAGGAAGCCATGGTATAATAACAATAATTTTGCTTAGATATTTTAGGATGCTTCCTATAAATTATGCTAGTTACGTATTATATTTTCAAATACAAAAATATTTTTCTTTCTAATTATTCAAAAATGAAAGAAATAAAGTTCTGCTAATTCAAAATTCTATTAGCTTGCTCATACCGAGAAAGAACTGTGGTATTGATACGCACCTACACATGCGAGTTGTTGCATTTCAAACAGCTGGATTAATCTAGATTTTGCTTCACATTTCCGATAAGATATGATAAATCCCAATTGGGTCACGAATTCAGATTAGCTACCAGAAAAATAGAGAACATTATGATCGACTTTTGATCACCATATTCTCAAGTGTTGACGATGGGTCGCGCTGATTTTTTAAACGACTCGCATATCTCCATGGATTCCAGAATTTAGACCGTATTGGGGATGCGTACTTAATTGAATTTCAGTCGAATCTAGACGCCAGGTTATCAAGAACTAAACCGAGCACCAACACACACCTATCAAACACACGAGAATCTGCTACGGAAGGAGCTCGTGCTGAAGTCGTCGAGGTTTGGTGAGAAGGGAGGAAATGCAGCGGCGTTTTGGGAGTGAAATATTAGAGGAAACAAAAGCGAGTGCAGAGGCGCAAGGGCGGGAAATTCGCATCGTCACAGAATACGACGCCTGAAACATTAATGTTGTTAAGGGAGGTGGATGCACTGGGATGAAATGCGCCGAATTCGAGACCGGCGTCGCGGCGGTGCAAATCACGCGCCGGATAAGATTGCAGAGCGCTACCAACTGTGAACAGCCGAAAACTTAACGCCTTTGGTGAGGATGTTTAGTGTGGTGCGGCGGGGTTTGGGGAACAGTAACTTACAGGTCAAAAAACAATGCTCAGTGTTCAGAGAACAGAATTCTAGTTTTCCACGATCAATCACGTTGGAGCTGCATGCGTAATGTCCACAAAAAGTAAAAGAGGATATAAAATAATGTAAGTTACATCTATATGAGGTTCACATATCAAATACGTCACTTTTTCCTTGGACTCATACAATTAGGAGATATTGGGATAATTAGAGTGAATAGAAACTATTTAGTGCAAAGAAGGTGAATAAACGAGAATATATCACATTTCTGAATGTGGAAAACTTTTTTCCTTAAACGTAGTCAAATCAGAAAGCAATTGTATAAACCTTCGTTAATGAAATAGTAAAAGTAGATTTTAATTCACGAAACCGCAATTAAATTTATAAATGTATTTAAGATATAATTTCCCGACTTGTTTGTGGAAGTGATACCTTGTACTCATACCAAACAGCCAATCCAGATTTTCAAGAAAATTTGCATTCCAGGTAATTGAACCAAACTCTATAAAAACTGTATAGCATCTCGAAGAGCCTTTAAGCGTGGAGAATTATTGGAAATTATTTGAGGAGAAATAGTTCTGTTACAAATGTCTAAGGAGGGTTTGCAATAAATTCCGATGCATAGAAAATATTTAATAATATCAGATAGGAAGGATATAAAAACATAATTAAAGTTAATTGGAATATATAAACAGCGGTTTAGATCTCTTTCATAGGAATTTAAATATCTTAAACAAGGTCTGACCGTGTATCTGCAGTATTGCAGGAGCGCTAACAAACAATTGCACCATCATAAGTATCATCTATCATTAAATTGTATACTGGAATATACTCAAGTTGAAAGAAAAAACTAAGTAATTTCCACAATAAATTTTTAATTTTAACGACCGGTTTCGGCATTGACATCCATCCCTGACCTGAGGATGGCTGTCAATGCCGAAACCGGTCGTTAAAATTAAAAATTTATTGTGGAAATTACTTAGTTTTTTCTTTCAACTTAAGATGTCGTTCCACGAAGTACAGCCAGGACATATTGATTATATGGAATATACTCCATTATATACTTATAATATGGTTAATGCCTGTTTAAAATCACTCTTATTTGAAATAGTGATACTATAATTTGAAGGGAAAGGCACATACGGGGCAAATACACCTAACAGTCCAATATGCTAAATTTAATTGAGATATAGGGGTAACAAATTGATAAAATTATTCAATGTAATCGAACCTTCCCTGGAACAAATAGGAGTTTTTATGAAGATAATTCAATACTATTTGATATAAATGCTTCATTTCACATAAATCTAAATCTATTTATATAAACAATAAGATAAATAAAAAATAAGCCTTAGAGCAATTTTTAGTTAAAGTTGATGAATTACTCTCCCTATAAAGGATATCCTCATTATATTATTTAAGTCAATTCACTCGTCTTTGGTGGTTATTAGTTAACAATTAACCACTACCAATAGAAGTATATTTCCCACAAATTCTTACGTAAACGAACAATATAATTTTAGGTTTAATTCGGTGGAAATGAGTAAATCGAATATTTATTGAATCACAAAAGCATAATAAGAAAAGAACTGAGCCCCATTAAGCTTAGACCTGATTTAGCTCTATTAAATTAGAAGCTGAAACACTGTGATTACGATGCTAATTACAAGAGCGTCAGGGCAGTGTTACTAGAAAATTTTCGAACTAATCTAGTAATTCTTTTTGTAAAATTCGTACAGTTAAACAGATTCCACGCTATTACACTATTGGCATGAAAGCAGAAAGTTTCATTGGTCCACATGAATGGTTTATAGTATCCTATTATCATGAAGCCATACTGATTCAGAAATCCATCTTCTCCTTCTTTCCATTGTAATTTGTAGCGATAAAAGCTGAATTTATGACTGAGCTATATTGTTAGGACGAAGGCTTGGTCATTTATAATGAATGGTTTTAAGCCCCACAGGCTATGAATTAGTTTCAAGCAAGTACCATTTTGACCGGGGCAAATCCAGTTTTAATATATAATATCGGTCAATTTTCCTAATACATAATATCGGTCAATCTTCATAATCTACCAATTGGATAAAATACCTCGCAAAAATATCAGGAGTAAAATATAGAGATGGACGTGAGAGAAATTAATTTTAAACATATGAATTTCTCGGTTTCTTACCGTGTGAATAGAACAACCCAAGTTTCGAACATTATATCATACCTGAGAATTTATAATGCCAAAACAACAGTTAAAACAATAAATGCTTGTTGTTGAGTTTAAAATGAGTTTATAGTTTTTGCTATTATCTAACTTTAGAAGTTAAAAAGTTGTCATAAAACCTTTCTTAACACAATTATGTGATTACTCAGGGTTAAAACAGAACTTATGTCATAAAAAACTTTTGAGAGCTTTTAAGGTTTAATATGTATTCTATCATAACTCATACAAACAGCCATTCGTAAGTAGAATATAAAAATCTTGCTTATCAAAAAACCAATATTATGTAGCTGATGATCTTATTGATTAATAATTCTATAAGATTTAATTACCTTAAGATACAAATCGCAATGCATCGGTTAACGTCTACTCATGAATAGGAGAATGTAGTTTGAAACTTTGGAGACTTTTAATGTCCACATAAGAAATAAAAAATAGAGTACGAAGACAAAAATCATTCTGCCATCAATTGACTTGACCAGAGTGCTAATAAGAATAATAGAAGTTGCATTATGAACTTTAAGTATAGAAAAGGAACAGCAGAGAGTACACGATCCATTAAACGAAAATTTAACAAAAAGATTTTCCCTGGTTTTCGCTTCATAATATTTATGCATTAATATTTTATGGATAAAGGACAATATTTATCCATTAAAGACTATATTCATGCATGAAAAACGGCTTTTAAGCCATTGTATTCCCATAGTCGATAGACATGCTTCATTTTCTAAACTAACGTAGCGCCAAGAATAATATTCTTCCTTTCTTGGTGCCGCTTGGTTGGCTTGGTCACTAATATCTAAACAAATTAATTCGTAGGTGAAGTCCATTAAAAATCAATGCGTTAACCTAACAGTGATGACAACGCTGACCTTTTTCATACTTTTGTGTCGCTTCAAATATTTTTATTCTTCATCGCTGTTAGATTAAGTTTCTACTCTGAAAAAATATGACGCGTGCAGTGAACTAATTGTGATCTATGACCTTTTTGGTGTGCCACGGAAGACATGTTACGGACAGTGGAATACTTTTATTTAAATAATTTAAGTTATTCACAAGTTATCATTATTTTCTAAAATATTTCAAAATCAATCTCTCATCATAGGAAGTTCTCATTATATTAAATATGCACCGTTAGCAGATTTCTTTATCAAAACTGTTTTGTTTTCAACAATATAATTTTTGTTAAGTTTAAAATGTCAATAATTTAATTTATTATAAAACAAGAGAAGGAATGGAAGTGGGATCGAATAGGTGTCATAATGGTATTGCATTAGAACTGTAATATGAGATATCAATCGAAATACTAGTAAGAAAACAGTGAAAGATATTTTGACAGTATTGTAGAAACTCAATGCGTATATTTGCTTGCTTATCATGTTTTTGTGATTAATAAGAAATCTATCAAGGGGAACCCACGGTCTGGGAAATGAAGTTCGGGATGAGGCTTTGCATGGTAATAGCAGGGCCCGAAACTCATACAATGCTAAAGCCATAGGACCCCATAGGGCTCCAGTCCCGAGAAAAGGGGCCTCAAAGTTTGTGCAGCAATTTTTATACATAAAAGTTTCAATTATTGACAACTGCCAAGGCATTAGCGATCCAAGCTGGTATTTCGTAGGTTCCGTGTTCAATCCTCTGTTGACCATATTTTTTTTCTTTTTTTCATAAATTTTATTTTGTAATTTATTTAATATTATAATGATAATCGTGCAAATATCGTTATATATCGTAAGAATGTGCATGATCTGAAATATTGTGTATGGGAGAATAATGAAGTCAAGAAGAATAGAAATTATATTTGTTGTTATATTTATTCATGATCCGATTTTTTAATTATTCAAAAGCCGAAATGATAATTATCATAAAAGCATTCGAAGAAAAAGATATTTCGGCAATGTGAGCAACAAATAAATGATGGCTGATTACATGTACAAGGATTTTTGAGCAGGTCTATTGAAAAGCAAACTTCGTTAACATTTCTAAAACTTTTTCTGTTTTCTGTTAATTTTGAGGCGAACCAGGCGTGTTGAAGCATATTAGTAAAAATGGGAAATGATAATTGGTGGTGAACTATGGATTGAATTTTGATGCAATCTTCCATTTCAAAAAGAAATTGCTTCCCGGGATATTATAAAACTTTCTTATAAGAAATGGAAAAACGACGGGAAGAAATATAATATAGGTATGAAAAGGGTTTGAATTTGATATTTATGATAAAAATCCGTTTGCAGTAATTTACCGAAGTTTGAAAGCATTTCATGTCAACGTTTATGGAACGCAGAATTAGTATGGACGAAGTAATGTTTTATCTGGGTAGAGAATATTCTTCTTTCAGATACATTTATGACATTTTATGATGTATGACTGTCATCTTTTTAATGCCATTTGCATTTTTTCCCTTAAAAAATCAAACTATAACTCATAAATTCTATATAATATTTTATGTGACGCTTTCTTCTCTAAACACGGAAATCAACTTTTCAAGAACGCGTCTCGTTATTTGTGAATTCTCTCTCATCTGTCATTCCTGGCGTTTAAATTGGTAGCAATTATTCAAAATGAAAGTCAAACTTCGTTTGAATCAAGCCTAGTTTTATTATTTCTACTAATGGGCAGGATTTGAATTAATTGCTTGACGGATATCCTAGCTGCTTAAAAATTGCCCTTTCCTTCAAATTTCATTATTCTTAACGTTTTGATATTACCAAAACTATTGACGGGGATAAGCCTAAGAAAAAGTATCGGGCATTTAAATATATCTATGAAAATGAAAACTATTTTAAGTAATTAATTTTTCCATTACACTAAAAGACATAGTTTCTTGAAAATGTGTAAACCTCCTTCAAAAAGGTTGTGTGAGAAACTTTCAACTTTTGCCGTGGCCTACCATGCAATAGATCGGTTCACTTTCGAGGATTCAACTGACTCGATACTAAGAAGCTCTTAGCTGAGTACTTTAGAATATAAATTTAGATAATTACTCTCCTTTTCCTCAAATCAAATACTATTCTATCTGAATTTTTACAAACCCAACAATTTTTGGGTGAATGTCTTTACTTAGAAGACTAAAAATATTTAATTTTTTTCCTTTTGTTCTAACATAAGTTGCTGATTTATTCTTGAGTTTATATAACAGTAACTTAATTTTGTGACGCGTATATTATTATACCATAAGTAATTTTTAATTTGCTATTTTACTTAATATTTTGACTTTACCTCCTTTGAAGTAATGCTGCAAGGAATCTTTCGTTACGTTCATATGCATGGTTGCCATTAACTGTCACACGGTAACTTAAAATACTAGAATGAGGTATAATTGAAGCATAATACATTTTTCATCCTTTATTTGGGTGAGATATCACATGTGATATGATATTAATGTCAAATAAAATGAATATAATTCATACATAACAACTGAAAACGTAGAGACGATATTTAAGACATTTTTTAAAGAAGTAAAGAAAAGTTAAAGTTAGCTTTTATAAGTTACAAAGATAAACATACAAAACTGTTTTAATAGCTCTGGTCAAAGAGAGAAAATTTCTCTTTGACTAAGGCTACCATAAGCGTTACTTTGTTTCACGTTAATAAGTTTATGTAGCTATGTACAATAGAAAGTGGTTCAGGAAAACTCTGTAAAATTGAAATGAAGGACTTTGTTTAAATAACTCAAATAAGATTGAAATAAACACATTATTATGTAGTATGATGATAAAAAACGCAATGGGCAAAAAGGTCTAGCAGTCTCATTGTCATCGATACAGATATTCGGGATTTTATCCATAAAACGTTTGCTGGTTGATGTAATATGCAAACACAGAAATACAGGGTAGGATCGAAAAGTAGTAGTACTGAGTTTCTGTAGCGTGAACGGAGCGGTGGAGGGTGGTTGGACAACCTGGGCGTGGTAATGGGGAGCGTTCTGAAAAGACCAATATTTTTTTTAGTCTCCTGCGGGCAAGCGGAGAGTAAGCACGTCAATTCCCGTGAACCTCTGTTAAGAAGTGTCTTGGCGATCCAAGATGGAGAAAAATCTCGAGCAGCGCTACGCAATTAAATTCTGAGTCAAACTTGGGAAAACTGCGACGGAGACCCTCGGAATGATTAAGGACGTCTACGGGGACGCTGTCATGAGCCGCTCAACAGTGTTCTAGTGGCATAAGCTGTTCCGGGAGGGGCGGGAGCTCGTCGAAGATGACCAGCGCGCCGGTCGCCCATCAACTTCAAGAATTGATGAAAATGTGGCCAAAGTGAAGGCGCTCCTGGACTCTGACAGACGCACAGGCATTCGTCTGATTATTGATGAGTTAGGGATTTCGTACGATAGAGTCCAAAAACTTATTACTGAAGATTTGGCCATGCAAAAGGTGTGCGCCAAGTTTGTGCCAAGAGTCCTGAGTGATGAACAAAAAGAGAATCGTGTGCAAATTCCCCAGGAAATTCTGAACGCTGCCCCACCCCCCCTACAGCCCAGATCTGGCACCGCCGGACTTCTTCCTCTTTTCTCGGCTCAAGCGGGAACTCAGGAGAAACCGATACAGCTCCGTAGAAGATGTCCAAGGGGCCGTGACGGCGTCTCTGAAGGGGATCCCAGAGAGCGACTTCCAGAAGGCGTACGCGCAGTGGGAATCGCGTTATACGAGATGTGTCGGAGCACAAGGGTGCTACTTGGAGGACTGCTAAGGATTTGTACCGAATAGTTCAATAAAAAAATTACATTTATTCAGTCCTACTACTTTTTCATCCTACCCTGTAATACAATAAGTAACTCATAAATGCAAGAATAGCATTATTTTCCTTTCATATTTGATAGGAAAATAATGAGAAATATACTTCGTTAAAACATTTAAACCTCTTAAAATTGTCATGAGTAATTTTGAGCTAATGAGAGCATGTAAGAATAATATCCCTAACTTAGTGAGTTTGGTGTCACGCAATTGCAGCTAGTTGAAACAACGCCATTTCCGTAAATTCAGGGAGTCTTTTTCATACACCTACGATGTCTCATAGTCACACGCCTCTCACATTGATTACGTATTCATATGGTGATTCTTTTTAACCCGCTCGGTGAAAGTATCCAACATTTTCTCCCGTTCTCTCTTAAATCTCTGATTCCAACCTTTAGAAAATGGCGAGAACGTGTCTAGAATGTGGTTCAACTTTGTGTGCTCCGTGAAATGAGGTTCACTGTTTAAAATGGATCGGATGAAGAAACAATTATTTCGAGGATTACAGGCATTTCGATGAACGATTTCGTACGCAGCAGGAGCATGATAATGCACTGGCGTAGCGACTTCATATTTATAAAAGGCTTATGAACGTTAGTTAGCTTGGCGTCTCTATCATGAATTATGTTAATGCCATTATGTGAATGATTTTTCCCTCCGAGCTTTCCTTAGGTTTGCAGGGTGGTTATATTTAACCTGACCCTATTCGTCAGATGTTCAACTTACAAGGAAAAGAGTTTAGTTATATCTTGCCGGATAGCGTAGATGGTTAAAGAAACCTCTACGCTAAAACCTAAAGAAATAAAGAATACAGGAAGATCCCGGGTTCGATTACCGGACCCGTCTGACTTTCTCCAAGTCGGTTTCTTCTTTTTCAACATATATTTCACTGAAATAAAAATAAAAAAAGCGTATTTAGCTGTTATTCGTGGTAATTTAAAATATATTCTTCTATATAATTTCCAAAGAGTTTGTCCGTCTGCCCACCCGTCCCCCCCTCTATTTCAGATACGGTTTGACTTAGAGATACGAAACAAACTGCATTGTGTTTCTACGAGTTAGAAACCCCAACGAAAACTATTCCCTTTACTGAGAAAGCACGGGTTCGAACCAAAGAGTCCATAATACAGTTCCATAAGGAATACACGTAAACTTCACTTTTATCGGTTGCAATTAATTTAAAATATATTATGTATAAATTAAGTTCATTGCTTTCATTTTGTTCTTTTAAGTAGTCGAAATTTCATCTGGCGGGAGAGAGTTCAAGTGACATTTTTTTTTTTCAAATACTTCTTCCCCATGGTTTATGTAACATAAATTTTCCATCCTAATAATAACAAAAACGGGCCAAAAAAAGGTCAGTTTAATAATAACTATGCTATAATGCTTAACGGAGAGAAGGAATTCTTTTTAATCTGGTAAACTTTGTAGTATTTCCAAAGGAATACCTATTTAAGGTACCGGTAAGTGAATTGAATTATTCTTATTCAGAATATTGTGCAATCAATATCATATTCACAGACTTAGATGTAAGAATATTTGACGTTTTTTCTCCTCCACTAACTTCATATAATTTGCGATGCCATATATTACGATTTTCTAACTAGCATAATTTATATTTTGAAACATAGAACCTATCATGTCATTTACTTCTTATCAAAAATACAGTAGTTGTAAAATTACTTTTTACAGGATATATTTTAAAGAGACTTACCTTCAACAGGAAGATGAAAAATTGTAAAATTGATTCCATTTCAATCTAAAATTTAAGTTTAACACTATCTACTGTGCAATATGGATATATTTTTATTAATCATCATCTACAGTAATTGAAACTTACAATAAATATTTCCCACTACTTATGAATATGACTTGGATTAATGAATTATTCATTTACCGTATCCATTTCATGCGTAGTGAAACAAAAGTGCAGCATTCAACAACCTCTGTATCAGCTCAACTGGGTTGGCATGCATAAAGATAAGGAAAGTAGGAAGAAAATCTGAGTCTATATATATCCGCTAAGGGTTTCTAACAGAGGGGAGAGAGGAACCTAATACTAATGCGTGTTCAGGAAGACGACAATCTACTGCGTCTATAAAAAGCCTCTCCTAGACCACGGAGGCAAGTAAGTCTTGAGCCCCTTTATAGAATACGGAAAAGTTTTCGTTGCCTTAAAAGGTTATATTCTTATTATAGAATCATATTCCGTTTAGATAAGAGAGTTACGTACGAGTAAAAGAAATATTTTATTTAATTCAATAATAATTAGTATATCAATTAAATTATAGTTAATGGAAAATTGACTAAAATGTTATTAGTGAAATATTAGCTAACTGAACGATTCACTCTACACTTTTTCGGGGTTTAAAAAGAAAAACGATCGAGATATTCGTAAAATATAATATTATTTTTTAATCTAGAAAAAGCCCAATGAAAAACGGTCTTGAAAAAAGTCTGACAGGGGCGGGAATCGAACCCGGGATCTTCCTCTATCCTGTTCTGGCCGGGTAGCCTAGATGGTTAAGGCAGCCATACGAATAGAGGAAGATCCCGGGTTCGATTCCCGCCCCTGTCAGACTTTTTTCAAGTCCGTTTTACTTGGGAATTTTCCTGGGTGCAGGACCTTATATGCAATGTCACCTCAACCCTTTCCTTATAACTCTAGAAATAATTAATCTTCCTCTAAATAATTATTATTTAGATTATTTATTAAAAAAATATTTTGCTTCATTTTACATCCAGATAGCACAAAAGAGAATAACGTAACCTGACAATGGAGCGTTCTTTCCTCTCGAAAGATAATTTTAAACTGAAGATAGAAGAGATGGAATAATATAACTAAATTTTCCGATAGCAATGAAAAAGAGGCGTAATCAAAATTCCAGGCACAATCTCAGCCATAATTATGCCTTACAGTTTCCTCTCCCATCAAAAAATCGCTCTTAATCCGGAAATGGAGGGAGATTCCGGAATAACGTTAGGGATCTCATTTTGGTTCATTAAATTAAAATGTGGGGCACCCCTTTCGTGCCCTGGGTTCGCCTGAATTTCCCAATTGTATTTGGAAATTTATGAGGTCAAAGGTTGTGCTAAGTGTGGTCTCCTGTTGTTACGGGGTATAAGAGCTTCCAAAAGTGTTGAACGGTTTTGGCAAAGTTTCGAGAGCAGCTTTGTTTTCAAAACCTCTGCATAGGGCCCGTCATCGATTGTCGTTCGCAGTTGAGAATTAACGTCCTAAAACATGGCTACAGTGTTCGCTGCTCCCAACTTCTGGTTTTCCTAATCATGCCACCGCCATCCCGAAAGCCATTCTTCGAACATGACGGAATGTTTCAGTCGACCGAATCGAACTGATAGCAATGCCCTCTAGCGGGAATTTGAAGTAAATGTCAAAATTATTAAACAATTGTATTTCTATTCTCATTTTTATTAATATTTTCACCATTTCAATTATTCTCTCAATATTAATGTGCGTGTAACATAGTTTAATATTTGGACGATTTCTGATGTGATTACTCTATTTATGTAGAGCTCGCTCTTGATTGACTCTAATTTTCACATTAAATAATAAAAACCGTATCGTAGTCAATGAGAAAGCCTTCATTGACATTTTAAAAGATGATTGACGTAAATACCATAAAACTTATTTAAATTATAATGCACTCCTTGCGACTAAATTGAAGCTAAGCATAATTTTCAGATATGTTAATAAGCAAAGTTGACTTTCTGTTAAAATATTGGATCAGGTATTAACTAATTTGTTCGTTAATCAACCTTTTAAATAGTTGTTATGGTTTAGTTATCGATTGCAGTTTGTTAGAACTGGAGTGAAGTTTATATGTAAACTCCATTTTGACTTCAAATAATACTGTGCCTTAGAATTATATGTAAATGACTTATTTATGTTTAATGTTTATTACGTGAAATTAACAATTATCGTCCGATACATATGATTGTGAGTTTCGGAAACTATAGGATGACTTACTAATTACTATAAGATAACTTACTTACTATATTAGCATGTATAGAAATATTCTTGGAATTTTTCATGTCGAGCAAACTATTACCCTATTGCTTTACTTCAGGGAAATTTTACATTCCGATGAAAAGTCATGTCTTCATTAGTAAAAGAGGCTTCCATAAAATTGAAGAATTCATTTGTGTTCTAACCAGTTCGTTTATTCATTACAATAACGAAAGTGTTATAACCACAATTTCAGAAATACGTATCTCCTTAAAAGTTATAAAAGTAAAAGATAGAGAGGGAAAATACAAGAAAATGAATATGGAAATATTCAGACATGACCGCATCGCAATTTTGGAAGTAAAATCCTGAAAAAAATAGCCAATATATTAGGAAAAAGATTTCAAAATGAAATGCGGTACAGTTTCAACTCAGAAGCAGGCCCTGTACTGTGTTTCATGTTATCTCTCTGTGTATCAACCTCAACTGAGAAAGTTTTCGAAGAATGGCAATCAAGGCTGAATTGGAGGGTAAGGCAATTACAGGCGATTACTGTTACAGGCTGAGAACATGGAATCGGAGATCAAGGGAGTAACAGGACCCAGCGAGGGATGCTGATGAGGAATGGGATTGCAAGTGAAGATAGATCAACTTTCACTCCCTCTTTTTAATTTCGGAGCAGAGGTTAAACATCCAAAAAGGAAATAAAGTGTAATTTAAAATATGTCAATCAATCTTTTTCGACGTCTTATATCCACAGCAACCTTGTGAATCAAATCCACGATAATTTAGACTGTAACTTTGATATTTTTATACTATCAATTGCTTCAGGCTCAACTTTGACTTTGGACGAAACATTGTTAAAAAAACAAATGTTTTGCAAACAACACAGTAACTTTTACTATCCATATAAGGTATCGTTGGCAACTAGTTTGGGCTAATGATAACCATCTTCAATACTATAATTTTTGTGTAAAATAAACGTTACTTTGTTGTTTTTTAAACCTTTGCTTTATTTAACAATTTTCCTTTATGTCAGAATTTCACAAAGTTACGGCTTCCTCCATGAATTTGACGTTGGACTCACTAACGTAAAGAAATAAAAAGATACCCTTGTTTAGTGATGATGCAAACCTAGGTGGTAAAATAAATTATTCCAGCGGTACGTGTAAAAGCCTTATCATTTTATATCTCTACGTTTTATATGTTTACATTATGATTTTATTTATGTACAGAAAACAAATCGCTGAATGAAGAAGGACGATTATAATGTTTTCATCTACATGTTCCTAAAAAGTTACCAAAATATATGCGCTGAGAGGAAAGTGGAACATTTTGAAAATAATTTGTCATAAATAAGTCAATGTATTAATAAACGATGACTGGAAATTTTGGAGTTAAGGGAGGGAAGTTCGGATTAATGTTATGTCGGGTGGGGATTTTTGTATGTGAGGAATAATTCAAGGGAAAGTCTGAAGCAAACAGAGCAACAAAATCGAGGTATCAGACCAGTAAGTCGTGGAACATTTCCGACGTCCTGTAACGCCACCTTCCACCTTTATCGATCATTCGGAAATGTATTACTATTTCAGGGGCTCATAACTAAGCAGCTAAATTTATTATATTATTTTGTCTATGATTTCAAATAAAGGTGAAAGTTTAATCATAAGTTAAAGTCATTTAGCACATCTTAGCCTCTCACCAAAAATCGAACCGTAGACAGTTTTCACTGAAGGCGGACCTGCTACACACTTGACTATACGAAGGCCAGGTCACAAGCTCTAGTAGAATACTAGTACATGCAATGCTTAATGGGAAGCCCTAGATTAATCGCTAAAATTTATACGAGACAATGAGTTGAATAAATATTAATCCTTCCTTCAAGCCTCTGAATTTAAACTTGAATTAAATTTTTCGATATCTTACAGATTTCAATAGGCTAAGGCTTCAAAAATTATAATGTCTTCACATTTCTTATGCTTTGTAAATATGTAAATGTATGGAAACCACTCGGCATTCCCAAAACGTTTAAGCTATTTTACCACCTACACTGCTTCCTACAGCTTCTTCAATCTTTCTTACATCTCCACTCTTCCCTGACAACCTTTCTTTGAATACATTAATGAAGAACGTAGTATATGCGAGCAGACACATTATTGTATCAATTTTATGACCTTATGGGCATTCATCAGAGGGTCTATGACAGCTTGTCACCTCCAGAGCAAAATGAATATCATTATCGTAACTGAATTCTTCTACTCATTAGAAAATTAACATTGACTTTTAATTTGAAGGATTTTTGGCGTGATATTCGCAATTATTCGGCACAGTTCTAAGTCTTTGCACAGTATGAGTCCCACGCCACAATTCCATTTAATATAGCCATTTTCTGCCTTCCACACATTCGGCGGAATCCTATCCATCAGTTATCCTATAATCGGGTTTCTTTCAATCCATCTGAACGCGGACTCTCAATAAACACTGATATTTTATGCTTTGACTGCATCATATATCGGCTCATCCACGCAGAGAATTGAATGTTTAAAATAAGAAATAATTACGTACCTTCGTAGGGTAATTTAGCAGAGGACAAACTTCAGTCTTCCGCTGCTGAATCCATACCAATTCACACAAAGTAGCCTGTAAATCAAAAAGAGCGACAATTGGAAATTAATTTTAGCTTTCATATAATTTAGGAGACTATAAAAATATCTATCATTAAATAGTCTGTGATACCTTTCAAATTCATCGAACAGTAGCTTAACATAAATTGAAATTTTCAATTACACCCAAGAACCTTTCAGCGAAGTCATTTTACTAAAATGGCAGAGATAACACAAAGTATCACTAAAGCATTGCGGTAGTGACCCAGTTTAACTCAAGTGTTGGCATCCTCGGGCTAATTTATTCTAAGAAATGTTCATGAGAATCGTGAGGCTTGCACCGTGCTACGTCAAAATTCACCTTGAGGTGAAAAATAAATTATTTATGTTTGGAATTGTATGGAAAATAAATAATTATTACACATTTTCGTATAGAAAATTTTATTTTTTTTGGGACCGTCATCCCAATCATTATTTTATCATTTGTACCTAGGCAACATTCTTCAACTATCTGAACTCAAAATTTCGATATATAATTTTGATACTTATTATAGATACTCAACTACGCTCTAACTGAAAAACATGCAACACCAAAAAGAATCTCCGGAGGCTTTCTCTTATGTTTCTGCTAACGAATAGTTGTCAGCGATTTTCTGTTTTTTTGTCAAATCCAACACATTCTACGTGAAATATAGTAAAAGCGTTCAACTGAATATCATCAGTTAACGCTCTAGTTTCTAAGAACTATTTTTAAATAGAATATTATTAATAATCTATCAGAGAGGAATACATAGTTATACATTTACTTATATTTAATTTAGGATTCTCCTTATGAGGTGAAATAGTGAATGAAAGCTGCTTATTCATCTACCTGCCCGAAGCTTTGCATTCCATCTATTTATATTTTTAATTTCACTTTATTTATTATTTATCTGAGAAATATTTTTTTGAATATAAAAAAAATCATTTTTGCAGCAAACCGAATTTTCAAGAGCATATCGAAAAGCTTTTTAAACAATGACTTTTCTAGATTTTTTTATCCACGAGTTGTGAATCGTAGATGATGAAATGAGAAATGAAATATCAAACAATACTCAGTTACGACGAACCTAGAGAATAAATTAGGGTAAAACCAGTCAACTCTGTAATACAATATACTATACGTTGTTGGATCATAAAGATAGTAAGCGAATGACAATAATGAAACCAATATTCGTGAAAGACGTGACGTAATTGAAAGACATCGCAGAATGAAAAAAAGACATCATAATTTCTGCAGAAAATTTCGAAGAATTTTCTCAATCTGAAATAAAAATGCTTTAATTAATGGATTTTGAATCTGAATGAAAGAATTCAACGAGCGTACCTATGCATGATAATTTTAAGACCTCCATTAAAATCGAAAGCTTCCTTAGTAAAAAAATACTCTCATCTCTGAGGATGGGCTTTCTTAGATCTTAGGTGAGTAGTACAATTTAGTTGCATACGCATCTTTATGAACAAAAGGGAGGTATGAAAAATCTGTTCATGATTCTAAAGCGAAATATGTTTGCAAGTACCGGAAAGAACAGCGGAATGCTCTGAATAAATGAATCGAATGACTTGCTTACCCGGAAATGGAATCGCTCGAGAGACACGTATGCATGCATGTGATTTTCATTCGGAGAATTAACGTTGGGTCTCACACTTTAAAATATTTAATATTCATGAATGATGACCATTGTTTCATACGATCGCGAAATTATTAAACATCTCCTTTCATAATGTTAATTCTATAAATTAATTTTAAAGTATAAACTATGTTTATAGACATACAATCTGTAGTGCCATCTTAACACTGATTCGGAAGTATAATTTTATTGGAATACGTATTCCAATTTAATAGAATCAAATCAATGACGAAATGGCGAAAATTGGAGGCAGCATATTTCTTCATGTTTATCTGCCTTTAAAGTATTCATCCCGAATAAATCGAAACACACTGTACATCCGGAGTAGTAATATAATATTTAGTATCTCTTCCCCAGCTTTAAGTGCAACAACATGAATTCTATTCCATTAAAAGTGATGAAAGTTTATTTTACAGTAGTTTTCCAATAATTAAATAATGTATATGAAATTCTGTTGTCAATTTTTATGAACAAATGAACTCACTAAAAACATAAAAATATTAAGAAGATGGTTCACTCTACGTTAATGCTTTTCGAGGCATACATATGTAATGCTAACTGGAACAAAGAATCATTGGTGAATTGAAGACCAATTTCAGCGCACCCTTCTTCGGGATTACATTTTAATCCTCAAGTTAAATATCCTCGAAAGAGCAGTGGGACGCCAATTGAACATCAGCTGTGCTGAGCCCACAAAAGAAAGTATTTCCCAGAGGCGCACAAATACCACCAGCATCTGCTGAAAGAACCGAAGAGTTTCCTAATACTCGCCGGATGGATCCACAAAAACTTATGAATGGCAGTTCCCTAAAATTCCTGCCAAATCGAAGGCAGGAAATGGCCACCGAGGGCTCTTCTTTTTTTCGCAGATACAAATCAGGGACGTTAAAGAAGAAACCTTGAAAAGGCAATTCCCTTCGGAACAAAGCAGCCCTACGCTCCTCAGCAGCTGCATAACCGCAATCCTCTTACTCGATTTAGGCCTTTGCTTCCTCTCTCCTCTGCTTTAGCTCTCCCGTTGCTTCCTATTAAATCTTCCGCTACGGATTCCGCTCTCTGCGGAGGGAAAATTCGGATTCGATGAAACGAAGCGGCGAATTGCCTTCACTTGTTTTTTATCTATCGACGGAGCAAAACAAAGTGGAATGAGAGTGCGACGCTCCATTCCATTAAAACGACAGGCAAGCTAAGAAATCTAATTCAAGTATATTATTAACTGGTTGCTAGGGAGATAAATGAATAAAACATCGGTTACAATCTCATTGTTTTTAAAAAATAATATAAAATAGGGGTAATTTAGATTAAAACATTTAATGTTAACAATAGACATAAAGGTTGAAAAACGCAATGCACATCATAATGTCTTAGTGTCATGAATTCCTAACGTTTCGTGATAGATGAGTTACAGTTACCAACCTAAAAATATTATTACGTACAAAGCTGAATAAGTAAAATCATTTATGTCATTTCTGTCTGAATTGGCTCTAAAATTTTGGTGATTCCGCTGAAAAAAATGTTTACAATATTCACAATATATACCAAATAAGTCATGGAAAAACCTTAAAATGGCGGATTTCTAACTTTTCGTGGTACATGAGTTACAGCTACCAATATTTAAATATCATTAGCTCAAAATAACTCTATCAAATTAATCCTTTTTATCAAACTTTAAAACTATTCTTCTGTTTGTTAACGAAGCAATTTTTATTCCATTTAATTGTCTCCTTCCTGCTTTCCTTGCTATATACAGAGCTTATAATTTATCACTTAAATGTAATAGTTACGGAAGAGAATTCGAAACTACAGATTTGAATCAATACAAGAATAAATAGAATTGAGGTACCTATAGCTAAAATCATATATTATCGACATTTTAAATGAAAAATCCTGCATACACAGAATAAAAATGAAATTAAAAAAAAATCGTTTTTTGATAGTTTTAAATACTAATAACGCTAAATTTCTTTAAAATGATAATCATGCCAAAGTATCATATTTTCTTAGTTAACTGACTTAATAAATAAAAATCCATAATTCTCTTCATCAATTTCAATTAAAAAGTCAAAAATTATCTGAGCCAATAAAAGAGTCTATTTCAAATATGGCGATGATTAAATTCACGCAGAAAAACCGCATTTTTTTCTTTGATAGCGGTCATTTTTCAATAAACGAATTCGCCATTATGTAAATATTCAGTCATAATACAACCGAGTTTCCAAAGAGAAAAATTTCGTTTATATCCTCAAATTATCGCGTTAAAAGCGTAATCAGTTTTTGGTCCCATGATTTGAGCGAGAGCTTTAATTATCAACAGATATGCTACAAGAGCTTAAGCCATGGTTTTCATTCCCCTTCCATGCCCATGCAAGCCGTGAATAGGAAATATTGCAATATGAGTTGGTTTAGGCAGATGACGTCGGATGGGATACATTAAAATAGTAAAATCCTCATTCAAACTTTTCCACAACTATGAAACATATTAACTTAAATTTTTTCGTAGAAACTATTAAAATATCCTAATTTTATTGAAATTAATCAGTAATAATTGTTTCTCCTTAAATAGAGCCATTTAGATTTTCGAAAGTTATCAGCGTTATCCATATTCTCAATGAAAACAATGGAGGGTTTCTATAATTTCAAAGTGAAATGTTTATCGTTTCAAAAGCATTTACTTCCTGTGTAAAAATCTTCTGAATAATAACTAAGTCAATTCTTTCATGTCATGAGCCGTCTGAGAAGAAATTACACATGCTAATATTTACGTTAATATTTGATTAATCATGTCTCGTCACAGAGAGAAATAGAAATTACTACATTTCAACCTGGTAAAAGTCATTTATGAACAACCAGAAACTAAACATATTTTGACTTTAAAAATAGTATTAGCAGTAAGAACGATGCTTTTTCAATTGATAAATTTCAAGGAAATTTTAGTGCATTTATTTTTATTTTCTTTTGATCTTTCCCAAGGAGAAAGTTAAACGTCGTTTCCTTCTTTCCATAAAATATTGCATGAAAGTTTCGATGATTTGGATTCAAAATAAACATTCCTACTGAATTTTCATTTCCTGTTTTATTTTACTTACTGCAACCATCGCTCTCTTAGAATTTAGTTCTGGGAAAGAAACGAAACCTGCAAGTGGTATAAGTGAACATTACTCTTTTAAAAAGATGTTTGAGGTGCCTGGGTTTGTACCAGAGGCAAGCGGTACCGATATATATGTCTATAATTATTTACTAGGGAAGGACGTTAATAAAAGTAAATTGTTCTGGATTTGCACAACCTGCCATCGTAGAATTTTACTGAAGCATGACAACATCTACTTAAGAACCCTGCAAACTCTTTTTCGGCGTGTGGCAAGGGGTGTGAGCGTCATTACTCTTCTTCTCTAATCCATTGCTTTCCCAAATCATATCAGTTATCTTCTGAGAACGTACATTCTCTAAACTTATTTAGTAAATTATTCCTTTGTATTAATTTTATTTATCTTGTAAAGATTCCCCTCCCGCTTCCTGAATCATTTGGGTAACGATTACTGATTTATCGGAGCTAATCTTTAAAAAACGTCTCAGATTTTGTTGTATATAACTTGTATTATGTTATCTTTACGTTATGTTTTGTGATATTTATGTAATATTGCCATACACTATCATTGAATTTTAATTGTTAGCCCCACTCCAATGGAGAGATACGTTTCTTCCCTTTGTGGCTTTCATTTGATGTCGCGCAGGTGTTGGTCTGCTATCGGGGTCAGCAGGGACCGGAAGAGTTGGCAGTGTAAACTTGAGGAGAGGGATAATAAAGGCCAATGGACGGCTCATCTGCTCCTCTACCCTCAGACCCTCTATTTCAACCGAAGGTGTTGGGGCCATAGCCTCTTTCTTTCCACCGACAGAAAGCTCAGCAATTCAGTTTGGACCTTTTCTATGAGCTTACACATGGATATAAGGCACTATTTTAGCTCACGGGATTAGGAATGCATTGGAAGCCATTTTGACAGCGGTACGGGTCAGGTGCAAACGCCTGTGATGTCCACTGGATGTTGCAATTACAGAATGCAATTTACTCGGACTACGGTGAGACCTGACCTTGCTTTCGACGACTGAATCGATTTCACTGACAAGGGGAGACTCTCACTTTTGTCCGGGGATTTTGATGAAAATTTTTGTGGTGATGCAGGAAGTGGATTAAAGAAAAACTGTATTGCCGTTCGTCTGAATGGGCCTTAGTTTTGTTGCAATAATTTATTGAAAATTGACAATCTGGGTATAGGCAACCCCGCATTACACACCCGCGCTTAACCACATCTGTAAGGAATAACCCACTGTTTTTGAGTAATTCTCAAATCTCATTTTTATTTCTTTTGATATACATTCTCCTTGTTACTCACTGATTTGTATAAGGGCAGTTTTTCCATTATTTCACCCGATATCAGATAGAATAACCTTATTTCAACCAAATGAACTTTTGACGACGGAGAGCCTCGCTAAAAGTATGACGAATGATGGTTCGTAAAAATGCTTTCTCGAATCATTCTGTTTTCGCTGGTAATTATTTATAATTATAGCAATTACTAGGTTTTTTATAGTTTCAGATCAATAAACAATTATCTGCGACTAAATATACGTCGTAAAGAATGAAAAATTTGGAACATGGCTGTTACTGAATTAGAGGTTTGAAATCTCCAAAAGCCGTCTTTGTCGGCGCGTTTGGCATCGTAAAGTGCGGCACCCCTTTCTTGCTTTCTCGGATTACCGGGAAGTAAGAGGAGGAACGCCGACGAAGAAGGCTTTTGGAGATTTCAAACCTCTAATACATATATATATCTTGGCAACTCCTTGGTTACTGAGAAACTTTCCAGAGGAACCTTTCTAGAGGAATCTTTCTAGAGGTAACCTCTGGTCTTGAATGTACTCAAAACTACCATTTAACCAAATAGGGAAAAATATTCGAAAACATACGTCCTTCAGTTGGAAAACGAGAATACATTTGAGGAGAAACTTATGTCCCTTAAAGTGGGACCGCCGAGCCTGTGACAAGGGCGTGAGCGAGCGTGTAATGTAAAATCTGCGCATTTGTGTTTGAGTATCGTTAGAGTCTTAGGAGACCTTTTATGTTTCTTCCGACGCATGGCACTTACACTTCCAACTTGATTATAGTTCTAAGGTATTAGGCCGGACTTCGTGGAAAGCCATAATAAGAAATGAGTAAAGTACAATTTCGACTAACGCCATCCTGAGGATGGCGTTAGCCGAAACCGGTCGTTTTTTTTAAATAAATAATTTTATGTGGAAATTACGAAGTGCTGTACTCATTTCTTGATTATAGTTGTTTAAACCATTTTCCAATATCGTGAGAATTTAAAGTTGAATGAATCTTTAAATTTAATTTATTTTTATCAGTAATGGAATATTTGAATTCAGTGTAAAAATATCAATGTTTATTGAAATCGATTCTATTTAAGGATTCTGATTTTGGTGACTTTTAGTATCAATTAGCTCATGAAATTGTATTAGTTGTGCAATTAAGTAAAATAATGTGATTGTATAGACTTTTTTATTTATAATCTTTACTTTTGCTGTAAATCATCACATTTAAGCTCTTTTGCATTAATCAGACTTAAAATCGTCATAATCACTAAATAAACTTATACATGCGCATACCGTGAGAATTTTACAAACTATTGCCTTTCCCAAACACAATTTGTCTTTTGCACATCGTCTGAAAAACATACCTGATCACAGGTTAGAGAGCTTGTTTTGCCATTCCATGAATTCCCAATGAATAAAAGACGATGAGTGGATGCACACGGTTTTACCATGCTTTTTAAGAAAACTTTTATTAGTTTTTTAGGACAATTTTCCAGATTTTGAATATGTGGCTGAAATATTTTAAATTTTTCCCCTAATTCTGCCTCTTTCTTGCTCACCTATGATCCAAATATGCCTCCCATTTTCTGCACGAAGATAAAAACTTAAGGTAATATTTTATCAGAGGCTGTGATAGCATACTGTGCCGTGCATGAATGCGTTATTTTTCCCTATTTCCAAGACATAGGTGTACTGTCTTTTCTCCTTAGTGCATTTATATGTTAACTATATTCACACCCTTTCTGAATAGTATCGCTTTTATAATCTGGTTGGTAATCTCTCAACACTTGATGTCTGTTAAAAGAAAAGTTCCGCTGTCTTAAGGGTTATTTCTGGAAACATGACGTTTCTATGCAAAAAATAACTCGTAGCTTTCCGTTGTCGTATTCAAAATTCTTTTCTTAATTGAATTAAAATTTAATCGAGCCAAGATCTTGAACCAGTGACATTGAATTCAGTTGACAGGTGCTGATAACCCTCCGATAAAGCCCACTGTTGGAGCACTCTGGAGATGATGTGCTCCATTCCCTTTCTTGCTTCACAAAACCTATCATATGTATATTGATTTATCATTTTCATCTTGACGAATCGTGTTCCTCGATTTGTAATATCCTCAATCCACATCGTGACTTGAGATAACTCGTTGTATTAATTGAAAACCTAGTCTATTTAAGGTTGATAGTGACGATTTAGGATGTTCTTTAGCAAGATTTAACAACCTTAATATTCACATCCAACGGAGCACGAAGGTACTTTAGAGATTTCGGTGATGGCTCATTGGAATCACTGGTATCTTCTTTTAAAGGAGGGCTGCTATCTCTCATATTCTATTCTATATCAATATTCTCCTCCATGATCTCTATGAATCTCTCAATGGCTTCATCCCCAAGTAACGTGCCTTATTGGATATTTTCACACTTGCGAGATTTTCAATAATATTCATGGCCGTTAAAGAATCTTAACCAAAGAGTTGCCAGCGTATAAGTAGTCAGAGCAGATTGTTTACAATCTGACACACAACTATAAAGCATCTAGTGATTGGTATAATTATGAAATTCCGGAAGTATTCCGCTACTTTTAGTTATGAAATTCTGAAACAGTCGAACGAAGGTTCCTTTTACATTCATTGGGTAGTCATGAAATGAAAATTAGTGATTTAGAATGCTATTTTATCAAGTAAAAGAAGACAGCTAATGTAATTAGTACCAACTAACATCGAATGATTCGAGAAAGCATTTTTACGAACCATCATTCGTCATACTTTTAGCGAGGCTCTCCGTCGTCAAAAGTTCATTTGGTTGAAATAAGGTTATTCTATCTGATATCGGGTGAAATAATGGAAAAACTGCCCTTATACAAATCAGTGAGTAACAAGGAGAATGTATATCAAAAGAAATAAAAATGAGATTTGAGAATTACTCAAAAACAGTGGGTTATTCCTTACAGATGTGGTTAAGCGCGGGTGTGTAATGCGGGGTTGCCTATACCCAGATTGTCAATTTTCAATAAATTATTGCAACAAAACTAAGGCCCATTCAGACGAACGGCAATACAGTTTTTCTTTAATCCACTTCCTGCATCACCACAAAAATTTTCATCAAAATCCCCGGACAAAAGTGAGAGTCTCCCCTTGTGAGAATTTTCGGGATACAATAGTTTAACTTCAACTGCACTTATCGGAACGTCGTAAATAAACCATCAAATAAAAAACTTAATGAATGAAAAAGTAAGTAATTTTTGGTAAGGGTACGAATATATTCACGTCTTTTTCATACACGAAAATCAGGAGTCGTAAAGCTTTAAATTTACTACGTTTACATATATTTCATAAGTTAATGAGCTTATTTTTAATTACTACTTGGTTCGGTGACAATTCGCTTTGAAATCCATTTGTAAATATTATTAATACTATTTGCTATTTATTAAATAACTAAAAACGCCTTAAGAGAAATTTATAATCTAAGAGATAATCTATTAAATTATATCAATTTAATCGCTATAAATATTTCATGCCTGATAAGCATTCAGATTCAGGTAATGCAATGCATAGTTTTGTTGAAATTGTTCACTTGCAAACTGCCGTCTTGACAATCGATATCAACATTTAAGCCCTTTTCGTTTACTTCATCACGTGTCTTATGGTATTACACTGTGAGGAAGGCCCGTCACTCTTCAGTCACTACTTTCTCTTTTAAAAACACCAAATATCTACTGTTTCCATCTCTGTACTTTTTCCACGTTCATACATAGCGATTGTATATTCTTGATTGCCATCCCTGAGAGGCAATACCTCATTTTGTGATTGTGTTAAAGGTTTTTCATTAGCAATAGTAGCCGAATGAGAAGACGTGCGGCAGCGATGACTGAGAGACTTAAAGAATGGATTCTTTCGTCGATAATTCATGTTACTTAGTGTCGATGGAGAAGCTCGTACATTGGGAAGAAAATTAGATTAACCACAGACCGGTTCTTTTACCCCAAGAATCTTGAGTGGGTTAGAAGGAAGATCAATACGTAGAAATACAAATAAAATAGTCGGAAGACCAATATCTGCTTCCACGATCAGAAATAATTGAATGGCAGATCATCAAAGAATAATACTTCCAATACGGCGTAAGAGTTACTCAATAAAACGTGATCTAAAAGGTACCAAGGAAACATTCCACTGGACAACACCGGCTAACCTTTGTCTAGCTAGATGAAAAATTTACACTGATTTTATGGTTGGCAAAGCTTTCTATTGCTTTTACTATGCGGGCTTACTGCTCTACTCTGCTACAACTGCACACTAATGGATCACAATGGAGTGAAAACACCAAGAATCGAATCTGAATCCTCGAAAGGTGAGCTGTAAGCTTTTTCAAGCGTCAGAAGTATTTTTTGGGTATGAAAACTATCATGAATCATTAGAAGTAAAACGAATTCACCTTGACCTCTCTGTGATATGACTGCTGTGCAAATATCTATGCTTAAATATATAAGAAAAACTCTTTCGGGTGCAAATAAATGAATAATGAAACTTCTAGACCACATATTCTGGCGGATGTTGGTAATAAAACCTTAATATTAGTAATGTGATAATAAATAATGATATAGTAATTAAGTACTCACTATATATTTGTTGCATTTTTAATGTCTAACTGTTTGGGAAAGATGGGAGAGTAAACCAAGGGAAACCTACAGGAATTAATTAATACTACTCATGAGAAAATCATCTTAAAATATGACTACAGAAATATAATATTTAAATTACCAAACTCATACAACAACTGGGCACAACATTCCTAAGTTTTGGAAAATAAATATGCTTATATCCAGAGGATCAGTTTCTTGGAGTTCGTATTGATGTAAGGTTAGCCTCACCATATCTCATTCCGAAAATTTATTTTTAGCATCTATTTTCAACTTCAGCTTAGCAGCTGCATAAATTAGCTTTGCAAAAAAGCTCACGTAAATAGCAAATCATGTTTTTTCTCTATGGGAAAACAAATTCTCATTACGATCGATCTAGAATTAAATATCAATTTATTGAAAATATGTAGGTACTTCTACAAATATGACAGAATGTTTGAAATTATATATTCAAGGGATTTTTAGCTGTAGTATATTGCAGAAAAGATTACACTTTAGGAAACAGCTGTCTAAAACATGATTCGTAATACTTTTTGTTGAAATTTATCTTGGAAATTATTTTTCCTATTTTAAAATGTAGTAAAGTCCTTATGATTAAATTTGAAGCCGTCTTCCGTAAGAGAACTTTTCTGAATATAAAATACAAATTACGAGAAAAAATCTTAACCCAAATATCAGTTACAAGACCTCTTCCTGGCGTATGCAGCTTCTCTTTACACCCTTCTTTGTCGTTCGATTATGCATAATATCAAGAGAACAATGAAGGGTATCTGTGAGAATAACTGTCGAAACTGATAATAAAATATCCACGTTTTAGCAAATGATAATGGAGGAAATAGTCCGTAAATACGTGCAGATGAAAATAAAAGAGCGTAACCGATTCGTAAGCTCATTTTTGTTGTCCTAACCACTCATAAAAAAGCCAAAAGGCTAAAATACACAGTAAATATTAAAAACGAATAGCAATTCGTAAAAATTTTGTTGACGTAGAGTTTGCGAACCTCTCACGCCGAATCGTAAATCATGAAGCGAACGCAACGTATCAAATGGTAATATATGATTAAAAGGGATGGGTAAATAATGATCGGTCATTTTCATGTAAATATAAAGCTCAATAAATCGCCACGATTGTTCAGTTTTAGGAGCGTTTGAAAAGCCTAAGAGTGATGATTTTGATAGCTCTATAAATAAGCAGTGGAAAGATTGAAAGGCATAAATTCATGCGCCATTGCTCACACAATGCTTCAAAGTAAGTAATTTTTCCTAACGGCTTCCATGACAACACATTGCTTATTATAGATCAATTCCCAGTTTGAACAGTAGCTATTGACGTAAATGTACATGGACACTTCTATGTCTGCTGGACGAAGAAGCATAAGAATTTCCAGTGCATTTCATGGAGGGAACTGCCATCTGGTGGACCTTAGGGCAAGCAACATAGGCGAAGACCTTCACATTATCGCTTGTTCTCAGTCATTGGAACGGTTTAGTCGTCTCAATATGATTTACATATGAGATATTCTAAACATTTAAAAGACTGAATTAAATAGTAACTCTTACTTACAAGTGTTATTTTTTGAAATTTCTCAAAAGAAAATGGTTTAGAGAGAGAGAGAGAGCTCTTTGTTGATGTAAGAACCAGTGAATTGGGTAAATAGAGGCATCAGCATATTGAATTTACAACATAGATACTAATATAGTAAGCACATGTAGCAACATTTCAATTGTGATGGCATAAAGAAAAACATATTTTCAATTATTAGAACGACGTACTTTCATAAAAACTGATATAACCTGAAAAACTGACAAAACCTCCTTAATGTAATACATTACGGTGGATATACTCCAAGTTCTTTCTTATTTCCAAAAAAACTAATTCAGTATGATTTATTACATATTTTATTACGTGACTAAATGGCAATTCAAAAGCAGGCATCTTCTATTTCTTGCACCATCTCACGCCAATAAAACAATCCATTGTAAATGTATATCTCTAAATCAAGGACACGCAACTTACAGCTCGTGGGCTGCATTTACTTTTCTAACCAATTTTATGATGCTGTTTCATTTCTATGGCAGCTCCGTTGAATACATTTCCCGTTACAATAGAGAAACGTAAAAATACAAAATGTTAAAGGATATTATCATCAATAACGTGTGGCAGTGTAATGGCGTAAATATTGCTAATATTAAATTATAATTTTACTAACAAAAATGTTCACTAATTTTTTTTCAATATAAGGATTAGATTAGAAAAGATTTGTGGTAGTGCTCATGTATAAATATTCAGTTCTTCCTGTTCTTCAGCATGCAATCGGAATATCCCTTTATTGAACATAGGGGTGAAATAGTTAGGCTTAATCCCGCGTGTGGTTGTTACTTTTAATTTAATTATAAATAATCATTAGAAAGTTTCGTATATTTAAAGTAATAAATGGTGTAAAATACATTTATCTATGATTCAAATGTTAGCGTAAATCTTGAACCGAAGAAGAAGGGGATGTACAGTCCTGGCAAAAATTAACGCATCACCGGCCGTAAGGATCGCTAGGGAGGTGCTGCGTTAATTTTGGCCAGGAGTGTACAAGGAAGTAATATAGACCAGGAGGTATATTTTAACCAGAATGTGGCACCTTGAAGATCAAAATTCCTGCGATAACAATGGAATAGCTGCGCCTTTTTTTGATTCTCTGATTTTTTTCTAAGTTCCAGTTACTAATAATTTTTTTCCGGAGGAATAGGCAGTATATTTATGTGTAACTTGGCAAATTTTGATAATACTAATTATAATTAGCTGGGTTTAGCCTGAATCAATGGCCAATCGAGAAATTATTGGTCGATGGTTTATCCTCCAACCTATTCCAATTTTTTTCATCATATTATATGACATACATGTGATTTTAACAAAATAAACAAAAACATCGAAAATACCTTAAATGACAATTCTTCTCTGTCATAAATAAGTCAAATTATTGTATAGACATTAGATTTTCTTAAAGCAGTTTATGCTGCGAGAAATCAAACCAAATTGTATCTCTCCTGTATTGTAACACAAATCAGGTTGCATAATCGGTAGATTCCGTATCAGAATCTGATAAAACATCGGAGATGACAAATAGATACGACTCAGTTTTATTGTTTGACGTCTTGGCGCGTGAAGCATATCCGATTTGGATGACGTATATGAAACTTTGTTTATTTCCGGCGTCAGAGGGGATCTGTCGGACGATTCCGCAAATGGCAATTTCCTCTCGTATTTCCACCAAAGCGAATCGGAAAGCCTTTTGTTGCAGGGGACGGATTTTATCAGATGCCATGCTCAATGATTCCATCAAATCGTCCCCATTGGAGAAATCACTCTTCGGCCCTCACCTTTAATGCCTTTCCTCTTGTTACTTGTCCTTTCACCATTTCTCTACTCATATTACAATTAGCGGAACAAATTATTCCCATTAATGTTGCCGCACATTTTCGTTTAACCCAAGAAGAATGCCCTCGGGGTTCCTGGACTGATGGTGATGTGGCTTGTTTCATGGAATCTCCTCTGCCTTAGTTGAGGTACATGTATTATAATTACGTGCATTAATTACGCCTGACGGATACACAAAAAGTAGTTTTTCCAACATATACCAGAGGCCCTTAAATTATAGCTTCCGATATGTATCTTTTGGTTTGCGAAAATAATATTACGCAGGGGCGATGCAAAGAGATGAAACTGAAAATGTCTATGCCTACGTCAATGTAACGTCCCAGCAAGCCACTTTTCGGAGTGTGGCAGGGGGTGCAGGCACCTTGACTCTATTTTCCTAATCGATTGCTTTCGCATATTATTGGTGGAAAAAATGAATTCTTAAAACGATTCGATCCAGCATCCATTTCCCTGATCTTCCTCGCAATATCAGAACGGTCGCATTATATCGGTTAAATCTTTTGAGAGTACAATTTCTCTAATCTTATTTAGATATGTTCCCCTTTGAATTAGTCTTCCATGCTCTAATGATTCCCATCCCGTCTCCTGTAGCATATGAGTTACACTCGCTGTTTCACCGTAGCAATTCTTTACAAATTGTATCGCTTATAGTTGTACCTTTTCTATATCTTGAATTTGACACCTTTCGGCGGGGTCACATACACTACATCTACACTGAAGGTGAGGCCTCTAAAGTGAATTAGTTACTTATAAAAGACTTCCAATATGTCTGGCATTCATGCCTGATGCTTAGACTTTATGTATTTTAGCGATAAAATATTCTATACCTACTCCTTCAACATTATGATAATATATTTCCAAGAAAATTATACATATTTTTCCATATACAGCTTTCCTCAATGCTATATTTTCTTTACTTTTATATAAAATAAAATAATTTATTAAACAAGTCTGTGTAGCTTGCTCCACAAAAAAATGCCATTCGCATTGTAACTAATCTACAGATAAATATTTAGATGATTATTTTGGGATGATGTTTTGCATTTATTTGGAATTGTGATAATACGCAGTGTGTCGATATGCAGGCTTATTTACATTATCTAACATTATTGTAAATCTGTTTTTGAGTCATGGTTTTCAATATCCAAGTCGTCGGATTATAGAATAGATGAAAGAGCCTCAAAAAGTTCTTATTCGAGGGTTAATGGATTTAATAATTTGAAGTGATGGAGTAATATGGTACAACATTTTATAATTGCAAACCTATTATAAAACATGAATGTTTCCCAGTATTATTCTAATTAAATTTAAAACAGGACAGCCATTTTTAAATACAAATATGATTTAGGCACTTCCATATCTAATTTAATTTTTCTTTATAATGAGTTGCAATGACACATAACTATGATGTTAAAGGGAGACCATTCTTTATGGGTTTGATTATGAATGAGAATTGACACTAATATTTGATATTTGAGAGTTCATAGTAGAGATTAAAAAAATCCTTTTTAAGGTTAATTATGAATCTTAATTTACAAAGGAAGGTACGTAACTGAAAGTTTTCAACTTTTTGTTTCTTAAAAATTGTTACAGTTTTGGAAACATGAATCATATACCTGATATACTATGAAAAAAATTAAATAATCAGTTGAAAAGCACTCTGTAGTTAAATTATCTTTAAAGTGATTTAAATTACTTTTTCACACATCTAAAACTTTTGTGTTTTCTTCAATTAAAATTTTAAGCTACTCTTCCCTGAGAGGAATTCGTTTCAAATAATAAGTCATACGTTAACATAAATCTCTTTCCCTTTCACTGGACTCAAACTTAGTGGAATAGCAACTTTACTTGTTTTCCAAAGTTTTGATTAATATCCTTTTCTCGTGGTGATTTTACTGATAATATCAAACTACTGCGGTCTTATAATAACTCAGCTGATTTATTTTCAATTTCTAGGAAGAAGAAGGAACTGCGTGATGTAATTCAGAAGAGGGAAACATATTCTACGATATTCCGTGAAACTTTCACATGACCTTTCTTCGTGTTTGCATCAAATCTTAAGACTAACATCCTCCATTGCACTCGTATTTACTCGTGGTTTCACTTTATTTTATCATATTATATCCTCAGCGATTTTTTCATTAATAAATGTATCTCAGAATTATTCTGAAATGTGAAATTTTCTCTTCCTTGGCCAATAAAACATTTAAATTACCAAATAAAATTTGGTTGAGATTAGTTAGAAAAATAATTTTAAAAATATATAGATGAATACAACTTAAGGCATACATTAACTGCTTTTGAAAATCTTAAAGATAGACTGAATCATTTTCAAAATATGCGACACCTTCAGATAATTGTTCAATTGAAAATGTTTAAATAAACAAGCCACATTGAGAAATCACAGTTGATGAAATTGGAAACGTGATATTTAATGAACAGAGTTCAGAGATAAAGATATAATAATATAATGAAGACGTCGGAAACACTGCTTTTCTATTAGTGCAATGAAATTTAGCATGCTGTGTATTTTATCAACATGTAATTTTAAAAAACAAATAAAAACTTATAGCAACAATAACTGTGCATTCTATTTTGCCTTTACCATTTCACAATTGGAGTTGTGAACATTTTTATCCCGTACTGTGTAGTGAAATTGATTTAATAATAAAATATATAAAAAAATATGAAAATCATATGAAAATAAACACACAAAATCATCTTTCTATTGTTTTTACGTAATGAATGGTTGAAAATTTCATAACATACGCAATTTCATCTCCGAAACCTTTAAATTACTGCAAGTATTTACCAAGAAATGTTTTTAGTTATATGATTAGAGAAGAATAATCACTAAGTTTTTTAATAACCAATCACCTTTCAGGTGACAGCTTTGCGATTTCATCACCGAGCAAGTGTACACGATGACCTTCACTCTTAAGCATTCCACAATTAAGCTCAGCAGTGATTTATATCAGTCACAACTCTTAAGTTTTTTCCTAACTTCCTTAATTCAATAGTTAGGAATAATTCCACGCCACCTGTCTGCCATCGATATGATCAAATTTCAACAAATTGGAAAGGACTCCGGAGCGAAATTTTCCTTTATTAAGAAATATCGACATCTTTCGAAGAGACTCAGGTATCCACCAAGAGAGAGGGCTGGGAAGCAATAACATCCGTGGGGAATACAGAATTTCTCAATTCACTGGCTCTCACAGCTACTGAGAGAAAAGGTTATGGATGCGGGACGGGAACGAAAGTGAAAGAAACTTCTGTTATCGTGGTGGAAATCTTCGAGGAGGCTTCGTTTTTTAACAGGATTCCCCAAAAATTTGCTCTGCCGATTTGAATTTTCTCCGTGGAAATGAGAACACGGGATATCCCGTCGGCTATGATTTTGTATTGAATCAGAGGATAGGAATATGTGAATGAAAGCTGGTCGGCTGGTCTCAATGTAGTTTTTTCTGCGTATATCCTGCTTATTCACCCTCCCACCAATTCCCCACCTCCTTTTTTTCACCCAAATTCTTTTCCGCTCCTGCTTTACTTTCACTCTCTCATCCAACTTTTCCTTTCACTTTCCCCCTTAAATACACTCTCTTTCTCGCTCATTTCGCTCGCACCCTTTCCACATCCCCATTACTTTTATCCACACACCCTGACTGAAATGATTAAAAGCTTTTAATGACGAATAATGTGATTTCATCTAACGCTACCCGTGCGTGCAGTATCGAGCAATTTTTCGTCTCATAAAAGGATTTTTAAATTCTGAAAAAAAACGGCTGCGGATATTTTATACACACGTAAAGTATTGTGTGTGAAAAGAATTACCGGCAAGGTTAGCATGAAACGTTACGTACTAACCTTTAAATTCTATTTATTAAAGAATATATACTAAGAGGTTACTTTCTTATTTTACCCACTTTCCCAATCGACAGATAATTTCAGCATAATTCCTTAATAACACTGAAAAAAAAGCAGTTGACATATGTCATGACATTCATATTTTCTTATGAAAATTTTCATGCTGACTTGAAATCTGAACCCAGTTTTCCTATAGCACGTCAGCTTTTGAAAATTTCATCAAACATATAATTTGCGCACTACTCTAAAATTATTCTTGGCGTTGTTTTTCATGCTATGCTGAAATTTTTGTCATCGTTTTCGAAAAAAGAGTTGTATTTTATGTTATGCTATCCTGTCTGGAATTATATGGTAGATTTAGAATAAATGTAGTTTTAGATATAAATAAATACCAATGAAGAAGCCCCACATAATGTGATCGGGTTTCGTCATTATTTCATCATAATCTTAATGTGGTTATAGGAACTATCAGTATAAGTATAACATACAAACATCCCGTGAAATAGGGTGGAACAGTTTAAGACTTAAACGGCGGATATCGGGAATTTTAGATCCGATTATGACTCCATCAGGACATTTTCAAGGATATGCCTAATATTTTATTTCTTACTTCTAAATATACCTCTGTTAGGATGTTTCAAGATGTGACTTGTCAAAGTCTCCATCATTTTTGGGAAATTAAAAATTAATAAGATCTTGTGGTCGGAAACCACAGACGCGATAGAAGCATGTGAGACGTACATGCATCACCAGCAAATGGCCGACATGGTCAACTTTCATATCTTGAACAATCAAATACATGATAATATTACACAAAATGTAATGAACCACAGTAAATTCGCTTTGAATTATGTCTAAGAGAGTAAAATAGAAATGAGAAGTAGATCCTGCCGTAGGTGGACTATCATACTTCAATTTGAAGTTGAATTGCACCAGTAACAGTACGAGTAGCACAAACTACAACCTAATGACTGGTTGAAACGTATACTGTATGTATTGTTAAAGTCGCACATCTTAATAGCGTGGTGAATGTACCACACATGAATGCTTTCTAGATGATCATTACATCTGGTGATTACCAAAAGAGTCTCGGAAAACCATAATTGGAAGGCAATACACCTTCCACGTGTACTCAGCACTAATGCAAGTCCTTGACCCAAATTTGTTGCCACGCCGTGAACTTATAAATGTTTACCTTTGTCAAACTTCTAGATCTGCACAGACCAAAACGAAAGAAAGACTACAATTCCTTGCAAGATCTTCTTTTCCTTGCAAAATCTTTTCACGTACATCTGCTTGGACATCATAAACGTCAGCTTTGGCGAATAGGAAAGAAAATACAGCCTTGGAGAACTTCTTTTTCATGTTACTCAGCGAAATAAAGTCGCATGTCTCAACTTGAGATTTAATGATGTGCATTACAACAATGATATACGATTTGATACAACACATAAGACGCGAATGCAATACGTGTTTTTACTTCAGTTGTCCACACTTTAATGTTGGTCTAAACCAGTGAAGTACGTCAAGCGTTATAACTTTTCTGCAAATCCTACGGTCATGGGGAAAATTTCAAGGCTTTATGATTGAATGACACAGCCAAAGGTCAAACTCATAAACGAAGCTCTAGTGAGGAATACAAAGTGAAGATCTCAAAACCAACATGTTTTTTTACAATATCTATAAAACCAGATCTTTTTATACATTTTTTATCCGATTAACGGCACATTTTTATTAGTTTTGTAAATCAATTCTCATCTCGATCGAAAATAAAAACGAGAGCTTCTGTTACCAATGTACGGATTAGCGGAACATTCAAAGGGAAATAGATCGGTCACGCACTAAGGCACAACGGTATCCTGATGACGATGTTGGGAGTAATGATGGAACGGAGGAATCATAGCGATAGTCTTATTATGAGAGGAAAGCAATGGCTTGTGTTTAGCTTGGGAATTATGGGGAAATAGACTGGGGACAGAATGATATAGAGAGCTGCAACAAATCAATTCCTAACACACAATAAGATGAAGCGCCCGTCAAGACATACACTCAATATTTGGTAATGTTTCAGCACTATGATATGTATTTAGCATTGACATTTCGAAGCTAAGATTGGAATCGATACCTATGTTAAAATGTATTCTAATCAGTCTTACCTAGCTAAGGAAAAAAAAATAAAATCAACGGCACGTTAATGACGTAGCTAGTTTTGGCGCAGCAGAGCAATATTAAAAAATCGACAGATTCGGCCAACATGAGATAAATGTCCATTTTTGCAACAAAATAAACAGATATTGTACTTCTTACACAAGAAAATTTGGTTAATGGAAGATAAATGGGGATTTTACAACGCTGCCGTGTGTAAACGGGTCATTTCTAGCAAAATCACGAAAAATTTTAATTTTCATTGTAGAACGTCGATCAAAAGACACTTGTATATCTCTTTTGAAGAGTGAGACGCTGAAGATATTAAATTGCTGCTCATTTGAATTGTTTATGACTTTTTAAATCATATTCCACGCGGTCAGTTTTCTTTCACCTAATGGGAGGGTCGGGCGCTCAGTACCTGCGAAGGCGAGCTAAGGGTCCGGATTAGGACGGAGACCCTCCAAATTTCTATCTGAAAAAAATTAATGGTAAAATCCCCAGATATCATCCATTAACCATACCATTAACCGAAATTGCTTCTACGGGATAATTAATTCCCTGTGGAAGAATACAATTGCTGTGAAATTTGTTGTGAAAAATATTACTTTCATTATGCCATTAACTATCTCCTACAAAATACATTAAACTTTACTTGTATATGGAGATCGAATTAAGCTCTGCGAACCTTTCTATGTACATTAAATCGAGATCCATTCCAGTTAAGCGGAAGCTTTGCGTGTCCGATCCATATCGGCGGGGTTTTTCAAACGAGAGGAAACTTTATTCACGGTATTTTCCTACCTCTAATGGCAAATAAAAACTCTTGAAATGAAGAATGATGCATTTGAAAAGAGGCCATTAAAATTTTTCCACAGAAAATTATGCAAATTATACGTGATATTAATCCTATTTATATTCCATCTGTAAAATTTCTTCATCACTGATACCCAATGATGGAGTTAAACTCAATCAAGTCATGTTCTTTTGAATTTACTTATGATATTTCCATTTTATGCAATTTATGAATAAACGTAAACAGGTTGATGAGGTACAACTTACTAGATTTAAAAATAAACAATACTAATTAAAATACAATTACAAACTTATTTACAATATTTGAGCAATATTCCATTAGCAAATTCAACATCATTGGTTATGTTTGGCACATGAGGTTAACATGATATTTGCGTAAGCTTAACCGAAACTAAGTTTTAACTAGGTGGAATCTTGTATAAAAATTCTAATTAACTATAGTTCTTACCCAGTTCCACAATGCTATTGATTGATGAAGTTTAGGTTTCGTATGTTTCCAAACCATGTTACCTCAAGGATTAGCTGCTACTAATATATTATCGATTAACGGCAAGTTCCATAAAATGTAATGAGGAACTAATTTTATTTAATTACGATTCAAAACTCTCTGACCCATGAATATGGTGAAATCTGATCATAAATAGTACAACTTCATAATGAAAAACAAAACGGCTCACTAAGCCTTCAGCTTAGATTCATTCGCAATTGATAAGATAAGTAGAATGTTGTTTCGTCCATGTTTATTATCATTGTAGCTTGAAATAAATTCACAAAGTACAGGGGCAAATAATATATATACCGACAGTAGCCACAAAGTGTTCACTTGTTATAATGTTGTTGAAAGCTCGTTTTCTACATCTCTACATGACACAAAAATTATTGTGATTGTGTTATGATATTCTTATAATTATTATGCTACAGATAGTTAAATTCAATAAACATCAGATATATGTTTCAGGACCAAAGTATTTACTTAATCTTGTTCAAGGAAAATCTTAATTTTGATTTAATCACGGCAACTTCCGGGATAGTCACCGACTCTCCCGCGGAGCACCCCCGAGGCTCTCACGGACCACCGGTTGGGAAACACTGGGTTAGAGTCACTCACCCGATTTATATTATACGCTCTGAATTTGAAAAGAACTAACAAGTGTTGGTGAAGGAGATATTCTCCGTCAATTGTATTCATATCATCATCAATATTGCATTCGTTAAATAAAACATTCAATTAGATTTTAATCCCTGACTAATTCTCAGCCAGAAAAGAAGAAACGCATGTTTTCTGATAAGACCGATGTAATTTCAACGCAAAAATTTCTCCTATTCAAGATTAAATTCATTCTAAAAGGTACCATAAAAGAATAACTCACTTTATACATTCTAAATACACAAATTTTAATGACTACCACCTGATGATGTTGCAAGGCAGCAAAACCTAGGCCATTAATTAAAAAAAATCGTGTATTTATTTTTTATTCTTGAGTACTGTAATTGGGCACCAGGCCGGTAGCCATTACTTGTGAATTACAGTACATTATGTTGAATTTTAAAAATAAGTTCCCTTTCTCTGGTACATACAATGAAGACATTTCACAAAATAACGCCAGAAACCATCGCTTTTAATTTTTGAAGTACCTTTTTTACAAAATTCACAATTATTAAATTATCATATCTCATTAATTAATTACTTGCAATGAAACCAATTGTGCAGTTTGAGTAATAAAGTATGCTTATATGTGGAGTTAATCTACGTATAGTGTTTCATCTACCTAAGTGTTACATTATCACAGGGAACATATTTTCGGCGTTAGAAAGACTGAATAAATAGATTACTAAGTTGTATTGAGAGCTGATTGATATAACCATCGTTTAAGTAATAACAGTGCAATTGTAACAGTTAAAGGTGCTGGAATATAAATAATCCGTTGAAAACCTTTCCTTTCCGGGTGAAAAAGATTAATAGAAAAGTCGGACTTTGGTTCTTCGTCTCCTGACTGAATTTAAAGATCAATAAACCCTAATTGTGCCCGATTTCCGAAAATAAAATTTTTCGGATTTGAGACCTCGAATGGTTTTTCCGATAGTATTCTATTCTTTCCCCCGGGAACAGCCTTTCTCTCCGGCCCGCCTTTTCCCTTCTCCTCCCCCGCTTCTTTCATCCCGGGGAAAACTCAATTCTTCCAAGTAATTTCCCAAGTCACGAAGCAACTTAATCCAAGTTTATCGAAACCAATTTACAACACTCGAGGAACGGTTAATCTTTTCCGAGAACTTTATTATGAATGCACCCTCGACGTAATTTACTTATGTTCGATTTAAATGAGCAGGTGGGCCTTTTCCTTTTTTTGGAGGAAAAACACAAGAAAACGTTGTCTGAACCGTCACCGGGGAACCTTCTTTGTTACGGCCGGATTCTCGATAAAATTTTTGCTAAGAATAAATCAAACTGTGCCAATTAGAGGTCCGGGGAACACTTAAAAGTTTCGACGGGTAGCAATTAATTTCTTTCCCCTACCAAACAATTTCCGTTCGTCTCGGAACAATTACCAGCGTTCCATCAAACGCGTCTTTCATCGTAGTCCTTCGCAAATCACACCCCCTCTCGTGTCTTCCAAGGAGTTTGTTAATTTGCTGTCCGTTTTATCTCTACCTCCAAACTTTTTTCTCGTTAACCTTAATGCTCACAGCCGTCGTTATGTAATCCCTTCATTGAGGGAGAAGTCGAGCGTATGATATCGCGTTGAGTTATTCATTTGTCGCCTCTCTGAGATATCGAGTGGAGCTCTCGACTGCTTTTCGATCTCATAGCACCTGCCATTTGTTCCAGACTCATATTGAATAATGTGTTGCCAATGTCTGCTATCTTCTTCCTTTATTTACTGAGTTAGTCTGAAGGACTATAAAAAGAGCGTATAAAAGCACTTGCTGAAATATTCTCATTTGTTAGCGTATGAAATGAAAATTTTCTTGACTTCGTTAAATAAAAATAATTTACTTCCTGCATCGTTATTTTCTCTTATGCTGAAAGGAATGATACAAAAAATTAATCACAAAGAAAGATAAAATGCAGTTGAGCTGACTTAAATTGTATAATTTATTACCATTGTCGGCTATTTCCTTCCTTAGTATTTATTCCTGTAGAACTATATTACACTTTGTAGTAGTTGAAATATTTTGATTGAAATAAAAATTTCTTAACTAAAATTTCTTTCAAATGAATAAGTTTACTTCTTGCAAGGTTGTTTTCCCTTGCGTCAAATTTCGAACTACTGATAAATTTTATATGATTATGCCGAAAGAAATTGCATAACAAAATCAATCCCAAAAAAAACAGACATGAAAAATAAATTTCTATGGCGTTCATTTACCGAAGCCGACCATGCTCAATGAATAAAGATTTAAATTTGTTACTCTGTTATCTATTCATGATAAAATAGATAGCCATAAAATTATTAATTTTGAATTAAGAGAGAGAGTATTCAAATTCTTATTCTTCTTCTTTGCATTTTTTTCCACGGTTCTTTATCATAGGCGAGAAAATAAAATAAATCGGTTCCAACAAATATGTCGATCATCAAGGTATTTAAATGTAGCAGCGATGTTTTGTTGGGCTTACATTTTCAACAATACCCGAAAATACGAAAGCAAAACTTGGATAAATTAAATAATTCCAATTTTTTTCTCTTTATCATAAAATTAATACTTTAAACAACTACATGGTTGCAAATGAAATTACTTCTGAAGGAGATGTAATTCTACTTAACTTAATTCGACACGTTCATTTCTAACTCGAGGAAATCTAAATGATCTGCAGTCAAACACGAGATTTTCAGTTACTTGATAGAGGAGAAATGTCAACAGAATTGATTTAAAATATAGCACCTTAAATAGCACCATACTTGCTTTAGAGCTATTACAGCAAGAAAATCAAAATCTAGACATAGATATCATTGGACAATTCTCTCAGAGTAAGATTTTATTAAACGGCACTAAATAGTATAGATTATTTCAAGAGTAATCTGGATTAAATCGAAATAAATAACGAGTGAACAGTACGAATACCTTGTCCTAGTTTTAACTTTATACCAATGAGAGTATCCTAATCGCAGGAGTATGTTATATAAGAATTGATAAAAGCTTGAGAGATAACTAGCATGCCAGTACAAGCATTTTAATCGGTATTAATTTTAACTCACCACAAAAACTCTTTTCGTATAGAGTCTTTTCTCAAAACTTATTTTCCTATACAGTTACAAAATATACATATATTCTTCTTAAGAAATATATTTACTTTAAAAATATGCATGTTTATATATTTTATATTTATTATAACAACTTAAAGTTGAAGAATATTTGTTCCGAAGTTTTCACCCGTGATCATTTTTACTTTCTCCATATACGAAGTATAGAGAAAGTATTGTTTTCATGAAAAAATTCGACTTCGAGATTTCAACGGAAATACATGTTTTGGGGTCCTTAGAACACGTTTTGACAATTTTCGGAATGATGTCTGTGTGTATGTGTGTGTGTGTGTGTGTGTGTGTGTGTGTGTATGTGTGTGTGATAGTGGGCGCTCTAACGTGAAAACTATTGGTCGTATCAACACCAAACTTCATATATAGTACTGCGGTATGTGCTGTCAGAGTTGATTAGTTTTTGGAGTAAATCGGTCAACCGGAAGTCGAGCTTTATTCATTAAAGCTCATTTCCGGTTTTCAAAATATCTCCATAAATATGATATATACGTATATTAAATTACTTATAAAAGTTTTAGATAATGTTTTTTACTATAACTTTTGAATTTAACATATTTTTGTATCACCGGTTGATTAGGAGTTATTCGTGTAACACTGATAAACCGGAAGAAGATGATTATGTACTTTTTGGGCGCTCTACCATGAAAACTATTTGGCGGATTAACACCAAATTTCATATGTAGTACTTCTATTACAGTCTTTAGAGTTGATTAGTTTTTGGAGTAAATCGGTTAACCGGAAGTTGAGCTTCATTCTACAAAGCTCATTTCCGGTTTTCAAAATATCTCCATAAATATGATTTTAAGGTACATACTATTAATTATAAATGTTTTAGAAAATAAAATTTACTATAACTTTTGTATGAAACATATTTTATTATCACTGATTGTTTAAGAGTTATTCCTGAAATACTGATAAACCGGAAGTTGCTGATTATGTACTTTGTGGGCGCTCTGGGCTCTATGGGCGAAAGGCCAGTTTCATCGTTCTTCATCCAGCATGTCCCGAACAACATTATTTATAATGTTTAGAGTTCGAAATTACTGTCGTAGATAAGTATTTACATCTTATATATGGAGAAAGTCATGTGCTGGCCACATCAGATTTTTTAAATTGCTAATACTCTCTACCAATCCCATATAATACTCAGAATGTTTCCGCTAAGATAGTGTTTGTATTCTTAGCACGAATACAAGCTAAATACTATTAAGTTTAAAAAAACCAAAACTTAGCAAAATATTTTTTAACCTCAGCGAAATTTGTTCGTGCAGACCAATTTATTTTTATGTAAAATTTTTATTTTTCACTCGAAAAAGAACTTGTCAAAAGTACATTTGAGATTAATATAGACATTTTACTTTATATGTGGTTTGTTTCGGGTCGATATCATTAACGCAACTTTAGTTATTCCTTTTTATTTCCGAAAGTGAAGTTCACGGTGACGGAACCGCCTCCGCTAATTAACCTCATCGGGGCTTGAGGGGTTAAGGACTGATAGCGTAAACTCTCTACTACTAATGGATATTTATCGCATTTATCACGGTGGAATCTAAGTACTGACGCAAGAAACTTAAGAAGCCGCTATTATTTTCACTTTGAGATAAGTATATAAGGAAATGGTCTTAATTTGTTTCCTCTTTGGATCAAGTTTCTCGATCCGTTCGCGTCGAATTCGCTTTTATTTTGCAAAATTCTGGGAACCAATTACGCGAAAGATTCCTTGCTTTCCCTTCCTTCCATTATACGTTTCTTTTAAAGTTTCGCTCAAGGCTGCGAGAGAGATCGAAACTCCGTTCTCTTTTCCTAAACATCCCTTCACGCTTTTCGTGCGAGGTTCCAATTAAGTCCGCAGCTAGCGCACCTGTCCAACCCCCGAAAATTATTTTTCCTCTCATTTTCCTCTCTCGAAACACATTATCATCCCTCAAACGTGATACCGAATGACTCATTAATTTGCTAATGCCGTCCCTTTTGGTAAATAATGCCGAATCAGACGTTTTACGGAAGGATTTCAGAGGCCACTGCGCACGCGAGAGTTATCTTAGAGATTCTAACAACCACCTTCCGACGAGGAATGTTTGGAAGACTTTACAAGTGGTCCATTAAAGATTGATGAGGCTTCCTTCACCTGAATTTGAAGGCCGAGGATAATTTCTTTCCGCTACAACTCAATCTTAAGAGTCTTTTGAGGAAGTCATCCTTCGTAGCTCTCTATACTTAGTCAAAATACATCATCGGCACATGTGATATTCAGAACTGATTTAGGATTTAGACAAGCTGTTCTTAACCTAGGGTGCGGGCTCAACTGGTGGTGCGAGATTTTGGTTCGGTTACTTATTTTTTCTTGATTTTAATGCATTTGGCCTTTTGTTGAAGATAATTTGCATCTTATAATTAATATCAGAGGCATTGTGGTCGTTCCTACAGCCCATTCAAGTTGGGGAAGTTTTGATTGAAATTCATCCAAGAAATTGGACAAATAACCCGCTAGAATTCAGCCAGGAGACTTAATACTAATATAAAGTATCTATCACATAACATTTATTTTTAATATTAATATATTTATGAGCATCGAAAATATGGAAAAAAGAACTAAGATATCAAGAAATTAGTCATTATTCAATGTTATCAAAGAAGATTCGTTATTTCTCTTCATCACATTTAATAATACAAGATAGTCATTTTAGTATTACTAGCTCTAACTTGCATCTATTGGATACCAGCGATGGATAGAGGCACTATATGGAGAATAAGCTTAAAATAGAATGTTAAGGGAGGATTTAAAAAGATAAACAGAAATTCCACCGCCATATATCTTATTGAGTCAATGACCGTAGCAGTTCATTCACCTCTGAGAGTCATCTCTAGACTTCCAGGAAAAGGAAACCATAAGTATCATGAAGGGAAAATGTGGATAAAGATATGGTTTCCGAAACGGATAATTCGATGAAATACTGAAACCTGCAAAAGACAAGTATCCAACGGGGCGTAGCTAGACACAAGAACTTCATACTCAAAGACAATTCGACTTTAATTCCTTCCTATTTTTCACGCATATCCATCCCGTTTTTCCTGTATTACTACTGCCTCCAATTTTTCTCTGAAATCTCACTTTTTAATTTTTAAAAAGAGTGTCAACTTTCATCTTAGGAATCTAATCCTCCTTTGACATCAAATATTTGAAGAAACACAATATAGAAAAAAAAACAAATATATCTTAAGTTTGATTTTCACACGACATCAAATGGTTCCTCTTCCTCGATAAAAATTTTGATTTTTTATTCTAATATGTGGAATTATTAAACTTAAATTACAGAGGCTTCTAGCTTTGAGATTCCTCAAGAACGAAATATTCAATCAATTTCAGTAATATCTCTCCCAAATACTTCTTAAGATAATCATTCACTATCTACATTGAAGCTATTTCCTATTTTGTATTCTTATAATCATCATTCACATCGCTGTTTCGCAGTTATTTCTTCTTAGAGCTGACACACGCGTACTTCCGACTCCTACCAAAGAACCTCACTCCAAAGCCGTCTCACCAGTGCTTTTCTGTTATAGTTTCACTCTCTTTGATACCAAATCCTTCGACATCCTCCTTCCTTGAGGTAAACGTTTCACGCCCACACGATGGAAGAGATTTTCACCAATTCCTATCGATTCTTTTTCTAAGAACCCTATGTCGACGTTTCCTTCTGCCGGAGATAATCTTTCTTTTTACCAGCAATTTTTCCTCCTTCTTCCCTCTAATCACTTTAGTATGCTTTTCGGAATTGTGGGACCAAGGAAAACGTAACAGAAGTATAACTAATTAGTGGAACAGCTAGGTCAACTGACGGATGGATAAGGAAAACGGTTAGACTCAGCAAAGTAAGAATTAAGACCTTTTCGGAAGTTAAAAGATGAGATGTTATTTTATCTTAATTTATAATACTCAGGCACCCGACAGAAGGTATAAGTTATTTTTTTCCTTATATATCTATGTCTATTTATCCTCTCTAAATCAAACATGAGATTTACATGTAAATTTTCCATCCTGGAAATTTCAAAATAGGTTGTGTATCTGGTAGCCTCGTTAGCCTTCTGTACAACGACCTAATGTTCCAAAAATGCATGGTAATATTTATATACTAATCTACTTAATCCACTTAAACATCTATATAATAATCTCCTTAATCCACTTAAACAATTGGACACTAATGAATAGAATGAAAGTGGCATCTCGGGGACATACTAAAATGGATTCAAATAGACCCATGGAATATTGAATTTGGTATCACTAAAAAATCACCGAATAACTGAAATAACTAAATAACATGGTTAATCTGGATTTCTCTACAATTCAGCCTTCTTCCATCTATCTCACTAACGCAATCAACTCATATATGTCTCCGCCAATTCCTTCTTAGGTAGAATCTGCACAAATATTGACGTAGAGAGTATTATGATGAAAGAGGTGAGGATTTTGATTGAGAACGATTTGATTGGATAATTAAAAGTAAGAATTTGGAATTCTGTAACTTATAAAACTTAAACATCTTAAATTCTACGCTTGTAAATCAATCAAATTGGAAAGTAAGAGATTGGTTAACATTTCTATGTACATCTTTTATAGAGTAGAAAAATTTACCTGAAGACATGTTCACAATCTTTCATAAAGCACTCAGTTAAAGTGATATTTAGTGAGGTATTGATGGAATTAATTATATTGAGCGCGGTGTATACCCTCGTCATTTTCCATCTAAACTTTCAATACAAATGTTCTTTTAAATTGCGTACAAAGACACGTTGTGTACCGTTACGATTTTTATTCTAAATTTCGATCGTTATCTAGAAATCTAAAGAAATTACGTATGCTTGTTATACTTTTTACGCTGTGTATATAAGTTATATCTGTTTGCTTCAATTAAATTTCAATTTCTCAGTGCATCAAGAGGTAGTGTTGGTGTTGGTCTCGCTTGGTTTACTGATTGTGAACATGATTGGTTGCTTGCGTTGCGTTGAACTGAGGAGTTCTGGAGCTGTGGAATTGTGGCAGACTTGGTGAGGCTGTGCTCCAATGTTTATGACTGTCAACGGTATTAGTGATTCTGATTAATTTATTGTAATTATTGAGGACCTTTTCAAATGCATCAGTATGATCGATGCTCTATTCACAAAGTTTACTTACAGTAATATTGATCAATTATAATATTTGAAAATTATTTGACATTACTCTAAATTATTAGTTTATTGAGATCTCCAAGCACAGCTAGTGCCAGCTCAATGAAAATAAACCATTGCCATTATTTCACAATAAAGAAGCTCAATTTACAAGGTTTAGTTAGAAAAATATTGATTAATAATACTTTTATAAAATTAAATGATAATTCTCCCACAATCGTTAAATTGTTAAAACTCCATGAACAGCTAATCCCGGCACAATACAGATAAACCTCTGCAAGGGAATTTTTTACTTCTAGTCACGTAGAGTAGAATATTTATATTAATGGAATATATTTATTCTAATGCTTCAAGTAAATAAATTATCACTTTCCTATTTTCCATAACAGATAATGACATCACGACTTCTGACCATGAGCTACTTTGTTACTGTGCTTTGGTTCTCTCCAGTTATTTCAAGGCCATGTTTTTTTCCCAGAACGTTCATGCTTCTCCGTGACGAAGTAACGTGAGATGAATTTTTCCTTGCTTCTTTCAAAGTTGTCAGTGCGTGGTTCTGATCTCTTATTCATTCCATCCCACTAAGATTGTAATTCCAAGGTAGCCTTCGGAATTGCAGTCCGAAAAACCCGGAATCAAGACAACAGAAAACGTCGGATTTTCACTTCCGTTTTAATTCCGAGAGAATTCCAAACGCTTAAAGAACTGTTTTCCACGATTCATAAAATCGTCTTATGGCCTTCATTTCACGCCAAGGGTTTATTTTAGGTTTCATTATTTTGGGAGGGATATCAACGGCAACAGATTCCCTCCCTAGGAGATTTTGTGCCTAATGATTTTCTGGAGGCATCACGGTAAACATAGGAAAGGTAAAAAATTGAAAATGGAATAAGGCCACATTCTTTTCTAGGGATTAGTGATTTTTGGATGGTGATGAGTACATTCTTTGTGAATAATATGTGTATTGAAATATAATGGCATACGCTGCATTTTTTCTATAATGTTGAAAGGGATATGAATGAAAAATTAAATTAAATATAACAAAAAAAATAAAATGAGGCGTTATTCCGATATGATTGAAATGATAGACTATGGTAGCATATAAACTCAATAAGTTCACGCTTTACTTAGTGTAGGTTCATTTCAATGATAATTATTATTATTTATATATTCAGTTCCTTTAATTTTAGGTATTGAAATTAAAAATAATTTTATCATATCAATGGTAGCAGCTTTTATGATGCTGCTGGAATGTAGTAAAATAAGCGATAAGTAGAAATTGCTTGTGGGCAGAGCATTTTAGCATTAGAGAATTTCGATCAACGCTATTTTATTGCAGACAAAACCTAAGAATTAATTTAGAAATTAAGCCTTAACTTAATGTCAGTTTTTTAACATATCCATATCCATTGTAACGACATTAAAATCTCTGATATCATTGAAAGCCTATGATTTGAATGGATTAAATCGTAGGTAATGAAAGAATAAGTTTGTTTAAAGAAAAATACTTAATTATCTTTTGCCTTCAGAAAGGAATTCATATTCAAGGAGATGGCCTACAATGATTCCTAAGCTTTCTTCTGAAACACCAATCTTCGCCTTTTAATCATTAAATTATGCCATACTTTAGAATTTATTATTGACAGCCATTTCATTGAAATATACCTGGATATTATCCTCGGCTAATACTATAAGCTTTTGCAAAAGAAGCGCGGAACATTTAAAGAGAGCACTAACATATACGGAAACATCAAATAGGCTTTGATGCTTTCTGTCAAGCTTGTTTATTAATAGGATATAATTGTAGAGGATGAGATGTATGCGTATATGATATGAAGCAACCGTTACTAGAAATTGACGAATTATAATTGTAGAAAATATAGTATGATTAAGTTTGGAAAGAAGAGTTCCGAATGTTTAAAGATTAACTCAGCTATTATCTACTTATCATATAGTCATAAAAATGGCTTGATAAATTAATTAAGTCTATTATGAAACCGTCATTGGACACCGAATGTAAGTGAAGACAAATATTTTGGTTACCGAGTGGTAGATTGAAAACTAGGCTGAGATACGGTGGAATGTATTTCTTAGGACTTAAAAGACCATGAAAAAATTTGCATCTCAATTATTAAGATAAATTCATCCATACCTAGGTTTAAGGGGATAATTTTTTGCGGAATATCATTTTCATTTAACGTATGGCTGTTTTCTGAAGTTGCAAAATACTCGTAAACAGCTCCAAAGACTATCGCTTTCTTTAGCTTGTAAGAGAGTAATGGGAACCATTTTGCTTTGTAATTCCTTATTTGTATGTGCAAAAGCGCGAGCATCCTTCCAAAAATTTATTGTGTGAATAGGAAAGAGTGCGAGAATGGAACCTTTAACTGGGTCACTCGGAAGCTAATGCGTCCGAGTTCGTGTTTCAAAATTCATAAGTATTCTCCATTTTCTATATACCTTTGGACTTTTTGGCTTTGGACTTCGTATGAGAGCTGATAGATTACTTTAAACTTGTAGAGTGGTGTACCATTTTGAAAGCATGCGTGCATTTAAATATTTATGAATGAATGGCTATTACTTTAAGTGTAACATAACGATGTATTTTATGTTCCCGTAATGCTGCATACAGACTCAAGGTCAACAGCATCAACATAATGATAATAGAAATAATAAAGGAAATTTTCCAACTTCCGTATCATATATTTTTTTCCGTAGTTTCTTCTCTAACGCCATCAACCAGCAGTTCTCCTCAGTTTATTTCTCCATCCCCTGATCAGTCCAACCGTTTATTTTCCCTGCTCACTTCCTCTGCCTGCGGGTGATTGTTTTAATATATATATATATAATAATATAATATATATATATAATAAATGTGGTTTCGTACCATACGAGGGTGCATTTATTAGTGGAAAAGGGTTCACCTCTTCTTCGAATATTATTTTCAGCGATGCCTCTAAATGACATACAAGTACATCCAATCGAGGAAATATCTGATCTTACGTCAATGCCACCATTGCACGAATGCAAGACGGTCATTAAATAATGTCATGCAGACCCTTCCATCCTCAAAAATAAAATCAAAATACTGGGATGCAAGTAGGAGTACCTATGCAAATAATTATGAGCATCAATATGTCTTCCATCGATTTTTGTATATTCGAAAAAGGCTCGTTTGGATTTGGGGATTCAGCATCACGTCAAAAAGGTGAATTTATTTTTAAGGGTGCCATGGAGATGAACTGCATCCTCATTCTAAGGATCCCCATTATATTCACGCATATGTGAAAATCCTCTTATCAGAATGCCTCTTGCGAATAGCTGGATTTTAAAATTTGCTGGGATGCTTGTGTGGCGTTAATTAACGATTATACATTTCTCTCTCTCCCTCCCAGTGAGTCCTTTTCAATCTCTTCCATCGCCGTTCTTTGGAGTTCCTCCATAATGCATTTCTACACCCGACTCTCAGCATTCACGAATTTCAAGGATATTCTCCCTCCCTAAATATGTCACGTTTTTCAGTACATTCATGGAGAAGGTAGCTCATTAGTTGTTACCAAAACGTATAGGTCATCTAATGCACTGAAAAGGCTTAGACAACAAGGATTCATAGAAAGACCATTCAGGTCTATTTCATCTGAGGAATAAAGAACGGAATCTTTTCATATTATAATAAAATTTGGAAACGACAAATGGCTAAATCCCACACGCTCTGCTGAAAAGAAGACGCAGAAGTAGAATGTAAGGAAAGGAAAAATATAAGATGACTCGAACGTACTGCCCATAAAGATGAGAATTTAGCAAATACATGGTTACATGGGAAACACCGTAGCATTACTAAAATATTTTCTATGGATCAAAATGTTAACAATAAAAAAATATTCAGCAGCGATGACGAGCTGTAATTAAGGCGGTAGTAAACGATCGTTTAATAGGATATTAATAATGATGTTAACTGAATATTCGAAGAGTTTTGAATTCTAAAATGACAGCAAAACTTCACAAAGTAAAAATACCCTCCTAAAAAAGATATTGAAATATGTCGTAGCTGAGGATACATAAATACATGTTAATAATATGGATATATAGAAATGGAAATATTTCACAGTCAAAGCTTTTTCTATTCCGCAACAACAAAATTTTCTTTGAAAAAATAAACGAATTTGGAGAATCTGAGTCGGTCTCGCTAGTAAGACATCTCAAATTATGAGAAACTGATTTTAAGAGACCAGCAAACTGCACGTGAACAAAATTAAGAGCACCGACATAAACCAGAAATACATTTACCCACAATAACACAATTTTTTATGGAGAGCTTGCCTCTATTTTCAGCCCACTCGTCCTTTTTTATGGAAAAGCAAAGCGAGAAATTTCATCAAAGCGCTTTGGAAGTTAACCTTGGCGAATGTTTTTCGAGGCAATTCCGAATGGTGTACTCCTTGTGACGCCTTTAATTTTCTTTCCTCCGATGACATTAACATGAAAGGGAACTTCCGAGGAGAAGATGGACTCCGAAGAAGAGCAAGCATCTCGTCCACTCCCAAAAGTTTGTCATTTTCGTCGTAAGTGCAGAGCGGAACCTGTGTATAACCTGTGTACAGGGAAGAAATTCTCATTTCGTTTTCAAGAGGATGAAATCCATTGGCAGAAGTGGAAAGAAGAGGGCTGTTATATTCTCTTTTTGAAGAGGAAGACCGTTCTCGGGAAGGAAAATTAAATTTCGCTTACATAAAATTTTTCAATCAAGCCACGATTGCAAAAGACACTAAGATGCTGAAGTTAACAGCAGTTAAATAAGAAGGGCCGTTGGCGAAGTGTGCTTTGCAATCAACTAAAACAACGTAGGTGTCACATTAAGCTTCAGAAAAACTCAGTAAATAATCAGTTTACTCCAGAAAAATTTGGTGGAACAATTTCGAATCTTTCCTAAAAAATAAAAATTGACACACGTACAAATAAGCAGAAGTTATGTTTATTCTCTAACCACTAGTTAATTTCCAGTTTGATGCTGAAAATGGCTTTCCTTCTACCTAAATAAATTAACAATCCTATCATTTATTATTCATTTACTCTGTTCTCAATTTATAATTTCATATCTCTATATCACCCAGTAACCTCCATAATAATGATACGACAGGTTTTATTCAACTCAAGCAAAGATTTTTTCAGCAATTTAAAGTAGATGATATGGTACGCAAGTATCAATAACTATAAGCATTAAGTCGATTAAAGATTTGCCTGAGATTGAAACGCATGAGTTAGAGGCAGAACCCACAGTCTGAACCCACACTCTGTGACCCGCAAGTGGCCCATAAACCCATTGCGAACGGTCATTGCTTTGAGAGAATCAGACCTTTCTTTAGTTTATACTTACGTATGTCACTGAGTTCAATTGCTGGACGAAATACAACCTTATAATTATGATAAAGGTAAAAACTATCACAATACAACAGAAGTCATTATACCTGTATCCAATGACAAGTTAGTTTCATTGAACTGGAAATAATAGCCAGTGGTCCCTGACGTCCTTCCGAACGCTTTCTCAAATTAGAGATACTTAATCCAGTTTATACAATGCTAAGATTATAATTATTAGTTTAGATTACCTTTTTACTTAGAAGTTATCAGTAAACACTTATCTAAATTTCTTATGAAAATTATTAGGATACCATATTGTTTCTTTGATTCATAAACTGCCATTACTTTGGGTTCAATAAATGTATAAAAGATACGGAAAAACATAAAGTTTTGCCTTTAAAAGAAACAGAGATCTCTAGCCATTATGCCACAAAGCTATTAAATCTTGATGCAATTCAGACTAATATTTGCAGTGGTGTATGAGAGAGTATCTTTGGTTATTCATGAAAATAAGCATTTATCTTGCATAAAGGATTTTAAAATAATGCTGATATTATAATACTGATGTTATAATACTGAGATTTGGCATTATAATGTACAGTAAGGATGCAGTTAAACAGTAATAAACACTTTACCCCTAACAAATGCTATTGTGACCGATAATTAAGCCGGTTTTATAATAATATAATTAATCAGGGTTTTAAAATGATGATTCTGGTAAGTACCAGATTGAGTGAGCTTCAAATCTTTAAAATCTTCTTAATTATGATACAATCCTCTAAACTACTGCGTAGTTTTATCGTCAGATTAGTTGATAAGCAGATTCAACTTGATATTATAATACCGTATCTCAATCTGGTATTATACGGTACTATAACTTACATTAATCCTCATTTTAAATATCTGTGAAGGTATAACTATTGATTATAATTCGACTTGCTCAAATTGAAGTGAAGCTTACAGATAAACTCCATGATGACCGTACATTATAATTGAGGACCTAAGTAAAGGGGATTATGGAAAATATTAACATTACATATAAATGTAATGATCTGTAAATAACTGTAAGTTAGAGAATTTTATATTGAACTCAGTTGATGATCTCTAAGGTAGCTTAAGGCTTATTTGACAGATTTTTGATCAGTTATTTAGGGGATCTGAAGTTGGATTCATCGCATTTTCCCTCTTCGACAGCCTCTCAGGAACTGTCTTTCTAAATACAATGGAGGTTGAAATAGTAATTAACACGGGCTCTCGAATGATAAAAAATTCAACATGGGAACAATCGTGTCAATCGATGGCGGAGTTTTTTTTAATTCCCCTTTCCTCCGCTGGAGGGCACTTCTCAATGTTAATCCTTAGGCTCACTTTAGGTTACTTTGTTTTTAGAGAGCTTCCGAGTGGAAGAGGTGGTGGAGAGGATAACTGAAACGAGAAAGCAGTCAAGCCAACCGAAAAAGTTCCTCCAACTTTTATTCCTACCTGCGGATACTAGCTTACAATCCAATGGAAGGAGGAAAAGTATGGCGTGTGAAAGCGTACCCCATTGAGACGAGAGTCAATGACCGCTGGCGCCACCAAAAAAAAAGATACGGATTCTAAGCCGTCACACTTATGACATCATACAAAGATACCCATTATTTCCGTTCTCTGCCCTGTCTCCCGTGGGAAGCAACTTCAACATATCTAAAGTCACCACCTTTGCGTTGTCGATCAATGATTTAAAACACATAAATCGTATTAAAAAGCATAAATATACGCTGAACTGGAAAATAGCAAAATTGCTGGTTAAAATATAACTTATATCAAAAGTACTGTTCATTTAAAAACAATGTTTTATTCCTTGTAAGTAAATGTTTGCACTTCACACTTGTGTAATATTCTAAATTGTATACGATGCGCTAAATCAGACAGCACATATACATAAGAGAATAATTTGTATATACGCATAGTGTGAATAAGGTCAAAAATTGTAATTTACTACTTGCTGTTGTTATTCGAATAAACAACTTTCTACTATAAAAATCAATGGGTCAAGTCTCTATGTCATGGAGACTTGACCCATGAATCACAAGGGATCCATTATTTGTTAACTTTATACCTGAATACTAAATGATAATGTAAATATTCAATTCAGTTGATATTTTACAGTAGAACATAATGGTTTGATAAGTGCACACAAACTAAATAAAGAAACCCTGTACAATAAGATAGCAGTTGCAAATTCTGTAATGAAATGTTGACGTTGGTCCCTTTATACTAACTAATATAGTAAATCTGATTTTTAAAATATTTAAACGGCTTTTTCTTTCAATAAGGAAACATTTCACAACAATTGATCGATGCCTAACAGAGCTGTAGTTCCTATTCACGGTCTTTCAATAGACCATCGTCATCATTGACGAAACTTACTGTGATCAGACCAAAAAATACGGTAATATATTATTTTTATTTAGTTCCAACTTTAAGTAAGCATTAAGCATGATTTTATGGCGTATTACACTCCTATCTGAGGCATTTTCCCTTACGGGGTAGAGATAAAATAAACAACCCACTCATACCGAGGGACTTTCCTGACATCCACTTTCAACGAAAGCATTCATCGGACGCATAAAAATACATGCCTCAATTTGACTTTTGCTCAGATACCCACCTGTCGATCACTGGGTGAATATATCAACGATCCACTAGTATTTTTACTGCCATTTTTGCTGAAAAAAGTTCGTTTGAAAAATTTTAAAACTGATTTCCCTACCGATCGCTCAGAATCTAAATGCGTTACCAAGTCGGAAAAGGTAAAAAAGGGGAGTCTATCAAGGGAAATGTGACGAGATTGATTTACCCCTGGGACGATTCAAACGGGACTGCAAAATGAAGAATGATAATCCGAAGACAGGAAACAAGATAAACTTCGTCGTCTCTTTCCCATCAATAGACGTTTATTCCGCTCATCGCTTTACGAGACATTTCATTCAACGTGAATCTTTATTGTGCGATTTTGTATTCAAAGCTGAATAATAAAGTCGTATGAATGGATAGAGGTGGAACTTGGAGGCTTCATTCATTATTTCTTGGGCTGAAATTTAAATTACAATGTATAAATGTACTCCGTGGAAACATATCAATCATTTATTAAACGCAGAAGTAACTCAAAAGCAAAAACAAGCTATTGATCTCAAGTTAGACACTAGAGTCGGCCAAATGCCCCTGAACGATAGACAATGCCAATGTGGGAAAGTATGGCGGATTGTACACATTACAGGAAAGGCCGTGAAGTCCACCCGATTTCTACGATATTTATAAAGTTGATGTTGGAAGTTAAGTTGATTGATTTACCCATGATTTCTAGCTCTCGATCAACGCTGTAATTATTATGACTGAGTTAAATTCAGTTGCCTTTCCGTTTCTTAGATATGTGAGCAGTATTGATCAAACCCTAAAATATATCCCACTACTTAACGAAGGATTAATGAATTGGGTGAATATCAATTAAATAAATTAAAAGTAATCTGTAAACTGGGTATCAAGGCGAGATATTTAGCAAAGACTCTTTTACTAAAATAAAAGGACTGACACGGGAATACTGGAAGGGGTAATAACTTCTTGTACGTTTAAAATAATAGTGATACTTGCAATTATTATTATTATTATTATTTGAGTTTTTGCACTTTCTCAGCGTTTCCGCTGGAAAATATTCACCTGTCCATAGATGGTTAGGACTAGGCTCAGTCGACACGGAGAGAGAATTCACTCTAACCCATGTGATCTTATTATTAATTGCTGAGGAACTTGCGCACAATGTGACATGTTTGCAGTAATACTGCTTTCTGTGCTGCATCGATGGTATATTCCTCTAAACCAATTTTCTCCATATTTTTACCAAAATTGTTGGTCATCAATCCTTCAACAGATATCACAAATGGGACAACCTGGACCTCTACCAACTTCCAGATATCCTTTAATTGCCACGCAAGCTCTTCGTATTTGTCCCTCTTTTCCATCTCCGTTCTTCGTATGTTATGAGACAGTGGCACAGCTATATCAATGATTATTGCGGTTTTGTTCGCATTATTAATTAGCAAAATATCTGGTCTGTTATTATTATTATTATTTGAGTTTTTGCACTTTCTCAGCGTTTCCGCTGGAAAATATTCACCTGTCCATAGATGGTTAGGACTAGGCTCAGTCGACACGGAGAGAGAATTCACTCTAACCCATGTGATCTTATTATTAATTGCTGAGGAACTTGCGCACAATGTGACATGTTTGCAGTAATACTGCTTTCTGTGCTGCATCGATGGTATATTCCTCTAAACCAATTTTCTCCATATTTTTACCAAAATTGTTGGTCATCAATCCTTCAACAGATATCACAAATGGGACAACCTGGACCTCTACCAACTTCCAGATATCCTTTAATTGCCACGCAAGCTCTTCGTATTTGTCCCTCTTTTCCATCTCCGTTCTTCGTATGTTATGAGACAGTGGCACAGCTATATCAATGATTATTGCGGTTTTGTTCGCATTATTAATTAGCAAAATATCTGGTCTGTTGTAATTAATCGTTTTATCTGTTAAAATTGGTCCATCCCAATAAAGGATGATCTTGTTCCTCTCTAAAAGAGGAGCAGGCTGATATTTATAATATGGAACGATATCCTCATCAAGGAGTTCATATTTCATACCCAGTTGTTGAGTTATTATTATTATTATTATTATTATTAGGGGTCTTTATTAGGCGAGATTGAAATTATGGCGATAATTAAACCGTAATATTAGCCAGCAGTGAAATTATCATCATTGATTTCGAAAAATGACCCCCGATAAATTCTTCAAGATTTTTACAGTCACCAGAAGAAAGTTTCCATACTAAATAGAGAATGAATGAATCGCATACTATCTAAATACTGAAGAGGATACAGATTTTGGATATGTCGGTCTTTGAAATGTATTATTATGATACACATTTTTCTAATATAGTCCAGAAAGAATGTGCTTCTTTGAAACTTTAAGCGATTATTAGCTTAGTTAGAATTTCGACATAAGAGAATTAAGCAAGCGTTCTCAAGTATTCAATCTAAGGTGGTAAGGTTTTCCTTATCGAAAACGGAGAGATCACTCTAGCAGAGATTGGGATAAGTACTATCGCTAACATATTCATTAAACTGGGCCATTGATAACCTTTTAATAATTTCCAAAGGAAGTCGTACACTTCAGAGAAGGGATTATCTCAATCAGATGAACCGTAGATATACGAACCGCAGAATTCCAGGAGATCGGAATTCCTAACTGCCGTTTCAACTCTTTTATTAAAGCGAAAGTATTTCCACGAGTTTCCCCTCGTTCTGAAGTTTATGAATCAATACGCAGTTGTAACTGAGTTAATGGACCGGATTATATATGAACTTCTATACCGCGTTTCATTACTATTTCCAGCTGCACCTTAAGCTGGTATGTTTTGAAAATAAATTAAATATTATGCTGCTAATTGCAAAGAAACGGCTTGGGTCTCTGCAGTTGGATGTCGTGGGTAGATTCTTCGAAAGAGTGGATGCACTTACACTTGAACTGACGACGAAGGACCGTTAAAAAATAGCGAGCAATAAGAAATGAATTCTTCTAATTACATTCATACATTATTCTATCGTAGTATTAAAACTTTTATAAATTGAGGAAAAGAATCAAACTGTAATTGAATTACAAATAGGTATGCATCCAGCCATCCATATGATGATATTTGGTATTCCACCGGTAACAAAGATGATTATTCAGAAAGGAAAAATAACTGAAATATTTTTTCCCTTAAAACGAAATTGAAACCGTCTTTAGGAAATCTTCTTTTTCCTTATAAGACTTGTTTAATAATTTCAATATCATATTTTTTACAATTAATTGCCAGCTTCACAATCTTCAAAACTAAAGAGCCACTACAATTTGGCTAAAATAGATTCTTGCAACCACTTTCAGAGGAAGAGAATTTAGTACATAAACCATGACTTATGCTAATGAGAAAACTTAAGGAGACATATTTTATAAATTTGTAGGATAGTCTTTCCAGAACAGATTATTTTTGTCGCAATTGCTAAATTGCTAATCGTTACATTTGATCTGCTAACTTATGATTTCATAAACGTTTTACGGAGAAAGAAAGATGTTACTTAAGATATTTGATATATTTTGTCTTAATGTAAGGCTGTAACACAAGCCAAATCTATTTAATTTCAGGGAAGCGGACTCGCCGGTATATATATGTGCGCTTATGTTATCAAGTGGAATTGTTTTTAGAGGTCGTATCTAAAGGTGTGCGTTTGGTTGGGAGGAATTAAAACAAGAACTGAGAGAAGACTTGAACAAAGCAAAGATCTTCATAATAAGGCAAAAGATAACAAAAACTACAGTTTAACAGAATCGGGACCCTCACAATGCTAAGGGAGTAGATCAATCCCTTTCTCTATGCGAAGGCCTCTGTTTTGTCCTTTATTAGATGTGTAAGCAGTAACCAAGTTGGAGATAAAATTTTCCGAATTTAGAGAGCGGAAGATGAATAAATGAGGATTGAGAGCGATGTTTTATTTCACGTTTTCTGATATGACGAAACACAGATGAATTGATGGAATGAGATAATGTGAAAATGTAGGAGGGAACGAGCGTTGGATGAGAAAGAAGGGAATGTTGTTGGAATGGGAAATATTAAAGAGCAGGTGAAGCGGCGAATGGGTGCGAAGAAAGAGAGAAGGAAAATGGTAATTTGGGAAGAATATTGTCAGAGTGTGTGGATATATGACTATGAAATATGAGGTCATGCGTGGGTGGTGAAACAGGAGATAAATTTTGAAGGTGCTAGAATAATGTATCAAATTGGAACCGAATTCCATAGCCACTTTTGCTTATCATAAAAATTTGAAATAGTCTTTTACTCTGGTAATGTATGAAATGAACGTAAAAGCAAGCATTCATATGTGTCTTATAACACATCTTTACAAATGGGATATTTTTAAATTTAATTTTATTGTATAATAGTGAAAAACACTTATAAAATTCGCAGTTGTCACAATTTTATCCATGCCTGTGATAATTTGAATGCTACCGAGATAATTGTAGTGCGGTGTCATGGAATCAATTTTTGTCAGTATGTCTTGAATGGTAAAAGAATGCATTTCTTACGGCCATCTTTAAAGTAAGTACAACCTCGTGTGACTTTAAACACATGGAATTTTGAATTAATGAGGAAAGTGAGGACAAACTACCAGAGAAATTGCGGCAAAGCAATTGAAAGTTGTGGCTTTGTAAATCGTATTGCCAGTAAATGCGATGAAAAGGTAAGAGTTATTTCACCTTGGTCAAACCCCTTCTAGAATATGCGGCAAGTATATGGGCCCCGGCGGATGAAACGTGTACCCGCGACCTCGAAAAATTAAAGTTGTTCGCTTTGCTAAGAAATACTTCAACAAAAAAGTAGGCGTTGCAAAGATGCTCTCAGACAAAGGTTGGGAACCCTGGAAAGAGAGGAGATCGGAAGCTAGAAACTACATTTGCGGAAGATACAACCGGTAACATGCAACCCCCCTGCTACCTCAGTCGATCCGATAATGAACGTAAGTTAAGAGAAATAGATGCTAGAACGAATCGTTTAAAAATTAATTCTTTCCGCGAACGATACGCGACAAAGACCGAGTTAAGAAGTAATTTAGATTCAACTGGTGTTTACACCCCCTGTAGCACGCCGAAAGGCGGCTTGTAGGGTATTAACGTAGATGTAGATGAAGGTCTCATCCCCTCCATCGGGCTGAATACTTCATTAATATCTATTCTGAAATTAATTAAAACATCTTCCGCGAAGAGAAATAACTTCGTTGACTTACATTAAAATGATATGAATAAATAGGAAAATAAGGTTACTAAATTGCAAAATATTGTAATTTAATACAATGAAATATTTTTGGATGAATTAGTCACTTTAGTAATGAAAGCGGGTGAACTTTTCATGCTTTTCTGTCACAAAGTAAGAACTCCAAGACATTGAAAGCCATGAAAAAACTGTGACGGAGACGAGAATGGGCAATTAATACTTGGATTTTGTGTAAAAACAGTTCACTGCATTGTTTTAGACAATCGAAAGAATTATTTAAATCTAAACAGATTTAATATTTGCTTTTATTAATGAATCTGATATCTGTTACTGCAAGTCCAAATATCTCTTTCCCTATGACGATCCCTGCATTAGTTTCCGTGTTGTAGTTCCGTTCTCTCAACTCTGTGGTCCCAATGCGCAGAAAGCATTGTGCTTTTTCGGATGTACCTCCCTTAATTACGAATATTAAGTCCTTTTTCTCTATTTCCAATTTTGCATGACTCAAATTTTCGTTCAAAATATTCATTTGCAGCTGTATTTTCCTAAACCATTCTTCTTTCCTCCTGAAATGGTTATTAAAATTTTGCATTCTTTTCTCATATCAGGTCCCTGTGGCCTGATGTTCTAGTACTCATATGGAGAAGTTCTTCCGAATCCAAACTGTTCATGTTTTATGGATTATATTAAACACACACTCAAATTTTACCAGGAAATTTTACGTTGAGAGGAAACTCAATAAAGATTAAAAACATAAATTTCACATAGCTCTATTGAACATACCGTTATACGTTACTAATTATGATTGACATCTGCTATAAGAATATTCCATCGTAGTGTGCAACCGGTCTTGCATCATAGCAAGGATCTAATCAGGGAACTTTAGGTCGCATATGGCTTCTTCTGCCATTTATATAAGGCCTTGGCTTCCTTCCTTAAAGTAGGCCGATAAAGTTAGATTATACTTTTTATTTTAGTCCCACTATCAGGTTAGATGGTATCGACATTTTAAATATTGTAATGTTGATCGTTACGAATTGTATTTGAGCCAATAGAGCTTTCTAAGTTTTAGAAAAACATGGCCGTTCAAAATTTCAAATATTTATCTAAAACAGAAATGTTATTTTACCAGTTGGTTAGAAATTACAATTATCATTTACCTTATTTATTTATTTTTATAGTGAAATGAAATTTTTTGGCTTATTTTATTTGGTATTTTTAAACTATTGGCCACATTTTAACTTTTCTTAATTAGAATATGAGGATTTTATAATGCCTTGGACAACTATCAGGAAACTGTCATATTAAATCGGCAAATGGTTAAAAATGACCGAAGCTGTCTTTGTGCATTGACTTCACAGCCAATAATACTAATAATCTATTAAAATACTTTTTTAATGCATAATCTTGATGGCAGAGTATTCAAAAGCTAATTTTGTAAGTCAAATTTGCGCATGAACAGTTTTGCGGAAACGTTTAGCCTTTCTAGACTTTGATCTAGACTGATGAGTATCACATCAATAAATTACGTTTTTGAAATTTCGCTCAGTATTCACTTTCGTATATATCTTTCTAATATTCAAAACAAAAGCATCGAGGGCAATGGAGTCATCGTAGCGTAAAATTCCACGAAAACTGCTCGCAAATGGTAATAGTATTTATAGAAGATTAGCTTTTCGCAATTGGCTAATTCTGCCGACTATCCTCAGCCGTACGTCCGTTAATTCCTTTCATCGGTGGGAATCGTAACTGAAAAAGAGACTATCGAAAATAAAATCCATTTAAATTCAGACTTCTTTTTTCCATCCGATGGCGACATTATCCTCCGAGCGTCGAGATACGTTTATGAAAATCTTCTAAATCCGGATTTAATCGACGTATTCACAGTTTTCATTCGTCACTTTCGAATCTCCCTCGCTTTTTTTCAAAGGATTTCGAGAGAAAATTGAATTTTATTGCTCTTTAATTACGGTACTGGAACAAATATACCTAATTTAATTTATTCTTTCCATTTATGTTCCAAATTCGGATACTTTTTTAACTTAAGTTTTTTTAAGAGCTTAAGGAGATTAAAAATGGATGACCGAGATAGAAAAAACAAACAGATTTCATATTTGAAGTATTTAGGAGATCAACTATTTTTTTCCGTTATACATTTGCAATTCAATTATTATTCCATTAACTCATAATCGGAGTAATGACATTTTTCTGGTCCACCTTAAGGCTATACATTCTGGAATGCGTAATGCGAATTTGCAATTTATTTATTTCAATGAGAAAAACGAAGAAGGATTGTGCTAATAGAAAAAGATAAACATACAGTAGATGAAATTTTACATTAATTTACAATAAACAATCGATACAAAACTTACTCAAAAAATATATCGTATATTTGTTTAGAAATCAGGAGACATATTGGTAATGAGAATATGCAAAGGAAAACTGAAATATGATAGTTTGGATATAATTTCATATAATTAATAAATAAATAGCAATATGTTTTATTTCCATTGGGAATTATAAGCTAAGTTTCTGCTGAGCATTTTGGTACGGTAATTTATTTTGAAAATCAAATGATTGATAAATTAAGATAATTATCTAGAAAATGATTTATTTAAATAATATACGAAATTATATTGCAGATATATTGATGGTGTATTACAATATTGACCAAGAGAGATTCTAAAGTGTTTTGAAGAAGAATTAGTAAAAAGTTATTCTTATCATCTATGTATTAGGATCCTTGATGATAGTAAGTTGAAGGCAAAAAAGTAGATATCTTAAGTGCAATTCAATCATATAAATTATGAAATGTAAGTGAATAAACATTTTTTCATTATTATAGTACTATCGTAATATATTTTTTCAAATATTATGCATGAAATTATGTCTATGTAGACTTTATCCTGGCTCTGTTGAAGGCCAAAAGAATTTAATAAGATTTATCTTTCAATCCCCGATGAGCTGAAACCAGTCGGAAAATAAAAATCCTTATTATAGAAATCTACGAAGTTCTTTTCTTCCGTTTAGAATGCCGTTCCATGAAGTATGGCCGAATATGATACACCATATTCTATCAGTTCCAGTTCACCCTCATCTACCCAGTGCAGAATGAGCTTATTCATTCTTCTGAGGAAAGTCACAGTGATTGAATACACATCAAAATTAGAACCCATTATATTTTGCAAAAAAATACAATGTCCTAAGACTTTCGGGGAAAATTTTGTCAATCATTGTGAGGTTTTCTAATTAAAACAATAGCAATCAAACAAAACTATAATTTGTAGTAATTCATTAATATCATTCTGTGAAATGAAATCGCCATAAAGGTCTATTATTTCTAAGTAGTATTTTGAAGTACATATTAATTACAACAAAACCTTGAGGTTTCTTTTCTTAGGCTTATGGAATGATTGCATTCATTTCTTGGGAATAGAAAAATTTCTGCCTACAATAAAAATGATTCACGAGGATTGGGTTATGCAGTAAGTATCATATACTAAATCTAAGAAACGTTACTCCATATTATTTGGTTGTAGCATGCATCTATAATGCCACTATCCGAGATTGCTTACTAGCTACAAATGTACTACTTTGAGGGCATCTAATAAGAATGAGTATAGCGTTAGTTTTAACATGGAATTCTACTCCGCCCCGAAAAGAATGGAACAATCATCCGAGCTCCGGGAAAATCAATCGTGCTCTCGTTTCCCATGCCAATCGCCTTTCCTTTGGACTTCAAAAGAGGCTGTGTAAACAAGTGATCCATCAACTTCCTCTGGACGGCGCCTCCCCGGAAGGTCTAACACCGCCCCAAACACCGATCCCCCGATTTTCGGACCACCTACACAATGGGAGCCTGGAATTATGGATGCTTGATAGAAGCGCGTTAGCAGAAGACACGAAGGCTACTCAAGAGATGGTCAAGCAAAAGGAATGCCGCCACTGATGAAATGCAAACCGGGCCATTGTTGCGTGGCGTGTTTTTCCTTCAGTGCTGCTGAATATGAGCCAATGGACGCGTATGGGATGGGATTTTCGCTCTTCAATAATTCACGTATTCCAAAGACAGCGGCGGACATAGCTACGGGCGAATTCTCTCGGGGGATGAAAGAGTATTGGAATAATCCGAAGCTAAATATTTAGCTTATGCGAGGGGATATTCGTCGTCCATTATTTTTTTCGATTTGGTTTCGGCTTCCGTCGTGAGTTGAAAAGGGGTATGGACGCAACTACGAGGACGTCATGATTTGCGTGCCGATCGTACATGATCCTTTTACCGACATTCACATATATGAAGCGAAGAAATTCTTAAAGTAATGATGTAATATAAAGGACTACTGACCACAACGGTTGAATTAATTGAATAAACATTGAATAGTAGATACCCTACGAATTATTAAGATATTTGATGTTTAAGCGAAGGTATGCTATAAGTTTTCTGATTAAATAAAACTTTGTAAACTATAGTTATGACAAAGGCAGCAGTTTCTCCCTCGCATCTATTATATATAGATGCTTCTCCGGATTCAATCATATATATAGGGATATAGATAGATAGATAGGATACTAATTCACAGGTTAAACCGCATTGACTTGAAATTTTTACTAAGTATTTGCCATAACGTGTAACCACCAGAAAAATTTCGATTTTGAACCTCAGTGTCATGGGTTCGATTCCAGAGGGCCCAAAAGTCCCGATTTTTTCCATTTAAATGCATAGCTTTGATTTTCCGGAATTAAAAAAAAAATACTTACCGGATAGATAGAGAATCAAAACTCTAGGATCCTGTACATACGGTCAGGAACTATCGAAAATAGTAATGACTATTAAGGAAAATATCCTCGGTTCGATGCTAGGACGATGCAAAAATCTGCCCTTTAAAATACATTGAGGTAGTTTTCATTATTTATTTTGATGCACTTATCGAAATGATAGGGAGCGCTTCATTAGATGGAAGATGTATATTAAGACTTGGCTCAAGAAAAAAAAATAGATAAGACCATGCTGTACCTGGGTTCGATGCCAGAACACATTAACATTTCTCACGTACGGAAAAGTAGAACGTCGTTTGAGGCAGTTGCAGCCAATATTTCTGCTTCACTTTTCACACATAGAGACAGTAATCCTATGTTGCTCTGCATAGTAATTATCACCAGGAAGACCCGGGCTCGATGCCAAACGATTAAATTGCTGCGAATTTTAAGAATATTTTCAATCCTTTTCTTTTCATTTGAGGACCGTCCCGATATGATGCCGATATGAAATTAGTGTTGTCGATCTGCTTGCAGTATGCAAGCAACATTTTACTAGTATTTATATATGGATACATGAATGAATCCGGAGAAGCATCTATATATAATAGATGAATATATCCATGAATGAATTCGGAGAATCATCTATATATAATAGATATATGTAACAACATTTCCTCGCCGACCTCTGAGCTATGAAGATGCTTCCATTGGGAGCGAAATTTTCATATCGCTATAACATTTATGTCATTTGATGGTTTTTGTTCCTTCGATTTATTCTTTATACAACAATATTTAGGCTTCATTTACAATGAATGAATGAGGCAATATATAGTTTACTTTCTAAACTGTGTTGCCGTTTTATCTTTACCTTGTAACTAATTTATTATAATTTTATATTTTTAACTTTGGTTACTGCATTACAAAATACTAGTTTCCAGGAAAAGAGTTGTAAAGAACAAAGTATTTCTACGTAGTAAACTGATCCCAGAAACAACGACTCTATTTTTCTTATAAATAGAATGGATACGGTTCCTTAAATTCTCTTTCCACTAACACAGTAATAGAGCAATGGATTAGACAGTGAGAAAAGAGATAAAAATTCAAAGCTGGAGAAATCTTCACACAGCGATTTGCTGCACAAAATAGAAATAAGCACAGCGAATTGTGAGAGTACTTACATTGGACAAGCATATTTACCACGAGTGTTTCGGAATGTCACTTCATGGGAAGAAATAAAGGAATCATCCGTCTCTCGTCCCTCGTTAAATGAAGCTCACGTATCCATTTACGAAGTTAGGATGCTGAGAGAATAATTTTGGACGATATGGGACTTCCCTCGTGATACCTACATAACTGTTAATGGTACTCCATCGCTGCTTTCAGTGAAGGCGAATTATTTCCTTGAGAATCCATAAACTGCTCTCGGAACACAAAATCGCCGTCGAAATGGTGCAAAGTCCATTGAGTGACATAATAACATCGCACCGTCGAATGCTCGAATGTATAGAACTAAAATAGCAGCAGTAAGAAAAAATTCGTGAATTATTCCAATATTACCAGGAAAATCTAGATACATTTACAGCAGACGAACAAAACAACAATAAAATTTGAAATAGATTCGCAACGGTTTGATTTTTAAATTGGTATATACGATAAAGCTGGCTTATGAACTTAAATCTGGAGTGTTTTCAAAAGTAAAATGGTATTATCTCTTCTTGTAGATGACGTTACAAACTATGGAGTTTATTGAGATTACCAAAAGGAAATTTTTGAGAAGGTCACCTCAAAAATTAAAATATCCACAATAAGTTTCAACAAATATTTTTATGAAATGTAAAAACTCAGATACCGATTTACTAATCAAAGACTTGATGACTGGGAACGTACAAAAGAAACGATACCATCATAAAAAATAATCTATACCAAATTAATTAAAATATAAAAATATATCCTTAAATTCATTAATCTTTTGATTTTTCTAAAAAATAATTTAAAGCGTTCAAGAGAATAACTTCTTGGATATCGAAAAAATATAACGACATTCTTTATTAATAAATGATACGTGAGAAGATAAAATTGAGTGAATATTGAATGATTCAGTAAGCACAATGTATTCGTGTGAACTAAAACCATTAGGATATCGAATTATTTTTCCTTGTTTTAGGAATTATAAATACATTCGTAGATATTTGGGTGTAAAAGGAAATTAGTGATTGAATTTTCTATAGTTAGAACCTGATTTTCAAGTGATTATTAAACTACTTATTTGAACCTGAAGGCTACTTAAAAGTCTACAATAACTGGTTTGTATGCGACTTTGCTTATCGTTATTTAGTTTGATCAGTGTTCTTAAATTTAACCATGTTAACTACAGTGGCACATGACTGCATTTCTTATGCCAAAAAACAGATCTCGGTCACATATAACGTCACGTTTCTACCTTAACTGTCAATACAGAATTTTATAACCTTTGGATTTTTATATTAGGTTACAATTTTTTCTCAAACTTTATTCGTTCTACTACTACGATCATCAAATGATTGTATATTTCCTTCCTAGAATAAAAGAGAATTTCATAATTAATTACGATTATTTTATTCTATCCTTCTCAAACATTCCTTTACTTTCGGTTGATTTCGTTTTTCGGAAGTTTGTCGTTGATAACCCTCTTTTATTCCTTTGTTTTTCCAGCTCACGGTCCTGAAACGAAAACCGTTAGGAAGCGAAACCTTTTCCGTGAGAACAGCCCTTCCGTTAATTTTGACCTCAAATAGCATTCTGCAGCCCTCGACAAACTTTTCTCTCCCTCTCGAATTAATAATAAAATAAAAGCAAAAGTCCGAAATGCTTTGGACAGCGGAGTTATCGCAATGTGGAGACGCGGACGTCAAACGGGGTCTCCGTATTATTGAAATGACTCGGGCGTCAGGAAAAAAGAAAACTTTCGAGTTGATGGCGTAATAAATTTCTGCTCATTTCGCGTGGGTGGTCGAGGGCCCTCCTCGCGGCATCTGCGCCATCTTCCTTTGTATCATCTCTGAATGCAGAACCCCGCTCTCTCTCACTTTCGCTTTCACTCTCTGTTTTACCTCCCAAATATAGCTGGGTTAAAAAGTATCTGTCTCCTTTACAAAATATAGTTTTACTTCTTCCCTGGTTATAGATTATTCTTCAGTTCTTATTTTAATAGTAGTATCGGTATTTACATTTATATTATATCATTGATATTGTTATTGACATATATCAAGAAAATTCACTAAAATAAATGCTGTCACAGTATATTATGGCATTTGATTTTGAGCACTCACAAATGCAAGATTTTACATCCTACTTAGATAGATACAGCGATTTTAACGTATGGAACTGATAAATCAGTATCAGCTAAATATCATTCAACTGATGATTGATGATGTTGGTTCATGCGCTTGAATAAATTTGAATCCATCATCCACAAATAAACCAAGAAAGCCTTCTTTTGGTGTGACTTAAGTCAAATATGAATTATTAACCCAATCATCTTTCTAACATTGTGGCCGTATGTTTCCGGCAATTCTAGTGATTTCTTTTCTTCTATTCCGGGATAAATTGCTATTTAATTTCCTTATACCTTTCCACCGGAATTATAGGAGCTTAAATTACTCTCGAGGAAGCACCTCCACCTGAAATTTACGTTTATGAAATTCCAGTAATTTATGAATTATTCCACAAATTTAACCGTGGAGAATTTTTAATGCCCAAAGAATTCACGAGCACTATACATGTGGCTTGTTTGTCTATTCCGTGCGTAATACCGTCTTCCATTGGACCATCTTAGCACTCATCGCTCTCTCCTACGCTTTGTTCTCTCACAACTTCAACTCTCTGTCCTAAACAATTTTCTCCGACCGTCCGTTCACATTACAGCACACTAGGTAGAGCTGATAACAGCCAATTCCATATTCACTACTCTAACATCCTCTCTGAGACACAAAAGGACGGGGATCTGTACATAGGACTGATTTCCATATGGACTTGGTATAATGTTATAATTTCCGGTATTGGTTGCGAACGGTCTAAATCATTTTACTTATTAGAGGGTGGGATTGTGTTCCCAATATTCTGTGTCAAACACACGATTTGGACCAGGCATTTTGAGAAGCGGCTGTAGAATATTGATAGCTCTGTGAGTGTGCACCACCGACCAGCTGGGACAGCGCGGCACACACACACATCCGATATTTCCCTGATAGTTATATAAATTTCCCATTTTTTTCGTTAGATTCTTGAATTCAGCCAGCTTTTGTGGGAAACAACAATCTGATATAACTACCAAAAAATGAATGCTCTTGCTCTCAATGTGTTTTATAGAAATATTTTGCACTTTAAAAGTTTAAAATTGCATTTTTTTATGAAAATAGATTATTTACGATTAAAACGTAGTATGCAGTGGCCTACGATGTCTTTTCTAGAACTTTGTGACTTAGAAGTTATAAGAGGTTGGGTATCTCTTCATTATATTTGTTTATTTTTTATTTTGAATGATTGTAAAGAGTTTCAGATAACCAAATAATTTAATAAAATCTAGCGATTGAATTAAAGGAAGAAAAAATGGATTATTGGTATTAGCCGATCTATCACTTTATTGTTTTCAAGAGAACTAAATTAAATGAGAATTGAAAAATCACACTCAGCCAAACGTGTTCATAGACTTTATTGTCCGGTGAAGTTTTGCTTTTATTCTTTATTTAGGTACACTATTTCATTCGTATTTTAATAATTCGTAATAAATTTGAGAAATATTGAGGCAAATTCAGAAATGACCGATTAAAACATCTCTCTCGCTGTAATATTTATATTTTCGGGAGGTCCTGAATCATTTCTCATGAATGTGCGAAGTGTAATGTAGATAGCAATTTACCCAAAGTGTGCCCCAATTCCTTAAGAGGGGACATCGGTTTGGAAAATCCAGCAGGATTTTCCAAACCCAACAAAACTATGCCTTTGAGAGTGACCTATATCGAATTGTTCTTACTCCTATTCCCAAGGAAACAGATCTTTCATTCATCTTACCCGTGAACCAATGGTCAAACTACAATGTGACCTCGTGAGATAGCATTGGAATTCCCAGAAAACTAGGTTGAAACCGGCAAGTACTGAGGTTTAAATCAAGGACTGGACTATTGGAGTAGCTTCAATAAAAACCACATTGAGGCTTACTGCAGTGTTTTAACGTTACCCGTTATTTTAAAGTAGCAGAGGTGAAAAAAGTAGGAGGGAAATATTTTTTATTCTAATCTATTTATACTGGAAAAGTTTTTTATGCTGATCGGCAACCTTCCCAGTAGACAATCGCCACTTTCAATTGAAAGACTTTTCTGAACAATATGAAAATTATCGATGTACTTTATTCAGAAATACTTTCTAAATTGCTCGATAATACTGTCAATATTTTATTAATTTCAACAGTATATAAAACCATACGGTAACAAACTATCACAAGTAAGGGCCCTTAAAAAGAGAACTGTCCAATGGAATCAGATTAGATAGCATTCATCTTCTATCTACAATATAATATGCTTGCTCATCTTCCTATAAAAAAATTCTGCCCTCCTAAATGTTCCCCATAAACCTTAATCCTTTGTCCAACCAATTTTTCATTTAGATTTAATACCAGCAGAGTAATGCAACTACTACTATAACAATAGATAGGAAATTTAGATGTATTTTCTTACTCTAAAATTCATGGTCTCATTTACTTTATCACACATTATCTGATATTTAAAGGTTTATAAAATGTCCCATCTTCTTAACAATTTATAATACATCCCAAATAATTTACGTAGTTACTTTTATCAAAAATCGAAATTCAAAACAATTTTTATGTATCTACACCTTGGAAAAGTAGCGTATAGAAATAACAGCTTTTATTTATTGGAGAATATTTGTAAGCGGGTTCGTTCATTCATCCCTAAAGGTGATTTAAAATGAAGTGGGAGATGAGGAAAGTAATTTACAGTATACGTAAGAAAGATCTACAAAATGTTTAAATAGTCCCATATACAAATACGCTAAGTCACACTTACCGAATATAGGTTTATGATTGTTTAAGATATTTTCCCATATATTTCACTAAAGTACTTAACATTCTAATTAATGGAAAGACACTAAGAATATAGTACTTTTTCGACAAGTTAAACTTTTGTTTAACAAAAAAATACCACAAAAATTTTGGAAAAGTGTTATTTTCTTGGAGTATTTCCATTATGGATCTCCGAAATACCTCGTCTGATTCTGTGAAGTATATTGAAATTAATAATCACCGTCTATTTCATCGTATGATGCTTTAATATGCATCCTCAAAAACAAATAACCAACGAAGACGATCATAATTGGTATGGAAGGGAAACGTATCGGTACATCTCTTTCATAATTTCCAGCGTGCCCTTGATGTGTTTGACACATTACAGAGGGATAATGCCATAATCACGGATAATCCTTGTCCTTTTTCAAGCACACGCCCTTTGGATGGGAAAGCCAATGAGATGAAGCCATTGGGAAGAAGATCCTCTCCAGCGTTGCCTATCATCCAATGCTACGTAAATATCCCAATCCGCAGAAGAAACAGAGATGCTCTCGAATCTCATCATCTTATCAAAACGGAACGTTTTAGTATCTCCCAAAAAATGCTCTTCTACGGATTAGAAATGTTTCTTTGGGTTCCGATCCTTATGCTTCACTCATCACCATTTGATCCTAAGGTATATATTAATAATAATAATAATGATTTCTGAGAATAACAGTGAAATCAACTGTATAAATGCTAATAAATTCCAAAAGGTATAGATTCGATAATTGCCTGCAGTTTAAGCAAATCCTTTAGCTTGATTGCTTTTGTACTGAATTTAAGTGAAATAAAAGTTTCTAAAACTTATCGCTTCTATATGACAGCAATTATCGATCAAATGGCATACAAACATATCCAAAATTCTATAGATCATTTTTTATTGATGTTTATGATAGCTTCATAATAGCTATTATTTTATAATCATTAGGCAAATATATATGATTTTAAATCAAATTCATTTGAAACTTTTGTTCACATCGCTGATAATTTGCAACAAATTAAGTAGAAAATAATGCTTTGTGAATCATATACTTGAAATATTTCATAGGAATACATTCTGAGGGTAAACTAACAATCATCAAATGTTTTCTGTAATTTACTTATGGAAGCAAAATGTGGATGAAAACTTTGACCTGCGTAAATAGATTTCAGAACATTTAAGCACTAAATTAAAATATTTGCCCAAGAAAAAATACAAAAGACTAAAAATAATAAAAATATCTAAGAAATTTAAACGTAAAATTAAAATTCGAATTTGCAGTTCCATATTCTTGAGTAAAAATTTAACGTAATTATAAAATAGCTAAAAATTAGAGGATAAATTATTTTATTTCATGTTAAATACAGTGTAAATGTGAACTTATCCTGCTATTTAATACATTATATTAATTAGCTTAAAAAATGAAATGAACTTATGTTGTTGATATTTTAATGCATTACCTCCCCTTATTGCAAGTACTAGACACTGAACTCAGATTTCTGAAAATATGACATACAAGAAATTCGTAATATCCGCATAACTAAAATGAACAAATTTAGTTATTAACAATGTTAAACTTCCTCGAACTTCCTAAAAATTTTCGAAGATTACTGTAATCCGTATTATGCGGTATGAAGATACTCATTCTATGAAAAATATTTTCTTCAAATAAACGGATATATTAATGAACTCTATTCCATAAAGAATTTCCCAAAAAAAAAGAAATAATATAATGGCAGCAGGGAATAAAATTCTAATTCATTTAGCACAGTGGAACAAATAATGTATTAAATGATAACACAAGTTAGGACTACTTTCTCGAAAGGGAAACTACGAATACTACAATCTCATTAATACAAATACTGTCACATAATAGTATTAAAATATAAACCTCTCATACTCATCCAAATTTTTTCCTAAGTATATCCTCAAGATCAAGAAAAAAGAGATACGCGTAACATTTCCTTTCATTGCGTTTTATCCATTTCGAGAGTCAAAATCCAATCTTCTTTGTGCGAGCTGACACATTTGATTATCTCCGGAATGCAAATAATATTTCGACTTTTTTATTCAAACTTCAAAAGAATTTTGGTGCCATATCTGTGTCTGTGTGTCGGATGTGTCAGTGATGAAACATGAGAAACAGGAATCATCCGCCGAAATTGAAAGATAGAGCGAAATTTTAATTTCGCTGATTAATTCGTTTTGATTAAAAAAAGGTCGACGCTCTGCGGGTGGTGGAGAGTAAAATTCTCCTAATAATAAAATCCCACCTTTAAGTGGGTCGATACGCTAGCGAGAGGGCCTAACCAAAGAGAAAGGATGACAAAAGAAATTGAAAAAAAGGTAAGAGAAAAGGTCTATGGGAACGGTGATAGTTCCTGATGTCCCAACGACGGTTTCACCTTCGAATTGTCATTTTCGGCCATAAAATATTGAAATCCATTTTTATCGTGGATCCACATGAGTTCGTCCTCCAATTGGAATTATTAATTTAATCGGAATGTTTAAATAAGCGATGGGAGATTAGCACTCCCAACGCTTCCTTCTCTTTCGGGTTTTTGTTTTTCTGTCAGTCCTTTATCCCCTACTGCGACATCTCAGAAGCAATTTCTTTCCTAGCGCAGCTTTTATTAGAAAATGTCGGATATTTCCCCATTCCTTCACATATGAGTGGTAATCCACAGGAGTTAGGTTTTTATTTCGCTGCCGATAGCTGTTTATGGTATTACTCGCATTAAAATTGGGCTCAAGGCTTTGATAGATGTGTTTCAACTCTATCTTTTCTAAATAAAAACATTGTGTTACCAGAAAGGAAATCAACAATCCTTATATACAGATCATTAGTTTAAGGGAATTCATTAAAAAATGCGGAAAATATTAATTGGTAAGAAGCAAATAAATACCTATCTGCGATAAGTTAATCCTTCACAGTTCACATAAGATAAGAGTGAGCTTTGAATTAGATAAAGAATTTTAAAAAATGTGGATTTAAGTCATAATTCCGTTTTATCTTATATTTTTTCAGATCAAGTGAAGGTTGAAGCGATTGAAATCCTATTAAGCTTACATTTACATACTATATTCCATATTTACCATCTTAATTGGCAATTTTGCTTTTTTCATGACATTTTAGTTTTCTCTTGTTTTGTTGTGTCTTGATTTTTATATCCTAAGTTGCCTTATTATTTTTACTTTTTCGGTTTGTTAATAGGTGATTCTTGTTACCATGGTGGTACAATAGATAGTCTTTTATCAGGTAAAGAAATTACTCCATATAATACGGACACTCGTATGACGTTTCAATAAACAATAGACGAAAAGGTATAAAAATTGACTGGTAGGGGAACTTATACCATTGGCAGGGAATCATTCATATGCCATATTCATACGATATGTTTTATTTGAAATTTAATATATTCTATGACTTATTTTCAACGATCGTTGCAAACTCCAGATGTCCAGAAAAGTTGTGGGCGACAGACCCAAAATAGAATTCAGCGAGACGAAATACGGAGAGCAAAGTCTGCAGAATTGGAAATTGATATAGAAAACGGAAATATGAATGGTATGTACGCAAGTGGGTGAAGTAATTGGAAACAACTCGATTTCTCTTGATTTAAGTTCAGTTAATTTTAAGGAAAGGAATCCATAGCCGGAATATTAAAATATCAATGATGTCAAACTGGAAAGACGCACAGAAAATTAATCTTAATAAGCAATTCTGGAGCATGTTTTCGTTTTTACCTAAAGCTTAGTATGTATTAATACCTCAAATATTATTTACTTTTTACGGACTGGATAGGACTTACTGAATATCTATGATAATATTTTGTTATATTCGATTGCAATTTAACTTCTTTTTTTAATGTAGTATTTGCTTTAAGGTTTCTCCCAAACTAAATGGCCGACAGTGGTAAGAAGAAAAATGAAATTAATCAATTCTTGCTCTTGTAGTGTCCATATATTTTAGATGAAATCACGCAAAAATATAGAATTAATTTTGATGCTCCATTTTGAATGAATCAGTCCTCGAAATGAATATTCATCCATTTGTCTCCTTTGCATTCGAAGTTAAAATATATTTTTGAATGTAACAAAAACTTCGAAAATATATAAGGCCAATTCCTGGACTTATATCCGAATGAAAGTCAATGATGAGGGTATTTGCGGTAGCAATTCTTTTCTGCACGCATTATTGCAGCGTGTTCTAATTTCAATTCAGGAGAAAATTATTTTCGATCGGGTTGACAAATGAATTTTTTATTGTATTTCAAGAAATTGCGCACTGACCTAAAAATGTACACGTTTATTGAGTTATGTGCTCATTTAATACCGGTATATATAAACATATGTCACCTGTTGGAATTAATTTACCGATGCGATTTGAAAAAGATTGTTTCGGAAACAACCAAACATCTGTTGCGTGGAGATAACAGGGTCACCAGGGAAAATTATTTTATTGAAGTGATTTTATTAACTTGTTCTAGATCTATAATACTCATGTTCCACTATGAGATATTCTAATAAAACTAAAATTTTTTCTTTCACTGTGACAGGCGAAATATAATACTCAAAATGAGTTAATCTGGATTACTAGTTAGACGTACGGGAACCACGTAAAAGTACGCATGATAAGGCACTTTCACATTGGGGATTATACAGGTGTCAACTCAGATGTCACATTTACAGGAAGATCAATCGACAGAGAGGTATACGATGTTTACATTACTAGAAGATTAATGTATTTCTAATGTCCCAATAGGGACTCTAATGATGGTGATATTTGTGGCGTAGGCTTTCCATGGCCTCTGAATGACGCAGAGACAAATAGGTAACTCCCGGACTAACCTGTGATGTCCGTTCCTTATGGAATAGGAAGTTGGAATGATGAAATAAATTGTCTTTTTACCTTCATCGTCATAATGCTACAAATACTTTAAATTAATTTCTTTCTGAAATATCGTCTGCTTACCATAAGCCTTTAAATAATGAGAATAGCACTTAGACGTACTAGCTCGAGCGGATTTATGTATGTACCACATGCGTGTCAGTTAAAATTTATTTCTCATTCATAATACATAGATAACGAGGAAAAAATTCTTAATTTTATTGATATGCACAGCAGTAAATAACCCATAACATTGCATAAATTCAAAATATTGAGCTTATAAATTATCTAGTATTCCAGACATTGAGAAACACGGAAAATAACACACAATGTCGATATCAGATTCATGAAATACTGTCATAGAGAAACTAGTTACTCTATGACACTGCTTTCGATGAATTAAAGTAGTTTCATCTATTAAAAATCTCCGAGAAATTTAGTTTTAATCCTTGTAAATATGTAGTTAATTTTGATTCCCTGTTAATGTGTACTACTGTTTTTATGCATCCTATAGTTACAGAAAAATAAAATGATAAGTCCTTTGCATCGCCTACAATTGATGTTTCTCAGCAAAATAAACCGTGCCATATTTAAAGCCAAAATTATTTTTGAAATTTAGTAAGTTAGTAAATTTAGTGGTTTTTCAAATTAATGCCAGTTATGAAAGAGGAATGTACCGGGCTTGGTGGTCGAGTGGTTAGCGTGCGAAGCGCTATCGCTCCAACCCTAAGGCTCGGGCTGATCAGGATTATTCTGATCAGGGAATGGTTGTGTGTGTGTTTGTCTGACTTTCCGGTTCAGGGGCAGGAAGGGCATCCGGCTGTAAAAGTCATATCATCGCCAAAACTAATTTCTTTCTCATCATCACCCAATTCATCAGCCGACCTTATAAAGAATACATGGGAATATGGCTTGGAAAAAAAATGAAAGAGGAATGTAATACCACTTACAAAGGTACCGATATGACAATACTTATTGATTTCACCCATTATCGCAAATACATAAATCTCATTCACTTATTTTATATTATTCTATTTGAAGTTCTACTCGTAACTTGAACAAATAGACAAGCTTAAATCTTCTCATATCGGAATGAAACGCCATTTAATTATTAAATATGCGTCATACAGACAAATAGGAGCTAAAGTATTTGAAGGATAGCACGTAAAAACAGTTCCTACCTACCTACATAAGGAGAACTTTATCAGCAAGATATCATATATATATATATATATATATATATATATATATATATATATATATATATATATATATATATAATATCACTTTCAACACTAAATTTCTACTCAACGTCATAGACGGCGGACTTTGGATGACTTAAACGTCGAGAGAAGGGAAAAAATATTTGTGAGCTACTCCTGAAATTACGGTATCCGCCGTCGCTTCTATTTCAACTGCTTTAAAAAGATTGTCTTTCACTTTCACCCGTCCTTTAATCTCCTAGAGTGAGAGGAGAGAGAATTTCACTTCATTAGATCGTTTCGAATTGATTCCGCCACTTGGGCCAGGAGCAATGGCAGTGCACACATCCAGAATGAAAAGGCGACAGTGAGAATGAGATAAGCAGGAAGAAAGAGAGACAATGAAGAGGAAGGAATTTGATATTTGAGCTATGGATTTTCCCCCTCTGCATATATCAATGTCTGCTGGTATTGTTAGGCGGAGGACAATATCCAGAGTTTAGCTGTATTGTCTTGTAAATTTATAATGAACGTATTCGACAAAATGACGGATTTTTAGAGAGGGATGACAATGGCCGTATTATCTCCTCAGTTTCGCTTTTGCGAACTTTATGCTCTGCGAGAGGAAAGTAGGCCTTCCGTCAGAGGAAATCGTACTTCTATTCCACTGTACTCACTGTTAATTTACGATTGAACAAACAGTATGCATTGAATTAAGAATTAGGTACTACTAAAGACATGTTAATATTTAAGTGTAAATATTTTCAACAAATAAAGTATTTGTATCTGATATAATATATTATCCTGTAATTGGTATAATTACTTATGTATATAAATACTAATAAAACGTAACTATCCTGCTTGCAGCCAAGGTATTGTGTATGTCTAAAATATCTAACATATATCAGTCACAAGCTATTGGTTTTAATTAGTTCTTTTAGACACCTTTTAATACTTTCAAATGATTTATATCCAAATAAGTATTTTTAAACTTATGAAAATAATAGAATAAAGAGAAAAGTGACAGATTACCATGCGACAAAAGATTAAACAAATTTAGATGACTTCCAAAGTTTTGGTTAAGATTGCTATAGTATTAAGTGTTGATGGTATTAATTTCTTGATATGTATGGTACAGTCCTGGCCAAAATTAACGCAGCACCGGCCGTAAGGATCGCTAGGGATGTGCTGCGTTAATTTTGGCCAGGAGTGTACATTAAATCTTTATGACGATTTTAAATAATTAGATTCCTCTGAAAACCTATTAAAATAACTACGATAGAATGTCCCGAATGTAAATACAACAATTGATGGTAAAACTATGAATGGAAATTCATAATATACGATTGCAAAGAATTTTTGGCTGATTAACATTTAAATTAGATTCTGAAACTTGAACCTTCCCTACTGGCCAATGGAGTTACACTGACATGCATAAATGTATTTATTGAGATAAGCAATCAATAGGCGATGAAATTTCATTGCATCCCTAAAACGTAATGTAAGGCAAAAATATCTGCATAACTGGATTTTATGAAGCTTATAAAGAATTCGCAATCCAGAATTTCCACCACAAGTGAAAGGAAACGTTCCTGACCATTTACGATAGCTTCAAAAATTCTCTCAAATGTTCCATTAAAATAAATTTCGACATAGTTAAATAATGCATGCAAATTTACACTACATTTCGCTACATTTAGCTTGAACTGTCTTCAAAAACTTTCCACAGAATGTATGATAAGGTCTCGAGTGGGTTTGTAAAGTAACAATTTTAGCCTACACATATATTTTTGATCGATTTATAACTTCAGAGATTTTTAGATGAATCAATAAATTTTAATCATTATTAACAAGACATAACCCTTAAATATGAAATTCTCTGATAATTTTCTTACTTTCTACTGATTATGGGATTATAGGATTATCTTCTTACATTTTGACATATTTCTGGCTGATTATATGTTTTTCTTGCGTCGAATCATTTAAATGCATAATTACTTACATTTACTTAGATTGCTCCAAAAAGATTAATTTTCTTATAAATTAATGAGAGAATATTTATTAATTACATGAAGGGTTTGAAGGATTCTGATAAAACCTAGCGTAAGTAATATTTATTAGATCCAAATTCGAAACCACCAAAGGTTTGCTTTATAGGTAAAGTTATTAGTAAAGTTTAAGTACATATAATGCACAGTTTAATTTTCTAGCCTAATATATTTGATGAACAACTCTAAAGAGATATCTTGCATAACTCAACTACACAATTGAGGAGGAAAAAATCTAATCGTATCCAATGGATATAATTTCAGACTCTTAAAAGGAGCTATTTCGTCCAATACCGAGTAAAAGTTAAAGTATAAAACGGAGACCCTGAGCTTTGTTTTATTTTATTTGTTTTTCATTTGCACACGAGGGCAAACGTGCTTTCAGCAGTTTCCAGCAAGGAATATGCTGTGATATCTTTCACCCTGGAAACAGGTTTGGAAACAAATGGAGCATCTTGGGTGGTGATGAATAAGCTGGAAACATCAGTCACACAATTGCACGTCACGTCAGAGGCCCGTGTTTACAATCTGTTGGGGCATCACTTACCTCCAGGTGGGCCTTCCTGATATCCGCACATAAAGCACCTCTTGGTGGAGCCACTGCATGTGCCAAACAAGTGCCTGTCGATAACGATGCACGCCATGGAGAAGGCAGCGACCCCTAGAAAACAAAACGAAAACGTCTGAAACATCCTCAAATATCCCTCTGCTCGCTTGAATTTTTCCGTTTATATTCGCTAGGACTCGTCCCTCTCAAGTTTGTTGCCTTCTTTCATTGATCCATTCATACGCTCTGGCGCGATGATCCGCAATACATTTTAATGTAGAAGCATTTTAATTTAATTTACATTTAATGTGAGGCATACTCTAAATTTTATTTTTCAGAGAAGATACTTCTCACAACTGGTTTCTTACCTCCAAATATGCTAGTATATGAAAGGAATGCACAAGACGATATTGCATGGTAATAGAAATATGATAGAATGATTCCAGCTGATTCAAATAAACGAATTAGAATGAAATAAATCTAGCAGTTCGTTGAAAGATATATCGATCCATTGCTCCATTATGTATTCACTTTTGCAGAGCCTATATCTTTTGAACGAAATGCTTTCATACTTTTTGAAAAAAAGAAACTGATACAACTGTATCGCAAGTAAGCTTTCTTAATAAATAAATGAAGTCCTTTAGAACTTGTTTTGCAATATATTCTTTGTGGAATACCGTAGAGACATTAAACATTTCTAATCCCACATTTCCGTGGTTATAAATATTATTTGGGGCAAATAACATATAATGAAAGGATTTCTAATGAAGGTTGGTCAATTTTACCATATTAAAATTATGTTTAAACAACATAGAGAACCAAAAATAAGCATACATATGCATTAAAAGTTAAACAAAAATTCATAATGACGAAAATGGCAAAATTATAAATAAAATAGTTTGAAAATCCTAAGATTATATTTATCTCAGTTTTTCGCCTTGATCAGAATGGAAGACAGAATAAAGATTTGAGTCACCTAACTTTCAAAATTATGAGAGGAAAGCAATTCAGCATGAAAGGAAAGTTTTATGAATTCAAATTGCTATTTTTTTACATAATGATCATTGTTATGAGTTATTTATTTTCCTGAACTCAGAAGTATGTTTTGATTTATATAAAGGCAGGTAAACCAGAGAGGAATATTAAAACAAGAGTAATAAATTTAACTTACTTTCAAGGATTAACTTTAAAAGCTCAAGTTATAGTAGATGAATTCTTTTAGCAATTTATGGTTTACAGATATTAAAAACCTATATATTTTCAATAAACGTTCTCTGTCAATTTAAAATGAAAGGAAAATTAAAAATCTGCAGAATATTTTACTTGAAATTAAAATCACTTTGAAAGAAGTGACATTTAGCTATGAAATACATGAAATTGACTCAGTTCACACTTTCCCATTGCATCTGCAAAATGTTCATTCGGTGGTATTGCGCACGTTTTCAGGTGACAAGTGAAAGTATCACTCACTTTGCACTCGTATCATTCGCGCAGTTAACCACGGGATCAATTTGCCGCTTTCGGAAGTTTAATTTCCCCCTTTTAAAAACAGATGACGAACCCCAAATAACAACCGGTTTATTGTCGCTTCCAATCACTCTCTGAACCAACGACTGTAAACAAGGGAAAGTTTTATTTATCTTTCAGTCTGCTATTTACATCTGAATAGCAACTACTTCATTTTTTAAGTTTTTAAACCAATTGAAGAATGTGTTGGATATTTTATGAACACATCAAGAGTTATATTTAATGCGACAATGAGTATCAATAGAAACAAAACTTAGAGGATAACGTACTTAGATAGATAAATATCTGGTAAAAATTCCGTGTGGCATAGCAAATATTAATGATTACGAAAATTAAATCTATTTAATGGAATTCTTATATTCGGAAAACGTCGCACAGTGTAATAATGTAATACAAACAGTAACTCACGCATAATTGGCAAATTTAAATGCTACATATCATGATGCAATCGTGTATTAATAGTTCGTTTTTACTAACAAGTTGATGATTAGCAAACCTTTTTGGGTAATTATGGTGCGAAAAAATTACGAATGTATGCTCTAATATATGCTCGTGTAGATATATAAATATAAAAAAAACATATTTATAAAGTTATTTATTCTTTTCTACACATATGATGTATTCATTTTTTTACGATTCAATTTATAGTTTTTATTGTGTTAATCCTGCCGAATGCTTCAGCAAATAACTTTCTGCATCCTCTTTCAAATATCGATTGAAGTAGAAGTACTCTCTTAGAAGTCTCATTCTTTTGAGTTAGATTAAGAACCTGCAGCACTGAAATTAATCAGACTATGTTAATACCGTAAAAGATTCGTAATGAAAAATAACAGGATGTACGAGATAAGATGGCTGAAATCAATAATTAATTTACAGAAATACGGGTAATTCGCAACAGTAAGTTGAATCCACTCTTGGATGTGATGCTTTGGATGACCAATATGATTTGCACGGCAGATTGAACATGAAATGGGATTTACTGTATTTGGAAGGATCTAAGACGAGGAATCCCAGTCTTCACTTGGCCCTTAAGAGCATGTTATAATCGGTATGTACGATATTTAGAGAGATTCCACGTTGTCAAGAGAACTCAATTATGACGATGACGCAATCTCCAGCAATCCCAATGAAATCGATTAGTACCGAGTGCCATCTATGATCCCAACATATGAAACTCCTCTTCGGGGATCCATTAATGTCCAGCAAACCACTTAATCATGGCCATTAGTTGCCCGTTTGGATGCAGTTCCGTCTTTACTTGCTGCATCTCTAAAATTACCCTGATTTCATTCACACTCTTCGCAATCCTCCGCTTATCGGAATTAACCCCTCGTAAACTTTGCACGTTCCTTTTTCACTCGTGTTATCCCCTCCATTACGTTACAATCTTTGTTCATATATTAGCCAATCTCTCATTCTGCCATCTTTAATCCCACAGTATTTAGAAGAAGAAACCCACTCCGTTTCCAGAACAAATATACTTCAATCTCACATATAATATTTAGCATGTTTAATTCCCAAAATATCATATTTTTTAATGTTTTATGGTTTGTTTTTCTGTGATATTTATTATTTTCTCAAATTGTAACATTGCATTTTTCCTTTTGTTTGATTTTATATTTATGTATATTAATGTAAAGTATTATATTATTGTAATATTAATGTAACTTATGTAAAGTACTATTTTTTTAATTTCCATGCTATATGCTGCTTTCATTTATTCTTTTTAACATCATTCGTGTTTCCTTGCGTTAGATATTTAATCCCAATATATTACGTTGAGTTTACATCCGATCCCTTTAAAGTTTTCCTCTCTATTCCCTTACATAATACTTATCTTTTTATTTCACTGACGTAAATGGAAGAAGAAACCTTTCAGTCTCAATATATCCTTAATAATGACCTATTAGACCATATATTTAAATTTATGAAACTTTCCGATTCTTACTTAATAGGAGACTCCTACTTTTCAATTTCTCTCTTAGATAATACGCTTAAAATAATTTCCGCTCACATTTATATTAAATTGTTACAGTCAGCTTGCAGTTACTTCATTAAAAAGTGGCTAAAATATCATAGCGGAAATAGTAAAACGATGAAAATAAATGAGTAAATGAAGAACGATTAATAAATTCAGTCCTGCTGATACATATGTGGTGGCCCCCAGGGGGCTGGGGTTCACACCTCAGCTACGGCATATTACCGAAATTTTTAATGGAGGCCGCAGGTCGACTCAGCCTGTAAATGTGTAAAAATGAGTACCGGAGGTAAAACTCTGGGTAATAGTAGGTGGTAGAAGCATAATGCTGGCCACACTACCTTCTTTTATACCCTAAGGCTAAGTATTAGCAGCTTTAACTACCAGAAGCGTGAAACGCTTATAAAGGGAGACTACTCGTACTACTAATGAATGTGTAACCTATATTTTTGTTGCAATCGCTTATAAATGTTTTTACTCTTCTGTTTTTTTTTATATTCACGTTACTAATACACTATTGAATTAAAAAATAATTTTCCCCAAGATAATCGTAAGATAATGATATAATCAGATCCCAATGACGGTTTAAATTGGCCGAAACAAATCGCTTTTGGTAACGTACATATAAATACGAAAACAGGGATTTTCCCTTAACTTTTTCTTGAATACTTATTGAGATAAATATATGTAATTTATAGATAGTGCTACTTACATTAAATCTTGCTTAATATATAAAAAGGTTAACTTAAAAACTTATGTCAACGTATGCACGAATTTAAAAACATGGGCAAGTTTTTGGCACAGTTCTCTGATGATGCATTAATCCCTACTCTACAATACTATCGCTCAAAACGCAGCCTTACTCCATCAAAAAATATCGTTTCGGCTCTGTTCACGAGATTTAAAAATTCGAATTAACCCTTTTTTACTTTCGTTAACCACAGACGCTTGCGAGTTTCACTCTCCAATTCCTATCCTAAGAAAGAAAAAGATATTCATTCAACCAAAACTATGAATTTAAGCGCAGTATCGTCATTCAAAACAGGAAAATATTCTTTCACAATACACCACATCTGTATCATTTCCCAATCGCGAGTCTCATAATTTGTTTCACGAAGCAGTGGGAAAATTCTCATCGAAAAGCAACTCCGAATCGCAAAAACTGAGTCAAATATTCAGAGGCCTTTTTATGCCCTGGGGTTACATTTGCCTCGGATGCCTCTTACTGAGAGGAAAGCTTAGCGGTTTTCGAGGGGGAGCGAATTCGCAGCGGGTTTCTTGGGGCTCCTTATCTGGTGAAAAGGCGGTCAAAGCAACCCCTTTCGTCAACACATGTTCCCTCTCTGGTCCCTGTCGCGGTGCGCAGCGTGGATCCATCCCTGTATACCCCACATCCCGACCGTTGCTCAATCACAAAGTATTACCCAAGATTGCCAATATATACAAGGATGTCGTCATGACGGGAATCCATCATCTGAGCTTTTATCCATAGTACATACACACATAAGTACATAGTACATGCAAAAGTAATTTTCGAAGCTATCGGAAAAAATGAAAACGACCGATTGATATTCGTTTAGGAAGAACTATGGAATCGTACAAAATTCTTTCTACATAAGAGCAAGGTATTCGATAGAACGCTTTAAGAGTTGCTAAAAAGTCACAAGGAAATTATATTTCATTGATCAATTTATTTTTCTAAGGGGGATATTTGCGGATCTGCTATCTTCCTGGAATTAAAATTTCTACCAGGAAGGATGCACATAAATGTTTAATTTTTTCACTTTCAAATTTGATGTACTCTAAGATACCCCGTAAAAATAAGATTCGACTGATTGAAGTTCAAAAGAATCGATGGTGAGTTAACAAGCCTAAACGTTTTTTTTTTGTCTTGACTACACTATTCGGTTACGAATTCTTTTATACACCAAATTTTTAAAACGGTGAGCACATGCATGCTATAACTTGACGAATTCTAAAATGCTATTAAGAACCCTTGAAAGGAATTTATTCCTGAAATTTGAATTCTGTAATTAATAACTGCTAGATATCTTTCCTTTGGGAGTTTAAGGAAGCCTTTTTTCCAGTGAGGCCAAAAAGAGTTGTATCCACAACTATAGACTTTGCTTTTATACTTTTAATGAAAAGCTTAGGAAAAATATATAAAAATGGTTAAGAAGCAACGCAATCTCAAACAAAGGACAGAGAAGAAATTAATATCATTTTAGTAAAGTATCAAAAGACGCGGTACCTTTTCATTTTAATCAAGGATATGAACAAAGCATAACATCCACCGATTAACTATAAAGTATTGCTTCCTATTCGATATTTATTTGAAAAACCTATCATAGACGTTACCTTAAGAAATTATGCTCCATTTTCCAAGAGATAAACGTTTGGTCTAATATTTAAGATCGAACTGTTACTAGAATCCTTCATAATCGATTGAGAAGCTTAAGTAAGTGTGAATATCTGCATATTAATATTCATACCGTAAATTGATTGAGATTTCCACTTTTGATGCTGTGTTGAATATTTTGCAGGAAGAATTTAGGTACTCAAAAGTAAGATACATGGATATTATCATTGTCTGCTATTAAGAATTAGGTCAAGTATATAACTGCCTTAATCGAGAAATTAATGTAAGTGGAATGAAAAGTATAGACTTGATGTAAAAAGAAGCACCTTATCTATTTCTCCAGCTCTACGATGTTTGATTCTACTTACTTGTCCTGTTTCCTTAAAAGAACTCTTTAAGAAGATTCTTTGCTTTCCACTCAGAAGTTACGTCGTGTTTGGATAAGCTATCTTTATGAGCCACGCTATAGTTTCTGTGCTGCCTCTCAACTTTTCTCGATAAATGTCTACACGAAGTGCCTGAACTACTTCCACATACCCAGGGGTAGGGAAAATATAAAAATATGATGAGAAGTGAACTGCAAAATCACTATGAAAAAGATTTTCAAACAACTTATTCACTTAATCCTGATGCATGACTAAAGATGGATCTGAAATTAATTCTGCTAAACAAAATAATTCACTGTATCGAAAATACGTTTAAAATAAAATTTAAAAACTTCCAATTCCTACAAATTTCCAAAATATATTATTAAATCACAAAACGTTGCGAAATTGTAATGTATACAACATTTTGTTGGACTCGCATTTTTTTCTCAACAAATTATATTTTATGGAGAAATTCGACCAAATATTATCAGATAAATTTAAATATGAATTCTGTTGAATTTATTTACCTAATAGAAAGCGGATGCTTTTATGAATCAATGACCGCATTACTATAAGCATATTGAGTTCAAAATGAATAACGAATTTCTTATTATTCAAACCTGAACCCTAATTTTGGGAGGCAAATAACTTCGGAAGCATTGTTTGTTAATTTTTCCATTCCTATGGAAAATAAAGTTTTCAGAGTGATATAGAAATCAGCTGGAGATTTAAGTTTAAGAATGTATCACAGAGAAATCGTTAGGACGTCTCAGGAAAATAATAATATTTGCTGTGACAAGAATCTGAAACCGATTAATTTGTTAAAAGAAAACCAAGATGGCGTAAAATGAAAACAGAATTGAACTACAAGTCACCCATCGTAGAAAATTCTTCAAGTATCCGACGCGTTATAGTTGGCCAAACCATCCTCCTTATTCACGAAAATTAACTGTGTAGGAGTGATGCGATGAGATCTCACCAAGAAAGAAAATAATCCGAAAAAGCAAATTCTGTCCCTTCAGCAACTTGGTGATAGGCTCGGGTGTTTGAAATGAGGTAAGTTGTATTCCTGGAAACAGATAAAGGGCGGCGAGAAGTTATGCGGTGAGGGAAGGAATCGGGGAAAGAGATACCGAAACCACGAAGTCAGCAATAAATTAGATTAAAGGCTAAATATGGCGCCAGGAGGGGAGACGTTTGTTGATTGGGGCATGAAATCGGAGAGTCAAAAAGGAGAGAACAAGAGACACGAAAAGTCTGCAGTCGGGAGAAATCCCAGTCTTGCGTTTCACCGCTGTGTTTTTGCAAAAATTGTGATAATTTGAGACGAGGAGGATGCGTGCTTCACATCACGAGACCACATCTGCTTCATCTTCATGGATGGGATTTAACTCTCATACTTATGAAACGTGAACAATATTTTGTCCTTTGGAAAAATGAATGCATAAGAGAAATGTGTGAATGTAGGCTTTAAATAGACCCAAAAAAGTCTATTAATTTCAACGGAAATATCACGAAGTTTACCAACATATTTTAAATGGAGTTTTGGAAAGTAAATTTCCTATGTTTTAATCTAATTTAAACGATTTTGCATTTCATCTAACAATTAAGAATGAGCAGTACAGTTGAAGCAAAGGCTTTATCAGCTGCGGGATGGTTTCCCATATACTGGAATTTATACAAACTGATATAGGTCAACCAAATGACTTTTAATGGTTTGTTAAGTAATATCTTTTCCTTCTCTCCTACCGTTTTGAACACTAAATAAGCATATATCAACTGTCATAATTTATGAGGTGATTTAGGTGATGAGGGTTTACTACCAATAATATAAAATTACCTCTCATTTTTTTATAAGACTTGGATAACGCATAAATTGAATGTTATTCAAAGAATCAAGTAACGGTATATTTATCGCACACTTCGAATCATCCTGATATTCTTAATGCCTGTTCCTTTCAGAAAGGGCAAGAAAAAATAACTAACTAGACCAGTAAAACCATAATGAAACCAGCTAAATGTAGATTCACTTTTTAACATTCATTTGGTATTTTTTTCAGGCGTATCAAGAGTTTATTCATTTTATGCTTGGTTGTCTCACGAAAAAGGAACTACGACAAAACGCACCATATATATAAATTGCAAGTATAACTGCGTTCACTCGAAAATATATGCTCTTTTTCTATTTTAAAATATCTTAAGATACCAATATTTTAAAATCTAAATCTCTATAAACATAACGGTTTTACAAAATAATTATTTATGAACATAATAATATAAAATTAAGTATACTGAGAGATATTCAAACATAGATCTTCAAATTTTATTACAGACGAAACTGCCTTTTATTCACCCGTAGAAGTAAATGCGCACATTTTAAATATTTCAATTCCTTGTCATTTTTATAAAACCAAACAAAATCCAAGTAAAACATTCTGGACATACAATTATTTATCAATCATCTTTCACTTTCGTACAACTTCGAATTACTTGTAGAATGAACGCGTTTGTGTCACCCATGCTCTTCTTGGTGGTTTCATATGAAGCCATAATGATTTTTATGAGTCATTCCGATGATAAAAGGAACTCGACCCTTGTTTCTGAGCATCAGCCGAGAAAGGGTACGATCTGGAATCCTGTCCAAGCCTCGTCGACGTTTTCACTCCCTCACTTTCCATGACTTTCCAGAGCGCATGCTGTACCGTTAAAATTTCTCCCTGTAATCCTTCCGTTATTTCTGCCACAATTTTCAGAAAAATGGAATATCTTTTATTTGTATCGGGTTAGAGAAAAATGCATCTCGCGATATTTTTATCATGGTTGTGATGCCATGAAAGCTGCTGAGGCATGGATGCGCTGAAGATACTCCTGGTTTGCCAAATGGCTTCGGCTCTGGTGAAAGTGGTCCCATGTTCGATTCCAGGTTAAAGCCCCATAGTGAATTGACCTAGGCATTCGAAGCACTTTTTATAATACAAATGCGCTGGATAATGGCACTGATTGAGGTTTTTATTATGCAATGCCAAGAAAAAAATTACTTGCAGAGCCATTGTGCTTCAGTTACGTGGGCATGTTCCACTCTGGCATTCTGCCTAGAGGAAAACAAGGGCAAACTACCTCACTCCTCATCTTGCCAGGTAAGCGTCAATCCCAATACTTGCTCATGGTCGCTAATGTTAGAGGGGATACAGTACCAACAGACTTTCGACTTGAATGTTTTATGGAAAATCCTTAACATATCACTAATGTTAAGAGATATTAAAAATAACTTTTATTATTCATTCATTATCAGGTGCTGTGATTTTTAATTTACTTCATGTAACCGTGGGTAAGATAATTAGTAGACAGTGGTACTCCCCCGTAATCAGAGTTCTACTTCATCTATTTGGCACCGACGTCAGCAGTCGAGGAACTTTCCGGCGTAATTCCATTGCGATGCAGAGAGAGGTCTCTTTAAGAACGGAGAAAGACGTAGAAGGTGATGATAAAAGGGTGGGAATTAGCACGCGATGAGAAGCAGTCAAATGGGGCTGTTGAGCGAACTTTTCGCTAGATTGCAGAATGGAGCCCTCATAAGCGATCGATGGTGGAACACAAGTGGCGTTCGAGGCATTTGTGCAGCTCAGGGAAGTGTCGCTGCCTACCTACGGCTGCTTTGAAGGATGGCACTAAAAAATGTTTCATAAAATCGATTCATGTTTATGACCCGAAACAAATCCCAAATCGGTTGGCGAGCAAGTTTCTAACACCTTTGCACAGCAAAGCATTCCACTCTTTTCGCTGCTGAAAAGAAAATAACAGCAGCTTTTTTCAATTTTCGTTTTGGAATGTAAAAAAAACAAGGAGCACTCCATCAGAATGATGGATTTAAAAGAGGATTCATAGTGATAAGTCAAAAGTGTCTGTGGGTGTGATTCTTCTCCGCAGTTTTACATACGAATCAAGAGAATTTAATTTTACCTGCAACCTACATTTTGCTCTGCTAACCATGTATGACGGATGTGTAGCACTAATTCCATGGAACTTGAAGAATCTTAATTGTGTTATTTACTTTACCTTGTAGCAAACAAAGAAGTAAATAAAACTGCCAAAACATCAATTCAAGCATTAATACAATAATAACTGGTCCTGATTATTTTTTATAATGATCACTGTTTTAGAATTTTTATTATAAAAAGTAGTTATAAGAGTAATTTTAATTTATAATTTAATTCCTTTACCAGAAATAATGAATAAGTAAATGGATCTCAAAATAATCTAATAATGAAATCTGTATAAAAGATGCTTCTTCCTATACAGTAAAGTATCCAATCTTGAAAGTACTTGGATATAAGTGCAATCCTTTGAAAAATAAATTTTATAATGTTAACGGATGTTAAAGTGTCCGTCAACATTTTGAATAGCTTTCGAGACTGCAACAATATTGCAAACTAAATTATACAAATTTGTTCATAGTCTTCTTCACAGAAATTTAAGTCGAAAATTCGTTTAGGCATTCCATATATTCAATTTAGTCACATTCGTTTACATAGATATATTCAACCGTTTTAAATACCTTGCTATATTTATAATAATCGATGATGTTGACCCATAGCAAATTATTTTAAATGGAACTTATTAAAGTTAATAAAATTGTTTTTACTTTTGAGCAGTTATTATAAGCATTAATTATTTAATATATTTTATATTTTTTAAAATCCAGTTTATACTTCTTCATTTACATCGGTCCTCTCTTTTCCAACGCTAATAAATTTTGTCTTACAAATACTAACTTTCGTTCTGCATTTCTCATTAACTTCATTATGCACAACTGGGTTGTTTACAATTCTTCTTTAAAGAAATAGCTACTTTTATTGATTACATTTCATACATTACATAGTTTGTTCCAAAAATCCTGTTGTTATTTGTTTAGGTTGAAAACGTTTATATAATAACAGCTTATAGCAATAAGTATTCTTTATATTTATAATTATGTTTCTATTCGTGTTATTTAATTTGAATAATAATACATAGTAATATTAGATATAAATAAATATGTGATAACCTTATAGAGAGAGAATTAAGAGATTTACCTTTTCATGAAATTAAGTATTGCAGTTAATTCTTGCTAAAATAAGAGAACAGTAAATTTTCTAGAAATGCTACAGCAAATTAATCACATAAAACTCGCTAATGTAATAAAGATTAGCCGATGGAATTCGGATTTGTGAATTTTCCTTGTCTCATTCCCTTTATTTCAATTATGTGGGATTGCTTTCTTCCCTAGAAAACTCCACTCATAAATAGGGCACTCGTTCTCCATTCCGTATACACACCGTCGGAGAACTCAAAACAGCAGCACCATTTTGCGGGATAAATGGAAAATATCAATCCAAACCCAGAAAATTAACGACTCAAAAATTCCATGAATGACGACGATAAGAAAAACTTACGCAGATATGACCTTAAAATTGAATGACTGAAGCATAATTAAGTCATCACACTACTTACTATTCATGCCATCTACGATTTTCATCTAAGACTACTAATATTTCCCCACCTATCCTCACAGGAGAGGTTAATAGACCTGCGTTTGCAATAGCACTTTAACACTCCTCCGTCATGAAATTCACATCAGAATCACATTAATCTCTCTGCTCATAAACCCTTTACTATCTTAGGATCCGCAGAACAACTCCAGATCGAATTATATTATTTCACCTTCATTTCGGCTCGTGAATTACGCCGGGGATAACGTAGTATGGTACAACAGAGAGCTTAATGCATTCGTTCCTAAGCAAAGTTAATTCCTTTAATGAGTCCTTTTGGGAGCAAATGTATCGCCACTGCCATCAGTTTACATCCGCCCAATCCAATTCACGAGAAATGAGACTCTCCGAATAAATCACAGCGACGCCAACTCCAGCTCACTTATTTCCCAGCGACAAGCACGGACTCAACCGCTCGCTTTGGAAAAACAAAAATATCAATATGGAGCGAAACTCGGCGAAGCACTACCAAAATTGAATTAGGTCGTACCTAAATACTTTTATACTAATGATGTAAATCGCGCCGCACGTTGAGTTGCATGCGTGATGAAAGGGGCGCGGAAAACGCGGGAAATAATTGGGTGATGAGTGAGTATGGCTGAATAGAAGCCGTGAGAGATCATTATACGGTTACAAGAACATGCAGTTGAGTTAATAACTTTGGGATAAAACTCGACGGTTTAAAAACCCTCCTTGTTGAGGAATAACATAGGGTGTTTCTGGGTTAGTAAAACAATTGAAATACCAACATCACAAAACACTAATTAATCAGCATATTCCTGGAGACCTAAAGTATAGGGAAAATATGAAATGTATTCTATTACTATGATGAACTTTATCTAGTGTATTATAATTATTTAACGCTGCAATCGTTTTGCTTTAAGATTATCCAATGTTAGTTTAGCAGTATATATTAAGTTAATTTCAATCTGGGTTATCAAAATAACAGCAATAATTAACTTATATTTTAAATATGAATTCCTAATTTTTATGGCCAAAAATATTTTAAACAGTAAACAAATTGAAAAAAAACAATATTATATACGATTTATTAATTAGCATATTATATTCCTGGAGACTAAAAATAAAATAATGTATATAAATGTAGATTAAAACTACAATTTATTCGATTACTATGACTTATTTTATGTAGAGAGTTTTAACTATTTCACACTCCAATCGTTCTAAAATTTAATTATTCAATGTTGATAACATACTGTTCTGAGATAGCAAAATCAGCAATAATTAACTTATATCTTAAATATGAGTTACTAAACATGAAAACCAAAAATATTTTCAAGGTAAAAGCTGCTATTTATTATATTACTATAATTTTCTTTATTCAGTGAGTTCCAATTATTTAACATTCCAATCGTTTAGCTATCATATTATCCAATATTAGTAACATAATATTAAATAATCTGAAATCTGATGTATCAAACTCAGGAATAATTAACTTCTATTTTTAATGTGAGTTCTCTATCCAATTTGATTATTTTTCTCTTAATACATGTGAGACTCCTACGGTTGTCAGCAAACTCAGCTGCGATGAGTAAATTATCCCCTACCTGATTAATTTAACAGGTGTGTGCGCCTTATTGTAAATGTAAACGAAATTAGCATTTATTCATATCAACAAAAGAGAGGAATTACAATTATCTCAACTACCAATTTAACAACGTACATTCGTTTGAGTATGTCGGGCATGAATGCGATTTCAACAAAATATAATGAGATACTTTTATAATTAATTGCAAATATGACGTTGTTTATTACTGTTACATTACTGTTTTTTTACTATACTACATCTATAGGTTTATTGATAGTAAAATAAATGCGGATAATCAATAAACTGAAATGTTCTCATTTATTGGTTTTGATCCGTCATTAAGATCAGATGTGTGTATTTGAATAGGTTTGTAAGTATAATTAGCTACAAGGAATTTTAAAAAATGAAAGAATAACTACCCTGGAAGCATGGAGAATATTCAGAAATTCTGAGAATATAGAGAAACAGAACCGGCTATTTCTACACCTAACCACAGGTTTATTTAAAAAGAGTTTCTTCTATTACTCTGAACGCCGACTCGTCAGATCAAGGTCATATTTCTGGGTTAAATATACGAATAGGATATGTTTATGATTCTGGATTCTTGGATGTAATATAATGGATTTAGTTTCATTTTCCCTTAACAAATAATACAATTTTGAGTTTAGGATCTAGTCAAAAAGATATTGTTGTACATAGATTACAAGAAATCAGTAAAAGAGGCAAATGAATAAATATATATATTATGCGTATGTATGAATCAACTATTTAATTCACGTAATCAATATGATTGAAGCTGACTTTGTGAAATACTTTTTGATATTTTAAGGAAACAATACTCACATCCTGAATGCCGAAAACTTGTCGTTTAATTGAAAATAGTTGATATGAATATATTAATAAGGGAATAAACAAAAATAACAGTACATTAAGAGGAATTTATTAATGATTTTCACTGAATAAATGCATTGTATGCATATAAATGTAGCTGAAAAACTTTTATTGTCATTTTTGATTAGTAATTAGTTTATTCAAAAACTTCTCTTAGAGCCGCTTGAACATTTATCTGTCGTTTATTCAAAACTTCTACGTACATATCCGATGAAATCCGCCATTAATTACACAAGACATATTGAGTTGACTTTCATACAAATCAGAGCAGGGGTCACAACACTAATGCCCCGACATCCCGTTAGTTTTATCAGCAATCCTCTCACAAACTAATGATATTATACGTCGTTTGAAATAATATGCAAATATTTCACCCAATTCCGTCCCCTTTCTCTGCAAAAGTGACTCATGCTGCTCAAATTTAAACGTACCACCGCAAAAAGATCATCCTCTGGTTTTGGACCGCGCGGAAGCAGCGCCGCCCAGTGGTTTGTAGCCTAAGCTTGCCACGGTAACGAGTCTCTCCAACACGTCGTCCGCAAATCACCTCTCGTGCCGGGACAATCTCCCGGCAAATTACTAACCTCCGATTCCTCGTCATAGAGACAAATATCCTCCCAAATGCGGACTGCCCCCGAATACATAATGTTATGCGCACTTAAGAATTAAGCCGCTCAATTTCTCCACCTAACTCGCCCAATGCGGGAGATGCAAACGACGATTGATGAGTCCAAGGTGCGATACGTTACCCAGTTTTGACTGTACCGATGGAAATTGCTTTCCGTCGACGCTCGCGACAATAAATAAGGAGTGATTGGGTCCGCGACGCAATTTTCTGCGACCTTTCCATCGCCACCGTGGTTAATTTGCCTCCGCCGCGTGCGTTTCAAAGGGAAGGGATTCTTTCGGAAAAAAATCGGGTTTTAGATTGGACGGCTCCGTACCGCCCCAGATTTCTATTCATGAACAATTCCGCTGAGTTAGATCTCGTAACCCTAAGAGGTGTTCGAAGGGATCAAGTATCCAGAGCAAGACTTTCATGCAGAGACGGAAGGGAAAAAGTAGGAAATGACCGTGGCCGAGCTATGATCTCATTCTTTCCAATTCGTAAACCAATTAATAGCCAAACTATATTCTGAAAAATCATTCATTGAACTTTAAGATACTCTTTAAATAAATACGTTAAACTCAAAACTCATTTGTAGTCACTTCAAACTTTCACAGTTTATTTACTTTTAAATATTATAAAGTTACTATTTATTTAAAGCAATTACTATAGGTTTATTGTTTATATACTTATTCTCAAAAACTACAAATAGGCACCAGCCCAGGTGGTAGCCATATCCTGACGGGGGAGGGATAACATAATCTGCCTGGTATTCACCCTAGTCGAGAGGGAGACCCCCCAAAACCTCCCGAAGGCAGTATGTAATACACATAACTACAAAATTTACAATAATCATACTGTATTTAATGTACACAACATTACAATATTAAAAAAAATCTGATGTGGCCAGCACATGACTTTCTCCATATATAAGATGTAAATATTTATCTACGACAGTATTTTCGAACTCTATATTCAATGTAAACTTGGAAGATGAGTGATTAATTTATATATTATTATCTTTAACGTCACAAACATTATAAATAATGTTTTTCGGGACATGCTCGATGAAAAAAGATGAATTTGGCCTTGCGACCATTGAGCCCAGAGCGCCCACAAAGTTCATAATCAGCAACTTCCGGTTTATCAGTATTTCATGAATAACTCCTAAACAATCAGTGATACAAAAATATGTTTAGTTCAAAAGTTATAGTAATTTAATTTTTTTTAAATTTATAATTAATAGTATGCACCTAAATATCATATTTAGGGAGATATTTTGAAAACCGGAAATGAGCTTTGAAGAATAAAACTCTACTTCCGGTTGACCGATTTACTCCAAAAACAAATCAACTCTAAGGACTATAATAAAAAACCTATATATGAAATTTGGTGTTGATCCGACAAATAGTTTTCATGTTAGAGCGCCCACAAAGTACATAACAACTATAAAATCCACGGAGGAAAGCGTAGTTTTGTGGAAATCCATCACAATAAAATAACAGAAGTAAGTACTTTTTTCCACAGTTTATTTGATACGACCAGGTGATGACGATGTTTCGTTGAAACCGGTCGTTTCAAATAAACTGTGGAAAAAAGTACTTACTTCTGTTATTTTATTACATCTATACGAAGTATAGAGAAAGTATTGTTTTCATGAAAAAAATCGACTTCGAGATTTCAACGGAAATACATGTTTTGGGGTCCCTAGAACACGTTTTGACTATTTTCGGAATGATGTCTGTGTGTATGTGTGTGTGTGTGTGTGTATGTGTGTGTGTGTGCTTGTGGGCGCTCTAACGTAAAAACTATTAGTCGTATCAATACCAAATTTCATATATAGTACTGTGGTGTGTGCTGTTAGAGTTGATTAGGTTTTGGAGGTAATCGGTCAACCGGAAGTCGAGCTTCATTCATCAAAGCTCATTTCCGGTTTTCAATATATCTCCATAAATATGATATTTAGGTATATACTATTATTTATAAAAGTTTTAGAAAATGTAATTTACTATAACTTTTGCATGAAACATATTTTTGTATCACCGGTTGATTAGGAGTTATTCATGAAATACTGATAAACCGGAAGTTGCTGATTATGTACTTTTTGGGCGCTATGGGATCTATGGGCGAAAGGCCAATTTCATCGTTTTTCATCGATCATGTCCCGAAAAACATTATTTATAATATTTGTAACGTAAAAGATAATAATATATAAATTAATCACTCATCTTCCAAGTTTAGATGGAATATAGAGTTCGAAATTACTGTCGTAGATAAATATTTACATCTTTTATATGGAGAAAGTCATGTGCTGGCCACATCAGATTTTTAATAATTTTAATAGAAGTATGTAGTTATGCATCTCCTTATATTGGTAGTGAATGAATGAATGAATTTGTTTCGGTTATACGATATCACGTAACATTTCGAACGCCTTTCCTTGTCTTATTCTGTAACAAAACGACCTTTTTCAGAGACAATTACATTACAGCTTAGGTCATATCGCACATTGATTTCCACCAGGAATCGAACCCGAGACAGCTTTTACAACAGATATTGCATACATTACAGGCTTTAGCCTTCGATGCAGCAACCCGCACAACGTTTATGTACCTTAAGCTGCAAATCCCCAAGGATACATACTTGATGGGTTCCTGATTTTATCATTTACTTTTACTCAAAACGTTAATTTGTATTCTAATATTTAAATTTTGTTTCCTTTAATGTTCTTTCAATATCCCACATATTTAAATTACTATTTATTTATATTAATAACCCGGCGAAACATACTTGCCTTTACGGTGAAGATTATCGAAAATATAATAAGAAATTAGCACCCGGTTAGCCATGCGGACAGCGCATTTGCCTGTGGTGAAAGCGGTCCCGGGTTCCATTACCGGTGGGAGTCAATGTGCGATACGACCTAAGCTGTCGAAGCACTTTTAAAAATATTACTACTAATAAGAAATTGCTTATTATATACTCTTAAAGATTTTTACTCGTATGAAGATTCGTATGCATATCAATACTTAAAAATCTGATGTGGCCAGCACATGACTTTCTCCATATATAAGATGTAAATATTTATATACGACAGTAATTTCGAACTCTATATTCCATCTAAACTTGGAAGAGGAGTGTTTAATTTATATCATATATTATCTTTTACGTCACAAACACTATAAATAATGTTTTTCGGGACATGTTCGATGAAAAACGATGAAATGGCCTTTCGCCCCAGCTCCCAGAGCGCCCACAATGTACATAATCAGCAACTTCCGGTTTATCAGTATTTCACAAATAACTCCTACACAATCAGTGATACAAAAATATGATTCATACAAAATTTATAGTAAAATATATTTTATAAAACTTTTATAATTAATAGTTTATACCTAAATATAATATTTATGGAGATATTTTGAAAACTGGAAATGAGCTTTGATGAATGAAGCTCGACTTCCGGTTAACCGATTTACCCCAAAAACTAATCAACTCTAACGACACAAACCAAAGTACTATATATGAAATTTGGTATTGATCCAACAAATAGTTTTCATGTTAGAGCGCCCACAAAGTACATAATCAGCTACTTCCGGTTTATCAGTATTTCACGAATAACTCCTAATCAACCGGTGATACAAAAATATGTTAAATGCAAAAGTTTTAGTAAACTTTATTATCTAAAACTTTTATCTTGTATACAATATACCTATATATCATGTTTATGGAGATATTTTGAAAACCGGAAATGAGCTTTGATGAATGAAGCTCGACTTCCGGTTGATCGATTTACTCCAAAAACTAATCAAGTCTGACAGCACACACCACAGTACTATATATGAATTTTGGTATTGATACGACTAATAGTTTTCATGTTAGAGCGCCCACTATCACACACACACATACACACACACACACACACACACACACACAGACATCATTCCGAAAATGGTAAAAACGTGTTCTAGGGACCCCAAAACATGTATTTCCGTTGAAATCTCGAAGTCGATTTTTTTCATGAAAACAATACTTTCTCTATACTTCGTATATGGAGAAAGTAAAAAACCTTAGTTCCGAAATTTTGTGCTTAGTAAATCACGTGGATGATTAAATATTTTAGCGTATATTGCTCCACGGATATTTTTACATGATTAATCACGATTTGCTCATTATCTACAAAAAGTAATGATGATATAACTAAATCTCATAAATACTGTGAAAGGATGTTAACGGATTTTCAAAACACATATTCAAGTATATCTAAATCACAAATAAAATAGTATATATTGACATTCAGAAAAGCCTTTTCAAGTAATAGAAAAATATTCTGTTTTAGTTGGTTCTTTTAGGTATTCTTATCCATATTATAAAAAGTAATATATAGAATTCTGGAATAAAAACAGTGTTTTACATGTTGTACGGCCAATTACGATAAGCCGCTCATTTGTGATAAACGTCCAATAATTCCCTCCGACAAAACGTTATTATATAGGCTCCATAGGCTCGTAAGATCCACACTTCAAGGCAATTCCAACGTTGAGTGTAACGGCAGAAGAATAATTGATCAGCAGTCTTTGATGTGTGAGAGGTAATTATGAAGAACAATAATTGGCCATCCTTGATCCGATTCAGAATTTAATTTGAGAGTTATGCGCAGTGGACATAATTACGGCGCAAATCTGTGGATTTAAGCCGAATCTGAAGGAGAGCCGAGATTAATTTTAATCACGTGCTGACCTTAAAGAGGCTGCGGACATCGCATCTGGACCACCACTCTGCGTCCAGAGATGTTTAGATATTCCAACTTCAATTGAGAAACAAGTCGAACTGGCAAAATTCTGGAGACATTTACGTACATGTAGCACAGCTACTTAAAAAAATCTTTTTTTCCCCAAGATGAATGAAGTAATATTTTATTAATTTTAAAACGAAATTCATAATCCGTTCAATGAAAAGCATTAAAGGTTTAGTGAGCATTTGGAAAAACTGCCAAGAGTTTAATCCCAATTAAAGATTATTTATATAATTGAATAGAAAAGTATAATAGAATAATACCTGAATCAATTAATAAAATATATAAAAATTACAATAGTAAAGAAGTAAATATTTAGAGTTGTATAAATAAGGTAAATTTAAATATAATCTGATTAATAATAATGGATGCATAGCGAAACATTCATACTTCAAAACTTTTTCACCAGTGAAACTTGATGTCTACACATAAAAATATATAATAATATTAAAAAATATATAGAAATATGTTATTGATGTAAACTGCCGTAACTATGTAGAAATCCATTAGAATAAAGTAAAAATAAAAATACAAAATATACTTAAATATTTGTTCAAACATAACATTCAAACAATAAACAAAAACTAAACATTTTTATTGTATTTGTATATCGAGCTTTTCTATATGGAAATATATTTTATACATTAGCAGAGGAAATATTGTAACCAAATAATTACTCATCTTTTGACAAAAAGTTTTTTAAGTCAAAATCTAGATACTGCAGTAGTCAAATTCTATGCAAAGGAATGTTGCAGCTTAATCTAAACTACATATATGGGCATGACCAGGAGAAAGATAATTAATTTCTAAATGAATAATTCCCTCGATATAATTCGTAACATTTTTTCAAAGCAGGAGCATCACTCGCATATGAATAATTCCATGTGTTGTTACGAACCTTTTATAATTAGGTTAGACTCCAGAGAACCTTTCTTTCACTTGACCTCATTTGTCGATGGCATAAATAAACAAAGAATGAAAAGAAAGAAAAGGTGTTTGATGAAGCCATTGTTTCAGGAGAAGTTAATGAAGAAGAAACACACCGTCTCGAATAACGTATTTCGTGGAAAATGAAATACACCTCAGTTTTCAAACATCAGACCAGATAATAAGATAAACTGTATTTCAGTGTAGGACAAAAGATCGTACGTACGAAAGAAAAACTTCAAAATAGTCATAATTCAGTCGAAATATACTAGGCAAAATAATTTTCAATTATATAATTTCTTTTATGTTTTGTATAAAGTTTGTTAGATATAAAAATCAATAAGCTTAAACTTGCTTTCGTGGAAGTCATCAGAATTCGTGGAAGAAGAATACACTTAGCAAAATCCACAATGAATTTTTCAATCAAAAAAAATGTCAACCCTTTGAAAATAACGGTCGATACTAAATTCATTGTGGTACTTACTATGACTGCTCTTTTAAAAAAATGCAAGCTTTATTCTTATAGTATTTAGTATTAAATTTATTAGGATATATATATATATATATATATATATATATATATATATATATATATATATATATATACGCATATGTTATTAAAAAAATCCTTCAGCTAGTGTTTTTCAAAGTTTATTTTCTATCTTGTCTAATGGATATTGATATCAGCGTAGCATATGATTATTTTTTCAAATTTCTACGGTTTCTGATTAGATGCAGGGCCTAATTAAGTTCCTTTAAACAGGGATACATTATATTATAGATATTTTAGGCAATATCCAGACAAAACGTTGTCTCTAAAATGCGAAAACATTTAGCATAATTTAAAAATTAATTAGTAACATTATCTAATTGGTAGAAAATTTCTATGAGATTATAATTAATTAACATGATCAAAAGAGGATTTAATTATGAGTTAAATTTAAATTTATTTAATGTAACGTTAAGGTAATTATGCATATAATAATTGTGAATCATTTTATTTCAGGCTAACTCGTAACCCAAGCTAGAATAGATGAAATACCATCAAGCAGCGTAGAAGTGTTATTCGATATCGAAGACAGCGGAGCAAATGACAGAGCAGGACAGTGCAAACCATTTCGCCGTCCGTGCTGTTGAGCGCGTGCAGATTGGCTCCAACACACACACAGTCGAGGAATTAACATCCGAGAAAAATCCGATCGTCAATTAAAGAATTAGGAGACGAAAAGGAGGAGAGGAAACAACCTCCACGGTCACGTACGCATGCGGGACGTCTAATTATCAAGTTTATAATTAACGCAGGAAAACAAATTGGAAAACACCTGGCTCGCTATGAGCATGAATTTCGACGAATGGCGGAAAGAAAAGCGAATCGCCCGAAGCGTACTCGGAAAATAAATCCGGCTTTAAATTCTCTGGTGCTCTCCCGCTGGGATTCACTCCAAACCTAACTCGGAAGCCCGCACACTCGGCGACGGCCTTTTGTATTTTTGGTCCATCGCCCGGAATAATGTACTGCATATCGATCGAGATTGATAAATAGAAGGACGGATGAGAAGGAAAAAAATGCACTAGGATGTGGACTTATGACTCCAACTAGTGATAACGAATGGGCGGTTGGCGACGCTGCGAAGCTTTCATTTTTCCCCGAGGATTTTCTCTACGAGAGCATTTTCTTCACTATTTTTCGGGTCTCACTTACACGCTTATTTCATCATCGGGAAGGACAATGACATCGATATTGAAGGACTATGACAATGACGCGTTGAATGTGGAAGTTCATAATTATCTAACATCGGCAAAGTAAAAATAATAATAAACACACAAGTCACGTAACATCAGATATCTCGCATTGGATATAAATAAACAATCTTTCAATCATTATTTCGAAGACTCAAAGATGATTACTTATCAGTATGAATGCACATCGTATTTGTCAAGACTAGTATAGCAAGCACGCTCTGTTCAATTTGAAAATTAGGCCCAAATTTCAAAGCTTTAGGTTTAAAAAATAAACATAATACATCGTATTTATATTACATGCTTTTGGTTTTATTTGTTCTCACTTTGTAAGCACAAGAATTAAATACGATTTAAGACATTGAGATACCTATTTTGAGATATTTCTTTAATGCACATTTTAATCAGCTCTTACGGTTTCATTCCAAAATTTATTAAGATAAAGCAAGCTTTAGATATAATATTTCTTGAATGTTTTTGTAAATTCTTGTTTTATAGTTTTAATTAGTTTTCCTGTATTACTATGATATAATGTTTTCTTAAATTTCATCAGGGAAGTCAATCACCGCGTCCATAGGCTATTGGAAGAGGTTGCGTAAAAAATGTAGTCACAATGGAAATTTTTCCTTCAGACATTTTTATTGTCTTTTAGTACTGTAGTTCACAAAGCCTACCGTTCGTTTTCCTTTTTAGACCTTGGCTGACCGAAAGAAAAAACGCGATTTTCGGTCACCGATACTTCTACCGAATATCCCTTCTGAATTTAAAATTATCCACTTAAAATTACTGTCCTTAGTTAGTGCAGCGAATTAATACTCATTCAGTACATTAGGGTAAAACTTAGGCTCTAACTTTAGTAGTCTCCTAAAACTTCCGATGGGCAAGAATGTTAAATCCAAAAGGATGAAACTCATTGTATCTATGTTGATGCCAACAAAGATATTTATTCTCGGTAGGAAATTATGAATACTTTAGAATAATATCGACGCGTCATAGTACCCTCAAAACAGTATTATCATCATCTCTGAAATACTTTCGGAAAGAATATTTATTAAGTTTTAATGTAATATATACGGTGATAAATATTTTAAACATAGAACTCGAAAATTTTGTAAACACATGAATAGTAGTTATCCTATTGCAATTTTGCGTAAAATAATAATAAGAATTTTTATTTCTAATTATCTAGACCCAAATATACACTCAAATCAGGAAAAATAAATTATTTTTTGGTGAATACGTCTTTAAATCATCATAGCAACATGGGAAAGAAATCGATGTAATTAGGTCGTCTGTTTTTTATTTTAATGCCTATAAAAAGCTGCTTTGTTTTGATAAAAAAGTTTAATCAAGTAAAATAGGTAAGGTAATGCAATTAGTAATGTGATAACAATATTTTAATTGCAATGTATGCATCTTGGGTGATAATGACCCGACACGACCATATTTAATTTTTTTGGTCCGACAGGCTAAGAGTAAAAATAAACATTATTATGATACTGTAATAGCATAAAGTGATTAAATAGCTCTGATACGATAACACTGGTCGTTTCAACAAAAATGTGAATTTAGGTAGGTGTTATCATCCTAATCTATGGAATTTTCGGTAAAAATAAGCAAAACTGGAACACTATGTTTTTTCTCCTCATATCGGGGTCAGTGTCCGTGGGCATAATTCATAACGGTCTGTAGGTACGAACTTCCATCACTCACCGCTAAAAATTCTACCGCTAGATACGCGCGCAGAGTTCATTTTTTCAGGGTTCGATTACGTGCCCTGTCAGAGAGGGAATTATCTGGGACGGGATTAATGAGGAGAATCCAGAAGAGACAAGATCACGAATACGTGAGTGACGTGCGAATCAAGGAGAAAGGGACACTAAATGCGTGAGTTAAGGGAACATCTTTCATTACTTCGAACAGGGTATTTCCGGGTACCGAGGAAGTCTGAGAGGATGACTTAGGACAGAGATTTTCAAGCATGAAATTACGTTCGTGGTAGAGGCTCAGATACCGACCGAGCGTATATTACTTTTCTACTTAGTAAAGTACGAATCCTGGGTGGAAGAGGCACATCAATTTCACTACATATATCATGGAAAAACCTATAAAATCATGATCTTTATTAGAGCTCCATGCTCTAATTCAAATCTAACAGTTTACTTACCGTAGTTACTGTAAGAGTACTTTTACACACCATGTTTGTCGAGTTTGAGTTGAGTCTCATCTCTAATATATCTACCAAATACTAAAATATTCGCAATCATACAAAAATACGTTAAGAACAAGCTTTTTAGTAATTTCCATATCTTTGTCAATCTTCTACTGTAAAGTACTGAACAATAACTTTTCACAATGTCGAAAAATTTGCTTGTATTGGTAGGATATTCAATTAATTAACCTATATTTCATACATCTTAAAGCTCACAGCGATAAATTAAGTTATGTATTTCATTCCGAATACATTTTGATTTCAGTTATTTTTATAACAGCAAAAACTTAATATTATTGCTATCTAAACAAGCTCATGACAACCATGTGAACAACAACAACGCAAATCCACGAATTAACATACGTACATATTAAATTTCCGAGTTTGTTAAAAAATATAGACAAGACTAATTTAACTAACTTCAATCTACTGATAACAATAACATTTAAAGCACAAATCGCATCACTATAGCTAAATAATTAAAGCACAGCCACTAATGAGTTATTTTTACGAATTTATTTTTACGTTTTGATTGGTTTTCAAAGTTTTTTTTGTTCCAAACCCATTATAAAATATGTGTTTCAGGAGCGATAATGCATAAAGAGAAACTGATTTAGTAACCTTTGAAGATTTGTAGACGATAATACATTTCGTTGAAAGATAACTCGGATTAAATAGGCTTTGATACACTGAGTCACACCAAAAGCAAGAGAGACGGTGATCCTAAAATGTAGTCCATTCTCCCTGTCAATTGATGGCACTTCCTATTCCTCTTTTTTTACAATCCGCCTCCCGTAGTTTTGTGTACGTCGACTTTTCGGAATGGTTTTTGTCGTTGTGTAACTAGGCCCACAGAGCGCATTAAAAAACTAAGGATTAAGTTTGAATATGTTAGCGTAAGTAGGTTAAGTCGCATAGCCTGAGGCATCGCGGAGAATTCGCTCCACTGCACAGTTAATCCCGCATTCGGACGAAAGTTGAATGTTGGAACAGACGGAACGAAGAGAATGTATTTAGACAAAAAAGAATGGTTTGACGGAACATGTTGAGTGGGTGTGGAGAAGGGAAATTAGAATTTGAGATAAAGTCTCGAATTGCGGGAAAGAAAAGCGATGTTTGGAGCTGTCTACATTACATGAATCGGGAAGTAATATTTTTCAGTATCATACATTTGCAAGCCATCATTGAATTGCTCTAAATCTGTATTTGTTCGATTGAAAAAACCTTACTGAATTATATTGAATTTTAAGCCTCGATATGTAAATGTTGTTGCATTCAAATGAAAGAATACTATGTAAAATACTTCAGAGTATTCTAATTCTACCTTAATTTGCAACCAATCATAAAACTGTTAGATATTTTCTGGAAATACAGTTATACGCTATTTTTGCTGACTTAAGGCTTGTTTTAGGGTATGAATTTACCATATAATTTTAGTTTTCCATTATGCCACATTCGCTTTTAAAGAAAATTAGTATTTTAACCGACGAGTTTTAGAAAATAGCCTGATTCATATCCAAGAAAGGGAGTAGCCCATTTAGTGCAGCAGTTGAATACTTAATACTACGTTTTATGAGAGGGAGCGTTCTTTGGGCTTCTTGAGCAGCTTGAATTAAGATGAAAATTGGCGAAGAGACTTTGTAGCGGTTCATAATTAGAAGGCAGATAAATTGTGACAAAAACCAAACCATTAAAGAAACATAAAATTTATCGAGTTCTACAACTGAATGGTTAAATAAACAGTACTAACTTGGCATACTTAGGATGATAATTAATTCATGGAATTTTAAAATTACATAAATCTTTTTTTAATACTCCCAATTTTAATGCTTTTACAGTGTATGACCAATTCTTAAACCACTCGATAAAAAACCTGTTTATATTAGAGGTAATTGACATTTCCATTTCTGCATTCCTTGGAAAAAAATCTTCGTGAAGCAGAACCGAAATCCCGGGTACCATAAAAAAGCAGTTGCTGAAGATTTTGTTGTAAAGAAGCTCGCTCGTGAGTTCCTTTTTATAGGTCGAAAAGATCTTAAACGAGATCGAAGCTGCCGAGCGTTAATCACAGCAAACTGCGCAAGAATCCCCGAAATATTCCGCAACGGGAGACAAAGGAGGAGGAGGATCACTCAGTATTCTAGGTCCAGAGATAATCTCCACAGGAGCCCTGGCTTGTTTCAAAATCCCTTAATTTCGCCCTCTATTGCAGAGCTTTTTTCTCTCCATCTTTATTTTTCTGCACTCCCACAGTCCTCTCGCAAGGATCCTTTGATTCAAACTTGACTTTTGACGACCTTTTTCCACACAGATGTCCCGATTTCATTACCATCCTCTCTTTCATCGCATCGGATGAATTATTTATACTTTGTTTTGACTGCAGTCGACGACCATGTGATTCCTTTTCATGATGAGGGATCCTTTGGTACTTCACCGTTTTTGTGGATCTCAACTGTTCGTGACTGGTTTAAAATGATAGTTTATTTGTTTACAAGTGATTATAAAATTTGGTGGTGGCTTATGATTAGCTCTGTGATTGATGCTCCAGATTAAAAATTTCATGGATATAAATTCTTTCCTATAGCTTTTATTTGAAGAAATATTCGTTTTTCCATTTGGATTTACACATTACATTATGCTTTCACTAAAGGTGTTCTGATATGGAAATGTCGTGTATGATTATTTTTTCCCAAAGTCAAATTAACCTTTGAATATTTTTGAAACCAATCAGAAGTTACTTCTTTTCCGTGTCTATATCAACCTTTCTTCCGAGGTATTTATTCATTTACTTGCTATAATTAACGTTAATCCGTGATATTAATGAGTGATTTTTACTTTATCGATTCGTTTTAATTAGGTTGGAGAGCATTTTGCATTCAAGTTAAATCTTACGATGGAATATCTCGAAGATAACTCTCTATTCTAATTATAGAGAATAAAATGGATTAACAGAAAATTTTAAATGGTGGATAGTATATAATAGTAGATAGAAGTTACAGTGCGATCTTAAAAATACAGAGCATAAATAGAATTGACATAAATACATAAAAATTATGTCTAAAACATATTTATTCAAATACTTGCTATAGGAAATCTTTATGAATAGATGTGATTTTTTTGAAATGGGGTTATGAGACACTTAAATCAATCGACAACGCGTGCTTATTATTTATTTCATTAGATTGAATACCTACTTTAGCATGATACATATAAGAGAAAACGTTTGTATTTAATGTAACATTGTACAAATACGAATGTGAAGCAAAACAAGTCTGTTTATAGGCAAAAAAGAAAACTAAAATTGATCCTCGATTAAGTATAAATATACATCCAATACACGTTCGCCGCGACTCATAATTGGATACAAGTTTCAGCAATTATATTAATGTTGCACTAAAAATGTTGCAACAGATTTTAAGAAAATAAAATAAACTTTGTGTGACAATGGTGAAGTGGAGTTATTGCTTATCGAGAGAGTTTCTTAAAAGAATTTACTGCTTATTTTCTTTAACCGTAAGACACTTATAAAAGTGCTCTGATTTACTTTCAGCTTTCCTTTTCTTATGGTCTCCAATTGGTTTATTTAACCTTCCTTCTCCATGCATTCAGGGCAATATCCTTTACCTTAAATATCACCTCTTTCTCTCCATCTTGGCAACATTCTATTTCGATATTCATCCTTTAGAATCTATTGACATTTTTAGAAAGATCTTTACGTGCTTTCAATGCCTATTTTGCCGCTAATTTTTCTCTCCAGTTCCCCCCACAAGAGTTTTCCATGCTCCTATTATTTTATATTTATATATGTATTTGTAAATTTGTATCAATTGCAATTTCATTTCAAACATCATGAGACTAACTGCAAAATAAAATTGTTTATTTATTTCTTAGCTAAAATTATTGTTTTTTATCGAGAGCTTCTCGAATATATTGTTTGGAGTAATTTCATTCATATTAATTATTTTACTTTGGTTCATACTGGACCGATGAATACGAGCTTCATATGCGGAATGGCGATATTCTTCAACTTTTAATTTAGTATACAACTAAGATGAGAATGAGATTTGCCGTTAGACTTAACTTCAAACAGAAAATAAACCTAATTTTCCTTTCGTGTGAACGTCTTTGACAGAAGTTCGTAAAAGAGACTGAAGTGTTTCTTAGAACGCCTCAGATGAGGGTGAGTTCTACTGAGCATGGCTAAAGCCTTATCTCTTTTGTTTTTGCCTTCTCAATCCAACTCTACTCAACAAAAGGTTTACTTCGACCATTTTTGAAAGGTGAGATTGTAAGCCGAATCTGAACAATTTGGTTTTCCATTCCACTTTCATTCTTAATGAACCATGCTCGTACTGAGGTACTTCAGAGTCTCGAATCAACAGTTAGCGTCCCTTTTTATCTCCTTCCTAGATTGATTAAAACCTAAACGTGATACTGAGCTCGTAATTACCAATCGAGTCCGTTGCAGACCATTTGTCTATTTCCACGGCCTCTTTGTCTCTCTCCTATTTCTCTTTCCCTTCTCTCCCATTTACTCCGTGGCGTCGCACGTCCCAGAAGAGAGGAACCCACGCTCGCTGATGGAACTCCAAGGTCGCGTAACTCAGCGCATGAATAAAACAAGGCTTAGAATAAATCTCTTGGCCATAGTAATGACACCGTCTGGGATTAAGCGCACCTCCGCAGCCTTTCTTCCCTTGGCGACCCCTATCTCTCTATCCCCATCAGTGTTGCCAAAGGAAATTCGGATATCGCTGTCCAAAGGGCCACAAAGGGTTGCAAAAACAGGTCGCAAAAAAGCAGCTGACGGTTAAAAACGCGGAAATGATTCTCTCCGCATATCTTGTTATTTAATCTACTTATCTTAGAATTTCCGGTTCGCTGAGATTGGCTAACGATGAACTGCAACCCTTATTAAATATTCCTCGTCATTCACAATGAAGTAGGCCGGTCTTCCCTTCTTTCCACATAATAAATTTTAATGCGAGTAATTTTTCAGCATGGCAGTTGAGCAATCCTTGAATAAGTACCGTTTACGTACCGTTGCTTAGTTAAGAATTACACAACAGATATTACCAGCCTATTAAAAGTATTTTAATCCTTAACAATCATAGTATAACACTTGATTCCCCATTTTTCAAGCTCAGGAACTCCTATATTATTTCTTTTACTTCCGTATTGAAATATAATAATGTAATTTTGAATGAAAGGAAGCTATTCAGAATATTTCAAGATACTTTGTCTATATACTTGTATAAGCGTTAGGTATAAGAATAAAAACTTCTGCCTCTTCTCTTTTAATTGACTCTACTTAATGAAGATAGCCGTTAGCTAAAGGGATATTATCCCATACATGCGCTGCCCTAACAAAATTCTCACGCAGCTCATTAAGGTCCCTGGTATTTTTAAACAAGAGCTTCCGTTTCCCGCATTATTCATCAATGTTTCCTTGGACAATAACTTTTAATGAAAAATAATTATAGAGCCATTCTTTTACTATCCATCCTCCGTGTAAATTAAACCTTTTCATTTTATTTTCAATATAATTTTATATCGAGGATTGAAAGATAAATCTATTTTTGGTGGTTTATTTAAATTGTTGAAATGGAATTGTTTACGCGCTGGCCAAATTTTAAATTCTCCCGCGCCTATCCCACCTTCCTTACCCCTCTCACCTTCCTCACCCCCTCACCAAGGCGAGAGTGGTGAGCAGTTCTAAGAACAGAAGCCATCAGTCCATGGAGAAGAAAAGGACAGCACCGGAAAAGATTGGTGAGTTTCCCAATCCCGGGAAAACCCTTGCTCTCCCATTACCAGACTAAGCGGGAGGATCGTAAAGGTCAAACTTCTGTCAAAGTTATCACGGCCGCGGTTCCCCGCGACAGGAATATTCTAACAGAATCTTTTCTTCACTGAGCACTAAATGAAAATATTTTTCTTCGACATTCTATATAATTTTTTTTGAAGTATTACTTCTAACATAATTATCATAAAGATTTTAAAGGAAATTTATAAGAGAAAAAGCATAATTGGGTTAACGAAAATTGGTAATAAAACTATCATTAAATTATACGGATAACTCAAAGCACACCACTTTTATTTATGTATACTGTGGTATATACAAGATCAGCAGTGGGGAAACTTTTTATCATGCAATCGTTTTCATTAATAGTCGTATATTACGTGATAAGTGATATCATCAATAGATTGATGAATACAGAAAATTCGACTTCTCAAACCACAAAAAAGGATAAAAGGTGCAGGCAAAACATAATCGTTACATATGTGCTACAAGATATTGATATTGTAATATACCTTGTGGAAAATATGTAATGTGTGCATTTTTGCATCCATTTGCCATGGATTTCCAACTTTTAGCAATCGATTTTATCGGAGATAATGTGTTAAAAATCGAATTAAGTCCCTCATTAAATTAAATTTCAACACATTCCATTTTATAATGAGTTGATTTAATAAACAACGTTGTCGAAAATGATTGTAATACCAAAGTTACATTCATGAAGAGTGGAAAAGTCTGCAGATTCTCCAACTCTATTCTTTACGACAAAATGACAAAAGTTATTTTCTATTCTTTACCCTGCTGTGAATTGGAGTTAAAGAAGTATTGTTCTACTCAACTCAATAAAACACATACAGAAATAAAATGTTTTATACATTAGTCGACTCAATTAAACGTCAAATAAATGTTATAACAACGGAAAGAAACAGTCCTTTGGACATTTTGGAACCGTGGTTAATGAAACCGAACCTCAATCTAAGGGCATAATGATTAAATTGCCAGCTCTGTCCTTGCTCCTCACCCACGCATACTAAACTGCTCAGCAACTGTGTCCAAACAGAAGTGGCCGTATTCACACACGTCGCCTCGTGTTCCTCAGATCTAATTCATACCACTGGAACATAGCTTCAGACGGACACCGCTTTCCCCAGAGCATGTATTGACTTATCCGCCAACGAAAGTTCATCCATTCCTGAACACGTATGGGATCTTTCCATCCGAGGACGTTATGAATATGGGATTTTACTTTTTATCCCCGGGGAAACGTTTTCATCTCTAGACCCCTCTTTCATGAGATTAAAGTCACGGATACTTTCTATCCATCCGTTGACTGCTCATGTTTCAACCGCCGATCGATGATGCTAACGATCGCCGACTTGAGCATCTTATTCTGACGACGGTCCTCCGAAATTAACGATACTTTGTGTCAAAAGCAAAAGCATGTAGCATCGGATATTAAACCTCACAGGAGCATGGCTTACGATTTCTAGTCCCTTTCAATAATGAATAAAATATGAGGCAATAGCTTTTAAACTACAATAATTACCACTTTTAGTTTTTAAAAAAAGCCTACCACTTTAATAATTTATTAGAAACATATATCATAAAAATAAATTTCTGAAAATTTATATTTACTGTTTTTTTAACTACAATGATGAACCATTTATAGTTTTAGAGCTCAAACCAACTTCAATATTGAAAAATATATCTTATTTGCGAAAAAGCATAAGGATAACAATTTAGAAATACGTTTGCGGCTAACGAGTCATTTGGTTGCATTTAAATTTATTTATATGAACTATTCTCAGTACTGATATTAAGATTTCAATTCGTCGTAACATAAATAGACATAGAAAAGTTATTGCACTAGACTGAATAAAATGATTACTTTTCATATGAACTGAAATGCTCATTGATTTTTGTCATAAATAACTGAAAATTTGGAAAAAAGAAAATGGTGTGGCTTAATTTTTATAACTGATATAAAATCGGAAAGTGCAATATATTTATGATAAAGAATATTCAAACTTTCCCTTTATATGAAAAAATTATATAAAAGTAAAGAAGACCTATTGACAGCCAATCTTATATGTTGAGATATCAAGGCTTCAAATAACGATCATTAATTTTTGATAGGAAGTATTTGAAATTTCACACATCATAGTATTAAAAGGTTAATTTAAATACGATATTTGAAATACTTTGAACGACGTAAGAGTCGCAAGTTTAGCATCATCACCTTTCACATTTCTTAGGAATCGCGTATTATTTTAAGAACATATCTCTCGAGAGGCAATTATTTCCGAAGCAAACGTTTGTTTTCTTACGATGAGATTTCTCACGCAAACAACTATCTCCGAGTGTCGACTTGCTCACGGCAATACGTTTCAAAAGCCTTTTCTTGTTACCATCTTCCCTTCGCCGTATCCTCTCTTCCTCTCGTTCAGAATTTGTCTTGATATTTCAATAGGTACCTTATTTTCAAGGTTTTAAAGTAAAGTATCTTTCCAACGCCCGTTATTTTAATTTTTATAAATATGTAAATAATAAATTATAAATCCTCATATTACCATGGATGCATCCATTTATAGCAATGATCTCATCACAGAATATTCATTTATTTGAAAAGCAATGAAATAATATTTAAATAAACTCCAGTAGTAGCAGAACTCAGATTTTTTTAATCCAACTTAGTGAGAGAGAGAGAGAGTAAAAATAACAGAGATTATTTACGTGTAGCAACGACTGATAACATCTATCGCTGAAACACGTTGTTTCCCCTATGAAATGATGAAGAGGATATTGTGAATATTATTTTATGTAATAATTAATCATTCACTCTTAAATCGAAGAGTTGCCGTGAAACGATGCTATGCAAATCATATGAATTTCTCATAATAACAGACAGAATGCAATATATTTCCTCAAATATGCAACATACATAGCGACGTGTTTTTGTAAAATCAGGGCCGACTTCACTTAACTAAGAAACAGAAAGTGTTATTATATAAATTTAAAAAAATTGCTCTTTTGTACTGCTATATTTTCTGATACATACATGAATGTTCTTCCATTTTTCGGTTGCTCGGCTCGGGGAAAATTTGTCTTAAAAATACGTGATGGCTCAATAACATTTTCTTAATTTTATAATTTAGAAAGGAATTCAGAAATAGTTTATAGTAACTATTATGGATATATTTAATTGCATAATGTTTAGAATAGGTGGCCCCTCTAAAATAACTATACCTGCTAACAATGCAATTCTCTGTAAAACGCCTAGGATTGAAAACGTTTAACTTTTGTGAACGCGTAATCACCCAACCTTTAGATCGAAATGCCTTTCTCTGCTATTAGGTAAAACCAGAATCACTCTTCATACAGCGACTGGCATTCATCTTTTAGGAAGATTTCGCATTAACAGCAGGTAAGTATTTGGTATATTTTAATAAAATTCATTATAAGAGAAGAAAGTAAGTAGAGATGTCTATAGAAGGATCAATAAAACCATCATTTGGCATGTGGCAGAGGGTGCAAACCTGATGTATCTTAATTCATTCGAAAAATCAATTTCTAGATTGTAAGGCATGCCTTTTGCCTTTAATAGCAAAAAAGCAAACAACACGGTCTAGATGAAAAACAGAAGCCCAAAGTCTGTAGAATTTTAATTATTGAATTTTTAAGATGTTTCAAGGGGGAAAAAAAATCTTGCTGTACAGAAATTGGGATTTGGAATTCCTGGAATGCATTGGTCAACGAACATTGAGAATAGTGCATGTTTAGAGATCTTCAAAGAAGCGACCCGAAACTTCTCTTCCATTCGTATGTGGAAAAACACAGCGAGAAAGGGTGTCTATTGTTTTCCGAGATAATCTCGAAATGCTTTGGGCCCGTATTCTATGAGGCCAACTTATGATGGATGTACCCAAGCTGCTTGTTTACTTATATAGTGCATTTTCCTAGAAAAGAAAACAAAGCACTGAACATGTTATATCTCAAGGATCAGAAGAGATCTGAGATTTTCCCACTCGCTCCATTTTCATTTTGGATTTTTCAGTTTGTGAAACACGTGGAATCATTTTTTTCTGAGGTCCGAGAGTTTCCTCACAATTTATGTTATGAATAGAGCATAAAAAGGCCCGTACATTAATGTTATGTTTTATACAAATATTTGTTTTTCCGTATATCGCAGTCTTTTTCACGGGGATTGCAAAAGAAGAATGTATTTACATTTCTGGAAGTTTTTTAAGTACTTTTTCATTATATTTTTGAGGCAAATGGCATTGATGAAAAGGTCGTAAAACTGCTTTTTTTCTTTGGATCTATCACTCATTTCGTAATGCATTGGCAAGTATAATCCAAGGAGAACTTAGCAGTATATATTAAACCACCGAAAGATAGAGGGCGATACTTGGAAGAAGAGGAGACGCAAAGAATAACAATAATGCAATTCTTTGAAAGTAGAAGAGGAATTAGATTTTACAAATATATTCCTATCATAAAACAATTAAGGAATTTATGAAAAATTCAAAGAGATTATTATTCATTTTTTATTATTTTCCGGTCACCGATGCTGATGAATTACAATTTTTATGCTAACTTTTACAACCATATTAACTTTCCGTAACGATTCAGTTAGTAGAGAACGGGATACCCTATGAGAGATCGAACCCGAGTCCGTTTTCACCAAAGGATCTACCTCTACCTTCTTGCCTCTTAAGAGATGACTCCCTTACGAGGAATTAATACACAGGAGAAAGTAATAGGATCTGTTGACTGATGCGAATCCAATTCCAGGATGAGGTTATAGTAAGGAAATTAATTTAGGATACGGTTGTTAATGAACTACAGGTGTGTAAGACATTTCCAGCAAGCCACCTTCGTCAGTACTCCATAGCACATTTCTTCCGTTTATAGAAATCGACGGAAGACCTGGATTATTGACTTTAGAAGACTTTTTGAGGGTATCTTAAACTCATATCGCAGATTATTACAGATTTTTTAATGGAAGGCGTTAAAAAAATTACAAAATTTAAATTTATGACATCGATTTTTTTTAAAGCGATTCGGATCGATTTTACAAGGAATGTTCAAATAAAAATAAGAATGATGATGATATTACCTACTTTCAGCTATAAACATGAGAACATATGTGCAATTCTTTTTCTTCGATAGAAATTCGATTCGGATGGGAATATAAAATGCGCCAAAGTATTTTTAAACAATGATCGTATCGAATCACGTACATCTTCTACTGTTTTCATGGCGCACAAAATTTTAAAATGAAGGCATCTGGAATTTTTTCATCCTAAATGGAAGCGCAAGGCTTTCCAAAAATCCAGTGAGCGAGTCGGTTATTTTTACAGTGCCCTATCTCAGAAGATGTGCTAAAATCGCAGGCAACGTGGCAAACTCCTCATTCTCAAGGGAATTTCAAAATCCCACTCTTGAGGAAAAAGATCCAATTTCTCGAATCCACTCCTCCTTGTAAAGTCACTTACTTTGACAGCCTTCTGCAAAAAGTAATGGAATATAATGAAGCTTAGAAGGGAATTACTCCATTGGAATATTTCATTATAAAGGCTTAGTATTGTCAGAAAAGGGATTAGAGCAACTTAGTGGGTGAAAAGACTTCAAGTGGAATAATCAATATCGTCTGCATTTGCAGAAATTACATTTCCTTGAGAATTCTTTGAAGCATTGAAAATTAGTTCCCAGATCCTCTTTGATGTATGAATTCCTTCTGGTTTTCTGATAAGACATTCCATAGTGTTCCGCATTTGGTCTGTTTGAGGAAAGACGATGAAAGTTTGATACATTCGAATTTTTCAGTTTTGTGGTTGCGAGGTGAACCTTGGATGATTCATTAACCATTGCTTCTTCTGAGTACACGTCTTTGAGAAGACATGACGCGCATGATGCAATTTGGATGGGAATTTTTCAGAGAATATCACAGGATATCTCTAACAAGCTGAATCTTTTCCTTCAAGATGAGACTTTAACAATGAATTCAATCTTCATTCTCTGCATTTACGAAGATTGCACCGAAATATACCAAGAAAATATCACGACCAAAAATCATGAAAAAGACTACTCACATATAATTAACTTTCGAAGGACAGATTTCATTTGAACCTGATGAACACTCACTCAGAGAAGAATGTATCAAAATCCACCCCCGCAAATTCCGAGGCATCCTATTTTCAAGGATAGAGTTATTCGGATATTTATGAAGCAATTTTTTCCTTTCCGATAAAATAAAATCAAATACCATGATGTATTAATCATATTACCTGGTGAAATTCTCATGCCACTACCTAAAAATGTGAACATTTTCAGAAATAAGCTTATGTTAAACTGAAAGTATTATAACTGTATATATTATAGAGTAGTTCACGGCTATCTCCCCTGAATTATTATCACGAGTTTTATTTTTTTCGAGATAGATTGAATATCTTATATAAGAACCTATATGTACCTACAGTGTAATTTAATTGTACAGCCTACAGAAGGTCTTTGGATTGGTTTCCCTCCCATCTTTGGGCAAATACCAGGTTTAAATTAATTTTTATGTGCTCCTTAAACGTTACCACCTTGCCAGAAGACCAACTTGCAATGATATTTCAAATATGTTTCTAAGCTTGTGAAATAATTTAAACCGGACAAAAATAACATCAAGGGTCAAATAAAAAGATATTACGTAGCGTTCAGAGCACGTCTAAATGATACAACACCTGAGAATAAAGAGCGTATGTGCAATGTAAAATCAGATCCATGTGGCGTGATATGTTAGTAAGTGTAGCTCCAAGAGCTCCCCTGCGGCACATTGCCGTAGAGCCACAGGGCACCGGTTGGGAGCAATGGTGTGGAGGATGCAAAGTCACGAGGCTTTTTATTTCACTCAATTATTGTCGTTGCATACAAAACTTAGAAGGCCTTTTAAAAATAAGTGTTTTCTTCCACATACCTCGCGATACTTTTATTCTTTGCAGTGAAGCATAGCCAATACTAAGCTCACTAATTAAAAATACTGATGAATATATTTTATTCTACAAAAATTTACTCTGATTACGGTTATGTATATAGCGTTGACCCCCATCGGAAATATTTTAATTATAATTAAATTACATATTGAATAGTAAAAATAGTAAACAAGTAGTTAAAAATAAATACTGTCTGACAGCGAAAACAAACGGAACTATTGCGCTCACTGAGTAGTAAGTTTAGAAAAAACATGGCCCAGAGCAGGCTCGTAAAACCTTACAAATCATATAAAAATTGAAATAAATTGAGAAAATTTATCATAATAAGTGTAAAAATATTTCGTACTCTGCTAAATTATCGAAAATACCGAGAATATTTGACATCTTCATAACTAAAAGTTTGCTTAATTTTCACTAGATTTGCGAAAACAGTAACAATAAGATAGTTTAATAGCCTGGATTACTATTTATATAAATATTTTCTGTGGCTCTCGAGTACTTAAATATATAAACTATACATCATTCCACTTTTTTGGATGATATTGAGTTTAAAAATACTGTTTAATCCATCGTCAGTAAAGAGGTATACAAGGAATGATTTGTTATTTAACTATTATTAAAGTAATTAAGATCAAAATTATAAAGGAGGATCTAAATCATAGATAAAAAACAAATTGAAATGTATATAATAAAATCTACTGAGTATTACACGCATAGTAGAGTTTACCCACTTCATATATAGAGAGCGCGGCAATATAACTTCCTTTTTTTAAATGCTTTCTGATGCAAAAAAGGAAGTTATGTTGCCGCACCCTGCATAAGACATGAAATTCACAATTCAGTCCGATTCGGTAGGAAAATCAAAATGAAACGAAACCTGACTGAATTATTTTTCCCAGAATTCGGCCGAGAGTTTAGAGAAAATTTGCTCATTACGTTTGGGTTAGACTATTCAATTAGCAAAAATAGGAGTCGATGAAAATTCATGGGATGTAGCGGCGTGGATTACTATCCGTTGCCATCGGCGACAGGCCGTTGATGGTCGTCGTTATGATTGATTTTACGATGCTCAAATGTCAACACGGATTATTATCAGAATCAAATAGATGACGATCATGCGCTCACTTGACTCGTTGTTTTCCTCCTAGGTAATCCTAGAAATAAATGAAACGTTATTCGCACATATAGGACTTACTCAAATTTAAAAATTAACAGAATGTTATTTACGTGAGCAACGACGTTATGGACAACCTAACCTATAAATAGTAACTTTTAGTTATTTTCTTTAATATTTTGTGATGGAATATTCAGGATTGAAAATCAGGAAAAACAGTAAATAACCTCATAGTGGAACTTAGTGAAAAGGTACACTAATGATGTCGCATCATCTGCGTGTCGTACCTAATCACCTTCACAAACAAACGACCCACATTTGCGTCGAATTACATCCCATAACTCAATAACACAATCTTAGTTAGCCCTTACTCTGATTTTTTATCGATTTTTCCAAATGTATTATACATTGAATAATAGTGACTAAAAACGTCTTCCTTCGCAGATATCTTCAAGTTTATCCAGATTCTTGTAGCGACTTATTCTGACATAATTTAGCAGTCCATAAAGATTAAGATAATAGATTCATGTTCTCATTATTGTTCTCCGAGATAAAACACCAACTAATCTGCATATTAGTAATATCTGGTAATTTCATTTCTGAAATCACGTGGTTCGAATATCCTGCTCAAAAAAATGAATTAATCCGCACAGTTCATTCAAAGTAAACTACGGTCATAATTAATATTTGTATTCAAGTTAAGGTGTAAGTTTCAGGTTAAGCTACCAGTCAAAAGATTTATCTGCTAAGCCTGGGTTTCCTTTACTAATTTATTTGTAATATATCTATTATATTATATTTCTGTCTAGTTTGGTGAAGTCCATAACACAAAAAGGAAAACTGACCATCACCTGCTTTGATACTTTTTAATATTCATTTCAAATCTGATGTAAAATAGAGATCAATGGCTGTTCTCTCAAGGAGTATTCATGAGCAATATATTATTTTTATCTAAATGAACATGGGACGACAGGATAGCAAAATAGGTACCAAATTCCCCTTTGGTGAGTGCAGTTCCGGATTCAACTCCCGATGGAGGATCATATTGTCAAAATTACCTCAAGTGTCGTATCACTTGTAAAATATCCTCAAACATATTTTACTGCTACTTCGAGAAGCACGGTTTTAAATTAATCATAACATAAAAGCAATTTAGAGAACGTTCCCCCTCCTTTTCTTCGAAGCAGTATTGAATTGATCACCGATATAATTAATCCCTTTGATAAGTAATTTACGGGGCTCATTGTGAATCCGAAATCATTTTCCATATTGAATTAATTGATTGAGCGATGGATGCCAATTGAGGGGAAATTAATCGACAGAAATATCTAGGGAATTATAATTATATTCTTCCCCTTCCCACAAATCCTTTCCTATTCCCTCACTTCCCCTTTCTCCCCCATTCTGTCCCACCATCTCTCTCTCTCCATATCTTTTTCTCCCAAGCATTTCTGCATAGTAATGCTCACAACCGTCCATTTAATGGCAGCAACAGCTCCATATTCCCTTCCATCCGCTCTCTCTCCCTTCGTCTCCTTTATCCTCACAGATCTCCATCTTCAAACGCTAACATCTTCCAAATCCGGTTCTGGACAACTGTGCCAAACATTCTGGCGGCTCAATTTAGAAACAAAACTATCTTTTGGTGCAGATAGTCAATTAAAAATAAATACAAACGTAAACATCGCGGAACTATTCAGAAAAAATATTCACATATATGATTGGTAAGAAGGAAGTTGATTTATGCAGGTATGTTTGTTTAAAGGTAGAGCTGTGGAAGAAACTTACTGGTAAAAAGTTAAATGCTATACAATTTAAAAAAAATTAAATTACGAAATCTTACACTCCGTCTGATAATGGAGTCCTTTTATCTACACTATGCCATTTATTCGTCATCGCTTAAAAGTCACCAAAAGTAACGTGTACCATTTATTCCTAAGGCTTAGTTATTCTATTTTATTGAATTGAATGTAAAGCCGTACGTTATCAGGATCAAATTCTATGGAAAGATCTTAAGCCAAAGATTTGGATTTTATCTTAAATTATTATTTGTTGCATTTGTAAATGTTTGATACAATTTACCATATTTAGTCAAAATTTTATACCCGAATACTTATCCTTCCCCTCGATGTTTTAATTTCTTAGACAACAAATGTTTGTTTTCTCTGCATTTTCACGAGCCAAATTGAAAATTGGGAAAATAATATTATTCAGTGGTGAATAAAATATATTTCGTTATTGATTTTTGAATAATTTTTATTTTTTTTTATAATACATTTCTAGCATAAATCAGTGGAAAAGATTGAGGTACATACTTATTCAAAGTTTTGAAACAATGGCCACCATAAAACACTGTACAAAGTTAGGCAACCTCAACCTAAGTAAACTGGGCAGAATTTATGCAAATGGCACTTACTTTAATGCAAGAAAAAATTTGGCTTAGGATTTACCTAAAAATATAAGACTAATATACTAAGACTCATACTAACAGATAACAGCAGCAAATTAACTATAATACGTTAATTAAAGTGAATAATTTAAGGGTAGCTTGAATGCAAATATGATGATGATTAATGGATTTACTTTCCGTGCATTACAAATGTCCGTCCGTATTCGATACATGTATCTGTGGTGCTGTGTCGCGAAAGATTCAGCAGGAACGGGTAGAGATTCGCAATCCCGCGCTGATTAAGGGCGCTTATCTCTTTGTGTATCTCGCCCGTTGCTATGACAATCGTCTTTCTCTGTGAGCGATTACACGCGGATTGGAGCGCACGAAAAACTCAGTTCTTGTTCGATGGCATGCATTCCTTCCGGCGACTCCTCCCACAGCCACTCTCCCAATACGCTAAATGCAGGAAACATCCCGTAGCGGATCCTTCGGAAAATGGCCTTGCGCATCGCTCTTCAAATTTATTTCCACGGAATGCTCCCTTCGCTTGTTTTGTCGCGTTCGTTTTTGCAATCGATTCGCTCTGCAGATGGCGTACCGCGCTAACATGGAAAGTGAAGCAGAAAATAATCCCTTTCGTCTTTTTTTCCTCCAGTGTAGCTAATGTTTTCCGTGCTGGAATTTTCGGGCCAAACTTTCCGTCTTCTTGCTTAAGGAAGGCATCCTTTTGTGATGCAAATCTTTAACTCTCCTAATTCTGTAGAAGTACTCTTTCCAAGTTTAAAGTAATTGTTGCGAGCTTAAGAAATATCTCAACACTTTCCCACATATAATTAGTTCCTTAGCTCTATTTCGCTTATTATCGAAAATCTTCACAAATTAGTATTGGTATTATTGCAGTATCAGTTATCAAGACTTTCACTTACTGATATCGTTCCCTTTAAAAGGTAATATGTCTCTGAATGTCACTGAAATTTTCTACGAGGATTCAACAATATGTAAGTAAGAATGTCACCATATATTTAAACATAAAAGAAATGGACCATAGTTATTCATCGAAGGGCTTTATCCATGAAGGAAATTAATTACATCACTGCCGCCTGCTGATTTCAATGTTTATTATAGATGTTCGTTTCTTCAAAATATTCAACAACACCCACTGTTTTAAGGAAATGAGAAATTTCTGTGAAAATGAAGTGGTAATTCAAGTCAAAACTACAGAAACCTACGATAACTGAGAGTATAACTGAATTGAAAACATTGTCGAAGGATAGTAAATTCAGTAATTAAAAACAAAGAAAAACTATCAGTGCTGATTGCGTTTGCTTTCAGTAGTGTTAAATATAATTTACACGAATAAAATTAATATAGCTTTAAGATAATTCTTGTACATTTAATCATTATTGCTAATCATGTGACCTTATGGTTGGGATATCTAGAATGCCAAACATTTTAGATATAATCAATTGAGGATAAAATCGAAATATATACTTCATCAAACGAAGGAAAAATTTTTTTGATATTTTTTTAATGGAAGGTTTGTATTCAGAGTAAAAATGGTTTTCTTACATCAATGTTAGCTAAGGTTTTTCACGTCTAATTCCATGGAATTATCTTTCAACCCTAGAGCCAGAATATCTTGTACTCATTTTTTTAAGTGAAACACTTGATTTGCTTGGTAAATTATTAAATATTCTTGAACTTTTAGTTTTATATAAAGTTTCTTTATAATTCAAAAAATATATTAAAAATATCCCGTCCAATTTTGGCTGTGATATACTGAGAGAGAATTTTAATTAGATAAAAAACTTTTATCTTTCTAAAATTTAACACAGTCATTATTTTTTGTCATTTACTCCACAGATAAATAATAATAATGGCTAATATTGTAAATCTTTAAAAAATAAAAATAATCATTTGTTTACCGCTATTGCGCAAATAAAATTATTGCTATCGTTAACTATTGAAACTCGTTTTTTACGCTATGAATTACCTTCCTAATTAACGGTTCATTTCAAAGATGAACGTAATTCAAAAGCTTTGCGCAAAACAGCGTTACTCATTCAATTCTCTTTACTCTCCTCGGAAATATGAGTTTGCTTCAGCCGAGTTAAATGAATGTCAACGAGGCCATTAAAACATAATTAATCCTAGTTGGCTAATTTCATTTGAAAATGTTAACAAATGAAAAAATAAGCGTGAAATGCGATTTATTCATTACATTTGTTTAGACCATATGGCAAGTGGTGTGGTAATGAGACTTTACATCACAACCATCCTTTTCTCTCATCGTCAATTGTTCAGCTAATTAAATACGCATTTTAAATAATCGATATTCGTATTTTCTAGGTTGTCGCGCAGATTTCTAATTTCGAGGTGTTGAATAAAACAATTATTCTATTCCTGATTTCTTGAAGTAACAAAGGTTATGTATTGTATGATTATAAAGCATTTGTAATAAACATAAAAAATCCAGCTGTAACCTAGAAAATTTGAATCTCTCATATGAATATTAAAATTTTTAAGCTTTACCTAAAATTCGTATTCATGTTTCCACAATATATGCAAGCAGTATAATAGTTCATGCATATTAAAACATATTTTAGTGGCGTTTATTCGAAATCATATTAAGGTAGAGAATCACAGTTTAATCACAAAACTTGTACAATTCCACAAGGTTAAAAATATATAAAGACAGTTGACCGGTTTCGGCGGTAATTACGCCATCCTCAGAACTGGTAGATAATATTGATAAGGTAGATAATGTTGTCCCATAGTGGTGATATACATATACATTCAGATTTAGCAAGATGATAAGTTGATTTTAACTTTTAATATTACTGTAAGTTTAGTCAGTGAAAATAAAATTAGTCGACGTACAGTTCCAGCATTTAGAAGGTTTAAACAAGACGGTTTGAGGTGAGAATCGGTATAACTCCTTCATAATCAAAGAGAAAGATGAACTCACTTTGAAGAGCACAAATATTGTTTATTATTTTTATTGTTTTGTGGACTCCACAAGGTAAGTTTTCCTTTATCTGCTATTAGGAATGGTTGAATCCCGTTTTGGTGGTATAGCTACACGAATTCTTCATATCCATGTTTAGAAAAAAATAAACTTCAATAAATTGTAAAGATAGAAAATTTGGAAATCAGTTTTGAATGAATTAGGATTTTAAAATTTCCAACAGTCGTGTTTTTCGGGATTCCCCACCTCCATCGCCGGTTTTTGGAGAAAACAGGAAGGATTACTACTCTATTTAGAGACATTTCAGTAGCGAATCTATCGTCCTCAGAGGCAATGAACTACTTTTTACAATTTAACTTTTCTCGGAATACCGGAGGAGGAGATGAAGCACGCACGGTTATTGGAGATTTTAAACCTCAAATTCCGATTAATTTTAAAACAACTGCACATCAAACTATTATACTATATAATATACTATGGTATGCTAATATTTACTTTATTCATAAAACTAGAATCCGATGGTGATTGACCGAAGCGGAATATCTACAAGCATATTCTTTATTTACCAAATCCTCCTCGAGAGAAATCCTCCGACTCCGCAATCTATCCCTTTCTCATCCGCATGACTTAGGCGTTCGATTTTTCGGAAACTTTGCTGACTAATCCCGCAGATCTGAACTTTCTGAGCTAAATCCAACACTCATCCATCGCTCCTCTAACAAAGTCCAATCCAAATGCCTTTTCATGCGCTATTATATTTAGCTTCCATTCTTTTCTATTTTGCTACTCTAATAACATTATCTTCGCTTCCGTACAACTTCCGTAGGACCCTGCAAATAATAATGCTAATCTTTCTCGGCTCCATAAAGATATTGCAGTCAAACTTAAATCAAGAGCTCGCAGAGATTATTTTAAAGAATTGAATTCGGTAGCGACTCTCATACTTCTCTTCCATTCATTATTAGTATCTCTTTATGGAATCATAGCGTATCATTATGGAATCATAGCGTATCATTAAATATCTTCCAGATAATACGGATCGAAATTGCTTCCTTATTCCTTTATAGAGAATTGCAGTTAAGCTGTTCATGTTGTTAACAGGAAAAATCTTAGAATTTTATATCATGTAACATACTATCAAAACATAATAAGTAGATAGAAGCTTAGTTGATGTAAAGAAGTTCGATTTAATTTTTCCCATTTGTTTGTGTGTAAATAAATAAACGGAGATTAAACCATCCAATCGCATTATAATTTAATGTTGCTAAATTATTTTTCTAAATTTTTGATGATTTCTTTGTGTATTTATTCTCTAGAACTTCGGATATGTACAATATACATAGTAAGTAAGCCTCTATAGTTATCTACAATATTAGGCTACGCCATCGGTACTGCGAGAAGTTTTGAGACGGTATTTTAAGTCATGCTTCTTCGTTACATTTCTTCATATGATTAATATTTTCCGTTAATTTTTAATGAGCACATTCTCTTATTTAAATTAGTACTAAATGATAACAAAAAAATTTGCAATATACGTATTATATATTTCAATATGGGAGATTAATTGTTCGCTTATATGTCTGAAAATAAAAACTGGCCAAAATAGTATTCAATATTTACCTTTTTATATGTGTCAGCGAAAAAGTTGTTTTGAAGAGAACCGAGTCTACCTTTCGATATTACACATACACCATTGGGAAAAAGTATACAGAATAAAGTTAGAAAGAATAAGTAGGTATATTTGGATATAACTGAAAAACGGTCTTCTATTTAAAAGTCCTTAATATAAGAGAAATCAATTATTTCCGGACTTTACAAAAAAATCATTTCCATATTTCTATCTTACAGCAAGACACAATTAAGAAAAATAAACTAAAGATTAAGCTTTACAATTGGTAATAGAGGTAAAAAATCTAGCTGAACATGATAAAATAGCCATAAAAATCCTATGAAGTGAAAATTAGTATATATAAATTAACTTAAATTCATTAAATATTCATCTTAAGCCAAAGTGATAAAAATGATTCTAATAAAAGTTTCGCTTTGTAAACTTTTATGTCGAAATATTTTACAGATGTGAGTGATATTTTTAGAAAAATATAAATAATAAAAAAAAACAAAATTCACTTTTTCGGCCTCTACTTTGTAGTAGCTCTTCATGATGAGGGACGAATAAAAAAATATGCACGATGTCACTGGATTAAAATCTTGCGGTATTGTGTATTAATTCCTTCATCATAAATCATTAATATAAGCAATACACATAGTGAAGTAAGTAATACAATTTATCGTTATTTAATAATCAGCTCATTTAAATTTTCAGTTACCAAAGGTGAATTAAAAATCATTAGCGGCCAATTAAGTGGGAGGTATACGATTATCACGTCTTAATGATGATGGAAAAATACTTGCTTGCTTGAAAAAAGGCTTGCTTTGTCTAGGATTATGATCCAGGGGGCCTTAACCAAATTAGACTAATTAGTAAATTAGAGGGAGCTTTGATGAAATACCAAGAGATTCATACCGAATGTAATAATTTTAAAAAGAGATGCTCTTGAGGGATGTGAGTGAAATGATCAGAGAACGAGGCGACTCAAGGGGTGAAGAAATGCGCTCCAATAAGATGGAGTGGATTCCAGGAGGCTTTAGGGGTTCGCAGGTCATAAGACAAGCTGAACAGGGATATCCTTAAATTCCTTGGAGAAACATGGGACAGAGAGAATTGGGGGAAGCCTCCGTTCATTGATGGAAGGTGATGATGATGCTGGTCAAGGAGAGATGGATTAGGTTAGAATGTTTCAAAGAATTTATTATGATAGATGAACTGTATTTTGGGATTTTATACATCTTGAGCTTCTGAATGTTAGGTAGCAAAATCATTGTCTATCTCAGTCTGCAAAACCCTATATTATTGAAAATCTTAATGAATAAATTTCGTGAAAATAAACACTTATTCATTTGAATTATAATTCACTGATTTAAACATAAAATCCCGTATTTACAGATGTAAAAAGGACGTGGTTCAGTAGTTTAGTTGATAACAACACTTGCCCGGAAAGAGGAAGACCTGGGTTCGAGTCCTAACTAAGTCACTCAAAAGACGGTTATACAGGGTAGGATCAAGTATTAGGATTGAATTTCTGTAGTGCGAACGAAGTGGTGTAGGGTAATCGGACCACCTGGGCGTGGTAATGGGGAGCGTTCCGAAAAGACCGATAGTTTTTCTAGCCACCTGTGGGCAAGCGGAGAGTAAGCAAGTCAATTTCCGTGAACCTCTGTTAAGAAGTGTTGTCGCGATCCCAGATGGAGAGAGCAGCGCTACGCAATTAAATTCTGCGTCAAACTTGGGAAAACCGCGACGAAGACCCTCAGAATGACTAAGGACGTTTACGGGGATGCTGTTATGAGCCGCTCAACAGTGCTCGAGTGGCATAAGTTGTTCCGGGAGGGGTGGAAGCTCGTCGAAGATGATCAGCCCGCCGGTCGCCCATCAACTTCAAGGATGAATAAAATGTGGCCAAAGTGAAGGTGCTCCTGGACTCTGATAGACGCACAAACATTCGTCTGATTGTTGATGAGTTAGGAATATCGTACGGTAGAATCCAAAAACTTATTGCTGAAGATTTGGACATGCGAAAGGTGTGCGCCAAGTTTGTGCCAAGAGTCCTGAGTGATGAACAAATAGTGAATCGTGTGCAAATTCCCCAGGAAATTCTGAACGTTGCCCAACCCCCCCCTACAGTCCAGATCTGGCACTGCCGGAATTCTTCCTCTTCTCTAGGCTCAAGTGCAGCCCATAATTTTCGACGATTAGAACAGGAAATCGGATTAAAAAGTGCAAATGACCTTAGGAAATAAAAATGTTTGGTACTCTAAACCAAACAAGATACATATTTACTATTGATCTTAATACTGAGTAAAAAATTAACAATATCGTATAATATTAAGTATTTAATACTCAAATGAATACATTTTATAGCAATAAAGATGGATTAAGAATACCATTTAAGAAGAGAGGTCTTAAGGATTATAAACTCAGAAACAAAACGAATCAGCCATCATCTAAACTCTTGACTCGCGGGAATATGTTTTAAATAAACTTTCCTGATTAAATGACGGGGTGGAAATTAAAAAAAATATGAATACAGATTGTCGACATCTTTCCTTGGTATTCCCCTTTAAAACACTCATAATTTATCAATTATGCTAAATCAACCCGTATACCGAGGAAACTACGGCAACGTATGGCTTAACCTTTCAAATTAGGGCAGGAGGGCGATCAAACATTGGGAACGAGATGCTAATACAATTACAGAAAATCTGCTTTTGCATCATACAATGTAGCTGGCTAATTGGTGGGTGGCAGGGTCTGCTTGGCACCAAATCTATATACTTACACGGGTCTCTTACTAATCCTGTCACGGACCCTCCCCTCCAACACTCACATCGATTCCGCCCACTGCGCATGCGCGAGCATCCTTTCTCTCCAATCCTAGTATTACAGGTGAAGTTGAGCTCACGAAAATCCAAGTTTTGAATATTCTCCCCTTACGAACATTCTCCGAGAGCAAACTGTAACTACCCATTCAGAGGGAGGAAACAGTGCATGCACTTGGTACATCGCGTTGGGAACGAAAATTGTGTAATGAAGCATTGCGGGAGGATTGCATGTTAGGGAAGGACAACCGAGGAATACGGAGGTGAGACTAAGAGGAATAGAATACGAAAAATTATTTTACTCAAGTGGGGGAGAAAGACTCAAAAACAGAATGTGGAGACAAGGCGCAGAAAAGCGGGTTTTATTTCTTCCAACAGGTTCACAACTACACGTAACAGCTCGCCCAGCTCACATATTTTCTCTTCTTTGGACCTCTTTTTTTATTCCGTGGAAACTCGCCTCTTTTTCCCGAGTTCTTCCAGATCCTAGAATACCTCCTTACACTTCCTTCTAAATCTTCAAATTTCCCTCAATGTCCTTTTTTACGATCCAATCTCATTTTTTATCCTCAAACTTTATAAATGTCAATATTAACAGTTTTTATGAGTTACTGTAGGAAATCTTTCTAAGATAACTTTTTCTTCTTAGTATCGGGATTTTCTGAAAATCTATGTATACTTTAAGCGATTGGTTCTCCATTTCTAGAATTCTGAGGGATCGTAAATACCAGGAATAATGTTAGCTAAACTTACAAAAGTAAAACACACACACATGAAGTTCCACCAAGTAGCACTGGAGTTGATTTCTTTAATGTTAGCTAATTTGCATAAATTATATACTATTCTGAATTGAAAATCATTGACTTTTCTTATTTATTATTATTATTATTATTTCAGATAATGTAGATAGGATGTAAGCCTAGAGGCAGCTTTTTCTATGTTCAAACATTTGTAACAGTTATAACATAATTTATATAAAATCACATACATGGTAAAATTACAATGATCACAGAATGATTACACACATATATTATTTCTAATAAAATACTAAATAATGCATCTAAAATATTTAATAATCGTAAATATTTTACTGATTTTTTTCGAGGTTCATGATGTGCCTTGCAATATCTAGGCAATCATAAATGCAAATTAACCCATGTAAGTTGCCCAGTAACTGGTTATTTTAACTTCTAAAAACTCTTCCCTTATAATGATAAACTCTAAGGACATTATTGGAGACCGTATCGTAATCTGTAAGGGTGAGAAAATCGAGGATTTAGAAACAATAAATTATTCGAACCTAAGTTAATCGTGCGCAAAAGAAAGAGCAATACAATAAAATGGCAAATTCTACTATTTAAAGAACACAATGTTCAATTAGCGTCCAAGTATGTTGCAATAATTACATGTCGTATAATGAAATTATATTCAGTATACAAGTTGTTATATTGATATTGCCTTGAGTTGGGATTTACGAGAACAATTTATCCAATAATAAAAAGGAAGAAAACAGTATTACGTGGTCTTTAGAAGGATTTATTAATACCAATGCAGAAGTGAGAACTGACAACCTTAACGCAACCTGCAATGTTTTCTTAAATCATTTGAATAATTCAGGAATTTGATAATTTTATTTTACTTAAATGGTCGAGGGAAAATAAAGTTATAAATATTTCTCATAGTTAAATCAGTGATCAGCATAGAGTTATTTTACTGTTTTGTTAATGATACGAGATAAAACTCCTCAGGTATCCTGAACGGGCAGCATTCGGCACAATATTCAAATAAGCAACGATTAGTAACGTAGGTTACTAAAAATATCGGGCAAACTCAAGTCATGTAAGGTAGGATTGCACAAAATGCCGATGAGAAATAGCTTCAAGTACACCTTGCGGGAGAACGGTCTATCCGATAACGATAAATCGATACACTTTTACCAATTATTAACGGTGGTCAAAACTTGCGAGAAAAGTTTAACGCAGAAGAAGAAATTCGATCGTGAGCTGCAATCTGAGGAGCAAAGTTCCGAGGAGAAAAATTTACAAGGTTCTCCAAAGATTCGGCAGTTCTTTTAATACGAAATGTAGCGTGGCAAGTGTGTGGCCATCGAGGGCGCGGCCAACTCTTCCGTAAGTCTCAAGTACCCTCAACTCGCACCGTTCCTATCCATTAGTCCTCACGAACCTTTGCCCGAACAAGGTGTTCGTGAATAGGGCTCTTTAAGCCGGTAGAGCATAATCTCATCCTTTCACGTCCAAAATATGTTTCCCTTTTGTAGAAGTTCCTCTCTTCGAACTCGCGACCGACCAATTCTCGCCCATGAACGAAGACGGTGATTTCTTACATGAGCCTAAGAGGGCCTTCACTGTAACAACAAAACGATGGACTGCACCATAAGCTTTCATAGAAGCCTCAGAAAAGTTGAGAATAGCACTTGTCCCAAGAGAATTAAAATTAAGATTTATTATTCATGGTGAATAGTAACTCTTAATTTTCACAGGAAATGAAAACAGGAGTAATTCATTAAAATTTCGAGTTTAGCAATCAATCATGATGAATGAAACAAAGCATTCAACTAGATCCAATAAAATATATCAATCTCAGCCACGAGATTTTTTTTACTAGCGGGACTCTTCTTTAGGATGGCAAGAAGATGATCATTGAACATGTTAGATAGCATAATGTAAAGTGAACCTAATAACTTTCTTTACATAATTGCAGTACTTAAAGGAAAATATTGTAGTCTTTACACATTTAGCTATACCTGCATGTATTAGTTTCCCGAGGAAGTATTAAATATATCTACTCTCTTACGCTTGCATAATTTTAACCAATCATCTCTTGTTGAGCTGTAAAATCAGTATATTATGATTGGCTGTAAATTAATTACATTTACACATATGGAGGTTTTCTTGGTTCAAGAAAACAAATATTAAAAAAATATATTTGTAATATCTTAACTAAGTAAGCTTCTTAAAAGACGCAACACATGTACAAGCATTATTTACTTTTATCTTATAATTCGAGACCTTTTGTCCCGAAACTGCATGACGTTTTATGAAGGTCAATTTTTCGCGATGTATAATTTATACTCATATCATATGAAAATTGATTGCTGTTGCGAGCATATTCTGCCATCAAAACCACGGATTAAATAGGAAAAATGAAATTCTTTGCTAATGCCTTAAAATCAATGACACTTTGGACTTACCTTTAACGCAAGGAGTCTTCTGACCGATTCTTTGCTGCTGTTTCTACTTATCGAAATCCGCTTGTGATCATGTTACTTCTCAATACTTTTCAAGGATATTCTGTAACTGGAAGATATTAGAAGATATAATTTCAACTCACGTGAATAACGGAGGTTCATTGGTCTTAACAAAGGAAAGTTCTTAACCACGTATTATGTAACTGCTTTGAATTTTAGATGCTTCACGCTCATATCTTGTGGCTTGTGTTGCGAAGGTGAGCTGAATTTAGTCAATGAAGGTAACTCGCACAACATCTTCTAAGAATAGCTGGAATTTAATTGTTTTGGGGTTGAGCGGAAGGTTTTTAGTACATGGAACTTTACTTTTAATAGAGAACGCGGGTAGAAAAGAATGGAAGTTTAAAAACTCGAAATTTGTGGGATAATACACCATAATTATAAATTTAGCAAAAATTATCAATTAAGATGTTTTATTTATGATAGAGGGCAAATACGACTTTGAATAATTTTTCAAAACAAAGATTCATCTTCTACTACCCCTAATAAGCTTCTAATAATCGTATCACGTTTTTATCGTAGGTACCCTATTAAATATATACATTTTGATGATGGAAAAATTACAAAGTTTTTATGTATCAAAAACTTAATTCTAGGATAAAAAGAGCGCATGCAAAAGATATTGCTAGAGTTTATTCACGTCATTATCCGAATCTTTAAGAAATTCAGAGTAAACCAGATTGTAAAACGTAAATATTTTAAACCTCTGAGGATGAAATATGTGCGTATTAATTCCAGAGGTTCAATTCAGCAAAGAGAAAAATACTGAGAGAAGATGAAGCTCTTTAGATGAACAGAAGGAATATTAATTGGCTTAATTAAACAGAGACTCGAAAAATACATCCACGTCGCTGAAAGTGGTGAGTATTATTTTCGTGGTATTAGTGGAATACACAGACGTTTACAGATTAAAGACTGACATTAGGGGTTTCCAAAATGAAAAAGGCAACTGCTTACTGGAAGGATATGAATGCATGCTTTGCACCTAGCTACAAATCTTCTCAAAAATATCCTTCTGCAAGGAAGAACATGTATCATCAGCATGAATTCTGGACGAATGTTATACCCGTTTATCATTAAGGAACCAACTTCCTCGAATAGAATTGGGCTAGAGATTTGAAATACTCCTTCTGTAGTAAGCGTACCCATTAATCAGTTTAAAAAACAGCCAACTCTGAAAAAAAACGTTTTCAGAGACCGAAATGTATTTAAATACCAAACTATCATTTTCAAAGGGAAAAGAATCCTGGATATATTTTAACGTGGTATTAAAACCAATTATATAGCTCCTAAAGGTTAGATTGGTTATTGAAATAGTAGTTGGTTCTCAGAAAGGCGGTTTTTCCAGGGTTTTCCGGTTTCCTAGAAGTGAGGACCGCGGAATCTCTCTGTAGGCTGCCTATAGGAGTATTAACATCTCTATTTAATAATAGCTGAGTTAATTTTTCCTTTCTTAAAGGAAGTAAGGAGTCATGGCACTCGAATTGCTTTCTCTGATAACAAAATCCCGTTTTTCTCAAGACTAAAAATATGCTACGGACAATATTGCAATTTGGTGATAAAAAGGACAAGCTTTTAATGATGCATTCTTACCAAAACAAACTAAAACCCCTCATATTTTCCATGCAAAAGACCGCAAATGCTTTAAAATGTTATCGTAGCATTGTAGTGGTAAATTTAAACCATAAATTCAAACTAAGTAGCCTTAACTTGGTGGAATTTTATAATGAGGATCATGTTAAAATAACAATGCAAATTCCGCAAAAGCGTTTTAATTGCACGACCGTTTTCGAGCTAACCACTCATCGCCAGGCACAAGATGCAATTGCAAGAAAGTTTAAACGTTGGGCGTAGGAATTGTTCGACAACCACTCTCCCTCATTATCTATAGTCAATCTGTTTCCTCTGCCTCCCCCATCCACAATTCCTACGCTCATCAGTTAAACTTTCTTGCATTTGCATCTTGTGCCTGACGATGAGTAGTGATGCGATATACTAAATAGAAACGAAGGCAAACCCACCTTGTCATCCACCGGTACACGGCATTCGATTATTTTCGTGAAATAGCTGTTAGAAAGTCAACAAGGCCAGCGACACAAACGACCAAATACGAAATAATGAAAAAATAAGAAACAATGACTCTGAAAGACATTTATCAAGGATAGTACGCTCAAATACGATACCACAGAATAATAATACTAAGCAAATCCGAACTAGTCAAAATTACACAATATTATACATAAATTAAATGATATGGTCCAGTTTGCACAAACTTCTCAATTAATAATAATATCAACTTAGCCTTCAGGAAGAGTCCAACGTAATTTTACGACAATATCAGCACGCGCGATCGAAAGAAAGCACTCCTCTTCTGCCGCCGACGTCGACGTAATGTTCAGCGGGGGCGCTCTCGTGAAGAAAATGAGCTTCTGTAGGAAGACTCCGTTTTTCGCGAACAAGAGGGGAAAAAACAATGAAGCACAGAAATTCGTAACGGAAGGGGTGCAGCAAATTGGCCAATCACATTGCTAGAAACTGTCACAGAACTCCGCCGTATTAATTAGTCCGATCGTCGACGGTATCACTGCACCTGCCAGTATAAGAGTCGTGTTACCTAACGACCATTCAGCCGTTCGGCCTTTCTGCCTGAGACTTTTCTAAGTGAGCAATTCTAATAGCCATTTGTAAACGGGCAACTTAAAAATGGGTAACTTACTATGGGCAAATTTCCCTAGAAATTCCTCACAATGGTTAGCTTGAAACCGCTCGTGCATTAAAAAATTGCAGAATTTTCATAATAATCTAAATATGATCCCGTAAGCAATAAAATTTTTTCATGAGCCTCGCAATAGTTTGTTAATCCTGTATTTAAATTTGAGCTTCTTTCAACCCCAAAAAACATCTAACATATAAAATAAAATAAACTTAATTTTATTCCATAAGTATTAGTATTAGTACTACTAGTTATAGTAAAATAAAGTAGGGATTATTTTATAATATGTTCCTAAGATGAACTTTTACGAAATGAAGGCAAAAAAATTCAGTTTGACCGTAAATATATTTTTTCGTGTACTGTATTTAAGCTTAATTGACATAGTTCATTCATTGGTCATATCAAAATTGGCACTTTCAATCAGTATTCCCGTATACTCGAATTATTAGGATTAGAGATACTTTACTTTTAAGTAGGATCTCAATTCTTCCCTTAAGAAGGACAAGAATATCATGAAAGCCGTCCAACTAGGCAACCAGTAAATAAAAACTGAAATGAATGAATATGCAGTATATGATAACGATGACTTGGTAAGAGGATTGATATACCAAAAGTGCTGGAAGAGTCACCTCTCTAACCTTAGATCCAGGACGAAAAGGATTTAAAAAACACGACCCTCTGTCCCGTTCACATGAAGTCGCATAAACACGCGAATGGACGATTCGCAAAATAGTTCTTGTGCGAGATATCGTGAGGAAATATGTTCTCCGCTGACGTTTATTGTCAATTTCCGAGGGACGTTGAAGAATGGAGTAGCATTTTTCACAATGTGAACACCGGAAATGATGCAAAATCTTTCAAAGTAAAAGGAAATGCAGAAATAAAACGAACGGAATGCATCGGATGGAGTTATCGGTGAAAAAAGATGATTTCTGCTGTATCGACTCACGTGATCAGAGGAAACGTCATTCGGCGGTAATGAATTTCGCTCTATAGTATCGCTTTAAAAAGTTTGCATGTGAATAAATCGTCAAAAACTTTTATCCTCAAAGTTGGCTCATCATTTTTAAAAACTGTGTTGATGTCAAAATGAATAAACTTGATAGATCCAGTGTTACTCTAGTGCAAATTAAAATATTAAGTAAAAGAATTGGAAAATAACTGAATGGTGCAGTACACTAAAAATTAACCCTCTGCATAATAACGGAGGAAAGAATGTATTATTAAATATATTGCAAGAAACAGGAAAGAAAATAACTGTGGAACTGCATGACATGTCAATACACAACAGATTTTTGAGCTACAAGTTCACCATTAGCGGGCTTATTAGCTTTATTTTGAACCGTAACAAATTTATTTTATTTTCTATTCCTGGAAATGCTTCTCCTCAAAGTGATTGTAATATTGATTGAATTAATGAATGATTCCTCGTAATTTATTTATTTAAACGGTCCCATGGTGTAATGGTTAGCACTCTGGACTCTGAATCCAGCGATCCGAGTTCAAATCTCGGTGGGGCCTGTTTTTTTCATTGATGCCATATCATGATAAATGAAACTCTATTCAATTGCATTTTATTAAAATTTTGAGAAAGCTATAAACTCAGCCCTATTGCTAGCTCTGATAATATGGTGGCAGCTGATTGAGGATGAAAAATTGTACTACTTTCGTTTACTCCTTGATCTTCATTGTTTGAAGCATTATTCTCTCTGTAGGATTATACAGTTACGAGTAAAATGTTGCTTGCATACTGCAAGCAGATCGACAACACTATTTTCATGTCGGCATCATATCGGGACGGCCATCAAAAGAAAAAAGTGGATTGAAATTTTTCTTAAAATTCGCTGAAATTCCATCGTCTGGCATTGAACCCGGGTCTTACTGGTAAACCTACTATGAAACACAATAGAACATCACCATCTCTAACTATGTGTGAAAATTCAAGCAGAAATGTGGGCTACAACTGCCTCAAATGACGTTCTAATTTTCACGAATTTAAATGGCTCTCTGGATTCGAACCAAGGACGATCTTGGAAATCTAAAACATGTTTCTGAAAGTTATTTATGATCTCTATCTATATGCCGAATTTGATGTTTCTATATTACTGGGAAAGGGTTCAAAATAGTTCCTAAAAATTGAATCAATTACTGATTGTAGAGACCCCTGGTGTCGAACCCAGGGCCTACTGGCAGCTGTGAAAACACATTGTGACTTGATTTGACCTGATCTTATTAAATGCAAAGTTTGAAGTCAACAACTTGCCAGGAAGTGCCTAAAATTTGCTTCCGTAATCTCCATAAGAAATGCATTGTAGGATGTAAATGGCCCTCTGGGATCGAACCAAGGACCATCAGCGAGTTCTAAAATTTTATTATGAAATATATTTATGATATATATCCACGTGCCAAGTTTCAAGTTTCCAAGTCATCTGTAAGTAATTAAAAAAATACTAAAAAATCGCAATGTAAATTAAACGGGAGAATATTTGCCCTGGCCTAGCATCGAACCAAGGATAATATTTGTAAATGTCTTTGTGGTTTCCTTTAGATATACACGGCATCTAGCGATGTATTGAATTTCAACTCTCAACTCTTCCGGGAAGTGCCTCAAAAATATTTTCGAAAATCCCCGCCATGTAATCTTATGGGGAAAATCGCGACTTTGGGGCCTTCTGGAGTCGAACCCATGACACCGAGGTTCAAAGTCGGCTTTTTCTGGAGGTTACACGTCATGGCCATAACGTCGTAAAAATTTCAAGTCGGTGGCACTTGTGGAACATGGTTAGAATTTTAATCCCCAGTGAGTGTATATCTAGGTATATCCGGAGAAGCGTCTATATATAATAGATAGCACTAAAGTTTGTTCACTAAGAGCATCAACGTTCATATAGGAATGCAGGGGCAAAATGTATTACTCATTACTCATGGCCACCTAATTCCTCCTCAAAAGCTTTAGTTGGTAGTAGTGGAAGGGTTGAGGTTCAAGTAGCTCTTCGGACAAGGATTAACGGACAGATTCTCTTAGTTAGCCAATAATTGTTGTTTTATGAAATGGAAGTAATTAATGTATCATTAATTTTTTTCTTAAGGAAATACAAATGCAAAACCATACGAGTTGAACTAAATAGTGATCTATTTCAATGATAAATAGGTATACGAAAACTCAAGGCAAACTCGAAAAATGAGGTAAATTGTAAACCAGATGAGTAAATAATGATATCATGAAGAATTTCCAGTTGTGTTACTTATTCTTAAATTGGAAGAACGTTGAAATGTACAGAAAGCAATGGAACGTTGGTTCAAAGCACAAAAACGAATTGGAACAGCTTACAACTTAGTAGTAGTAGTAGTAGTAGTAGTAGTATTGTTAAAAGTGCTTCGACAGCTTAGGTCATTTCGCACAATGGCTCCCACCGGGATTTGAACCCGGGACCGCTTTCACCAAAGGCAAACGCGCTGTCCACATGACTATCCGGGAGCCTCGCTTACAACTTAGGATTTAAAACATACGTTTGCGGCGACTTTTTTTGCAAGTCTATATAACTAACCACTACGTCTTTTCAAAAATATCTCTCAGCCTCGAGTGATAAAACAACGAAGCATTAGAGCAAAACCCTGCGTTCTGTAAGTGCGCTACTCAAGCTTGATTATGTGTGCGTTAGTAATTGCAGGTCGAGATATTACGTAGGAGTAATTGGTGCGTCCGCTATGACTTACACGCATACTCCACAGATTGCTGTCGCATTCACGCAATAGTTACTGCGCTTCTTAGGCGCCATAAAGTCCATCTATTTAATTAATGAGCAAAGTTTGCTACTGCGCTCGCTGAGTGCTAATAACTCGATTAAGCTAACAAATCCGCTATTCAACGTCTTCTTGGGGTATAAATGGAAATTAAAGACCCCGATTAATTCCCTTTTAACTTATTCCAGTAATAGATCACTCATTACTGCGTGATAATTAATGAGGCGAATGCTACTAAAGTATTCATGTAAATTTCAATTCGTGCTTCTCTTTTCGCCATAATTGACATTTAAACTAAACTTTCTTCTAGTTCTTTAGTTATGCTCTTCCCGCAGAGCATAAGAGAAGTGTAAAGTGATTCTAGTTAGCAATGTGGGTGTTTTCCTAAGCCCTGCCATACACCAAGGGCGGTTTACATAGCCATTTTGTAAATTTAAATGTAATGATAGTTTGAATGACCGTCAATTCATACTTTTGGGCTTACCTTATAATATAAAGGCTGAACAATTTCTGTGGCCAAAATGAAATTATTCGAGCTATGATTCGTTGTTAAGAGGAACTAAACTTAGCAACAGAAAACGAAATTGGTAGTAATATTAACGCTAAATAAATTAAAATCACAATTTATGTGATGATTACACGTATTTAACCTAGTTATATCATGTACTAAATTTAGTGCATGTAAATTAAAGATATCCCAACCAAGAAATGGAGAAGAAATCTTCATAAAAGAGGGACCATCTATCCAAGGATTATCGTTATCTACATGTAGCTCAAGATTGAAGAGAAAAAATACGCAATTACATATGTCTAAATATAACGAGAATTTTATACGAATTATTTGAAGTTTATTCACTTCTGTTACACCTTATCAAACTTATGACTGATCCTGAACTACTTCTTAACTTTATTACCACCCAATTAATATAAATTGTTAATTCAATGGTGTCGCATTCTTTCCTGACTTTTAACAGCTAAAACACCTCGTGCAAAACATTGAAAATATAATTAAAATATGACGATTAGAAATAAGTTCAATCTTTTTTTTACCTACTTTGGGATTTAGGCATGGAAGAAAACAGCCTAACGAGATATTAGGTGTTTATAGTTCAAGAAAGAATCCAATTCACTGAGAAGACCGCTTTACATCAAGCGGGAAAGAAAGAAAATAAGATTCGTAATGAGACTTCGCTATTTTCTTATCTATGGTAAATTTATTATCATAATAGGTGAGAGTTTAATTAACTGGGATTTTCATCACCATTTTTAAACAATCTCACGTAAGTTTGCTATGATTTGCTGGTATTAAAACTTAGTATTTTATTTTTATTTAAAAACTATTAGTAGTTTAATAAGAACAGTGCTTCAGTAGGAAGAAACACGGGATTGCAAGAGTGTGACTTCTAACGGGAAGATGTACTTAACCAACCAATATTCGTACAAACTGATTGAGGTGAATCTCATTATCTGAGAAAATATGATCATTGTGTATTGAGGGTGCTAGTTAACCAGAAAGGAGTTAAAACGATAATGTTGGTATAACTGTTATCTATAACAATAAAGCTAGTTAAATAACTAAAATTGTATGTATTAATAACTGAAATTGTATTTTACCTTCTATATTTTCTTCATCTTGTATTTTTAATTGTTTGGACCGTGTTTAGTTATTTTTTTATTTTATAGTATAATTAACAGTGTATTTTTGCCTACTTAAATGTAAATGTGTAACTGTTTGTTCTTTTATGATATTATTGCTATGTCTTCTTCTCTTTTAAATCTCATTTAATATGATTTCATCGCTAAATATTGTTTTTTTTTACCCATAGGTTTGCAGGTTTTTCATTCTCCCTTCTTAAGGGTGTTTTTCTGCAGTGTAATTTTTTTCCAAAGCTTTTAGCTTAGGTTTTTGAAAATTCACACGATAATATTCTTCTTTGTACTGCATTTTCAAACTATGTCATTTTTAAATTTATATGACGAAGGATTAGTTATAAGAGGAGACTTTATAGTGTCGAGCTTATCCTAAATAAAGTCTTTCATTTTTACTACCATTATATAATATTCTCAGTACATATATTAGTCACCTATTATTTTTTTCGTTTTATTTACTGACTAGCGGAGTACCCGTTAATTCTCAACGGAAAAATGAATGGAAAGTAAATCGAAAGAAGTCATAAAATTTAGATAAGAAAAGTTTAAAATATATGAAAAAAACAATACTTCCCTTCATCCTATGTGACTTACGAAATCACAAAAACAGGTACACAAATGTAAATCAAAAACTAAACTGATGCACCAGTCGCTACAACAAATAGAAGAAACCACTGAATACCAAATTATTGGAGACGAAATCATAAAAACAGCCACACCAATCTTGTAAATCAGAAACAAAAATGAATTAAACAGTCGCTTAGCACGTCCAATACGTCTGACAGACAGCCAGCGAATGAAAGAATTCATCGCAAATATAAAATGAACGGCCGCAAACAAATTATAATGAAAAGTATTGAATCTAATTAGAACTCGTCCTTTTATTAATTAACACCTAGTTTATTCCTTAAGATGGCGTTGGTTGTTTTCTAATTAAATTACTTCACACTTCATAATTAACACTCTGCTGTTAAATTAACTGTAAGAATTGCGAAGAAAATTTTTATCCAATTAAGAATGTAAGCGGCGCATCTGTTCAATTAAATCGCAATTATAATTTGACAATAATGTTGCAAAATCAGAGTGAATTGTTGCCTCTTCTCTTGAATAGGATTTAATTTAATTGCAATGTTTTCAGATCCCGTTGACGAAAAATATTGTCTTCTGATATTTTTTTAAATGTGGAATGAGGAAACGTAATCCAAGCGAAAGTAGACATTCAAACCCATGGGAGTTATCTCATTTAAGCGATGTAATCGGTAGTGATTAGAAATGCTTGCAAGTTTTTCTCACGATCTTCCCTCAAAAAATCATGAAATCTAAATAACAAAAATTAACTACATTCCCTTTACTTGACATTAATTTTTCTGTCTAATTTGCATGATTTTAATTCGCAACCATGAACAAATGCAATAAATTCTGTTTAACCTCACAGTACCTCTAAAACGAACACCAATAGAAAGATGTACCAAGAAGAGCAAAACCAATTGTCAATACAAATATAGGATTGATTCAATTTTGTGTCAATTCTGTTAATCATTTGCGATTGTTTTCGGTGATATCGGCAAATAATTGAAATTTAGGGACATGATTCCTATAGTTAAAATATTCGAAGATGATATTTTCATGTATAGAGTGTCGTTTTAGTTTTTTGTTACCGTCTTTTATCTTTCTCTCAGGTAAATGAAACTTATCACATGGTATTCCACGAGAACATCAAGTATATTTTCTTTCCTTCAATTGTCTTACAATAACAAGTGAATGTGTATATCAGTGGGTACCAACTTCTTCCATATGCACCGTACCAGTTTAGTAACTCAATTTAACAACATAGAGTAACATATCTAAAAAGAATACAGAGTTTAATATTGTACTAAAGGCAAACCATATACCAGCAATACTTCCTTAGAGGAAATTTCTATAGTATATGTAACTGAAAATGTGAAGTAAATTGACAAGAAAGATTTCGAAAGCGAAATATCTTGTTAGAGGTTATTCTTCGAAATCATGCTTATTCGACTAAATTATTATTCAGTTTACCCAATGGTTCCTTACTTAGACATACAATCTACTTTTACAGCAATAATAAGAATAAATATATATTTCATTTCTTTCGAAACTAGTCTAGAGTCCGTAAAATTAATACTCGTTTGATGAATAATTAAACCCTGCAACATGCAAAATGCATATTGAATCGCATTCTTAATGATAATATTTGAGCAGGCACCATAGTACCGAAGCATAAAAATAAAGGACAGTCGCCCATAATCTGGTAGAGGTGTTCCATATTTTATAGCCGAACAAACTGAATAACGTATCGGAAATAGTTTAACACGGACATTTAAACATAATATTTAAGATATAACAAAATGGCAATGAGTATGACTATCACCATCAGCAAAAGATATGGGTGGATAGTACCTATACTTAAACACACCAATAGATGACCCACAATTATCTTGGTTTAATTTTCAATTCTATTTCTAAAAGCACAAAATTCGTTTACCTTTTTCCAGTCAGGTATGAAAGGATTGTGATTCCTTGCTGCTTTAAATACAATTGTTTAAACTTCAAAGGAAGCAATCACTGAATTCAGAGATATTTCAACGATCTTGATTGATTCATTTTTTAGCGTTAACTATGAAATGCACGGCGGGAAGATAAATGAAACGATTATTATTTAAATCGGAAAATAAGAATGAAAATTTATCAACTTACCAAGCTAAGAAGATATAATTACTTATACTTACTAAGTTATAATGATGATAAACATTAATTTCACGTAAAGAATCAACAAACACTGGTGTTGCTATAAACAGAGCTTGGTTGATGCAGACGCGCTTATGCTAACGAACTTGAAACTTGAATTTAAAATAATTGCTTGGTCTTGACGACGGATTGTTAACAATGTCTGATTTTCATGAAATTTTCGAATTTTACATCCTAATTCTCACAACTTCGAAGTGAAAGCAATATTCTACGACCAAAATAAAAAAATACATTCCATTTCCTCTGTTTTGGTGTTTGCTTTAATTTCCAAGGGCCATTATTTCCAATTTTATTTTATTAAAGAAAAGTACCCTGCAAATGATAAAATTTTCTTCCCATGTATTTCTTATGGAAACTCGTACAGGAACCGAGTACAGTTGCGTCAACAAAAAGTTGCCTGTTATTTGTGCAGGAAAGACTTTAAAGCAAATTATTTTCAAATTTTCAAAATTCGTACAATATTAAAAGTCTCTCCTGTGTTCTCTCTCTGAGTTATAGCGTGAAACAGATTTTTGACCCCTACTGGGGACGAACTGCGGACAGCTAGGTGGATAAAAGACAGCCTATGTCACAATCCGGATGACAAATGACCATCATGCCAAATTTCATCAAAATCGGTTCGATAGTTTTTGAGTGATGCTCGGACGTACAGACAGACAGACAGACATGAACATTCCTAAAAGGTGTTTCGGACTCGGGAACAACCTTAGTATATAGCAATACATCTTTTTTTTTTAAATCGGATCAATGTACAGACACGAACCCCTCTCCAGACTCTTTACATATAATACCTATGTAATATAATATATTTATATATGTATATAGATTACTCACTATTGTTATTAACAGGTATGGTCTAAAATCATACGGTAAATTTAACTCCCAATGGAATATAGTAAGTTGGATATAGTTTTCCTAGAAAAAGCCATCTTCGCAAATATAATCACCAAGATAAACACGCCTCATCCTTCAAAATCGCAGCTGCCTCAAGTATGTGCGGTATGAAACTGGCGATTTCCCGGATAAGACAGGGAGGGACACAGCGATGAGTGAAGAGAGCCGGGAAGAAAATAATGGAATAAAAGGAAAGGAAGGCGTAACATCTTAATGAAAGCTCCGGCTTAAGCGTCCGGAAACACGGACTCCGTCCACAATTTATCCTCCGTCCACTTGCATTCATTTCAACGTTTTTTTTTCCCAACTCCACAATTACTCCCACATTAAATATTTTGGTTTAGATGCGCTCAATTATAGTTTCTGCTGCACCTATATCTTAGCGAAATAAATGAATATTTCGGTGGAAGGGTTATCCGCAGCCTGTCAGGTAGTTTCTGCGAGAAGGGACATTACGGAGTCCCGAGCAGTTAAGCACTCGGGCGAGCACTTAGTCCTCCGAAGGGAAGCTTAGGGCCCTTTTCAAGGGAAAATACTTTAATTTCGAGAGATACGGAGGAGTCGCAATGTGCCCGGAGACAAAGCGAGAGCAGCTAACGTTCTTATCTCTCTCGATTCTCCACAGTCCTCTCATTCCTTTCTTGGAATCTTTGCCCCGAAAAACTAGTTCCCCGAACACTCCCTTACATTAGACGGGAGCAGAAATTTTTATTTCAAACGAACTGCTCCGAAAAATATAGTTCTAAGGAATTCTTATCTTTTCGGCACGTTTGCGGGTTTCGTGTTGAAGATTAAGAAGCTCAACTCCTTTCTCAATTAGATGTGACGTTTTGTCGCAAATAGATTGAAATTGTGGCATAAAAATGTATGTATCTCAATGGAAAATAAGTGCATTGTTTTCCTGCTAGAAATTTGTGTTCTGGTGGAAGCACTATCAAGATTGAGCGAGTAATATTGAACTGATAACTTCTCAATGAGAATCTTTTATGAGAAATAAGTAATATTAATTGAGCCCTTATCATTTAAAAATCTACTAAGTTTAAAATAAAAAAATAATATGCTCAATCATCACCTTTTGGAACGGTGATTTAACCATCTTAAAATAAATAAACTTTGTAGCTTGTATCAATATATATTTTGGAAGCTACAAAGTTTATTTATTTCAAGATGACTACTTAGTTTAGGTGGCTCCCTCCAACTCTCTGAATTACGAAATATCAAGTAAATAACAGGCATTCATACTGTAGAAATGAATTAACATATTCATCCCAAGCATATACGTCTCAGTATCGGTATACCTCCTAAACTCTAACCCACATCGAAGGACAATTAGTTATATATATATATATATATATATATATATATATATATATATATATATATATATATATGGAAATATATATATATTAATATACGAAGGAAATATGATTTATTTCTTGTCAACTTTTAATCACACGAAATTGAGACTACTCACCTGCTCCTAATCGTGTATTTATTCCTGTCTAAATATATGAATGGGAAGTGCATATTTCCTTTTAATAATAAAAATATTTACTCTTTATCATTACCTTTAATAAGGAGTACTCAGGAAATTCCGCCTTTTCTATTAATGGAAATAAGGAATTAAAGCAGTGATTGAAATATATTATACCATTGCTAACCATTAACACGGTTGCCATTCCATCTGCATATATCATATAAAAGGAAACGACTACGAGAAAACAGTACTATGAAAAGATAAGAAAATGCGAAATATTTAAATTTAATTTTAAACCCTCCATCCTGCCCAAACTTAAAAGAAAGGAAAGACGAATAATGTAAATAATTTACAGACTGCACCTCCCGTATAAGTCAGTAACGAGACAACATTGACATTACTCACAAATATAAAATAAAAATAATGTCTTCATATCCTGCCATCATCGCATAAAAAAGTCCCTCTAAAAGCATACCATCATTTTCAATCGATTAATTCCCGGGGGACTCACGGTTTTCCAATAAACACGTCCTCTGCCTTTTTCCGAATATTTATATAAATATGTTTGAGCGTGCGACATTTCAAGAGAAGGCTATTAGCGTAATTTGACCACAGTGCGCAAGAATGAAAAAAAAAGGTATTTGGCTCTCCTATAAATCAAGTCTCATTCTTCGCGGTCGATGAGGGAAAGAGGACTTTTTTTCCTTTTTCGGCTTCGCTTTTCCGTAGCCTGAAACACGCCATTCACGCCCCTGGATGAGGGATCGCGATCATTCTTTTGGCACCCACCAAGCTGACCGAGGCCATTACTTTTTCCTTCGAATAAAAAAGTATAACCACTAGAAAATGGATACTCTATACTCTCAACCATTCACGGATTTCCTAGGCCTTTTTATATTCCGTGCCTAAACGCTATATCGCGTTGCGTGCGGTTTCGATTCAATCTTCTATCGCTTTTCTCCCTTCCTTTACTAGCGCACTTTAGTAGAGGGCGTTGCGTTCCGCTAGAGAGATTCCGAGTTTTTTGATGTGTATTCGCGTTATAGGTTTTTCGTGATGGCAGAAAGGAGTTCATCTCGTGCCGGTGCGTGTGCTGGAGCTTCCGAAATCCGGGAAAAAAGGAAGAGTATTTCGTTCATAATGGAGCGCAATTCAACCGGAGCAGAAAAACGTGGCAAAGCTGACTTCGGCGAAATTGCGGGAAAAAATGATTCCCTCATGCGCGTACCATGTCGAAATCACTGCGATCGGAGGAAAATCGAGATTTTATTGGAGGAACTCGAATAGATTGTAAAGGTTTTCGGCAGAGTCAATGCGGTATGACTTCATGCACAGTTTTGTGGCTGAAAGGCACACTGACATTATTTTTGGAAGGAGAGCGACGAATCTGAAAAATTTAAGTTCATTAGAGCCTACATTTATAAATATTTTTCTTATTTACTAAATATCGCAAACAGCTATGAAATGGTATCAATTTTAATAACTAGCCTTCTCCCCTTTCAAGGCCAAGCATTACGGAAATAAATTTAACTCTTATTTTATGTACACTTTAGCTACCACTAGCTACACTCAACGTATGCATTATTGCATACACTTGGTCTCTTTGAGTCAAAAGACGTGGATATCAAGTACTGCTATTATTGTTATGTTAAGATTTATGTGCCAGATGGTTTGATTGATACTAGAATAATTTCTATAACATTTCATAATAGTGGACTATTTTAAGGGATATCGTACCAATTATAATTATAAAAATCTGATGTGGCCAGCACATGACTTTCTCCATATATAAGATGTAAATATTTATCTACGACAGTATTTTCGAACTCTATAATCAATCTAAACTTGGAAGATAAATGATTAATTTATATCATATTATATTTTACTTCACAAACATTATAAATAATGTTTTTTCGGGACATGTTCGATGAAAAACGATGAAATGGCCTTTCACCCCAGCTCCCAGTGCGCCCACCACGTACATAATCTGCAACTTCCGGTTTATCAGTATTTCACAAATAACTCCTACACAATCAGTGGTAAAGAAATATGTTTCATACAAAAGTCATAGTAAATTACATTTTCTAAAACTTTTATAAGAAATAGTATATTCCTAAATATCATATTTATGGAGATATTTTGAAAACCGGAAATGAGCTTTGAAGAATGAAGCTCGACTTCCGGTCAACCGATTTACTTCAAAATCTAATCAACTCTAACGACATCAACCAAAATACTATATATGAAATTTGGTGGTGATCCAACAAACAGTTTTCATGTTAGAGCGCCCACAAAGTACATAATCAGCTACTTCCGGTTGATCAGTATTTCACGAATAACTCCTAATCAACCGGTGATACAAAAATATGTTAAATACAAAAATTATAGTAAAAGATATTATCTAAAACTTTTATAAGGTGTACAATATACCTATATATCATATTTATGGAGATATTTTAAAAACCGGAAATGAGCTTTAATGAATGAAACTCGACTTCCGGTTTACCGATTTACTTGAAAAATTAATCAACTCTGACAGCACACACCACAGTACTATATATGAATTTTGGTATTGATACGACTAATAGTTTTCACGTTAGAGCGCCCACTGTCACACACACACACACACACACACACACACACACACACACACACACATACACACAGACATCATTCCGAAAATGGTCAAAACGTGTTCTAGGGTCCCCAAAACATGTATTTCCGTTGAAATCTCGAAGTCGGTTTTTTTCATGAAAACAATACTTTCTCTATACTTCGTATATGGAGAAAGTAAAAAACTGTATTCATTCTTTTTTTTTTACTTTTAGCTATCAGGTCTCTAAGAAAATGACGACTGTACGCTAACTATTTTGGCAAGATTTTCTTGCGTATTTTTGTAGGTTAATTCGAGCTCGGCATCAGCCCCATAAATTCGGTAAACGCTCTCTGTCAAACGTTAATATAGAGGGAGAAACGCTGTTTCCGACGTGGCTCTTAAGATACTCTGGTAGAGAGTGAAATGTGCACATCAGCAATTTTGTTAGTCTGTTTTTGATGGTTGATGGTTTTCATTGTTATAACACACCGGTATTTCTTTTATAACCATATTCTACATCAACTAGCAGCCTTGTAATTCATTAACAACAAACCGTTTCCTTTGGAATCAAAGCTTCTCTTGACTTTGCGTAAGAAGTGGAATAAATCGCTCCAATATTCGATTGAGAAATATAAATTTTATTTTACAGGACACTATATATCTAGGATAAATTTTTGATTAATTACGTTAACATACATAGAATAATTCCAATTATAGAGGCCTTTCTTGGTATCTTATGAGTGTATATGCTCAATTTGCTAACGATTATAAATACGTAAACGTTGAAAAACGTAATTTAAAAGCAAGAGACGTATCCTACATCGATGGTCTCTTTAAAAGGGTGGCAAAGTAAAAAGTTGCAATCAATTGAAAAGGGAAGATCTCCAGAGCATGAAACCCTGGGAGTTTATGAAATGAAGGTAAATCAACAGCTATCCGAAGGCAAACTTGACGAGAGGCACTGTCACGGGATCGCAAACACATATCTGTACTCGTTTTGCGCGTCAAATATTTAGAGGCACGTGAAGGTGTCGGCCCTTGGAAACGGCACATCCTTGGCATCCCTCGGGGGTCTCCTCTGTTAAGCATTGGAAGGCGATCTAGAGGTGGATCGATATTGGGAGGATTACATTACGTACGGAAGGGTTATAATCGAAGGAGGAAAAATATCGGAGTCCAGAGATTTATCGAAAGGAGGATTTACGACCATCCTCAGGTAATCTATGAGCATAAGTGGCCACCTCACAAACAATATATATCCGGAGGGAAATTATTCGGGAATTCTATCAAGAACCTGTGCCAACATCGAATACATCATTTTCGTGATATACGATAACCCTTCAGGCACGTAATAAATTATAAATAGAAAAGGATTGATTTTTGATCGAAAAGAGTTATATTTCTTACATGTTGAATGATATAAATTTTAATGCATACAATGTTTCTGAGCATAGGAACAGATGGAAAAAACAGAGCTCTCTTTATAAACATGGTAGTATTTGAAGCTATGGAACCATATAAATTCATATAAATTATGAATAATTAATTCTGGTGTATTTTTAGCTGATAAAACGTTACTGTGTAATCCTAGCACATTTGTATGCGACTAAAAATCATACATATGTCTGAAATATTCGAGCTAAATTATGTACAACTGTCACATCCGAGGAAAAAACAACCTTTAAATTCCTTCAGAATAAGTTTTTGCGAAATATTCGTTTAAAGTTTAGTCATCTTCAGACAGGCGAAGAAAATATATATTCTGAGGATATTGAAAGGTTATACTGTACTTGCAAAAATAAAAACCAGCAAAATCAAGAAACAGATTTTATAGAATAAGTATATTGTGTTTTTTTTTCTAGGTAACCATCCCCGAACTTTATTCATAAGATAGAGTTCCTTCTTAAATCGTAAGTAATGTTGGATATTTTCTCCATTCAAATGAATGAATTCAATGATTTAATGATTTTAATTCCAATATTTATCATTCTTGCAAAACCTACCACGTAAATAGTTAAGTTAGCTTATACCCTTGAAGTATAGACGATAAAAAATCAAAGTATGATCTCTTTGGGTAGAATGGACTTTCTTTATTTTCAATTTTGAGAGAAAAAATGAGGCTTGGAAATTTAACTAATTACCGATCACTAAGTGTAATAAAAATACTGCTAAGTGTCTCATTGAAGGTGATCTAAAATTTCTCTGTTAAAAGAATTCGTAAACTTGCTCTCAATTTAAATTCCCGGAAGGAAGAACCCAACTGCATCATAAAACCCCATTCATCGTTCGTTATAAGACACTCTACACTGACAATTATTCCAGCCATCGCCACTTACTGTGAATTGAGATTGTTTGACTCTACTGCAAAGTTAAATTACTCTGAGTGGAGGTTCAAAAATATGGTGCAGGAATTGTACTGGTCATAGAATTCCAAACTCCATCCATTAACTTAAAATAAATATTAGAAGAATGAAAAAATGGTCACGAGTGTAAGAAAGTAAGAATTTCAAATTTTTGGGATATGTTCACACAATAATTCACACAATGAATCTTTTTTTTTTCTTACAATGAAAACAAAAGACTGTAAATTTACATATAGAAATTGACTGAAATGACCTTTTTACTCACTAATGGTAGAAGTATCCACACCAATCCATAATACAGAATCACAAAATTATACATAGTTAGAGAAGAAGACATTTTTTACAAGTTTCGCCCAAGCCAAGTTAATCTTACGTTTAATCTTTCCAAAGTATAATTTTACTTAAATAAAATGAATAACATCTGAAGGAAAACAACAATAAAGAAAGATTGCCGTTATTTTATTCTCAAACACAAAATCAAAGAAAATATATGCTGCAATATAACGAAATTAATAAGTTTAGAAACTTTCCTTAACATGAAATAATAATGAAGCTATTCTTTCAGTATGTATTTACTATATTAAGCTAAGCGTTGTCTGTATGAGAAAATCAAAAGAGGCTGATGATGTATAAGTTTATTTGGGAGTTCCGCATCGAAACAGTCAGCACTTTAAAGAATCAGGAAAGTCATTAATCGCAACTTAGAAGGATCTCACGAGATGTAAGAGTTCCTCCTCTTTAGAGTATGTCAAGGATAATGCAAGTCTTGTAAGAGATTAAGCTGTCGGCATGATTGATTACAAGCTGCACGCCTAGTATTAACTAATAAGGTTTCTTGCAACATCGGAGTTGAAATACTTGTATCGATCCTAAAAATGCTATACCAGAACTTGATTCATTTTCAGAGGCTGTAATGTATCATACTATCAGCTACTCATACTTCCGGCAATTTTTTTTTCGCAGTTGAATTTAATGAAATACATGTGCGTAAAACTGACATTAGCACTAAAGGTTTGAAGCGTAAATTGGAAAGTTAAAGTAGGTTTGCTCAGACGAATCCTCCTGCAGATGAACTACGTAGGAATGGATGGTGAAGCAAAAAAATGTTCTATCGCTACCTAAATAATCTCAAAACAATGTGCTTGTAATTTATAACTGCTTCATGGACTTCCTTTTAGGAAAAGAATATGCTGACAAGAGTATGTGGAGTTTGACGACATTTTCTATATCCTTGATAGGTTCGGAATTAATTGAAGGAAGAGTGACGTATTGAAATTACTTAAGAGAAGGTAAAATTATCGCTCGAGAGTTTTAAAACAAAAAAATTGCCTGGGAATATTTGAAAGATATCATTGTATGCTATACGAATTTCAGAAATGTTTTTATTCCCGGGCACACCATATAGGCTTATAAATGGAAGTTCGATAAAAACAAGAAAAAACAAATTCTTCGGGAAGTGTATTTCTAAAAACAGCATTGCATAATAAAATTATTGTCTCTATATACAACTGATGTAGTTCTCATAAACAGTCATCTAACAGAAGTTATCTAAAAGAACTTCATCCCTTAAATGGCTTCCAATCCAGGTGTTGTGTTTTTTTGTACTGACGTCATTGACGTAGAAAAGCTCAATCTCCAATTCCTTATTAAAAAGGATTATTATTAGAAAACCATTTCACGTGCGCATCAGATTTAATTCCATGTAAGAAGAGAAGGGAGGAATACAAATATTAATTATATGAGGCTCTCTTGCAATATTTTCAAAGAGAGCAGAAAATCCTTCATAATAAACGATTTCATTTCCTTTTTTCTTGGCTGGAAACCATCCCACACACCAGATGCTGGTCTCTAAGTAACTTAGAATTGAATAACCGCTTTCAAAGCAAGTCTGTCCACGCATCCACCCACACCCTCTCAGCATCTCAGTCTCCTCCTTTCTCGGTATCTCCATCTTATGCCCAAAGGCGCACAGAATGCGTGAGGAGAGATATGAGGAACTTCATCTCTATAATCACATTTATCCCCTCTCCTCATACTCATTGGAAATTTTCTCTTCCAATTGAGTACAGAAGTTCGTCCTTGTCACTAAAAATGTATTATGCTATTGAACTATCTGATGTTCAATGTCATTCAATACAGTGATCTTTCTCACTGAAGTTAATTTGATACATCTCTAGCAGCCCACGTGTACTTACTTTCTCATTGTTGCTTTACATGTTTTTTTAATATTTCTACGGAATATTACTCTCCATCAATTCTATTCATTGAGTACAATGCTTTCAATAGAGTTTCTACTGTAATATTAGTAAAGATACTGGAGATATTTCATAAATACTTCCAAGAGCTAATTAGTGCCAATGAAATGCCTCCAGCCTTGTTTGCAATCAATCTATAGTAGCAATGTTTATATATAAATAAAAAGAATTCTTAAAATACCAAATTACTTTACCAAATATTTTATTTAAAATAGAACAAAAGAGATATCAAAAAATAACAAAATAATATACTCGTTTGTGCCTACTGGTTTCAGCTAAAAATAGAGACAAAACTCTCCCATTTATAATTCCATTTTAGAAAGTTCACGGGTTTTTATATCAATTGTATTTAATTTTTATCCACTTATTTTTTAGTTTGGCAATAACATTCAGGTTTTTTTATTTTTGATGATATTATTAACAATTTGTAGACAGCAATCGTAATTTCTGCAAAATAAAGACCTAGAACAAAGTCTTTTCAATTATAGACATTCAGTGGAACATAAATTTCTCCATTTATTCAACGAAGGGAAGAGAAAACGTAGCTAAAACATTAATATTTGTTTTTTAAACTATTTTAAGAAATACGAACCTTATCGACTGTGCGTAAAAAAAAGGCATTGTCGCAGTCGATAAAATTTGAGGAAGAATCCGTTAAATCATACATCTTTTAGAGAGATAAATTTTACATAATAATTCACTTCTCTTGGAATAAAAATCAGCTAAAATGATTTCTTCTGAAACTGATGAAATGAAATGAATCTTTATTAATTTGGTTTTGGAAAGAATTCTCGGTTACCCTATAACTGTATAATGGGTACTTAATATCTTTGATTATTCAATTTCATAATTATTTTCCTGATTGGAATGAAAAATCTATCATTCCTAGGAAAATGTGTTTTGGAAAGCTTCTTATCTTTCTCATTTTCATCGTTACTGAAATTATATAATTCCGTTGGATTATTTTTCATAGAAATTTATTCTAAGTCTCGTATTTCCTGACGATTTTTACGGTGTACTTTTTTGATTTCAAAACCTATTCCCACTTTTTATATAGCTCAACTATGCTCATATCTTTCCCTAGTTTCCAATCGTCATAAAGCAAACGCTGCAGATCGAGGATTTCGCATTATCTTTCCTATTATCCTTATCAAGACCTCACCCTATTAATTGCCTCTTTTTCTTGAAAGGATCTCCGCTTCGCCAATCCCTGTCTTATATCAGAGCGTCGCAGTTGAGATATCCCAAGTAATAGTAAAGTTTCGGAGAACACTTTCTCGAACCATCCCTTCTCGATCTTTCTTCCTACCTGTTATCGGGAGATCTCCCAATCTTCTATCTGTAGAATTAATATTGCTTTCATCGAAGGTCTTTATAAATAATTTAATGAAAAATTTCTACCCACGTACACCTTCTTGTTAATCGTACCATTACGTATATTTAATGAAGCTACATTGGAGTTAAGTTTAAGGCTTAGCGTAAAATCACAACATTATGATAATAGAAATTTTCAAGTAAGACGTAAAATATGCAACACCTAAATATTTAGGTTAAATAAAATATTTAATTCTATAAAATTAAGATATTTCTGGGATTTTAGACCAGGATATCGATATCTCCACACCTAAATTCGCACATAAATTATCTCTACCAACATTTCGTACATCATGTCATAAGAATTATCGAATTCCACAAAATTACAAATCACCAATCTAGTCCTAAATCATGTTTAAATAGTCTGTATTTAACCAAAGTCTTCTAATAATTGCATTCCAGAAATTTGCCTCTGCATATTTGATATAATACTTTTAGTGAAAAATAAATTTTGACTTTTATTTTTTCAAAGTACAATGAATTAATTTTATGAAAAATGTTAAAATTGAAAATTAAGTTTGGAAAACAATATTCAATATCAATTTCATTCTCCCCTCTAAATTGTAAGAGGAACGTGACTAATCATTCCGAACGTTTTTAATATGTATATATAATTTATTATATAGGTCTTGAATTTTTTAAACTTCGAAAAACGGCAATAAAAGGCAATTTAAAGGTCACTGTCATTTGCGAAACCTATGCCTATACGAGATATATATTTTAGGTAATATTTCTTAAATTTGATTAGGCTGATTGAACCTCATTTTTCAACATCACTCTTAAACATAACGCTTATAATGATTATACAAGATATTTGATTTGGAAGTCTAAAATGTTGTTTTATATTTCCAATTAAAGAAAGCAAGTAGGTTTAAAGATTATCAACAAACAGCATGGACGAAGGAAAAGAAAAATATTTAAATTATTAAACATAAATGAGAGAAAATTGTGAGCAAGTAAAGAAACTTTAAGGGCACTTAACTTTTTGAGAGCACGCAATACGTATTTCGAATGTTATGTATTCCTCGTCAGGAGTAAATTGTAAGGTCAGTAATAAATTAAAGGAAAAAATTACATGAAACCACAATGCAAAATACTGCACAAAAATCGACAACTTCGTCGGAAACTCAACTCTTAAAAACAACTGCCAAAATTTCCTCATCCCCAAAACACTTTTAACAATATAATTAAGCTCTCCAAAGAAACCTTCAAATGAGACGAATTCACTCTTCTAATAAAAGGCCTCAAATACTCGCTTCCCTACAAAACCCATCCCATACAAGAAGCGATAACAGACATTGAATCATCGATCAAATTCAAATGATGAAATTAAGAAAAATGTTCTCACTATGGGAAAACTCTTGGAGATTGCAAAGAAATGAAAACCTACACATATATTTTAGCAACTAACTGAAATATTTACTAGGGTAAAAATTGTTAAGAAAGAAAATGCATGGGTAAACATTGGTAATTTGGTTACTGGAAATTTCGTGATAAATTTTCAATCATTAGTTATGCTACTCCTATTGGTTATATTGAATCAAATTTAGACATGGAGAAGGCTTTTGCATTCAATTCTCGGCATAAAGAACGGAGTTGATTTTATATATCTGTGAATAGCTCAACAGACGTTTAAAAATTACCTATGTTCGCCTTACCCCGAACTAAATAAGATTATTATTATTCGTAGAGAATAATATTAGAAGATTCTTCGAAGTGAAGGCTGAAGAAATCCAATATACTTAAGATTAAATTACTCAGCTCGTTATGGGGTATACAGTGCAATTTAGAATGTTAAGTATTTGTTAATAACCAGTTATAAGATAACCCGTTACCAGAAGAGCATGCAATTCATTAAGCGAGATGGGTGGATGAATCCATCGAGAATTCCAAGCCTCTCTCCTTCACATCTGTTTAATTCTCAAAAGGGATGTTATCAATGTGCGCCATTTTTTTAGCCTTCACATATAGGAGCAAGCTCACGTTATAATGCTCTCCTTGAGAGGAAGTTCCAGAAGAGAGAGGGATGGTCTGAGTCGGTGTATAGAATGATAGAGAAGGAGAAAGTGGATATGGCTGAGAAAGGTGGAGGAAGTTGAATGGTTTCTTCGAGGGGCCGGTGATTGATTGCCACGTAATTCGAGGAAAAAGAGCGAAAGAGGAATACGGACGGACAAATGGCCATTCAAACTGATTTCGTGGGAGAGTTCAAGTACATCGCCGTCGGCAGTTTAACCGTTCGCGGTTTCCGCGTGCTTTCCTCATAAACCCCTTAGAGAGAGTCCTTTTGATGCGACGCTCTTAACGCCCTTTGCTCAAACGCAAGCTGCGAAGCTATGCACAATTCCCGAGTGATGACATCTCTCACTGTTTCATTTGGTGGATTCTGCGTGAAATTCTCAGAATCCCGAAGCTCTTCTCCGCATGGGTCCAGTGATCAGTCCCTCCTTTGATCGAAAGCGACCTCTTTTTTCCTAAGTCTTCCCAGATTCGCTTTCCTGTCGAGCAATGTTTCGCAGCTGTAGGGATTCATCCGTTCGAATCCGCGAATATTCCTTTCATAACCTTCATTTAAAGAACTTCCCTTCTAAGAAATACCTTTACAATAATTGATTAACTTTCCATCAATTTAGTTACTTCTTAAAAACAACAAATCACTCCCATTGGAAACTGAATCATGGAAACCCAATAACCTTTTTTTAATAACTGCTACACTTGTAAAAGTGTTTCCATGGGTCAATCAATTTATTTGAAATTCCTTTACCGTATTCAGTAATTATGAAGAAGGAGTTAAAGATCAAACTATTCTAATTTAACCTGAAGTTTTTTATCACTTCTAATTGTTTGGACATACTAAAATTCTACTCTTAAATATAACTCATCCCGACACCTACGAATAGTTTATTTATATTATTATAATTTCCAATTTCTCATAATACGAACTAATTTGTGATATATCATATTTTATGCCATTTATTCATAACATACGGAAATACATGATCAATCGTATTATACATACATAGCATTTGGAAGATATTAATTGCACTCCGCACTAAAGATATCAACACTTGTTTTCTTTTTGAATTTCTTCTTGATCGCTTCATTGCCGGCCGCGTTGGTGGAGTGGTTAGCACGCCAGCGTGTTCCAACCATAGCTCCAACCTCACGGCCATGGATTCGAATCCGGGCATATCGTAAATTATACTTTTAGGGAATCGTTGAATGTGTATGTTGTGTTTATTAAAAAAGGATAAATGCAAAATAATAATAAAAAAGACTGTTAGTTGGAAGAATGGCCTTCTTAAGGCTAAAATTCACCCATGAAAGTATACGGCATCATTCTTATTATATATGTGTCAGGTAAATTGATATTCTTGTCGTGCACCAACGAATATTCATCAATTGAACATAATAGATTTCCTCCGAATGCAGACTGGCTGCAATGATGCTGTACAAAATTAAAATTATAAATTTGAAGTATAATATTTCCAACGTAACCTCATATTCTCACATAATTATTGAGAATGTGAGGATACGTAGGAAATTACGACAACCTATTATCCTAACACATTCAACTGGCGAACAAAGCACCTTAAAATTCTGCTACCTGAAGTGCTCGCTTGTAAATATTTGCCAATCATCAATTCTGCGTGTCGGTGGAAAAACAAGGCGTTCAAAGAACGGTAAGTTTCTTTGAGTTACAAATCTGATATGTGTTATAAGCCACTTCGTAAACCCTTCAGCATAATCGGAGCCTGACGGAACTCAAGTTCTTCGGCTTAATAATAACCTCTTACCTCCGTGATCGCTTTAACTAAATATCAAATGAAGTAAGCTGATACTGCTAAGCAGGCAATGGTACTCCTAGTATTCATAGCTTCACAATAGTCAATTCTCAATGTAGGATAATAATCAATGGTGATTATTAGGCTTTCTTTTTGGCAACGTACAAAATTTATGTAATTCTCGTCCTTATGATGAAACTACATTTCGAAATGTGGAGTCCTAAGGGAAATTATGATATCACTGTTTAGCAATCCAAAGCTGTCATACGTTTTCTTACCTTATTATACGCACACATATATGTTTATGACGGTAGTTATAAATGCGTGATTTACTTTCAGAGCGAACTTTAGCAAAATTCTGTGTAATATGACTCACAAATATATGCAGCAAACAATAGTTGAAAGGGTTGGTTGAAGAAAGGTATTATTATAAATTTCTATATTACATTATTTAGTAATTATCTTATGTTGAAGAATTTGAAGCCAAAAACGCTTTCAGCAATTAAACTTTACTTTGTGGTTTTGTATTTCCCTTTAAATCTCGCGTTGCTTCTTAAATATTGGATAAACAAAGAGAACAGCAACACACCATACTTTTCCAGATTCTCTTGATTCGACTGTCTCTAGATCACTTAGATAGTAATGCATCAACCTAAAATTACTTAAATTTATTTAATAACTGATCGAAACATCAAAAGCATCATTATCGAGTTATTTCATTCTTTTTCCTTGAGTATAAGATGGTGTTTCAGAAATAGGGGGCTTACGATTAGATGAAAGCAAATAGGAGCGTGATATTTCTTGGTGAATTCAATTTCTAGATAAATCTGAGAGCACATTACATAAGAATAGAAGATTTGCTCGAACACGATTTATGCGATGAAAAATTTAATCAATCCTCAAATGTGGCAAGCGCGAGTTCATTCGCGACATCTGCAGCAGTAGCAATGCGAGAGTAGACCACTCAGTTCCCCGTAGTTGATCGTACCAACTTTGCCGTACATACATGTGATGAATTATTTCAAAATTAGCGCCGTTTTCACATACAAATAGTTCGTGGATTAGCATTCACCGGTCACGAAGCGCCGTCAGTTTATTCCATTGAGAGATGCGTGCTTTAAGCGAATTAACATCCTCGAGTCACGTACCTCTGCGCAAACCTTTTACCGACAAAGGTGCGGAGGGAACGAGTTAATGATGGAGTAATTCAGTGAGAGTGAGTTGGCGGCTCAAGGGAATTAAGTCGAACAGGCGAATCTCTATAAAAGCAAAACCGGAAGCGCGGGGAAGGTGAATTTAAAGCGATGTGTCGAAAAACACGCGGCCTGATGCGAGGAAAAATCAAAAACTGATCGAATACCCGATATTTTCTTTTTGAAGGGCTTTCCACGATCAAACTTACTATATGATGGATAATTAGGTTCATCGTCAATGCTGTTTATGACGCGTATTCCCGCTGAGTGGAGGAAAAGTTAATTTAGGAGAGTTTCTATGTGTTTGAGACTAATTACTGCACCCTCTTCATGAATGAGCCTTCTTCTTTGTTTCAAAATCCTGTCGTTTGGAATCATACTGGTCTCTACTATTCATACCGGTACGTAATTTTAATTGCATCCTTCAATTTCATTAACTACCATAAAGAGAGGATATGCCTGCCAGTGGAAAATTTTACAAGAACAGCACCTGATGATGGCTATAACTAGCTGAAACCGGTCGTGTGTGTGGTGGAAATAAAAAGTGTGGAATTGAATGCATTGTGTTTAATTGTTCCAGAAAATTAAAATATGTTAAATGGCACGAGGAGATAAGAATATGTTTAAAAAATCGATCAGCTTTATTAATTGTGAATAGAGCTATAGAAGAAACATAAAGTTAAATAAAATATAGAAGGAAACTTATTATTTGAGCAAAAGTAAGCTCTAAATATGATAATAACTTTTTAATTTAAGAAATCAATACAATAGCAACCCTTTATTTTCATGATTACTGAGTTATTGAGATTTACTGAGTTTTAACTTTAAATACATACCTAATATAATGTATGTATGTATCTATGCACATTTTCAGAATCACAAATTCGTGGGAAAAATCTGATCTCCATTATATACAAAAGTTATAAGCTTATATTTATAGCCATGTCTCGTAGTTTAAGGAAATGGATCAAGAAATCCGTAGCATGACGACGGAAAAAAAAAACAAACATATAAACATCTCTCGACTGTTTTGTTCCTCATTCAAGGCAAATTCCACGGAATAATCTCGATCCGTGAGTAATATCTCTTTCTCCGGAAGGCGATAAATCGTCCAAAAATCTGTATAAATCAAACCGCTTCGGAAAAAGGGAGCTGCCGGACGGCGTCCTTCATTTGTTACCGTCCGAGGAATTACTTATATAAGAAGAGAGCTTAACACGTGATTTATGAATCCCGAAGTGTATGGCACCTTAATACGGTTTCGAATGCGGAGAAGAGCGTCATGTGCGGATGACGCCCGAGTGGGAACCTCCATTGTGAGTCGATTGAGTGGACCGGAAGATTCTTAGCCCTGCGAACGACGGATGATGAGAAGAAGCGTTTTATTCCGTCGAATACCATCGTTTTACGGAGACGCAAATTTCGATTCCTGCCAAATATGTCGATCCTGTATTGCTGAAGGAGGATCTTAGGATTCTTGGAAACTGAAAACATTATTTTGGTTTAGCGTTGATGTCGGTAAACCTTTACCTCAGCGTTGAACGTGTGACATATTGTAGCTCTTTGTAACAAGAATACCATAATCCTAGCGTCATCGAAGAGTGTAATGAAAAACAGTGAAATATTATACAATACCATAATTTAACGGAAAAAGCAAGGGACGGAAATTTATATTCCTCCAAGATTTAAACTTATATTACTAAATCAGGATCTTAGGATTGGAGATAAAACATTATTTGGCTTAGTTTTGACGTTTGTAAACCATATCATACATACACTCAATAGTACTAGGTCAAAACTCGTGGAACGAACTTACACATGAATCGATTTCGGGGAAGTCATCAAATCTACATGATGATGATGGGTACTTATCCGAAACCGGTCGAAAAATATAAACTGTTAATGAGTGGAGATTTACTAAATTTTGTTTTTTACCTATTAACATCTAATTTATTAATACTCTTGTTCCAAATTTATTTCTATAATAAAATATCCATGCCTACTAGATTAGAAAATGCAAATAGTAGTCAAATTCAAAAAGTGGATTTGTAAAAAGTTCATAATTCAAGGAATATTTTCCTTTCTCTGGATGTGCTGGATTGAGTTGGATTGATCGGACAAAGATGGGATAGAAATATGCAGAGAGAGAAATAAATGTAAAAAATACACCGTTATAAAAGGTACGCTGTAACCTATAAACATGTAAAAGTCTACATGATATTTCCCTTAGACGAATAAATACTTTTCTTCCCAAAACGAACTAGTTTTTATTGAAATCCAATGGTGAGATAGCAAAAACATGAAGAGTTAGATATTGCTTGGAAGCTAACGACAAAAATTATGTAAAACTTTAGAGGAAGTAAAAGGAAGAATTAAATCTGTCTCTCTTTGTTCCTCATCATAGTTGAGCGATACAATGAGACGAGCAAAACTTACAAACATTGGTCTTTTAATTTTCAATAAAACGGAGATAGTTGAATAAGAAATTTAGAAATAAATTATAATTTAAGGCTAGGAAACGCAAATTCTCGTGGATCATAGTTCATCATCGAAAGTAACTAAGCGAAGCATGCAATTTATTTATTTAATAATAAAACTTTGCAATTATTTGTATACCTGGTGGCAACTGTCAGAGAGAGCGTAAGAAAAACAGTGATATATGTCTGGAATTCGCATTAAAGCGGGTGGATAACTCCCCCAAAACCTCCCATGGAGAGTACAGGTCTTACACAATGACGTATACATTAACAAAGAGGTGATTTATAGAAAGAATAAAACGTATGCACGAATTTTTAAATGACTGTTTAAATGACAATTTTAAAACCTTTATAGCTTACTTTGGTAGGATGTTATTTTATTTTTTCGGCATTAGGTTAAACAGTAATTAATAATACGTATTGAATTATTCAAAATCATTCCATTATATGGAAAATTATGATCTAAATTATAATTTAACATACTGATATACTCAATAGTTCCCGTTTCATTCTCCAGTTACGTCGTTCTCACGGATTTCGCGGAGTCAGTGGATTTGAGAGGTACGTCAATAATCCTCACAACTACGATGTTTCCTTTCAATCTTTTGCATCTGGTGAAATGACGATTTCCGCTGAGGGCTGCGGGATATTTGTGCTGTAGTTCGATGACCAACGCAGCTCGGAACACGACGATTAAGACCCAAGAACGACTCAGTGCACTCACAAACAATCTACAAACGCCCACATTATGATTACCTTCACCTGAACACGACATTTTCCACGTGAATCCCATCACTCCGTTTACTCTTCTCGTAGCGCTCCCTCTTTACATTGATTTTTGCCGTTTTATCATTTGCATATATAATAACTTATTTATAACATTCATTGATTTTTACTCGTTCAATTTTTATGGTGTAACAGTCTGAAAAATTACTTCTTAATAAATGAAATAAAATCGCAGGATCTAATTATTGTGTGAAATCCATATTCTTTTACAGCCAAGTTACCAATTAAGAGCTTAAATTATTTTGGAGAATGGTGTTTGAAATTGTTTGAAATTCAATGAAAAAATGTAAATGAACCATGCAAAGGTAAAACTTAAAAATGCAATCATGTATCATTTAAACGAATTCTAGTGATACGGTCATTAATAAGAAAGACTCTTAGTAATAAATTCATTTAGACATAACCTTAATCTTAACCTTAATAAAAGCAAGACAAAATCTCCTGATTGATCCCAATCCCAAGATATATTTAATTGTTATTGACATAATTGTGAATAAAATCACTTAAGTGCTGTATAATCGGGCGTTTAAAAAATGCATGCATTGGAATTTTTTTAAAATGTATTTGCAGTCGCTTAACCAAATCCCTTTGCACGCACTTTCCTGAAAAATTCTTGTTAATCTAAACGTTGTATAAAACCATCACGAAAGAGAATAGAAAAGTTGTTTTCTTAGGAAACTTCGCTAAGAAATTTCACTTTTCCTACATTTAAACGTCAATCTCAGGAATGGCGGAGACGTTGATTGGTGAAAAGAGAATAATCTCTAACGATATTTTTTCAACATTTCTCTTTTGGTTCAGAGTGGAAGTGGATTTATCAGAAGCATTTTAATTTCATGAAAAACAGGAATTTTTTAAATTACGTTTTACTGAGCGATTTAATTACTCATACGAAATTAATTACCTATCTCAGCGGATCCCTTAAATTAATCCAAAATCGAAGTATATCATTTTTCAAGGCACGAAAGCAGTCTCATCTACATTTTAACTCTTTTTTTTGAAATGAAATAAAATTTAGATACTTCGGCCTTTCGTTTACATGTATTAATGATATACGGTTGAAACAATTACCTTTAAATTCAACTGCCTTACTTATGATGCCCGAATGTTTAAAATATTCACTACGCGAAATAAATTCTTTAAATATCCCACATTATTTGGTAAAAGAAAATTAGCAACAGTACAAAACTTTTCTAATGTAATTTTATAACTCACGTGTTATGTTTGAATATTTGTCTTTAATTTCTGACTGCCATAATTGTTTTAGCATTCATAGAAATTTCCTTACCAGTTTATCTACCGCTGAACTATGGGCTGGAGAGATTTAACAGGGGATAGAGAAATCTTTAAATATATTGTTTGTCTTAATATTTCGCCTTCTAATATCATTTTATTTTCCTTTGAACTTTGAATAAATGTTCTATTCGATCTAGTTCAACAAAATCTTAATCATGAACCATGAATTAAAATAAAAGCGATGGTGCCTACACAATACCTTTAAAACTTAGCCATAAACTTTCAGGTGCTCGTAGTTTTCTGCCCTTATAGTTTGCTTCATTTGTAGTAGCAGTATTGATTGAATGTTTAATCTCACCCAGTTCAATCAATACCCGAGTGAGAGCCATGGACAGAAGTGAAATGTCAATGTAAGTGAAACTGAATAACTCCTTTTAAGAAGAATCAATGGAATATCTCCGAATCTGACCTTGCGTTTAAATTAGAAACAGAAAGGTTAAGTTCGCACTAGTTCCAGGAAACGTGAAGTTTTTACTTTCGTTTCAATGTCGTTACTCCCTCGTTACCTTTCCTCGCCTCCCGTCCCTCGAACGCCTCCTCCAACTTCATTTTTTCAATTTCCCAGCGATACGCGGCCACTCGCTTCACTTGTCTTCACTCGATTCCAACTCTCCTAATTCCGCCTTTCACTTCATCTCATTCCTTTTCCATTCAACTTCCCCTCTCCCGCCCTTATATCTACTATATATAGACTTGAAATTTTTACGACGTATTGGCAATAGACTGTAACCGCCAGAAAAATTGCGATATTGAACCTCAGTGTCATGGGTTCGATTCCAGAGGGCCTCAAAGCCCCGATTTTTCCCATTTGAATGCATTACTTTGAATTTCGGGAATAAAAAAAAAATCTTTTCCGGATATGTATAGAATCAAAACTCTAGGAGCCAAAATATATGGTTACGATCTATTGAAAATATAAATGACTTTTATAGAAAATATCCTCGGTTCGATGCTAGGACGATGCGAATATCTGCCATTTAATATACATGGGAGTAGTTTTTCATTATTTTTTTGATGCACTTATCGAAATGAAAGGAAATTCGTGCTTAGAAAGAAGATGTATAATAAGACTCAGTTAAGAAAAAAATTTAGATAAGGCCATGCTGTTCCTGGGTTCGATGCCAGGGCACATTACAATTTCTCTCATAAGGAATATAAGGGAAAAGTAGGACATCGTTTCAGGCAGTTGCAGCCAATATTTCTGCTTGAATTTTCACAAATGGTTAGCGATGGTGATCTTCTATTGTGTTGCATAGGAAGTATCACCAGAAAGACCCGGATTCGATGCTGGGTGGTAAATATATATCTCATTTAAAATACATTGGGGTAGTATTTCATTATTTTTTGATGCACTTATCGAAATGATAAGAAGTTTATGCTCTGCTAGAAGATGTATATTAAGACTCCGTTTAAGAAAAAAATTAGATAAGGCAATGCTGTTCCTGGGTTCGATGCCAGAGTATATTAAAATTTCTCACATAAGGAATATAAGGGAAAAGTAGGACGTCGTTTGAGGCAGTTGCAGCCAATATATTTGCTTGAATTTTCACACATAGTTAGAGATGGTGATTTTCTGTTGTGCTGCATAGTAAGTTTACCAGGAAGACCCGGGTTAGATGCCAGACGATTAAATTGCAGCGAATTTTATGAATATTTTCAATCCTTTTCTTTTTTTCTTTTGAGGACCGTCCCGATATGATGCCGATATGAAATTGGTATTGTTGATCTGCTTGCAGCATGCAAGCTACATTTTACTCGTAATGTAAATAAGTATCTGACAACGAATCCATGCGATATCAATAGCGCAAACTCTAGTCATCTGACTGCTTCCGACAACAATGGCAGACGAATGCGGTATTTTTACCTGCACGTGTCAGTTTTTATCGAGTTTGAAATTTGTTGGAAACGAAATTGGTTAAAAAATACCGAGCTTCTCGAAAATACCCAGTTTCTTCGAATTACTGCAAATATCTACGCTACACCGTGCGATGCTTCGTTCATATTTTCGAGTACTTGGAACTTTATTGGCTCAAGAACAGAAAATCTAGGCAAGAAATGCCATGTGATACGGTCCATAATATCTAATAGTTTTAGGAATACTAAAATATGCTTAAGACGATGAACAAACAGAAATTTCTTCAAAGGAGAAGGGATTCAAATCAGTAAAGATACGTAAAAAAGAACTTCTTTATCTTCGAGTGGTGGAAATGTACAATAATTTTTGTTTAAATCGAGTTTTTGATGTATAGTCTCGTTTTAAGGCTCTACTATCGAGTTAATTTGAATTTAGAAGACATGCGTATTAGTCATTATATTACTACTTGGCTGTAAATGCATAATCTCGTAGTTGCTTTTATCGATTTTATGACGATATACCTTTAACAATAAGTTAGAATCACTTTAACATAAACCTAATCACTCCGGATAACCGATAAAGATATTAAATCATCCAAAAAATGACTATAGCTATATTTTAGGTCCCAAAAACGAGCATCAAGTAATGATTATTAATTTATTCATAATGTGATGAAACAGACAAATATGAAATATTACGATGAATCCAATAACAATATCGATTAAAAGGATTTAAAAAGGGTATGTCGTGGCGAAGAAAAATAACCAATCAAACGTTGAAGTCCATTAAATATTTCACTATGAAATTAGGATGAATCGACATTATCATTTTTATCTTTCTCTTACGTAATCAATCGAAAAAAACTAATAATTTGTTTATGTTCTGAAATTTTCAAAATATTCTCAACCAAAGATTTGTTAAAACTGAAAAAAATCACGAAAGTATCATTTTAATCAACTCCCTTATCCGATGTAATGATATCAATGAGATATAACTATGTCAGAATTCAATATAATCACATCAATGTTCCAATTCTATTTAAAGGCCAAGGATTCACTATTCAGCTGCTCAAGAGAAAAATCAAATGGCAAAAAGAAGTCGAATGATGATAACAGGACATTGAGTATGCGTGGTGCTCGAAAATACATAGATCTATAGAAATAATGGGAGAAATTGTGCCGATGTAAAAGGTCAGGAGAAAAGTGAGATAAATCAGTATTCGTAAATCTAAGACAAAAGAGTGGCTTTAGTGGCGTAACTTATGTGTAAACAAATACTGACTGCAGAATTAGGTTTAAAGGATATTCCAGAAAGATAAAGTTTTAATCGGCAGGTGATACATCAATTTGCACCAATTTCGATAATTCATAATATTTTAAATGATCAAATGAACATAAAAATGATAATAATCTATACTTTCGAGTAATGTCTTAAGGTATTAGCAAAATAAATTGATAAACAAAGCAATGGAATCACAATTTCCAGTACTGATTCGCGTTAACTCACTTTCTTGTCTATGATACCTATATATTTTGCGGTTTTTGTGTTGAAATATCCTCTGTGACCCTAGCAGTAACTTTCCCGTGACCTTTTCTTCTCTGGATACCATTTTTGGACCATAAATTTGGGATGCTTTACGCTTAAGTCTTCTTTCCTGTTGTTCACCGGCAGAACTCCATAGATTCCTGGTTACTTCTTCTCTACTTGGATCTCGGTCCGTGATTCTATATTTACAATGGCTATCCATTGAAGCAGAAAATATTTTCTAGCTCCGCATACTCCCTTTAAAGCCTCCCTCTGTTTAGAATGAACCTTCTACTTTTTGTTCAGTATCAAACCATTCACTTATCATTTAACACTTCTGTGTCGCTTCCATACTTAAATTAAAAATCCTTATTCGTCATTTATGATCTTGTTAATCCTTACAACTCATCTACCACAGATTAAAAAGATCAAAATAAGTTCATAGCAAATAACTGCATAAGAAGTTCCTCTGCAGTAATACTAATAGTAAATGCAGAGCAGAATTCATTTCGATTTTAGAAATTAGAAAAATTCTTGGAAATATTCTTCTCTCAAAACTTCCGTAAGCACGTTCCCATTCAATATTTATTATTCACAAAAGTCTCATAAGCTGAAATTTGGTTGTATACACAACGAGTTCAGTTTCTTTAAATATTTAGAACATCCAGCTATAAGGAAAACTATTAGGCCATAAGAATAACTAATAGGTAGTGAGGGTTACTATTAGATATATCAGAATAAATGCATAAAAATAATTTTAGCAAAGCTTGAATTCATACTATTTTCCTCTTCACGGTTAGTTTTGTAGGAATAGAGTCAATTTATAACTAATAATGACGTATGGGATATGTTTAATCCATACATCATCTTAAATTATTTTCACGGAAATTTAACTCTTAAATTAAAGAAATTTAAGGAAAATTAATTCCTGCCTCTTGCTTAACCTTGACACAAATTTAATCCTTCAGAAAAACAGCACAATTTGAACTCTAGAAAATGTATTTCGAGTTTATGAATTTAATATTTTCTGTGTTAAACTTAGCCTTTGTTTATGAATTGATAAAAATAGCAAGGTGAAATATTTGAAAAAAGATATTACATTCCATTCTCTGTAATCTCTCAAAATGCTTGGAAAAAATTGTTCACAAACAGGTTACTGAATTTCTTGACCTGCGAAATGCCTGGGATCCCTACCAGTCTGGTTTTAGGAAAGGTTTTAGTACTCAGACAGCCTTATAGCGGGTTACCGATTATATTAGATCTGCTATTGATAAGGATATGATTACAATTTTAGTTTTACTAGATTTCAATGATGCATTCAATCGTGTTAATCATGCTTTACTGCTGAATAAATTGATAAGTTTGAATTTTTCCTTTGGTGCCTTAAACTGGTTCCAATCATATTTAGTTGGGCTGCAGCAGGCTCTGAAAGGACCCGACAGTAAATTGTCCTCATGGTTATCTGTTACTAGTGGAGTCCCACAAGGCCATCTTCTTGGTCCGCTGTTGTTTTCTCAGTGTATTAAACATCTTCCAGGCAATATTAAAAATTGTAATTACATGTTGTATGCTGATGACCTGCAGATATATTGCCATTGTCGTGTGGATGATCTTGTTGATACTATTGAGAAAATTAATGTTGACATTCGTAATATCTTTCAGTGGGTGAACAATAATATCTTTATGCTTAGTAGCGAGAAGACTAAAGCCATTATAATTGGGTACTCTCGGCATATAAGTGGTCTTAATCTTGACCAGATTCCTAAAATAACTGTTTGTGGTGCTGCAATTGACTATGCTATCACTGTCCGTAATCTCGGCATCGTCATGAATCAAAATCTCACTTGGAATGATCATGTATCTTTTATTTCCAATAATTTTAATTCAATATTGTATCAAAAGATATTGCAGAAGCATCTTCTTCCTGCGCATATTCGTAAAAATTTAGTTATGACTAATGTTTTTCCCTCTATAGATTACTGTTGCACGGTCTACTATGATCTGACCGTCAAACTGGACACTCAAATACAACGATTAACAAATAACTATGTTAGATATGTTTGCGATGTTTAAAGCACGAACATATTAGCCCTTGTCTACAAAATGTATGCTGGCTGACAGCATCAAAAAGAAGGAAACATTTTATCGGACTTCTCTTGTTTACTGCTACGAATAATAATAGGTTGGGTTTGGGGCAAGGGGCGGCTGGTTTGAGGCAAAATTCCCGCACGTTCCGTCTCATAGATCTACCACCTCCCATAAATCTTTTACAGTATCTGCCATAAATTTCTGGAATTCCCTACCAATAGTAACCCGTAATGCAACAAATTTAAATAGGTTAAAAATTCTATTATTTGATTATTTGTTTAATTTCTAAGTGTTTAATATTTTGTTATTTATTTGTTTTTCGCTACTATGATTTTGTACTTTATTAAATTTAATTGTCTAATCTAAAATGTTGAATGTAGTATTTCACAGATTTTCGACTGCTGCGATTTTTTGGATTGTTATTTTTTTTCTGGTGCCCTTAGGTGGCTTGCCACAGGGCATAATAAAATACATTTATTTATTTATTATTTATTTATTATTTATTTATTATTTATTTATTATTTATTTATTATTTATTTATTATTTATTTATTATTTATTTATTATTTATTTATTATTTATTTATTATTTATTTATTATTTATTTATTATTTATTTATTATTTATTTACATCTACATCTACATCTACATTAATACCCTACAAGCCGCCTTTCGGCGTGTGGCAGGGGGTTTATTTACTATTTATTATTTATTTATTATTTATTTATTATTTATTTATTATTTATTTATTATTTATTTATTATTTATTTATTATTTATTTATTATTTATTTATTATTTATTTATTATTTATTTATTATTTATTTATTATTTATTTATTATTTATTTATTATTTATTTATTATTTATTTATTATTTATTTATTATTTATTTATTATTTATTTATTATTTATTTATTATTTATTTATTATTTATTTATTATTTATTTATTATTTATTTATTATTTATTTATTATTTATTTATTATTTATTTATTATTTATTTATTATTTATTTATTATTTATTTATTATTTATTTATTTATTATTTATTTATTATTTATTTATTATTTATTTATTATTTATTTATTATTTATTTGTTACTTATTTATTATTAATTTATCATTTATTTATTATGTATTTATTATTTATTTATTATTTATTTATCATTTATTTACTATTTATTTATCATTTATATATTTATCATTTATTTATCATTTATTATTTATTTTTTTATTAATTTATTATTAATTTATTATTAATTTATTATTAATTTATTATTAATTTAAAATTTATTTATTATTTATTTATTATTAATTTAAAATGTATTTATTATTTATTTATTATTTATTTATTATTTATTTATTATTTATTTATTATTTATTTATTATTTATTTATTATTTATTTATTATTTATTTATTTATTATTTATTTATTATATTCCGATTCCTTTGTTTTTACTTAATCATATTTCCAAATCTTTCAATCAATTGCTCATTCAGAGAGGCCTCACCATTCTTTATCTCACTCTGACTTGTTTAGATTGAGAGAGAGATTCCTTAGTCTCAATACTTTCATATAAGGAAAGGGTTGAGGTGACTTTGCACATAAGGGCGTGCGCCCAGGTTTTCTTTTTTATCTTTTTTTCTTTGGTAACTCAATACTTTCCTTATAAAGACACAATCAATGAATCAATTCCTCACTTGAACCTCTTCTTCATCTCGCATTCTTTCACGTTTCTCAATTTCGCCCTTCCCTATTCTTCTTCCCTTCCCTTTGTCTCTGCACATTCCCCTTTGCGGAATAAATTTAGATGTGAACTATCGATATTAAGGGCCGATCCGTATCACGAGTGCTTACACGGTTGGGGAATATTGAAGCGGAGTGTCGATATCGCATATCAATATCCATATTACATCAAAAGTAAAAATGAAGAATAAAGATGGACAAAATCAAAGGGCCAAATGAAACCGATGCTAATTCCTTAGAACCCTGAATGTGTAACTTGACCTTTGATGATGGGAGGCAGAAAATAGTAGAAGTGATAATAAAGAAAAGTAAGTAGCCAAGTGTAATTTGTAAGATAAAATGAGGTATTACCGAAAACTGATTACCAGTTAGTGATAAATGCCTTTCTTGGAAGAATAGCTAAAAGTTTCTTATGTTTAAAGATAGAATTAGAAAAACTCGATTCATAGGTTCAGCATTGCTTACATTTCTTCAAAATGAGCTGTTACAGTTTTATTATAAACTGAATTTAATTTGAAAAAAATGATTCTCTTCTCCTCTATTAATTGTGTAGTATCCACCGCATCGGTAAATACCTACTTTTTCAGCCATTGTATGTTTCCCAATCATTTATTGATAATAGATTCAGTTTTTCTTTTTTAACAAGAATTTAATTCATTAACTTTATTTATTTTATGTACTTATTGATTAACAAGCATCAACATACAGCACGAAGCCAATTACTGCTGATGATTAACAATAATATTAATAAGAGCTGTATTTGTAAATTGATTCATTTAAGTTGCATTTATCGCTAAGTTTCTATTGTTGGGGGGGCCGCAATCTCACACATAAACTCACACATAAAACCATGCGCGATCCATATTGGACGCGAAGCCCTCTCCGACCACGCTGGGACCTCCGGCGAGCTCGTAGTATGTGTGATCTACAAGGGACGCCTCGCCCCTTGACCCCTTGCACTGACGCCGTTGGAGCCCCCAGCAAGCCCGTAAACTATAACCATGCTCGAACCACGTGAACACATTAGTCAAAATGCACTACTGCACTTCTAACCACGTTGGGGCCCCTCCAAACCCTGTCCCCAAAACGGTATATAAAGCCGACCAAAAAGCCCCAAAGGCAGATCATTTTTGGTCTCCAGTGAACTCACTTGCTAGACCGGCCTCCTGCTGGTCTGCAGCGAACTAACTGGTAGACTAATTCCCCGGTCTGCAGCGACTCAGCTGGTAAGACTGCCCTCCCGGTCTGCGGTACGCACCTTTGACGGTCTACGCGCTAGACTACCCTCCACATCGGGACTCCTAGCGGATACGAAGGTATGCTCGTTCTATGTAACATTTTGGTAAATAAAATAATTGTGCGGCCAACCTGTAGTTTTCATTAATGTCCCTACGACACTATCACAAAGTGATGTAAAATTACACAGAATATGAAAATGTACGTATTGGGGACTCTTTAAATTTAAATTTTAATTCTAGAAATGGAAAGCCCTGCTTTTTAGGGCTCCAGATTTTCTATACCTGGCTCGTGATTCATTTTCCTAAGAGGACTATGATCCAAGTGAATAAGCAAAAGATTTTCAATGAATTACAGTTTTAGAGATTGGTGCGGTAGGAGATTCACTGAGTATGAGTTAAATACATGAACGTCATCATTGTATACAGACTTTTCACCTGTTTTTCCAGTTGCAACATCACCTTTAATATTCTTGATATCAACGGTAGGATATCATCATGTCTTTAAATGAAATAAAAGTTTCCTTTTCTGGAGTAGAAACTAGAGTCGACATAAAACAGAACTGTGGAAAAAACTGACAACTGATCGAGAGAAAACTCAATTTGCATGAGTCATCGATCCAAACAAAGTCCTGTCATTTTAATCAACCGCTCAAGTGGCATAATGGGTTATGGCATGGTACTTGTAAAACAGTGTCCGAGATATGACGTGCTTCCGTGCTAAAGAATCATCCGGAGTATACTTTTCAATTTCATGAGCCTTTCAGGAAAACATACACTGGCATTTTAATAATACATCAAGCAAATTTCCAAGGAATTATTTTGTGGTTAAATAAAAAGAACAGTGATGGAGGATCAGGTAAAACTTAGTGACAGATAAACTGCAAATGAAAAAGAAATCACTATAAAAGCTGCAGCCGTTGTTGATATTATGAAAATATATGATGTCACGAAACTAAAATAAGAAACATATTTCCAATTTCAGGAAATATAACAGATTATATCTAAACTAAGCCATTTCTTAAATACCCAGAAAATTAGAGACAGAGGTTAGAAAAACTTACATCGAAGGATAAAATTGAATGAAAAATTTGAAAGAGTGGATATTGCGCCTGCAATGATAGGGGTATTTTGAAAATAACGATAGATTTGTAGATAAGAATTCAAATAAAAAAACGCAGGCATTGAAGACAATCAGAAATGTGAAAACAATTCAATAATTCAATAAAAATAGATTCAAGAAAGTAAATAAAACAACTTCATCGAGAGTAAAATATAGACTGATATTAGACTGTCGTCTCTATAAGTAACACATTCCTTCATCTCCTTAGTTACCATCTCTCAACAAAATTCCCCTTTCTTGCCATTGCCTGCATATCTCCCCTAACCTATCTCTAATTGCTTCCTCCTTCCATGACCTTCTCCATTAATTCATTCTTTCCGCAGGCTAATTCAGGAGAGATCCTCGTTTAATTCAATAGCTCCCCACTTGATAATCATTCACCCCTTTCAGAAAGCACCCTTTCCACTCATTTTAAGAAATCAATTTAATTAAACTTAAGCCCAGTTACGGATAAGATTTATCGGAGTAGCGATTGACACGAAAGTGATTTTTAATTGAAAGGGGGACAAAACTAATTATAGCTGAGAGTTCTTGTTTAATTAATTCCCTCGATTCAGCAGCGGAAAACTTGCTTCAGAGAGGATTAAGTACTTGAAATCGGACTCCGTTTACGCGGTCAATTATCTTACGTCCGGCTCACAGTCCAAGGAAGAGCATATGGGGCTTGGGATTAGATCCATGAGGAAGAGCTTAAAACTTTCGAGGCGATCTCTGTAATCAAAGACCAGTATCATTAGTTTTATCCACTGAAGTCAAACCGAAGTAATCAATTAACCTTATATGGAATTAATACAAGACTTAAAATAAAAGCTTATCAAAATTACATAGCAACATCGATAATCTATGTTCAATGGCATCACTAGCACAAGCAGGGGTACTCCAAAACTACAAGGGTATTGGAAACGTTCGGTGAAAGATAACGGCAGAAAAAATAAATTGAAAGACTTAGAATTGATAGCATCAAATTAAGACAACGAACGAAATGCTGAGGGACTGATATCTAAAAGATAGCGTAATAAAGAAGAAGACGAAATGGGAATTGGAAAATAGAATTACTGAACGAGAAACGGAATTTTCTTTAGTAGGGCAATTATTCCCTGAAGCGCTGAGTTTTGAGCGGATTGCTGCAGAGCGGGATTTACCAGATTCCTCATTATTTTACATTGGCAATGAGTCCTAGGTAATTAAGATTCATTCAAGGAAGATCTAAATTTTTAGGATTTATTAATCAATACCCTTTCTTCCACTATTTAAATCGTAGATAAATATTGCCGGAAAAGGAGCCAGAAAGGCTTCTTACTTGGAGCGTCAAATACCTTGGACTGTTCCAGCTTAGTACAATAGTTATTTCAGATTTTTATAATTTGAAAAATTCAATATCCTAAGTATATCATTCAAATATATACCTGTGAGAGGTAGATATGTAAATGAAATAATGAACAGAAGTATTTTACAAAACCCACTGCATATTTTACATACAATGGAAATATTTAATTACCGATATTAATATTACAGAAGACTTTTGTTGTAAAAGCAGATACAGGTCCTGGTGTGAAATAAAGGCATTCACCCGCATAACAGAGTTTATCTTTAAGCTCACCGATCCCTGAATAAGTAATGCGTTGAAATTCTTCTGTCAAGTCACTCGGGTCATCCGTGGTACTCTTAGGAAAATGAGACACGTGAAAACATGACCTTGAGAGGAACTGAACTTCATTTTACTGATTTTGAAATAAAAATGAAAAGTTTCGAATTTCTAGTTTTTTTCTCTACGAGCTCTCCAGGGTCAAAACACACGAATACCACAAGTTCCCTTTTGTTAAAACTGATGACTATGCGTGTGCTTAAATAGAGATTGCTGGCCAGAGTTATACTCCGAAAATTTTCATCTTGGAAAGGAATCCCCATTAGTCCTATCGACCTGAGGTGACCTGACATATTGAAATCCAGGAGGATGATTCTTTTCATAACACAATCGCATCAATATATTGCGTTGGCATTGGGTTGGAAACGGAACTGAGTCAATGAATATTTTAATTTTTCTACTCGAATAAGCATCATTGATTCCTGATTGCTTTCGTGAAATTACTTTATTTTGGATTCACGAAAAGTTACATATATTTTTACAAACCCTTCGAAAAGGGCTAAGTAAAAATGGAATTACATCTTAAAAGAGGATATGGTGAGTTACCCAAAAAATATATTTAAATGAAAATTCCTAATCATGTCGTCGAGTAATATTAATTAACGCTTAAAATCTAGATATGGTGTTGACCATGATTATGATACAGTGTGCATCGCTCACCAATTAACGTTATCACGAACATATTATTGAGAAAAGTTTCAATATTTCACCTCCAGTGCATAATGTTTGATAAAATACTGTTTTTGGAAAATAGTGCAATAAAATAGAGAATCTAAATATTTCCAAAATGTACGACATTTGCAAAAATTATAACTTTTTTGACTATTGTTGTGCAATTTACTAGTGGATAATACTCAAATTTGGGATCTTTTCCTAAATAAATGAAACGATTTAACTATTTTTTTTAATACTTGACGTGAAAAATTGTAATTCCCCAAGATTCTGCGGAAACACTACGAGTTGTCCCGGTGAAAAGAATTTTCATTTGTCAGAAGAGTTACAATCTCCTAAATTGTATAAGCATAATCTACATGTAGGAATCATTTTATGAGTAATCTAAATAAAACTAACGAAAATTTATAGAGACCTAGTACTTGCATAGGAAGATTCTTAAATATATATCCGTCACTCACCAAATGATGAAGAAAATTTGATTTTTCATAGAAATACAAATATTATTATAAATTCACAGTCATAAGACTCACTATGGAAGTAGCATTCGGTTGGACACGGCTATAACACCTTATATATTTCTAAATTAAATAAAATATATGCAATAAATGCTACAAAGTTATTTTAAAGCGTCTCCAAACATTTTCGCAAACAAAATCTGCCGTTTGCTTTAGCTATAAACTTATAAAGCAAACAATAATGACCTCAAAACGCAGTAGTTCCTCAAGGTCAACCTCACTAATGAAACAAATCCTACGTCTATTTGCGGAGGGCTATTTGTTTGCGAATGCATGCATCTGCATCTTGTGTAACGCCGGCACGAATTTCCTGCGAGCATTGCAAGCGCCGGAATCCCGGATTTCGAGCATTTTCCACAGGGTATACCTTAGGGTCCGACTAAACTTCCATTCATAAGATTAAGCGGATCGTCTTCAGTTCCACGTTTCCCCATAATCCACTCATGCATGCAAATTCCGTATCTCTCTCATCATTTATCCCTTCCATTCGGACCTTTCTCGCCCTTCCTCAACACATCCGAACCGACAGCTATGACCTATGCTATCCCATCATCCTCTGCCCATTCGCCCCCTTTCGGGGCCCTCTTCCGAAGGCCAGCACCTTCTTTCCGGTAAGCCCTTTAGACGTCCGCTGCAAGTCACGCAATCCCATATCCGCTGTCACGTGACCTCCATTCTTCCTCCCACATTCTAATTTTCATCTCACCTCAAAAATATATTCCTCGCCCTTTTCAATTCCCGGACTGGGACTAAGGATCGTCCCTTCCCGAGTCCGGACATATTTTTGGATGAAACGAAAACATTGTCATGGTCTAACCTTCACCATATTCTACCTCTTTTACCCACGTTTTACATTCCATTTAAGGGAAATACTAATGCACAGGGATATCTCTTAAAATTCCATAAAATATGCATACCTGATGGTGACGATTTTTACTTAGTACGTAATAATTGATCCTCATAGTTTCATATTGTAATTCAATATAAATGTAATAAGCAGTTATATTCAGTACTGTTAAGTTTACAAATTGTCTTTAGGGTCGTGTAAATTTGGTTCCGCGACTATAGGTCGACAGCAATTAGGTTGACGACAAAAGGTCGACGACAATATGTCGCCGTGCCCAAAGGTCGATAGCCAATAGGCCGCCATACAAAATGGTCAAAAGCAAATAGGTCGCCATACAAAAAGGTCGACCAACACAACCCAACCAAACATTTTTCCATGGCGACCTATTTTCTGTCGACCTTTTGGAACGGCGACCTATTAGGGTCGACCTTTTGGGGTCGACCTTTTGTCTTCGACATAAAATCTGCTTACCTTTAGTCGTGATACTTTAAATTCAGCTATGAATTTTAATATTATGTTATTAATATATACCTGTAAATGCTATTACAAATGTAACTACCATTAAACTTTTTATAAAGGTATATTGATGTAGCGAAAATGTTTAATTTAAAATATCTTTAATTAAAGTAAATACATACCATAAATGTAGTAAATTGGCTATTTCAAAAGGCTAATATGACAGATTCGATTATCAAGACGAAACAAATGGAGTTCCTAGTTGATTCATTAGTATATGCTCATGTTCTATATCAAAAACATCCATTTAATGACTACCGATGAAACAGATTTTTTGAATGAATTGTACGGTATTTAACATTAAGAATCAGTTCAGTTATAGACATCTAGGATTCTTTGAAGAATTATTCAAGTTAGTACAGTTTTGTAGACGCGTAGAGGGAGGAAGAACTCAGAGATAATCAGAAGAAAAGAAAGTGTTTTGGATAAAAAAACACACAAAAATTCCAATCCACCCTAAAATTCAATCCTAAGTAAACGAACGATAATCATGGTAATAATTTTAGCATTAATTTTTCCTGGTAATTAACTGTTCAATAATAAGGTATCAATAGCTTCGACTTTTTAAATTTGATTTTCTAATGTCTTGGGAGAATGTCAATTTTCTACTTCCTTGATATTTTTTCTCATTGCTAATTCAATTTGATTTGATAGATGTATTTTGGTTACATTGCTTTGGCAACGTCAACTACTTGCTGGCATAACATTCAACATAATTATATGAGCAATTAAGTTTCATCACTGAATCAAGAAGAAATATGCTGGAAAAATGCAACCTTTGCTTAAAGTGTTTTGTTTGAGAATTAATGCTGCGAGCAAGTTCTCGAAGGTACAATTTTACTAACAGTAGCTTTTCATTCCTTAAAGTTCATAACTCACGAAGAGATACTTTCGTGAAAATCAATGCCCAAAAACCTTAAAGACTTACTCTTAATCTTATCTTAGACTTATTATCTTTTCGAAAATGATGTGCTCTATATCTATAAGGCTCATTAAACGATATAAATTCCTTTTCATCCTCTTTCGTAGCATAATTTTTCGGCGTTATTTCCACCACTAGCTCAGCCCTCTTCCTCGGCATTTCCACACTTTATTTCGTCATAAAAAAGCACTTAGTCGTCCTGAAGTTGAGCGATGAACTATATCGTAGAATTACATCAGTTTACGTTCTTAGAGAGCTTTTAAGGAAGTAGTCGTGCACAGATTTTCGGAGACGATCCTCTTTAAATGGAGCTGTTAAGGTAAACTCTAATCTTTGTTTTCGTCTGTTGCGCTAATGAGCTATTCGATAATTTAAACTGCATCGCAAACTGTAATAATACTCTCAAATTAAAGCGGAGTTATTTAACGAATGCCCATCAACTTCTCCTTTGTTTCCTCGGTAACCTACTTATTTCTGGTAAATGAAAGACTGCAGAAGTAAGGCTTCAATCAAAATCTTATTAAGATTCCATACAGTTAATTGCCAAGTTTTTAAGTAAGTGCCGATGAACTTCCTTCAATTAATTATTCCGTCTTCTTTCAATTACTTTAATGTTGATGCTTTCACAACGCTCTTTCGTCAAGAAGGATTCTCTTCCAAGTCATCGGTCAAGAATCCAATTTTTTCCTTATTATTTTCATTAACCCTTTCTTTTTGGATAATTATCTAGTATCTAAGATCAAAAATGCCCTTTTAGTATTATTATTATCTTATATTATATCCATATTTTAAATTCTTGGAATACATCTTGACATAATTACTCAACGGCTTAACAAATGTATCTTGAGGAGAATTCTCCCTCTTATTTTAATCTGTGATCCTGTAAACGGAAAACTTTGCGGAATCTCGGATTGCGGAATGTGGATCAATTTTGATAAATACTTTGGGACGTTTTTTTAGCTTCACAGTGGTAAATAACGTAATTTAACATAAAGTTTTATTGAAATTAAGGGTGGGTTTTCGAAATTAATTTCTTGTATCTTCGAAAGGCGTAGGTGCTTCTAAAAATGTCGTAAGGTAGATTTGTTTACGGATTCATATATTTATCATCGAATAAATAACGGCTGTTATAATGGTTCTTTGTTCCACCTTCAGGAGAGGATAGTATGTAATCATATTTAAGTATTCAGATAACGAAAAGTCGAATGTCGGAGAGGCACATCTATGGCAGGGTAGATAACCTCACAGTTCATGCATAAATTATTATTTTTACTTCAGATGCGCCTTTCAAACTAATATAACTGCACTTGATATAAACAACCGTAAGTTATAATAATGTGCCATTAGCTATAACTATAACCTATTATAAATGGGCTCACTAAATTTAAATGGTAGGTTATGTTACAACTGTCATTATTCGTATTTGTAAGTGCATATCTACAAAGTGTAAGAAATATATACATTTAATATTCATCAACAGACCGCATATAATCATGTAATGTGTGAATTTTGATGGATAAATCGTAGGCTGGTCATTCCTTATCTATTGTATAGCTTGGAGATCTAAGTGCGATACACATTCTTAACCTCGTAATATTAGATATAAATCAAAATTCTCTTTACATTTGAAAGTATCAACTAGGAAAAAACAGACTTTGACTGTATAGAGAAGAAAACAAAATAATTCAATCCAAAGCAAGGCTGCTAAAAATGATTTCCTGGAAGTACTTCAAATTGGAAATGGTTATATATGTATGGTAAAAACGATTTTCTTGAGTCCATTGCCTGAAGCGAACTTCATCGGAACAGTTTTCCCGGAAATTCTCTGAAATGATTTCAATCATTCTATATGTGCTCCCACATTTTCTTACGACGTTTTCGGAGTCTTCCCATGGCAGTATTTCACCCGTAAAGCACATTTCTGATGGATGGTGGCAAAGTCAGAAATCCAGGCAGTCCCGATAATTTTTAAACAATGAATTTCCGTTATCCGACTTGAATTGCTCTAATCCAACCCCGATATACTGTAGCTTGAAATTCTGGTGTATCATGCAGACACATATGGAGTGTGAGCCAGGTGCACCAGCCAGCACACACTCAGGGGGCCTCAAATCCGCAAATTTGGAAAATCAAATCTTTACATTGGGATTTGGTTTTTAATTCTTCATAAGCTTCTCTCAAATTGCAAAGAATTAAACTTTTTACCTTTGCTACGCGCAAATTTCCCTCTTTTATGCTTTTATACTCTTTTTGCCCGCCATTTCCATACTAACGTCTGGCTCACGGTAGAACTCGATCACTTTCAGCTTAGTTTCTTTCGAGAGAGATTTGCTTCGTTTTGCGTTCTCAGAGCAAAGAATTCCTTGCTCAGATGCATACTTCTTCATCTTCCTGACCAAATATGCAGACACTTATAACTCCTGCTTTATCTGTGAAACACTCCATGATTTAGGCAAGACAAATAAAATTAGAAATTTTTCACTCACTTTTGTGGCGTTGGTGAACTTATCCTTCAGCTGCATAATCATTTCCTTGCCAGCTTGGTAGAAGTGGACTTCCTGCTCTTCCGATGAAGGAATGTCTTCTTGAATTTTCACCTCCTCGCCAGTCACCTTTTAAAGACATGATGTCAAAGCAGTGGTAGCTTTTTTTTCAATTTCCTCGCCGGATATTTCCTTTATCTATGCATTTTTTGCTTGAAATAGGTGTTTGATCGAGGGATTGTAACGCCTCGTTCTGTCTGCCCAAGCGACTTTCTTTTTCCGGAGTGTAATGACTTCCATTGGTTTCATCAGTCAGCAAGGGTGAAGGGAATTAAAGGGTCGATTAATTTTGGTTGAACAGTTAAAATTGATCGAAATCAGGTGGAAGAGTAAGCTTGCTGAGATATGAGAAGCCACACTTCCGATCGTTCAGCGCGCGAGCCGGACGGCGACGAGCCACGACGAGCGTCACGCCTATGCTCAAAATATTTTTTCTTTCTTAAATGAAATATTACCCTCGCCAAATTTTTTTTAAATTGTAGAGGGTTGTATGTACAACATATAAAAAAATGAGAAAAATCGAAGCCGTAGTTGCATCGTCAAAAATCGATTTGAAATTTTTAAATTGTTATAAACTATATTTAATTGTTTAAATTTTATAAAACCTTCCTAAATTTATCCTTTATAACGCAAGTCCTTTAAATTAAGCCACGTTGTGTATTTTTAGCTTCCATATAACCGAAGATATGGCCTCCAATGCGAAGGCACTTTTGTAAAATTTCAATTTTAAACATAGCAATATTTCGTAAACAATTGAGTTAATTACAAAACGGCTTGGGGGTTTTCATTTTGTTATCAAATCAAAGCGATCTGCCAAATTTTGTCAAAATCGGTTACCTAAAGGGACATCACCTTGTCGAATTGGCATGGAATGACCCATATGTAAGTGAAAAGATAGGGTTTTGTTTGAAGTAAAATATTAATTAACTAACGGTAATGGGTGGATATAATATTTAAGGAAACAGCGATGGAGCTAAAGTTACGGCATTCACTAAAGAAGGAAAAACGGACTTGAAAAAAGTCTGTCGGGGCCTGGAACTCCCGCCCCGTCAGACTTTTTTCAAGTCCATTTTTCCTTGGGATTTTTCCTGGATGCACGCCCTTATGTGAAAAGTACCTTTAACCCTTTCCTTCAATAAGGATTATTAATGCACTTAAACCGAATGAAAGTTAGGAACATTTACGCAGCGTTATGCAGAAGAAATTGAAAATTTCCAAATCAAACTATATCAATGAATTCATTAGAGCAGTTTCTGTTTTGCATATTTAATTACAACTCCCCGTAATTGTTTAATGTAGAGACAATGGGCATAAATTTTAGATGAGAATCTGAATTAATATTAACATCGATAGAATGACGATGAAGGCTGACTGGAACGCTGATGCGATTGAATGGAATAATACCCACAAAATGGCGGTTAACCTTCGCAGAATCTCCCGCCCACCAAACACTAACGCAATGTAGAGTTTAAATGGAACGGGAGGGTTAAATTTAAAGAAGACAGAGGCGGAAATTGCCGCAACGGCGTCGCAGGCGGAAACGGAGGGACGAATCCAAGAGCCTGCCCTGGTGGCTAAGAAAATGCAATTACCACAGCGTTTGGCGAAGCGAATTTCATATAAATTATTCACATCTTAACTCGGGGCTCGCTGAAGACACTAATTAAGAGTTTCTTATCATACATGTTCTCTTCATTTACCTCAAAACGTGATCCGTGTACTCCTCGTCGAACGTGGATTATGACTCCCAATTAAATTACGCCGTGCCGTGACGACAAATAAATCACGAGAGAAAAACAATCTGACGTCATCATCGATCTTTTCTGATTCCATATACGGAAAGCAACGGGATATTCGGTTACTTTTAAATTTCGAACACGCTTACAACCACTGAGGCGGATTTTTTATTTCATTTATAAGCTACACAGAGGCTATTATTATAACATAAGCTTCCAGTAAATTTTAATTTAGACTGTCTCATTTTCCGATAAATATATGAGTGGTCTGCAGTTAATTATTGATGAATATTAAGCTCATGATTATTTTCTAAAAATAGCAAAATGCCCGCGCGTTCAAGCGTTCGAGCCATCGTAGCTTTAACGTTAATTATTTATACAAATTGCTCCTGCTGTATCATGCAACACTTTTGCTATAATTAATTGTTATTTTTATTTCATCAAATAACGCTTTCACCAACGAACATTTTGCACTTAATATTCATATATATATAGAAAGTGGAAATACGTGGTACGTCCGTTTTATGGGGATCATTTACTACAGGTTAGTCGAAAGTAAGAGGGAAATTTTATAAACAGAATCACAACTATTGAAAGAAGTTCTGTTGGATCTCTCAAAATAAGTATTTAGAAATATCGCCATAGGATATGAAGGAATTTTGAGATGAATTCAGAATAACATCTAAATTTAGAATTTAATTAAAATGACAAAATGAGAAATTCCCTGTGACAATTATAAATCATGCTCTGACATGCGTAAGTAAAATCTAACATTGATTTATCTCAACGCTGTAGACACTATTTACTTTAGATTTGCATAACAAGTTATATAATCTCCAAACGGCTGATAAATACGCAATATCATAGCCAAAACTCTGAATTGCATTAACAATGATAATTATTTTAAATGGTGTTCTAAATATATTTACTAAAATATGCAATTCAACCCTGAAAAAATACACATTCATAACTATGTGTGAAAATTCAGGCAGAAATATTGGCCGCAACTGCCTCAAACGACGTCCTACTTTTCCCATATATTCCTTATGAGAGAAATTTTAATGTGCCCCGGCATCGAACCCAGGAACAGCATGGTCTTACGTAATTTTTTTTCTGAAATAGATTCTTAATATATATCTTCCAGCTGAGCGAGAACTTCCTTATATTCCATTAAGTGCATCAAAAAAAATGAAAAACTATCCCCATGTGTTTTAAATACAGGATTTTTGCATCGTCCTAGCATCGAACCCAGGACGTTTTAATTTAAAGTCATTAATGTTTTCGGTATTTCTTGACCATACGGATAAGCTCCTTGAATTTTGATTCTCTACCTATCCGGAAAGTATTATTTAAAAATATTCGGAAATCCCCTCCATGTATCTTTATGGAGAAAATTGTGACTTTGGGGCCTTCTGGAAAATATATATATATATATTTTTTTTTTTTTTTTCGACACAACTAATTCGTTAATATTTATAGTCGATAAGAAGAAATGAAGAAAGAAGAAGTGCAAATGACGTAGTTCAAAATATTCCTCATTAGCATTTCATCGGATGTTACACAAATTCAAGCGTTCTCGTTAGATTCTCTCGGCGGGCGGTGAAAAGAAAAATCCATCGGAGAGTCTGATCGTTGTGGGCATAAACTTTAAGCTTCTTAAGCAGCTTAACGTTTGGAACACTGCTGAATGCGCCCTTGAAATCAAGAAATACCACTCTCAAAGCAACGCCGACCTGGAGCACTAAATCTAGATTAAGAAGAAGCCGATTGAAATTTGTGTTCGCCAAGTTTGCGAAAAGTAATCAAAAACTCGAAGTTATGAATACCACGCCCATAATTCATACCAAATATTATCGCTTGAAATTTCAGCTGTGATTTACAGTTCGGTTTTACACCTTAAGAGAGAGCAAATGCTTTGCTTGAGCAATATCACTTTGCTAGAGGTGTTTCCTAAGTTTTTGATAATTTTACGTTTATTAGATCCCATTCCGCTCAATTCATTTTTGCTAAGAGGACCTATATTATTTGTAACCTCATGATTAGTTGGAGATACTTTAATAATTAAATAGGAATAAATCGAGATCTATAATTTCCATAAAATATTCTGTTTTCAAGTGCCGTCTTAAGGAAAGATGTCAAAACTCATCTTCTGAATCAACTGAATGTATTTTCTAATAAAATCTCTCTCACGTTTGCCAACATAGCTTTCCTAAATAATATTATCAACAAAAATATTTATTCTCTATTACTACTCGCTCCTATAAATTCTCATATGATACCTTCTCTATAAATAACTCATATCTATCAATGAAATGGTCCCTTTTTGTAAGAATACATTCAAATATCAGGTTTTTTCTTTCAATACAAATAGCATACCTTTCATTTCCGTCTTTAATCTTTCTTGAATAAGGTTCCGAGCGATCACGCAAGATCTACGAACTTTTTCGTATCTGATTTGTCTGATTAATCACTTTAATTGTTGCTGTATTTTTGTTTTAACGTTATATAAATTATATTATTGTTTAATTTATTGATATTTATTTAATATCGCGTATTTTCAGTGTCAACTGGCATCGTGCTATGTGTTGATGCTTATTTAACTCATAAAAACTATTTTATTTTTCATCTTATATTCTGATTCGGCTCCCATTCATTTCCCATAAGAAGCTTCGTATTGAATATCGTAGATTCTAACTTGCGTTACTTGGGTGTAGTAGGATATTTTGAATCTCATCTTAAATGAAACACGATTCTATTAATATTTTATTCAACCATAAAAAAAATGTGGAAATCATCAAACAAGGACACCTACAAATATTAAGTCGTATTTTATCGAAATCGATTCAAATAAAGATTGCAAAGGATGATCTAAACATATTGATCGCACTTCCACTTTCCTCACTGATTTCTCAATATAAGCCGATAAAACCATTTGCCTCTCTCAGTACACGTCTTCCTTATCTGGTATTTTTAAGAATCTGATATTGGAAGAAAATGAATTCCTTTCTCAGGGTTAAGTCTCTTTCGGTAAGTACTTCGGAAACAATCCCCTAAAACACCTCAGAGAATCAACTTGTTTACTAGAATGCGATACTCCAATTCCCCTTTACGTTTTGAATCCACCAGGAGGGCCATCTTTCTTTCAGAGCAAGGTAATTAGAACCCACATCGATTGGAAACCTGGATACTTTCATCGAAGTTAATCTACTTAATTAATGTCTTCATAAATCATGCTCATAACGTCGTTTGTATCTTTCGGAAATTGATAAAGGAATCCTTTTCCTTTTGGAGAATATTTTCTGATTAAGGGTTAACTTTGAATGGTTAAGATCTTGTATATATATATAGATAGATAGATATATTATCACTCGCTAACGTGGGCCTAGGCGACAGGCTTCATATCCCCAGCTATTTTATAAATACTTCCTTATTAAGAAAATTAATGAAAGTTATAAAAGAGAATACGTGGAAACTTTGCTACTTAATACTACTGTTGTGTATTATTTATACCAAAATATCAAAACTTTTTTACAACCCTAAATAGCTATCTTTTCCGTTTAATTGATTATAATCCTGAAAAAATATAGGTTATTAATGAATTATTTAGAATTCTAAAATATTACAAAATATTTATTAAATGAATGATTGTATGATTTTATGGCACGCATTTAGGCTGATTTGATCACTGCTCTAGACAAACTGGGCTAATACCCTATTCAGTATCCGATACTATATTTATTAAAGAAGACCAACATAATCAATTATCAGGGAAATTTCATAATGCTTCCGAATTTCTGTAACGTGCTAACTTTGTGCATAAGATAAAGCTAAACGTAAAAGGAATTCAGTTAATTATAAATGAGTCTTTTAAAACCATCACTATGAATACTCGCATGTATCTGAAAATTCTTAGAATGTCAAACCAATATGCTTGCAATGCACTAGATGGCATTTTTTTTATCGAAGTAAACCTTAAAATAGAAATTAAGGTAATCATTCTTTGGTACGTGCACTTAAGCAACTCCGTTGGAAAGAATACTCCCAGAAAATCGCTAGCAACTTAGCCATTCACTTAGACGTGCGCATCTTTTTAGAACTGCGAAAGTAGAAGCTTAACTTTGCAAGGATTTGTACAAATATGTACAAAGAACCGGGACGCAACCGTTTCCCAACTGTTATCGCGCATATTGAGGAAGGAACTTTGCAGAGGCAAAGCATTTTTGTTGAAAAGCATGCAAAAGTTTACAACTCCGGTGCAGAGTTATTCTCAAAACTTATTGTTCGATGGGAATGTCCTGCCTAAATTCAATTTCCAGTGTTTTGGCACTCACTTTGGGAGATTGAATTAACCGCCAGCCGTAGCATTGCCGTATTTTATTATCAGTTGAAAAGGCTAATCCTCTTCCCTGGAAGTGTTGAAGGCATAGAAGAGAGGATAGGCGGAATAATCTAATTTTCCCTTCTTCCTATAAATCATGGAGCGGTTGAAGGCGATGTCACATTATGCTTCAAACAGAAATTCGTGTATTCCACCAAATACGTCGTTTATATAATTTTATTTCTCAATTGGGCATCATAAATTAGTCATACACCATAAACTTCTTATAATTATACAAAGACTTTTCAAATAAAAAATCTGATGTGGCTAGCACATGACTTTCTCCATATGTAAGATGTAAATATTTATCTACGACAGTAATTTCGAACTCTATATTCCATCTAAACTTGGGAGATGAGTGATTAATTTATATATTATTATCTTTTACATCAAAAACATTATAAATTATGTTTTTTGGGACATGTAAGACGAAGAAAAACGATGAAATCGGCCTTTCGCCCACAGGGCCCAGAGCGCCCACTGGGTACATAATCAGCAACTTCCGGCTTATCAGTATTTTACGAATAACTCCTAAAAAATCAGTTATACAAAACTTATAGTAAATTACATTTTCTTAAACTTTTACAATAAATTGTATATACCAAAATATCAGATTAATGGAGAAATTTTTCAAAAACGGAACCGAACTTCGAAAAGTAAAGCTCAACTTCAGGTTTACCGATTTACTCCAAAAACTAATCAACTCTAACGACATCAACTTGAGTACTATATATGAAATTTAGTTTTGATACGACGAATAGTTTTCATGTTAGAGCGCCCACAAAGTACATAATCAGCTACTTCCGGTTTATCAGTATTTCACGAATAACTCCAGAACAATCAGTGATAAAATATTTGTTTAGAACAAAATTTATTGTAAAATGCATTTTCTAAAACAATTTTATAATTAAATATACCTTAATATCATATTTATGGAGGTATTTTGCAAAAACGGAAATTTGCTTCGAAGAATAAAGCTCGACTTCCGGTGTACCGATTTACTCCAAAAACTAATCAACTTTGACAGCAACCACCAGAGTGCTATATATATAGAGTTTAGTATTTATACGACTAATAGTTTTCACGTTAGAGCGCCCACTATCACACACACACGCACACAGACATCATTCCGAAAATGGTCCAAACGTGTTCCAGGGCCCCAAAACATGTATTTCCGTTGAAATCTCGAATTCAATTTTGTTTCATGAAAACAATACTTTCTCTATACTACGTATATGGAGAAAGTAAAAATGAGAACACATAGTATCTTCCACTGAAAATTTATTTAATCACGACAGGATTCGTCACCGTGGTGACATCTTCTGGTGTATTAAATAAATTTTCTGTGGAAGATACTTAGTTTTCTCATTTTCTGCCATGTCTATTTCATTCCTTGAAGTCACGCTTCAGCATATCAATTTTAATTATACAAAGTATAATAATACATATTTTGAAAAATTAAAAATGATATGAAAACTCTTACTGCCTTTGATGATTATTAAGTTTATCAATAATTCAGGTAATTTTAATCGCAATATTTCATTTAATACTTCTCACTAAACTTATCAGAAGTTTGCAAATCATACAAGTAAATTAATAAAATATTCTATAAATTATAATTTTTTTTTAATTATTAAATATAGCAACAGGAAAGCAAAATTGGTAAACAATCCAACATTAAATTTGTATTACATTAGTGAAGTATTTTTCTTCTTGAACATTATATCCTTTGTTATTACATTTGGTAAAATTTATACTTATGAGTAGTCATCAGTTTCGTGTAAATGAATATTTTTTTTGTAAATTTAATGTGATCATGAATTTTAGATAGCTACAAGTGTTCAATCGTTCAATCGCCATACTTTTCAATATTAGATTAAATATTATAACGATTCCATCTTCCAATAAATTTGATTTTTTTACTAATTTGCTTACATAATATATTATACCCTCTACTATCACCTGTATTTTTTCCTCACTCGCAATTTCAGACTCGCAGCCCATCTTAACATAATTTTAAATCAATTTCAATCTAGGTAATCATAATCGCTGTTTTCAAATGTGGGTCATTTAACACTTCCGTAAATCCAAAGTTATTAACTCACATATCTCTTGGCGCGCGTGCGTTATTCTGTACGTATTAGTTCCAACTATGGTCCGTCAACGTTCTGTGATTTAACAGACCAAAATTAGATAAAAAAGGACTCCAAATTAAATTGAGTTCTAACAATGTTTTGTTTTTAATCCGGTTCAAACCTGGAATTTTGGTGCCGCTACATAAATCCACTAAACCCCACGCCAGTGGTTATTGTAAAAGATGTATACGGTTATTGATAAGAGTACTTCCATTTTCAAATATTATGCGTTATTTTATGAATCAATGTATTTGCTACGAAAGATTTATGCACGTTTAGAAGAATGTGAAGGAAGAAGAATTTGGGAAGGAAGAAGTCCTCAGTGTGCCTGCTCTAAATAAATATTAATAATAAATCGTCTTTATTTGGCCAAGATTGAGACTTAAAAGTCTCTTATTCCATCTGACCCATAAAATTGGAATAAAGAGACTGTTATCAGCGTATTCATGTCTATTAACTCCTATATTTGGATAATTTCTGTTTATAAAGAAACTTAAGAACTATTCACTTCTTTCAATAACAATTGTAAAAATAATACTAATAATTAAGGGCGAGATTGATGTTTCCAGGTCTCATCGTAGATTTTATCCTATCACGTAAAATTATTTGAGGAAGAGCTTCAATATAATAGGCATAAAGAGGAAAATATATTGTTGGTATACAATTAATACCTAATTCAGCACTTAGAGAGGAAAAGTTAAAAAACAGTAGAAAAGCGACATCGATAATGCTTCGCCTTCCACATTTTTATCATTGTCGAAGTGGCTAGTGTGCAAGCACTCTAACTACAAGGTCCAGGAATCGAATCTCGACTAGTTGGATTTTTTCAGCTAAGGAATGGTTGTGTCTTTGTAAATAATAATAATTATTGAAATGGATGTAATTTGGATCTTTCTGTTACCATTAGAGAAGTTATTATTATTATTATAAGGTAAGTGTGAAAAACCTACGAAACTTACTTCTAGTTGCGACTAAAGTTAAAAAAAGAGACAAAGAAATAGCAAAAAATTGAAAGTGTCAAAAACAATATTAAACATAAATTTACTAAAATAGCAGTGATAAGTATTAAAATAAAACTAAAGAATACAACAACACGATGAAAACAAAGATATTGATCGATAAAAGTCACAATAAACCTTAGAAATACTCTATACTTTTACGGCAAACACAAAAAAATATAAGGCATTGTCAGGCTGCATCTACCATTCTATATCCGTACTTCAAATGAACGCAGCAAGTTGTCGAATCCATCTGTGCCTCATATCTGGTAGTAATTATTATTTCAGATAACAAGAGATCTCACTGGCAGAGAAAAACCTTTAGAACAGCATCCCAGTCACTCTGGGCTTTCAAATTAAGAACGATATAGTATTAGAAGCACGCATCTTTCCTAATGCCGGGATCACTCTGTATGCATCGAAAATACGGCAGAGCTGGTCTTTCAAGATGAAGCAGTTTCGAGGAATAATGGCCGAGATGATGCGCTCGTGTGAAACACTCTCTGCATCCATCTTCTCCGAGATCATCATTACTTGGACGACTCCTTCTACGCAACCAGATAAGCATGTTGTTTTCCCCTCCATTTCTTTCTCCGATTTAAAGAGATCTCGTGAGCCGTGGAATCCAAAGCATTAACAAATGAAGGCCTTTTCCCGAGAGTGGATTGAACATTCGAAAAATCGTAACAGACCTCCCTCCATCTTCTCGTCTTTCTCTATTACCTAAAATGGAACTTCAAACGTTCTCTATTACTTGTGGTTTGGGCTGAGATTCCACCTTCATTTTGCTGATGAAAATAAATAAATGTGATTGAAACGCAATATAAACTATACATGAGATTGACGACAGGAAAAATGAACGTCACTTCACCATTATAAAACATTTTCTCCTAACTTATCCATTCCTCCTTTTTTCTCTAATTATAGAGCATAAATGTTTTAGGTGGATGTTTTTGAAGTTTATATATATAAATGTTCCATTAGGATTAAATTTTTCTATAAATTTCACTTTACCCTGTAAGTTATTCTAAAATTTGAAACGATTTTAATCTTCATAAAGTTCATTCCTCGACCAAATACACCATATTTTATAGATATTAATGCACTTTATATTCTTGTACGCTTTGATATCTTTCCTTTACTCTTTCCAATAAATGATTTTTATGGTTAAAACCCGTTACATTTAATGTAATTTAATTCAAAACTAAGTATGCATATCTCTTCTTTGACATAAAACTTTGTGGGTAGAATACAAGAACATAAGCACAGGGTAAGACAGGTGGAATATGTTAGATGAAAAAAAAGGTGGTTTAAGCTACCAAGAAACGAATGAAATTGCGTTTAATAGAAACTGTTAAGGCACATGAATCAACCAAAAGGTGTGCTTTTGTATGTATTACTCTATGATTTAAACTTGTTTAAATTTTGCAGTTCATACAATTTCAGAGAAAGTAAGAGACAGTAATGCTTCTATCATCGCTTCGTACAATGGCGCAAATGTATTCATTTTTCATTTTCGCCAGCAGTAGCCAATAGCAAAAAGCGTTTCGTAAATGATAAAAATATCGCCGGGTTATGAAAGGACGGTTCTGAAAGTTTTCTAGTTTCGCTGTCCACACGAACACCTGTGCTCTTCACGAAACGCAGGTTTAGAGGTTTAATTTTGGAAGAGCCGGGGGATTTTCCGTTTATCGGGGCTTTTGAGAATCCTCTCTTGTACTTTATCAGGGCCACAGATTTCCGATTCGCAAAATTAAAACGTTTGCATCGGCACATTTCATTCCGACCCAAATTCCTACTTCATATATTTATGCCGTTCGCGGAGTTTTATCTTGAAATCAATGGATATTCTGCTCCAAAACGGCATCCAAAGTGAAATTAAAACTTTGGGGATTCGATTTCTGAAGTTATTGAATTGTTTGAATTGTATTTCCCATAGCTGCGTTCCAGGCTTTTCGCATTCGCGTCTCAAAATATTGATTTTTTACGTTTTAAGCTCCAGTGGAAGCCGATTCCTACTGATTAAAACGAGATTCTTTTTTTTTTCTCCTCAGGCAATGCCTTCGAAATCCGCCTCCAAAAGATAGCGATTCAATGACTGGATCTTGTTCGACAAGATCGCAGGAAATATGAGTCAAAAACTAAATATGCTGATTGCACTTTATGTCGAATGAAAAAATAATTCATGTCGCGATTCAGTTCATCTGTGAGATCGAAAATCAATAGAAATATCTTCCCATTGAGCGATTTGCTTACCTGGAAAACAAAATCGTCCAAACAATAGCGAAATGGTTATGCAATAGTAACAAATTAAAAATGAGCACACTAAAGTGCATTATGTTGTCTCCACATCAACAACGGGAGGTCGTAAAGTCCATGGAATACCACTTATATTGACATGTTGACCACATACTGCATAGAAAAGATACGGATAATTGAAGGTTTTTAGATATTACGTAATATATTTTCACTAATTACATGGGTAATCGTAAAGATAAAAAAGGAAAAGTGGAATCGGCAAAAAAATATTTTTTCCTGAAAATCAACCTATTGAAATGATTTTCAGTTCATAATAGGTAGGAGAAGGCGTGCCACAACTGGGTAGCGGGATGGAATGAAGTTAGTCGTTTTTCGTTGTAAAAGAGATGTTGCAGATGAGTGGGAATAAGCTTAACAAGACCAATATGTTACTACACAAATACGGCATCCATGTTAATGTGATTTTGTTGAGCGTTAGTTGCTGTTTGAGGTTTCCGTTGTGTGATTGTTTGCTCTCATATTTTAACTTTTGAGGTTTTTTTAACCAAGGAAAGATATACATACTTGTTTAAATTCTCGTAAATATCAAGTAAAGTTATTTTTCCGCAATTCCACTTGTTTTGATTTTATAGTTACTTATATTTACCACCCCATTATGTACCATGCCTGGGGTAAAACGGGCAAACGACATAAAGTTTTGTTTTTGAAATATAAAATATTTGTCAGGCGTTTCCTCACAATGCTGTTATATTTTTGTAATTACTAAACTATGATGTGTGCATAGAAAAAATTGCAGCTTTTGTAATTAACCAATCTGTTATTTTAAAAGGTTTTCTTAACTTGGTATCCCGTTCTGCCCCGGTTTCCCTATATCTAAAACTATTGCTGGAAATGTATGACTTGAATTTGCAAATATTAAATTTAAACTACAGAGAAACTATCCTCTTTTCCTAGCCTAGTGTTAAATGGATACGTTTCGTATGATATTTACAGTTTTGATACCACATCAAAGGTAGGGTCAGCCTATAGAACGTTCAATACATATATCAAATTGATCTGGATGAAGCACAATTAAACTTAAACTTAAAAGCAAAATTTTTTTCACAACTCTCCTTCGTCATAGATTTAAATACTAAGGAAATGTTTTACTTACCCTCATTGGAATATAAGGAAAACCAATCCATATCATTTTTCTGCCTCTAGGTCCATGGCAGTTATGTGGGTTACAGCTTCCTTTAAGGTTCGAGATCTAAAAAGTAGAAGGAGATATTTAAAATTGGGAATTCTCAAAGGAGATTCTTCCTTAAAGCCGTATAAAGTGACTGAATAACATTACTCTTAAATTATATAATTATGAAAACATTGAATCGTCGCTTGTTAATGGTTTTCATCTCTTTCTAAAGGAATGTAAATTATTCGTCAGATGATTAAAAAAAGACGTTGAACAACTATATTTTGAATACCTAAAGGTTCAGACAAAAAAATTTTTGATCTATCATAACAAAAGTACATAATTAAATACAAGATATTATATTAGCACAAAATTAAGCATCTTTAACTTATTTTCAAATTGGGTTTAAAATATGAACTTGCAATCAGATACGGTTCGCAATGTGTTTGAATATATGTAATAGCGGTAAAATATTATCTTTTGCGTATAGAATAATGCTATGACCTTTAATTTTGGTGATAAAAATATTTTGTGAACAAACGATTGCTTGTAAATAAATCATATCACAATTGTTTTTAGTCATTCATTGTAATAATTTCCTAACGAAAATCCTTAATCAGTATGCTCTAAGCATATTGGATACAGGTGAGTTATTTTATTGTCATCAAACAGCCGGTTCCCCAAGACTTCGTTTGAAAGAACCCCTAAGTTAACGTTGTATTTTTTAAAGATATAAATAATTGAACTAGAACGACAATTAAGGTCCTATAATCTGCGTTCTCATAATTTATCACCCAGAATTCCTTTCTTCCTTCCTCATTGTCCAATTTCAATATTGTCCATTAATTCTTTCAGCTCTTTTGTTCTTTATCCTTCGTTTTTGCTCTTGTTTTTACAATGAGAGTTTCCTAAGTACTCCGGCAAAAGTATACACTTAAGGTTGACATGGCAAGCCGACAACATATATATGTAAACATATATGGAGTAAAAATAAAAATGAGGAAAACGAAGAGCTTAAATTCTAATTATTCGGAAATTATATTATACTCAAGATACAACCCAAAAAATACGCTATACTATGGAAACTTAATTATTGGTTTTAAATAAAATATACAAAACCTGGTATTTATCGAAAGTGTATGATTATAATGGCTCGCAGAATCTAGCGTCACTAGTTTGGTTAGCCATCTGTGTCAGAATGTAAGCGGGGGAAGGCCGAGACAACCCAGATAGGTTATTTTTCTTTTTTTGCACCCTACGTTTTTATACAAAAATTCTTCGATGCAGTGTAGCACATAATAATTCAGTGCGTATTTTAACGGAAAATGTTAATAGTAAAGTGGTATTTATGACCAAATTTCTGCAGAATAATGAGAGAAAACGTTTTTAAAATTACATCTTATAAGTAATGTCAATTTTTTTGTGATTTTACACCAATTACTGGGCAATGATTTTACTTCTGTAGTTTCAGTTGTGTACACTCCTGGCCAAAATTAACGCAGCACCACCCTAGCGATCCTTACGGCCGGTGCTGCGTTAATTTTGGCCAGGACTGTACAACAATTTTGGATAAATATTAACATTGTAGTCTGGAACCCTCCATTCTGACTTTGGTACAGTTTATCGATTTCGCAGTCTCATTACTCAGAAAGTGTTTCGTTAGGGAATTTGAGCCTCGCTCAGAGGACGTGGATACATAAAACAAAAATATTCCTAAAAAGTGTACGACCGAAATTGAATAGGTTTTTTGCTTTTTTCATACAACTGAGGTAAATATTAATTCACAGAAATGTCAACGCGTGAGGGACGAAATTTACAAAACGCTGCAATGGCAAGTATATTCCCCCCATACTTTTATACGATCGAAGGAGTCTTTTAAATTATAATATTATAAACAACGTCACAACGTTTAGCTACCCTTATAGATGATCACCGGTGCCAATCTAGGGCCCAATTAGTTTGGGCGTAGGGCGCAAAGAATTTCATTGTTCCTCGCCAAGCACTCGAAACGCAGGAATATTATTAAATTCTGAAATGCCGACCGCGAGAACGATTCCGCAGACTTATCCGCAAATGGACGATGTCCTGAGCACGGCTACATTTCAAAAGAGCCCCACGGAAATGTTTTGCTTTGGTCACTCATAATGGCCGTTGGCGTCGCTGCGGGCGCACAAAAGGAAAAAGCCTCGAGGCGGAGTGAAAAGCCCGGCTACAGAATGCATGCGCGTGTATAAAACGAAACATCTCGATCGAATGGCTCTTTTTTCACCGCGTTGGAAAGCGTACCCAGTGGGTCGCAGGAGCACGAGAATTATAATTTTCGCTAATGCATCTGCAAGGCGAAAACTTTTGAATTCTCCGTGGCAATTTCGGAGAGAGAAAATATCGGTTTTGGTGCTGAAGTAGAGTCAAAGGGAATGCTTAGTGTTGTATCTCACCTCGGGTATAATCGTATGAACTAAAGTATCGGCGGAATAAAGCTGAAAACGTGCTTCAACAAGAATGTCTATGAACTATAAGGATTGTTAATTAATCACTGCGTACTCTTATATTTTCCTTGAGAGACGAGCTGAATTTCCTCAACGTACAGTTTTTTAAATCCTAGTGACAATCGAAGATTACAAAGCAACTTAAAATTTTTATGTGGTAGTTTTCATTAACGATAAAGTTTTAATTGATAAAATTTGAAGTTAATTCAGCTATGCTTTAAATCTCCTTCTCTTTTTTTTGTATTTTTTTAATAAGTTGAGTTTTTTAAAATGTAACGACATACGAGGTTAGGTGGAAGAGAGGCCCACCTGGGCCTAACCTCGCCAATAAAGGGTCAAACTAACTAACTAACTAACTAACTAAATCTATACATTTTAATCTTGCTCGAACAGAAACTGGTATTTATATTAATAATTTAGCCGCTCACAAAGATGCTAGTGGTAATCTCCATATTTTTTCTCTATCTTTTCTTCATACGCCGAAATTAACAAAATAACAAAATGAAGTATTCGAATGTGAAATGAGATATCCAAAAAAGAATATGGAATTTTAGGAAACATAAAGAACTGCATCAACCAAATGAATGAAGAACTATAAAATATTTGGAGATAATCAAAAGGCAAAATCCAGTGTACGATGAAAAATGCTTTGAACTGCCTAATTACTAAGAGAAATTAGATGATTATTTAGTATCCTATTATAAATTGTAGTTTTTCAAAACACATCATATTTGTTGTATGATGTGATATCGTTTGGCATAAGATAATTCCGGATAAGATGCCTCACCGGAAGAGACGCCCCAGTCGTAGAATTTTTAAGGAAAACCACAGTATTACTCTACGGACGGTATTTGACAGTCAGTTAGAATGCACTTGTCTATCTGCAAGAGTTTCATGGCGATTCATTCTTTTTTACGCAATTTTATAGCATCATGTCAAGTAGGTACTGTTTTTTCCACCCTGTTGTAAGATAGAGTATAATGATTCTGGTTGCATCAGTTTAAATGCTAGAATATTTTGAATTAAAGGGCGAAAACTTGTAGCTATAGGTTCATCTAATATCCACGTGCAGTGACTGGCCATCTTGGACAAAGTGTAGCCCCACTGGCTGTAAGGACATCTCTTCCGTACTGAAAGGATAGTTGCCCCACCTCTTCTCGGGATAGATACCCTAGTGCTATCTTTAGGTATATGTGACTTATTAGTATCAATTTAACTTTAAGGTGATACTGATTAAATCTTTTCTCAAGGAAACGTTTGTAATTTACATTTTCATTTAAATTTAAATTTAAATTTAAATCCACGGTAGACTGCATTTTACACACGATCAAAAATGAGGTTTTGTTTAGTAAGCACCAGGGAGAAGCGTTCTGCCACTTTTTTTCTGATCGAAATGGAATACACATGGCCAACCCACATGGACATAAATATATTTTTTTCGAAATCAAAAAATTTCTTCTGTGAGAATTTTTTCCTTGAAGATTTGAAATTTCTAAAAAATATGAAAATTGTCATTTTTTCGGTTAAAACAACTATATTTTGTGTTTATTCTAGCTCCCATTCATACCAATTGGAAATTTAATTATAATTTTAAATGGATATTTTTCTCTAAATATACTACACTTTTTGGCTATTTCCAAATGATGCTTCTAAATAGGTTTTAAATTCAACTTAAATGTTTATTCATATCCTAATTTCAGATTAAATTTAACAATTTTCTTATATACCATGCGCTTTCCAGATTTAATTCAGTTTAAGCTAATGGGACATGGGACACCCGTACACTTGGGAGAGATGGCCAAATGCATGGATGCAGAAAAAGTTTAATATAATGGGGAAAAATGTTTTTAAAGCAAAATTTGTTTATATACTGTTAATAACCAATAAATGTTATTTTTAACACGCAGTTTCAAATCCTTGTCTTTTCCTTATTTGGGGCATCTCTACCGGAATTAGCCTTTATAAAATAATACTTATAAGACTGTAGGTAATTAGGTTGCAGAACCTTAGGAATCCAATCTAAAATTAATAAATAAGGATTGCCAGTTTTTCATCGGTCGTAACATTGCAACTTAACTAATATAAGGTACTTTTGCAGTTGGTTTATGAGCAAGTGTAATAAGCTAAGACTTGAAACTTTCAAATCTCTCTCAAATGCCAACATTTTTAAAGTTCTTTAAACGAAAATAATAAAAAGGTTGCCTCAAAGAATATTATGGTAAAACGGCACGTAAAATTAAATTAAACAGTATTACCTCAGGTAAAACACAAAAATTATAAGGGCAAGTTAGATAAGAAGGATATACTAAAATATTTTATTATAAACTATTTTTATCCATATAATATTCTAAATAATCTTAAAGGCATACAAAATTTTAAATTTGTATTTAATTTTATGAACCAGATGATAATTTAATGTTCGAAAGGGATTTTGTATTCCTTGAGCTATAACCATTTTAATTAGCATGGGATTTTTACATTTTTCCAGATTAAGTTTGCGAGTTAGATGGGTAAAGTTGTGGATTCAGTTCACTCGAATCGATATTTATGGCAGACTAATTATTTAGAATCTTATTCATTCATTCTCTCAACATCCTGTTACACTTGAACAAATGCAATAGTTAAATAGGACAGCCGCAGAAGTTTAATCAACCAATTCGGAGAGAGACAGAGTGGAAATTGCAGTCAATTTGCGTATTTAATTCAAATTTATAGAGTAGTTAATTGCATGATTTGCCATGAATAGTAGGGTAGGTGAGGGTGAAGCGGGTCAGTTCAAATAGTTTTAAGAATAAAAAAATATGCAAACATATAATAAGCTGAATAAAATTTTTATTCAGTAGATATCGATTATATGTATATGTATGAGGAGTAAGAACGAGATATATAAGTAAATAAATTTTTATAAAATATTAAGATGGAACCACACCACTGATCCACTTCACCCGCAACAGGAGGGTGAAGTGGGTCATTAGAAAACTACTGTGATTCCAGCAAAATAAAATGTTTTTGAAAACAAAAAATCAAAAATGTTTCTAGAAACACTTCCCTCTAGTAAAAGAAGATTTCCCTGAGGCTCCAACACACACCTCATGGAACCATACATTGCACATGATGCACTAAATCCAGTTTTTATACTTGCTGGAGGTTGCCGTGTAATAGTACCTGCCACAAAACCCACAGTTGTCTTCATTGCCATCTGCAGGCTCATTTGGAGATGCTGGTAGGTTTTTTTGGAGGCTCACTTTTCTTATTTTGTCCAGTTCAGATTCACCAGACTTGCTGCTGCCGAGTGAGGCAATATGCTGCGGCGACGTAAGCACTTCAGCTTCTTGTCTATTCCTTCCAGGGGCTTTTCTTTTCACAGAGATTTTCATAGATGAAGGAAGAAATCTTCTCACTTGAGTCGATTCTTGACATGTTTGGGTGTCTTGAGGTTGTTGTGGAGCAGGATCACATTCCACGGGTTAAACAGCTTTTGTGAGTTTGTCGTTAGTCACTGCAAAACGGTTGACCGGGAACACTCCTGTGGCTCTAAAGCCATTGACTGCCGTGGACACCATAGTGGAGAAGCTTGAGAAAATATTTCTCCAAAATTGCCTTTTTGAATAGTTCTTGATGGATTTGAAAAAACCCACTGATTTGCAGCTGCTCTGTGCCTGGATTTCAATGGCTTGAAAAAGGACGTGTCCAATGGCTGGAGTTCGTGCATTGTGTGGCCTTGCAGACACAACATGGTGATTTGATTTTCCCTGTCGAACACCGAGCAACTTAACGTGTGACACATGACCATCGAGAATAAGCAGAACATGTCCTGATATCTTGTGCTTGACAAAATGTTTCAGGCAGTCGAGGTAGATGTTTTCGTTAATCCATCCACTCTCTGACATGCACACCGCAGTGGACGGTGGCATGTGTCGTTCAAACTCGACCTTCTTACGCTTCCCCTTGAAAATGACACTCGGAGGGACAAATGAGCCGAATGCACTGCAGCATGCTATCACAGTTACATTCTCACCTCGTTCTTTGCACGTAACTGCGTGAATGTCCCTTTTATCTTTGCAGGCCAAAATTTTGGTGGTGTTGGGTAGGCAGTCCAGTCTCGTCCATGTTGTAAATTGATTGAAGTAGGTTCTGCAACTTTAATTCTTCAATGGTAGTTTACAGTACGTCATAAAACTTGTTTAATATCTCCCGCCTCAATCCGTTTGCTCGTGCCATGGACAGGCTTACGCAGCGACAGTTTCAGTCCGTGTCTCTTGATGAAGCTGTTCAGCCAATCCTTACCGGCTTCCTTTTCCGCGACATTGAATTTATGAGCAATATTTTTTTCTCCGGCAAGCTTGAAGGCAGCCTTGTGGTCGTCTTGTGGTGTCAATGGAAATCCTTTCGACTCCAGGTACAGAAGTCTCTCAAGAAGTTCCTTTTCCTGCACCTCCGTAAATACGGTCTGCCCACCAATGGATCGTTGAGTGTTGTCTTCCTTAACAACTTTACTTCGGCGCTGAAAGGTACCAAATGGAACAGAAAATCGTCTTGATGCTTCTTGAATCTCAACATCTGCTTCTACTGCTGCAACTGCATTATTCATTTCCTCTATACTCCACATGAACATTCCGTCGTTCACCTTCCTTTAATAATGTTGCGGCATGATGCTATAAAAGGTTTATACAATTAAAAATTACTACATGTATATATTACTACAATTTAATGATTAATAATTATTCATATACTATAATACGTAGTAATCAGTTTATATTAACATAATGTAATTAGTTTCTAGCCCAAAATTATCATCTATGAAATTGACCGTCTTCACCCTCCCATACCTGACCCACTTCACCCACTCATGCACATTTCAAAAAAATTAAAAATACAACATGTGGCAATTCCTGCCAAGCCCCGCCTGCTTGCAGTGAAGAGTAGATGGAACGTACGACTGTATGCAACAATATGAAGTTTTTTGAATCATTTAATCGTTCTATATTAACCCCAAGAATGCGCTCTCAAGTTAGATGACTGAAAAAACTTACCAGTTAGGAGATGTGGTAGAATCTTCGTGATTCTTTTACACATGCAGTCTAAGCACGCCGTGGCTAAAGCGCAGTCATTGAGGACGCCTAGGTAAAGAACAAGTTCTGCCGCATAGTGAGAAAACGCAAAAACGAAACTAATGTAGTTTTTGTTTGGAAAAAGCTTAGCCTGACCCGCTTCACCCGCTGACCCATTTCACCCTCACCTACCCTACTAGATATTACAATAAGTATCCTCCGTAGAATGAAACTGACAAAATTAAATCGAAGAATTGTTTTCGAGTTTTATAATATCTCATGAAAATGAGGAAACATATACCTTAGTTTCGGATCAAGGAAACGATCCATCAAGCTAACTGGAAGTTTTCTGAATGTCATTACAATTTTTCTAGATTGTATCGATGCTTAAATTAAACGAATTATGCGCAGTAATTGGAAAAATAGTTTTCTTGCTGGGATTTTTCCCACTGCAGAAATGGATGTTAAAGAAATTCATTTATAAAATCAGTAAATAAGAAACCTGTTGTGAAATATCCCATATGTGAATCAGACTAAAATTTCCAGCGGACAAAAGTGGTCACAATGACTGAGACTTCTCATTCGTAAATTCAGTAATTCATATTCAGTGGGATTGTTGATGGTGGTGGAATGCTTACTCCACATGCGTGGTGTTAGCATTCCACATTACGGTTTGCCGTATTTCCATTCCATAATTAGGGTTTGTTTGTAAGAAAAGATCTTAAGAAAAATTTCAGCGTCATGAAGTCTTCTTTGTCCAAAGATAAGTGATCTTAAAATTATAATCATCATCTCAAAATAGAAGTTTTGAATTTTTGCTGCTTTCGGGGCAAACGAAAGTTGCTCCATTGTATATGAATCAAGCTGATTTGTAAATTTTTATTGAAAAAGAATATTTATGCAGCACACTTTTCACAAATTTTACCTCTTTAAGTAAAAACGAGAGGTTTCGACGAAACATCGATCAATTGAAGGTGCAGTAATTTATTTAGTTAGCTGTCACATTGACGGCTGTAAACCAGATAAAAGACTATTAGTCGTAAGAATACTCGACATAGAATGAAAACATAATGACTAATATTGAATTAATCCAAAAATAATCAATAAATGAGAATTAATAAATAATGTACCCATTAATTTTCCACAGATTGCGCTTTATCATCGCTATGAGATTTGAAACTTGCTGAATTCCGTGAGTATGAAGAAGTGCATAAATCGCTAATTCTTAAATTTTTTTCAAGGCTATGTAAATAGGAAGCATATTAATTTAAAAATTCGTATAACAATAGTAGTTTGTGAACTGTTACTGCAACGAAATTGCAGCTGCCTTCTTATCTATTTCAAAAAGTTCTATCTGATTTATTTTGTAGCACAAATTTCATAGAATTGGCAAAAGATACCGACAATTAACAACTCTATAATTTATTACATTTCATTAAATAATACTTTCGATTAGATGACAATTAATATACATACATATATCTATTTACGTACCATTTATATAACATATAACCTTACGTCGATTACTGTAGTCTCTCGGTAGATATTCGCCCCAGTGACCTTGTACCGTTTTTACTTTCTCCATATACGAAGTATAGAGAAAGTACTGTTTACATGAAAAAATTTGACTTCGAGATTTAAACGGAAATACATGTTTTGGGGTCCCTAGAACACGTTTTGACCATTTTCGGAATGATGTCTGTGTGTGTGTGTCAAATCAACATAAATAATAGCAGTAAATATAATAGAAACATAGAAAATTTATGTGTAAAATAAACAAAAATAAAATAATTGTTTTGCAATCAATAACATCTTCCTAACATTGGGAGACAGGCTCACAATGGCTACCTCATTACATTTCCCGAGCGTAAACAGTGTAACTCAAACATAACCTTCTTGATAGTTTCGTGTTTGAAACAATCGGCGTTGCAATCTCCATTAATGTTCGTGAACATTCCGAGAGCACGTGTAATACTGATTTCCGCGTTGGTTTCGTGGTTGGCTGTGGTTGGTTTCGAGGTTGGGGTGGCCATTAGGTGCGATCCTTCGAATGGACTCCATAAGTATCTGGGATAGCTCAAGGGAGTTGCGTCTGAACTTACTATCCCGGCACAAAAACAGAGTAACGGCTAAAGGACAAGAGGAGCCATCAACTCATACAACCATTTATTAATCGAAATAAAAATCGTATTAGAGTAATTAACATTTCAATTTTAATAATAATCACGTCTGCAAAATTCAAAGAAATAACTTCTTTTTAATATCTAATACAAAGAGACCCTGAAAATTAAAGGGTCGAATTTCAAGTCTTAATTATTATTTTCTGATATGATGCCAAAATACTTTCAAACCTTCACAATCGTTCTCCCCTGAAATTGAATTGAAATAGAAAATACTTGAATGCAAATACAGCGAGTAGCTTAAATAAGAGAAATTATATTATTTAGCAAATATTTATATAGGAGCATTTCTAATAGCAATTTTTTCCATAGTTTCCATAACAATTGAGGTAAAAGATTCCTTTCCGGTGATTTCGCGTTAATTCTTCTAGTTACAATCATCCATTCTCCATCAGCATTAGCTGTTCCTTTTTACCAATAGATAAAGAGTAAAATATATTCGTATAGTAAACTCCTTGTTTAAAACATTATGATTCTGAGAGTATTTATGAGAATACTGAATTATATAATTTTATACTTACTCTGGTTAGTGTTTAAAATTTATCAATTTTCTGAGTAATTTAAAAAAATATTTAATGTCTTGGGATTCGACATAAATATTATTCATTTAACTAAAACTTATATTTAACACCATGCTCTAATAGACAAAGTTTTCTTATTTAAAGCAGTTATAATAGTTTTGATTTGGGAAATTATAATATGAAACAGTCTGATTTTCAATTGCAAACTCAATTAAATTAAATATTCATAAAGTCTACAGCTTCAGTAAAATATTACTTTACAAGGAAGATTCATGGTTCTGAAATAGTGACTGTGTTATAATTTGCTCCACTTTATCAACTTCTCTAAATGTCACTGGCGTACCTAGATAATGGCGTATGAACGTTCGTAAGGAGTCTAGGATTTAAAATTGAGGAGCTAGAATATGAACTAGTTCCCAGATTTTATTCTGTAATAGAGACCCTTGAGGCTGACTCAGAAGCTATGACACCTCCATGCATGTTCCTCTGTTTAACTTTAATGTCAAGTTGTATACTTTTTTAGAAACGAGCAATTAACTGAGAGCGCGCGCGCTGAATTCTGCAATTTCTTGCAAACTTTGTTAGTCCGCCATTTCGTAATTATTTGAAACATAGGTCTGAGAATTTTCTTAAAGGTTTTCATTGCTATTATCATCTATATGACGATATTAAAAGAAGATTTAAAAATTTCATGTTTTCTCTTGTTCGGTTTGGCGTGGAATGACCCATAAATATTCTGTGTACGCAGTCAGATTATGCTTAGTTTCAACTGATCATTGATAATTTCCACCATACATCTCAAAAAGTAGTCAATAAGGGGTCATCCACATTTAAATATGGAAAATTAGAAATAGTGGGAGCTACTGGTGAATAAAAACAGGTATGAGATATAAATAATAACCATAAACCAATTGTGAAATCTATCGTCAACTATGGGAGGATCTAGGGAATTCCAAAAATTGAGCAGTAGTACATTCATAAGCCCATGGAAATAAAAATAGTCTCGACGAAGGAATTAATGAATTCAGAAATTAAGGATAAAATAGTTATTCCTGAATGTATACTCGGAGCATAGGGACGAGTGACCCTTAAAAGGTCTTTCACATTTTTGCTGCATAACCTCTGAAATGGACCCCAAATGGGCGTTCCATTAATAAGGAAGAATAGTACGAGGGAAAAAAGCTGGCTCCCTGAGGGAAATTTTTGCCACCTCAATTTGGAACATTACCCTCTGGGTCAGGGAGAGAGGAATATACCGAGTGGAAAAATCGATATTGAAACATAGAACCAGTTCTGTAATTAATGAAAGGTTTTAAAACTGTAATTTTGAAACTTTTCCAGGTGATGCACTTAGTGGAAATACTACAAACGCACTGTAAAATAAAGAGGCAAGTGCTTTTAAGAGAAAGTTTTAGGAGAGCAATCAAGACAACATACAGAAAAGGAAGATTAAAACCAAGGTATTTAAAACACTATGCAATATTCAATATTATATTCAACAACGATACAATATAAAATTCTTCCGAGAATAAATTTGTTGAGGACTGCAAGAGGACCCATGTAAAAGCAAAAAAAAAAGATCTGAATATAATAATAAAATATCCAGAATATCATATAGTACCACGGAATGGATAAGTACATTTGCTTGTTGATCATTTATATTTGCTTGGGATTTTTCTCAAATCTTGAAAGAAAGACTGTTTTTGGTGTTCGTGGAAGATTTTCTTGACTTCCACTTCTCCTGACGATCCCTCTGTCATCATATGAGTCCTACCACAGGCTGTTGGTCCTTTTTGTGATGATAGAATTTTAACTAATAGTAATCATGAAGCTTTTATCGACTGGGAAGCAAATGCATTAGATATATTGGGATTTTCTAATACAGTGAAGTTTTAACTACTCTTAGTTAGAAGAATACCTGGTATTAAACATGAAAAAAATGCGTCCTCAAATTCCTTTGCCGGGTAACCTGTTAAGGTACATACTTTGAAGGAAGGGGCCCATAAGGGGAAAACCCCTCATAATCTAGGATGCGTAATAAATAGAAAACTGAGTGAAGTCTACTCATTGCGATATATTCTTATCAATATCAATAACAGTATGAGACTAGCATTGAATGCGATGAAATTAGATTGGTGAACGCCACGGATTCTCATTAATGGGTAGAGGGATAAGGATTTCAGGGTCCAGCGGATATTTCATCAACTCCTGAGGAGCTATGAAACACACATGCCTTTAAATAATGCAGTTAAAAACGAAATCTAGTTCCTAATTCCCAGATATGTTGATGGAAATAAGGATTCGGGGAATAAAGAGATGGATTCTATAGGAGTTTGGTGTTTGGAGGGAAGATCGGGGCGAGGCTCAGTGGTGGGTAAGAGGTCGTCGGGGAATGTCTTTGAATCAAGCCTCAAAGGAATCCCAGAAAGTCCTTTCTCTTCTCCTGAAAGCATAATGGCGCCATCTGATCCTGAAGGACATATGAGAAGGCCTACATGGGCTTTCACCTGAGTGACCACACACGTAACAATGATTTCCCAGAGGCCAGTGACGGCCCATCTACACGGCCGCAGAATTCCTGCCTTATAGGACGCACTCCTATTCGCATAGGAACCACTGCTGCATGCTCATAATTTTTTCTCTCATTCAATCCAAGGAGGTCGTCATGGAGAGGGAATGAATCAGTCAAACGAGGTCCAGAGCATCCCATGCGTCGGGATTAACGAGATTTCCAAAAAGACAGTTCCGAGAGAGAGGTCTCTGAAAGAAAATGACGTCCCTCAAGGTTCGATTTTTGCACTGCTTTTGATCTACTCGGTAGGTGGCACGGAAACTCTTAGATGTAGATACATAACGATTGGTAAAAATTAATCAGCTAACAGGTTAACGATGGATCATCACAGGGAAACGCTTGCTAAATGTGCCCATAGGCCAAAATACTTGCTGCAAATATTGTTAGATAATTTAAGCAAACTAAATTTTAACGCCATATTATTTCATTACCCGAAGAATTAGAAATATGAACTGAAGTATCTTTAGAAATACCGTTTTTCATACGAGCGAAGGAAATTGGCTTCTTTGTTGCGAAATAAAATGCAGGCGTAATGCACATCTGGGTCATTAACAGCTCAGTGTATGCAAGAAAGATTGAGAGGCATATTTAAATGGCAAGTAAATTGAGATATCTTAGTTTTTCAAGTACTTATAGATGATTTAAACCCGAACTGCAATAAATCATTTGTTATTTCATCATAGAAGAAGAGGAATTTCCATCCCATTCCCAATAATAATTTAACAATGAAGGTAACAGTTCATAACATTTCAGCAACATAATAGAGAGTTACGATGTATACACCTCCTATCAGATGCTCAAAGGTGGTTCGCAGAGTGTGTACGTGGATGTGAAAGGGTTCGCAGTTTAGATCTGCCTTCTTCAGCAGTTTCTCCGGTGAAAAAACCTTTGCAGCTGAATGTGATGCTTATATCTGTTAAAAGCTGTTTTTATTCATTAAATAAATTAATACTCTTTATAAAGTAATAATGTATTACGATTATATTTATCAAGAATTTATTTACAAAATTGCTAATCCTCGACCATACAAAATTTAAACGTTTTATTCATGTTATTATAAACAAGAAACTTTTATAAAACAGATGGTTGAAACCGTTACTTTCTGAGAATCTATAACAAGCATGAGAATTAAATAAATTAATAATTAAGGAATGAGAATAGGAAACGACTTTGCACATGAAGTTGTGTGACTGAATGCTTCATGTGTAAATTAGTAAGGTTTAACTAATATTTATTGAATGCAACTACTCTCGACTCATCTGATGACTTGATCTGATGATGACTCGAAGATGAATCAAAACTATTAGCATTCACAAAATAAATTAGTGAACTTTTACAAAGTTATATAATTCTCATCCTTCAAGAAGCATCTAATTGTGTAATTAATACGTAATTAATCTATGAATGGCTGTAACACTCAAATGGTAGAGTTAGAGGTGCACTGAGTACTAAAGTTGTCATCCATACCGTCCTGACTTCAGGGAAATTGGATGACTAATTCCTTATTTAAATGATGATGTGTGAAAAACTATCTAAGAGAAAATATGAAACTTGACAGTTTGGAAAAAAAAAATTCACTGATTTATTTTGATTGTTCCCTTAATTTGATTATATTTTTTAAAATCTACGTTTAATATCATAAGAAGAATGCTTTCCAATGAGCCAAAAGGGTCAACCTTCTCTTAGTAAGTTTTTTAAATGAACCGTATATATTAGAGTAATTATATTTGGCTGCGAAATGTAATAAGATTATATGAACAATTTGGAGGTAAAACAGTGGTGCTGTATTGATTTAAGCGTTTACTTAGCTACCTTCCGATTTTAACGAGCTGAGGGCTGGGTCTTTTTCATGCATTGGGCTGATTAACCTCCCAAAAATCCCCTTTGCCGAGAAGTCTAATTTTGAAACGGAATCGTCGCTGGAATACGATATGTTTTAACTAATTAACCACTATTTGAAGTCGCTCAAGTACTCTTAGCATCTAATCTGCTTTCCTATCCAACTTGAGCGACCTTTTCAAGTGGCCATTTCCGTCCACTGCCTGGATTAGCCTCTCGAAATACATCATTGGCATAACGAACATCATTTAATACGCTTTGGAAGAACCAAAGACAAATACCGAAAACACTGCCCTCTTACTCTAAAGAGCCGAACTGCATGAAATTAGTTTGCTTTAGATGGTTAATTGGCGTTTTAAGTATGGTTTCATTCGGGCCTCAGGTTTCCCTTATTTGATTAAGGGGTAAGTTTTGCCTCTCTGTACGAATGGACTCTTTCTTTGATGATGAAATAATTTCCGGATACTTAAACAAACCCAAAAGGCAGCAATGATAACGAGCGTGATCTAATTTCAACGTTGTCCGGCTGTGATTCCCATTTCAAAAAGGAAAACAAAGAGTACTCTGTAATGTCATTGGTGACCATATCATTCGGAACTGTTTCAGAGATCTTGTCCTTCTTTTCAGCCTTACTTTAACGATGACTTTACAAAATTACCACACGTATAGAGTCAATATCCTCCTTCAGCAAACTCAAATAAAAGATTCGAATTTCAATCATGTACAATGAATTTTAAAAAAATCCCAAGGAAGAAAATACTTGAAAAAAGTACAAAAAAATAATTTAAAAAGACGAATTGATATCCAGATTCAGTCAGGGACTCACTGTATGTGTACTCCATTTTTTATGTGTGATGAAATATCATTATGGATAAATAAATGTGTACAAATTAACACAAACATAGAGAGACCATCGAAACTTCCAGTTTTGACTCAGTTTAAAATGATTGCCAAACACGATTTAAATGCGATTCAAACGAAAAATATCGATCATCATACCTTCAATCAGTCCTAAGGCTATGTTTTTTCTTTATACGCAAGCAGACGATTTTTGGCCTCTCCGAAATACGAATTTTCAGTGGTAAGTTTAGTTTTCGATTACCAGTCCCATCAAACTAAGCAAATATAATAATAATAATAATAATAAAACGGCTTTATTCGGGCGAGATTGAGACTAAAAGTCTCCTCTTCCATCTAACCCATCGTCATACAATACATAAATAATTAATTTAAAGAGATAGTATGAAAAAGATTTGAGAAGAAATTGTGGATGTAAAAAACCTAAGAAATTCTTAGGAAAAAAAATTTATCCACTGCAGGAAAACACCCACTAAGAAGGGGGGTGTGAAAAACCTGCGCAAACCTTCCGATAGTATTAACTAAAAAGATGGTAAGAAACATGATTACATTTTATAAATACACTATCAATAGGTACATATATAGGATACATCAATAAAATTTTAACATATATAACATAACATAAAATAACATATTTTAAAGCATACATACATGTCAATATTACATAAAACATAGATATCAACACAACATAGGGATAGGAAACCGGTGAGAAAAGACTTTTATTACTAGAATAAAGAAGAGATAATTTTATTTACAACAGCAATATATATATGAAAATTGAAGACAAAATATCTCAATTGTACACTTCAATGGAACACAATTTTTATGTATAATATTAACATGTTCAATGCATACATAAAGTATAAAGTCAAAAATATGTAAAAACGTAAATAATATGGTGTCAGTAAGACAGTACATGAAGTATATAAGTACAAATTGAAAGAAAGTAAAAAACGTAAATTTAAGGAAAAAACAAGGACCAGAAAGACCAGAGACATTATTTTCATGTTTGCAGTTACGTTTGTAGTTTGAAGGGTTTAAGAGATTTGGAGAGAACCAGTAGATAAGTATAGTATATAATGGTGAGATTCACAGTGCTTTGGCGATTAGATTTAAAATCAGTAGGAGGATGAAATTTCTGTGCGTTGCCGCTAAGAGTAGAAATGACCCTTTAAATAGGGAGATCGTTTCCCATGAGATAAGTGCGACATTTACTTTTAAAAGCGCGAGCTGTGATAGAGGACTTCATTTCGAGGGGAAGGATGTTCCAAAGCTTGCTTGCAGTTACGATAAAAGAGTTATGAAAAATTTCGGTTCTATGATGTGGAATGAGTAAGTTGTCGCAACCTCTTGTGTTGCACCTATGGACAGAAAATAAGTTCACGAATTCCGAAGCAATGTACTCTGGCTTTTGCGTAGTTAGGATGCTATAAACAATAGATAGTACATGCAATTTCCTTCGAGATTCTAGCCTTAGCCAGCATAATTGTTTGTATGATTCAGAGACATGATCATACTTTCGTAACTTAAAAATAAATCTTATAGATGCGTTCTGTGCTCTTTGTAACTTCAGAGCTAATTCTCCGGATAGATCCTGGTACACTACATCTCCATAATCAAAATGCGGCATGATCAACGAATTTACAAGTTTGGCTTTCAGAGGTGGAGATAAAAAATATCCTAATCGTCTAAGAGAGTGAAGAGATGAATATACTCTTTTGCATATTTGAATTACTTGCTCGGACCATGAGAGGTTTTCGTTTATGATAACACCTAGGTTTGTTACTGAGCTGCCATATGGGATTTTAGATCCATTTAGGATTGGTGTTGGAATGTTGCTTCGATCTAGTGAATTTAATAGTTTTGGGTGACCAATTATGACAGCTTGTGACTTAGACGGATTTATAGTGAGAAAGTTTTTCTTACTCCATTCATGAATTTTAGTTAGGTCATGGTTGATGCGAGTGATCGAGTCCGTGAAGTTTGACACAGGTGAATCTATGTAGATTTGCAAATCATCAGCGTATAAATGAAATTTGCAGAATTTAATAACTTGAGGGCAATCATTTATAAAAAGAGAAAACAACAATGGGCCGAGTATGGAACCTTGCGGAAGACCACGGTTTACCGTCAACCAGGAGGAGGAGGAGTCATGAGATACGACTTTAGTTTGGCGTTCGTGAAGATAAGACGCAAACCAATCGGCGGATAATTTAGAAAACCCCATGATGAGTAATTTGGCAATCAAAATATCTGCGTCGATTGAGTCAAAAGCTTTACTAAAGTCAAGAAGAATTAAGGTTGTTAATTTCTTATGATCCATGGATCGTCGGATGTCGTCAGTGATTTTTACCAACGCGGTTGTGGTACTATAATTTTTCCGAAAACCTGATTGCAAAGGATCAAGTATCGAGTGTTGCGTGAGGAAATCAGTAACTTGACCATGAACAATTTTCTCGAACGCTTTAGATAACACCGGGAGGAAGCTGATTGGACGATACTCAATGGGATTTGATTTGAGATTTTTGGGCAATGGCCGTATCAACGCGCGTTTCCATGGATTTGGAAACTTTCCCTGGAGAAGAGAGTGATTATAAATGTTTGTGATCATAGGTAATATTAAGATACAGATTTTGTCAACTAGTATTAACGGAATTTCGTCCGCTCCTTGGGTTTGAGACTTGAGATTTTTTATGGCTCTTAGCACTTCGAGCTGCGTTACCGGTTTGAAAAAGAAATTAGGATAGCCACGAAAAGGGGTTATTTTTCGTTGAAGAAGATCTAACTCTTGACGCTTCTGTTTTGCATCGATAATTGACGGTGGGCGAGAAAATGTTTTATTTAACTTATCGAGGGAAACGTTATGAAGAGCAGATGATTCCTTCGATTTTCCAATCCCAAGTTTGCGCAAATTTTTCCACAAGGTTGAAGAGGAGCCGCTATCCTTAGAAATAGCATGGGCAAGTTTAATTTTTGCATTTCGTATCATTTGTTTGGTCTTATTTCTTAGCTTTTTGTAATGCTCAAATTCCACTGTACTTTTTGTGCGTTTAAATTTACGGAAAGTGGAGTCGCGCTTCGTCATCATTTGTTTTATCTCTGCAGTTAGCCAGGGAGCGTGAGGCTTAGTAACTCGTATCGTTCTGACGGGAGCATGAACATTTATTAATTTTAACATGTGGTTATTTAAGATATCTACTTTTGTATCAACATCGTCAGTGTATTCTATCTCCTGCCATGGTAGTAATTTAGCGTCATTTAAGAATTCGTTAAAGTTGATGGCTTTAAAGTCTCGACAGCGAATGTATTTAGATCTATTTTTCGGTACTTTGAGGGAATAAGAAAGATAAAGTAAGTCGTGGTGAGAAATTCCAGGAACTGAGAGTTGCCCGTGTATTTTAACTTTATCGGGATTACTTGAGGCTATAATGTCAATCCATGTGGACGAAGTTGATGTATTGTGAGTAGGTTTTAGAGGCAGAATGGTAAGATTGTGAGAATCGAATAAATGTCTCAGATATCTTGAATCGTTATTATCAGCATTCAAATTTGCGTTGAAGTCTCCTGCAATAATGACATGATCGTAACAGTATATGGGAGATATTAGATTATATACTGAAGAAGAGAGGGAAAATATATTCAATCTACTTCATTTTACCAGTTGAGAATCAACGGAAGCTTAAACTGATATTGTATGTTAAGTTAAATACCTTTTTATAAACACAATATACTCGACAAAATATGCAAGAGAGTAGTACTTACGAGTAAGTCTCAATAATGCGCTAAATAAAGACAACTCGATCCAGTTTGATATGTCAATGGAGTTCTTTTTCCATTTTCCTTAGGTCTCGTCAAGTTCTGACAGATCTCTCTACTCGTTTGTCTACCACTTCCGTGAGTAATACAGGCTTTGAAAGGAGTCGCAGCTAGAGATTTGGAAGGAAAGGATTCATAAGGATTCCATAAGCACATTGCTTGAGATACCGCAGGAAGCCTGAGCAAGCAAAATAAGCTGGCCATCGTTGTAATGTTCCAGTGTACAATAAAAACAGTTCTGGTGGACTATATGTCAACCAATTATTTCTTATATAGTATGGAGTACTACCGAGTAGCATAAAATAATATTTATCCTACTCTTTAGCTTACCAAATCAGACTGAGTGAAGAAAAATCTTTTCCTAAAAAAGGTAGCAATCTTCCCTCTGATAAATCCAGTAAATTGGCAAATTTAACGAAGATCGCAGAAAAATATAATCACTCAGCGAAGTATTAAAAAAATATATAAAGTAATTGCCAAATTTATTCACGCCAAATAGCACGTACGTTAATTTGTTCTCCATGCATTTCCATTAATGATTCTCAATATTTTATTTTATTAACTCCCCTCCCTCAATCCCTTAGGGAATCTTCGAGTTAATTGAGTAAGTAAAAGATATCCACCGAAAATTATTCTTCCAACAGGAAATCGTTTTTAATTGCTAAAGAGAGGAGCAATGATATATCGGTTTTCTATTTTTTCCAATTACGAAAAAAATTAATTTATTATTTGCATTTATTTGATTTCAGAATTAGTTATTTATTTCTAAGTCCCCTATAAAATCATCCAGCACTAGATAATTGCATTCAAGCACCCAACAGTGATCTCAGAAATTCATTCTCTAAACGCCAAATACTGGTTTGGACCGGCGCGAACCCGTGACATTGGCGTTGGAAGGTTTGTATGCTATTGCCACTGATGTCAGGGTTTGAAAAAAATTATTTTAACTCAATTTTTGGTTCCCTGATTAAAGATGGTGGCTGTCTACTTAATTACTCGGGTTTGGTCCTGATAAGATCGCAGTATTCCCTAGACTTGCCGAGTGCAAAAAAGGCATACAACCGTAAGAATTTTGACCAAATTCAACATTTATTCTCATTCATAACGTCTATTATAGTAACCAGTACATTATATGTATAATTATTGGTTATTATAATAACCTAATAGCGTGAAAAAAGGCCTAATTCTCAATTCCATAAGAGGTTCCTCTATGTATTCTTTCTCATCACCTCGGTAGAATTCCATATAGTTACCTTTCTTCAAATGATTACATGATAACCTAAAGTAATCGCAATCATCATTATCCTCGGTAAAGCCCATTAGTGATGGAATAAAAAAGCGTAATTTTAATATCCACAGCTGATCTTCACCTTTATACCAATCAGCTGACGTACGGACACAGTAATAATTGTTGATGTAGATGACATTATTATTCCTGTTAGCAACGACTGTAAGAGATCGTCACACAAAGAAGCGTCACAAATAAAGGTTCACTTCGGATATTTACTTCTTCTCGTTAATCTACGTATATTTAGGGAGCTCCATTGATTTTGAAGATTTATTGATTTATTAACCAGCAATAATAATGAGGATATGATATATAGCTTATCCAGCACATCATCAATGGCGCGCAGGATTGGTACAAAAAAGTTGTAATTGCATTAAGAATTGAATCGTTTAAAGAATTAAAGAAAAGCAAGTTAAAACTGTCAAATAACTGCACAAGAAAAATAATTAACACAATGAAAAGTGCATACAGCCGGAAAATTTCAAGATTTCGATTGAGGATTAGGTAAAAGAAAAATGATTGTTCTAAGAACATTGCATCAGTATGTCGCACCATTAATAACTCAAATTTCACAGAAAACCCTTGAGATTTAAGTTGCTCCAGTTTTCATCTGATTTGAGATATAAATTCTCTTATTTTCACGATTCACAAACCGACCAAATCAGATTAACTGAAATAGCCGACGCTCTCTATACTCAAAAGACATTTTAACCATTCCAAGCTTGTTTAAGAATAAATCCCTCGTAAGGCGTCTTTGGACAAACCGCAAATTACCTTAGAACGGGACAGGCTTTTATCTTTGCGAGCACGTCCTCCTAAGGTCTACTGAGGTGACGCTCGGATTCAATTATACATTTGCTTTGAACTCAAGTCGGTCCGCTCTGAATTTCCTCCACAGTCTCATTAACGGGAGTCAGTGACCTCTACCGGAAGCTATATCAAAATGTAGGAAACAAATGAACGCATCTAAATATTCACTTTAATTAACATCTGACTCACGCCGATCGCATCCTTTCTGCTTTCCTCTCTCCGGAATCCAAAACTGCTTATCATTTGACTTCGTGCTCCATTTGCTTTCTCATCCACCCTTTTAATATTCTTAATATATCCTCGTCTCATTTCAATTTATTAGCGTAGCTCCGGCAATAAGTGATAATAGCTCAAGACGTAAATAAAAGATGTAAATGACCCGCGAATTCATTTTTATTAAGAGTTATTAATTATTTAAATTAACAACAGCAATCTTCGGTATCCACTTTTATGTGAATATTTAACCTAAAACTTTGTAAACTTAAGCCTATAATAAAATTGATATGTTCTATCCTCACTTCGTGGAATGCAGTATAAACAATCGCAAATAAAACGTGTAAGTTACTAAGTGTTTTATTTACGATGTTTTGCATTAGCCTATTTTAGTGATAAAATTATTATGTTAAGTTATATTACTATATTCTAATTTTAAATCAATTACAATAATTAACATCTCTTCAAGAAATCTTAAACAGCCACATTTTTCTAAAAAATCCACGAGAAAAATAAACTTTTAACCATTTTCGGCACAAATGACGCCATCATCGAAACTGAAGAAAAACGCTTACAGCAATAAGTCACATACACAGTTACTTGGGGAAAGGTGAGAATAGAGAAAAACACGTTAAAAATAAAAACACAGACGTGCTTATATTTTTAGTGGATTTTGCACAAGCGTTACGATTTATGATTCATCTATTTAAAAAAAATCACAAATTATCGTTCAATGATATTCCTTACAACAGCTCTTCATGCCTTATATTCCGTTGCATCGTACAAGAGCTAAGCATATTATCCTAACCCTTACAGTCATTCCCACCCAATGCTTTCTTAGAATCCCAATGTCCTCCATGTAACGAAATTTTTAATCTTAAAAAATATATACTTTACTAAATGGAGTCTATACTACATTTTTTTAGGACACCGGCGTTAGATTGTAGTAATAAATGAATGGGAAATTATAATAAAAAATTAAATTTTTAAAACATGCAAGACACATCCCATTCATCCTCTAAACTATTAAATTGCCCTCTTGAGGCATGGGACCCACGCAGGAAAAAATCCTAATATTAATAATTCGCAAAAACATTCGAAAGAATGAGGTAGTTAAAATTATTTTACTTTAAATAGGCTAAGAAACAGAAAATAAATATAATTTATCACTTCTTTTCCAGAGCTCAAGTCTTTTTATTTCCTATAATCTCTCCTAAAGATGAACACCTATTAAACTTCGGTAAAAAATAAAATGGAAATCTTGGGAGATTATCAATGTTGACTATTTTTTCTGCCAGGATATAGAAACCCACAATATATACCCTTAAATGGCTAAGGGTGGAAAGATCATGTTTTCCTTTGATTAACTTTTAAGTCGAAATCTTTTTATTTTCTTAACAATTCCCGCATTCGGATACTCTGATCTCTCTAAAGGCATTTAAAGATACGGATCAACTGCTCCCACAATCTCTCGAGATTTTTTTCTGCAGGAATATCGTCTATTTCATGGACATTTTTAGCATCCATTTCGCACAGTTCCCCTTCGATATGGTAGCGCAATATTCTTGAGAATGTTTCTTTTTATAACACAAACGATTTAGATTCCAAGTCTTTCCAATATAGTTCCTTCAAGTAGGCATTCTTTTCATCTTTCTCTAACTTATCCTGGCTCATGCATAAGATTTCTGAATTTATGCTGAGCAGACGATGTTTTCAGCTTCTTATTTCCGCGTAATGCTGCGACTCTTCCATAAGACTATTTCATCCACAATATTTAAGTCGATTCTTCAATTTCTCGAGAATCACTCCTCGGAATTTTTTCACTAAATTCATTCGCTGCTAAAGTGAAACTAGGAGCACATAAATAGCTCTCCTAAATGTTTTAAATATATTACAGATTGAATCTTATAATCGTACTATCCTAACCTTTTGGTATTACGCTTTTATTGCAGAAATATTAGGACAATTTCCCACAGTTTGAAACCATGCATGGCGCAGTTCCAGCATATAGGGTAAATTGTTTTAAATATATGTATAAACGTAAAAGGCTTCGATATAATAATTTGAAAGTTGCCATACTGTAATTTATTGTATATTTGTCATTATTGTAATTGTTATTTGTATAACAAAACAATAATTGTAGACTACATAAATTCACAATTTTAGACAGAAAAAAAAGATAATAATATTCTCAATAAACTAATAAAGAAAGAAATACACCCAATTTATATTGATAAATCATAAATTGAGCTTTTAAATATAACTTTTTCACTGCACGTTATTTGCAACCATATCTACATTTCACTTGTCTCACTTCACTTTAGTTTTATTCAAATTTAATAAAATTAAACTTCTTAGAAATAAATCTATAAAAACGTAAGAGCCTTCAAATTTTCTGTGAAGTAATTTGCATAATAACTGCAAGAAAGAATAATATGTGGCTGGAGGAAAGAATATGAGGTAACATTTTAATATCTCTCTTAATGTCATAAATTTTTTGAAGCGTATATTACAGCTCGTATAGTGCATCACTCGGAGATTGTATAAATTAGATTCATGATAGTGAAAAAGACCATCTTGGCCTTAGTTTAATTATGATCTCGTGCTCCGTAAATAAGAGAAATTCCAGCAAAAGGTTTAACGTCATTTTCCGAACGAAATTGCTTCGAACGTAAACATTTTATGTTTTAGACGGTCGTTTGCTCAATAGGAATACTTTATGTAAGCAAGGAAAGGAAATAATGAGTGATTTTCCGAGATCGATCATGACCGTCTGCTATGGCAATGAAAGATTGATCGGCAAACATTTAACTTGTTGAAAAGTGCGACAGAGATAAGGGCATCCAATTTACGATGCCGTTGCTGAAACGAAGGACTGAATGAGTCCTCAATGGCTATGCATCTTTTCTAGAAGAGCTTGCGTTATTTCGCGACAAAACTTAACCCAAGTTGCGAGAAGAACTGTTTTATCTATTATATTTCAATAAAAGACGTAGGGACATAGAGTTAAACTTGTTATTTTTAAAGCAAGATAACCTTTTTCAAGTTTGCCCTAAAGAGGTGTTTGTATTCAGATTCCTCCGCATAATAATATCGCATTATGGTTCCCGTACAAATTTTCTGAGGGAGTTACGACCCATAAAAATATTATGATTCTATGTTCCGCGATTTAGAGATGATTCGAATTTAAGATAAAATAAATGAGGTGAAACGCTTCGAAATGTATATTATTCATGGTATAAGTGATTATAAGTTTTATCGAAAATAGATCATAACGCATAATTTAATTAACAAGTAACATTTATGCACCATAATGCAATTGTTATGTTACAAAACTTTATATTCCTAAACGAATATCTCGTTTTTCATCATTAAGCGTGCACTTAAATAAATGATGATGGAAGCCTGACTCGCAAAAGTTTTCAAGGGAAAGCTAAGCAAAAATCAAACTTATAAAGATAATCCTCCTCATTCCGAAGTTATTGACTTATCTTTTCCCAATGCAGGCTGATTCAACCCGAAAAGCATTTAACCACCTAACCAACCCTTTAGTATTGACGAATGAAAATAGCGCATAAGAACCAAGTGTTTAACTGAAAAAAGTGGTAAGAAAAGTCTAGCAGATAACTTATTTACACGGGAGACATTGATTAAAACACATATTTTGGTCTTCATGAGAGAGATCAATATTTATTGGAAATCTAATAAATTCGTATATTAATGAAACTGTATACATAATTAAATCCAGAAGTTGATGGTAAGTAAATCAGCTACATCCCGGGAGTACATTTTATTCGCCTGTATTATAAATTTCCCTTGTGATGAATAGTTTACAATTGATCCTCAATCTTAAGCGATATTTTCCGAAGGGGTCAATAAGAAAAAATGAACCTCTCATTTAGATGAATCCTTATTTAATAACTTTTGACCATTCCTCTTCCATCTAGTAGTAGTATTGTTGAAAGTGCTTCAACTGCTTCGGACATTTCGCACATAGACCGCGTATTGAACCCGAAACTGCTTTGGCCAAATTCAAACTCGCTTCCCAGTTGGCTTTTAGTTAGTACCCTCTTATATTTCCAATCCCGTTGAAATGTTACGTGAAGAATAGCATATTATACGAGGAGACATTTTAAATGTCATGACATATTAAACTGGATTGATAATTTATCACATTTTGAAATCCATTCTTTACTATCTTGTTATTACTCCCTCATTTCCATTAAATAATTGATGAGTGAATTTTATGAAATTTTCTTAGGAAATTATCGTGGAACTCCCTTTGGAAAAAAGCATTCAAAATGAGATAAGAATCCTTTCCATGTCTCCAATAATGCAGTATATAGGTAAGTACTTATATAAAATGGCTTTCAATGTTTCAATTTTTTGTACCATACAAGATACTTCACTCTTCTTATATTTCGATTAGCAGAATCATCAACTGAAAAAAATGAATAATTAATTTCGTTAATGAATTATAAAGACCCTCCACCCGATAATTAAGTCACTAATTAATGGAATGTATTAAGATATATGGACACTTGGTAAATTGATTTTCGTTGGATAGATTTGAGTATTCACGGAAACTTTCAAATATGTGTATCTCACAGAGTAGCATAGAGAAGAATGGGAAAGTTAGAGAATTAATTAAGCGCATCCTTAACAGAGAAATGAGTATCATAGCAACAACAATCGTATCATATAAAATCACAATCGGGCTATAGTAAAAAGAGTAATAAATTACAGTGTCGTAATCGTCAAGATTACGACGGGCACAATTGCGACGGGCTATACGAGTACGGTCGGAGGAGGCGAGGCGATGGAAGCATGGGTCTCGCACGCGTCCGTGAGGGAAAGAACGCCATATCCACTACGGGACGATTTATTGCGGCGCCTAGGGGCGGACGCTAGGAGTTGCTCCTTAGGGCCGCTGCACAGACGCGTGCACTGTTTCCAAGCATTGCTCTAGAAGCTTCCACGTCACAATCCTTTGACCGGACTCAGTATATAAGCCCGTGGATTTTTAGGGAAAGCCAGAGCGTCCCTCGCTCTCGCTAGCTGACAGTGTCTGCCTACAGACTTCGGCAAGTGAGAGCGACCCCCGGCTGACCGAGTCTGCCCAAAGACTTCGGCCGGGGTTCCCCGCTTCTCAACCCACCCCGGCTGACCGAGTCTGCCTAAAGACTTCGGCCGGGATTCCCAGCATCAAACCCACCCCGGCTGATCGAGTCTGCCTAAAGACTTCGGCCGGGATTCCCCGCATCCAGTCCAACCCCGTAAGGGCTTCTTCCGTTCCCCAACAGATCGAGTCACCATAATCGTAAGAAAAATAAACTAATTATTCTCATCCAAAAGTATATTTAATTTAAATTCCTAAAGTCGACCCACCGCTACGACAACAGCAATAAACTGATAACGGTAAATAGGTTTCCCATTTCAAGTTAAACGCCTAACTTCATAATTACCTGCAAAAATTACATTCTAATCATAAACATAGGATGTGTATGTCTTGACTTATGTCAGAGGGAGGTTTTCTGAGGAGTCTCCCTCCATCCGTGGGAAAATACCTCACAGATACAGTGCTTACCCCTCGATTTACTCTGTTTAATTAGAATAGGACTATCTATATCTTACATTGATCATGTAAAACTATATGTATGTAGTCCTGTATAATATGTAATATGTATACCACTGCCATCAGATTTTTAATCTACTTGTAGAGTTCGTGTGATAATAATAATAAAGAAGAAGGAGATCTACGAGCAACATTTACTGAAGCCAAGCAACAACGGTTCAGGTTAGTCAAATAACAATAAATTTTGTATTTAATGATATGATAGTCAATAAATTAACGTTTCTGTTGTGAAAAAAAAATCGACTTTAATATTTTCAATAACACCTTTCATAATTTTTCATACATTCATGATAAAGTCATTGATTAAAAGAAATATATCTATAAGGACAATAATTAATTTTAACTCCCTAGATTTCGACATCTTCGTCTTTATGGAATATAAACTCAATGAAACTGCTAAATTAAAAATGGTATTCGAGTATGTTTGCATTTACTCTAAATGTCGCCAATGATGAAAATGATACCTTTGAAATTACAATCATGCAGTACCCGAATGAAACCCTACGTAGATATCGTGGAGTATGTATCTGCAGCGAGGATTTCAATGGATAGAGGACCCTCAAAGAGAAGAATAAAATTGGAGCAATTTCACCCAGCTTGCTAGGAATCAGTGCTCGTCTTCGATATAAAACACAACTCCTTATCCGCAGTGCCTCACGTAGAAGAAGAATACGTGCACACATTCCCATCTCGTTAATTGCGAGAATTGGTTTGAATTTAATTCGATCCGAATCACGTCTCTCGCTTAAACTCCTCGCCGCAGAATATCACACATAAAGAAACCTAACGCCGCCATTAAAAGTAAATATCCGCGTCGCTACGGAATTAGCTCCTCCATTTGTATGAGCGTGCGGCGGTTTCGACTCAAAGCTCAGGATTGTGAACTTCCGAAAGTCTAAAAAAGTACGGTCTTTTATTTGATCCGCGCAACATTCCAACCTTCCTTCATTGCGAAATCATTGCGAAGGGAAAGGAAAAAAGAAGCGAGAGCGCAAATCTCTCGCCTGAATAGTAAAGAAAAGCGGGGAAACTTTTATTGGCTGTTGAGGAGTGTAAGATTTATGTGCGGCGAATGCTGGGCGTAAAAAGAAGGATTTTCTCTCTCATAATGACTCTTCGCAACACCTGCGCCACCGCGAGAAACGCTGCTTTCTTTTTATTTCCCGAATGGAGCCTATTGTGGCGTGTATTCCTTTAAGTTAACCATCTCGGGGGACTCCATCCCGGTTGCTCTTTATCTTCCCCACTTCCATTTTCGTTAACCACTTTCTTCCCCTCGCGATACTTCCCTTAAAAATCGACCGTTCCATTCCTCCAACCCTTTCTCGACACGCACCTGCTCAACACGTCCAAGTCCCGCCGAACTTGCGAGCGACTTTTATTGCGAATCTTCTGCGAAAGGCGGAGTTGGTAATTGAAAACAAGACTCGAGAGGGAATACTTTCTGGATATATATTTCGCGAATCATTTCCGAAGTACTCTTGCATATCCTCGCCTGATCCAACCCGCATTGTAAACTATCTTGTTAAAGCAAACACATCCATCGAGCACTAATCCTATTTTTATGTAAAACCTTCATTTGAATTTAGGACGTTCAGTTTCCGTAGACAGGCATTGGAAGTTAGTGTTTGGCAGCCAAAAATATACTTAAATTCAGTGCTTATGTAGTGAAAAACGCTTAATATTTTCCACAGAATGCATATGGAAGAATGCCGACTAGTTTTAAAGTATATATGTTCTTTATAAACTACTAATAGTGTTTTAATAATAATGATAATGATAATAACTTCTCTAATAGAAACAGAAAGACCCCAATCCATTTCAATAATTATTACTATATACAAAGACACACAATTATTCCCTAGCCAGAGAAATCCGACTAGCCGGGTTTCGAAACCGAGACCTTGGTGTTGGAGTGCTAACGCTAACCACTCTGCCACTGCAGCTGGTCTTTTACCTCCTTAGTATGGCCCCTTTCAACAAATTTGAGCTACGATTTATCAAATTTAATTTCTGGGCATTTATTCTAGTCCACTGATTTATTTGATATTTAAATTGCAACACTTTCACTCATATCTTCACCAGTTAAAACATGTTGATGGTAGGATATTTTTCATGCGTATTTTGTTACTGGATGAAGATAAATACTCTTGTCACAATCTGTTCCTGACTGTGGCAACATTAAAATAAAAATAATTTTGAATATGGACGTTCATCATAATCTGTTCTCAATTTGTGCCATAAAAAGTGCCATTCATATGTTTCCTGTGGTGCAACAATGTGGACATTTTCCACTTTAAAAAGTCTGCCTAAGCGAGAAATGAATGGGCTAATTACATCACTCCTTATCTTGTTTAGTGAGCTACAGGCACACACCCTCTTTAAAGCCCTGTGTACCCCTCCTATGTGTAAAATGGGATGCGTTGAGGATAAAACCAGCCTATGAACTGACGAATTTGTCAGACAAGTAATTTATATATATATATATATATATATGAGGTAATTTTAAGCATAAGAAAAACCCAGAGCAGCTATAAGTTATAGAGGTAAAAAATATTATTAATCGGTAAAATTTTGTTTCTGCTATTCATTTAAACTTTGGATTTGACCAAATTTCAAACGAATCCAGGTTGAATTCTTGCTAGAGTAGTTTTTACTTTCCCTACTTAGACTTTGATAACTTTCCAAACTTTCTCGTACGATAGCAGTACAGATATGCAAAGGTGGTAAGGTACTAACAAGTGAACACATAAGATTATGATAAGATAAAAACTATTTTAATGTTTACATCAATCATTAGATTTAGTTTTTACTGTATTAATTATATAAAATTAGTTATAACTGAGTTATTGAAAATTAAATGATGCATATTTTGGAAAAGAGTTATAAACAAGGGTGGCAGCACCAAGAAAAATGGATTCCAAAGGATCAATAGCATTAAAGATTGCAAACACGAAGTGGGTGCCTCTCTTTTCAAGTATGATCTTCAACGATAGAGTTCAATATCATGCGGTAAAACTAATTCCTTTCTAAACGATGCTGAATTTTAAGCTATGCACCATGAAATGATTACATAAGTAAACGAAGCCTTTATTAAATTGATCTAAACTTAGGAACCAGACAGATTCTAAATAGAAAAGCCGTTTATATCTACATCAATTTACTTCAAACAGACTTTCAATGTGCGGTAGGGGGTGTATTATTCGCGGCAAGAATGAATTCTTTAAGGTACTTGTCCTAGAGTAGATTTATGGATACATCAGATTGGTAGAGGCTACAGGTGTGTTTAATGCGGAAGGAGATCGTTAAAAAAATGAATTGCTAGTTTTTAGGAATATTTTACAAACAAACAAACATGCAATTACAGCAATTGTTCCTGTAATTTAGAAGGACTGAAGGGTGTATAAGTTTTTGTCTCTTCATGCATTTTTCTGTAGCTATAAGATTGAAAATATGATAAATAGTCAAAACGTGACCAGTTAACATATTATTCAGTTAAACTGTGATCTTCACTTTCTATTTTAAAAGATATACTTTATCGTATAGTAATCGATAGGTAAACTGTAATAACTGTTAGTAAATTAAGGTAAGTACTAGTAAGTACCAGTTTGAGAATCAGCTGAACTTTAATGGAATGGAGGGGATTATAATTTAAAATAATTTCAAGATTTGAAGAAATTTACATTAGTCGTCACTTTAAATACTAGTGAAGGTTTAACTATTGATTATAATACGGTTTGTTACATCTACATTTAGGATTACAGCTCTTAATTTAAATTATGACCATTCTTAACAACATTTGTGCAAATGACTAAATTACCAATGAAAAATATTTTCAGGAATGAGGGACTGATGGATTCTCCCTTATTTAGCCGTATAATATAATTATGGTAGTAAAAAGATATTCATATGAAACTAACCGTGAGCAGCTAAAAGTATCATCGATGACGGCGAAAAACGCAAAATCCAAGTGTTGCAAGAGAGGCATGGCAACCCGATAATTAGCAAGGACGGCAAAAATTATTATCACACGCTCTGTTTGCTTTTAGAGGGAGTCGCCTTTTCGCACGTTGCATTCGAGTGACCTCTTTAACTGCCCACTAAGGCGGATTTTTACCTTTACATTATTTCTGTGGACGTTTACCTTTTGCGTAACTTAGACCGAGAGTCGTGTCCCTGAGAAATCCTTTGCGATTCATTGCGCACCGACCCTTTCTTTGCCACTTCCTTCCATTCTATAATTCTCTCCCTTTCTTCGCTCTGCTCCTGGGAATCCCAGAAACACCTGCGTCTTCCTAAAGCTTCCTTCTCTTCTGCAGCATTGTCTTTCACCTCTTTCGCTAAGAATCCCACTGTCGCCTCGCTACTTCGGCATTATAAATTAATTCTAGCGCAAAATTCCCCACGCGCTCGAGTTACATAATTATCATTTCGTGGATAAGTAAAGGAACGCTCCAAAATTATAAATGATACTTCAGGAACGGATTCTGTGGTCCCTTTTTACCGGAGAACCTCCGTTTGTTCGGCTTTAAGTGTCATTGTCTCTTACGCTACTTGACGGACTGGGAATTTTCGCGAAACGAATCCCCAAAGAGAGAACAACCGAATTAAGAGACAAAGAAAAATTCCATTCAAAGTTATTTGATAAAGTGGAGAGAATGAGCGGCCAGTGAAAGTTTCCACAGAGATTTTCTGGGAATTTTTAATACCCGTGTTGCTGACCAAAAGAATTATTTCAAAAGAGCAATTATCGTAATTGTGCTCTCGGTCTCATTGTGAGCAAACATTTTTTATCTTAATAATCGCCATTGAATCAAGTAATGTGGTATTTTAAACATTTCAATGCCTGGGTTTCTTTAGTCCCTGTCGAAAGGTCTGGGTCCTCGAAAATTTACTGTGAAAAATTTGGTGTCTTTATAAAAAATATGATATAATTCAGTTAATTAAAATTAAATAAAAATCAAATGTATTGTTTACTCTCCGGCTATCGAGCTATATGGATTGTTTTAGAAAACTATGATCCTTTTCTATTACATAGCATCTGATTAGTATGTAGCCTACATATGTTTTATGCAAAAAATTTATATCCGCTATATAATACGTGTAAAAGATGAAATAAGTCAAGTTTAATTCTTCCTAGCAGTCTTTGGTTTCCACGTATAGATGTATCACATGCCCTAGCGTATTTTAGCTCTAATTAATTAATGATAACCGGCAAGACCTCATCATACTCACAAAAACTCTAAAATTGAATATCACGATGACAAAAGGAATTATTAAGAGAAGATAATAGTATAACGAATTTTTAATCCTCTCGTTTATTATTTATGGTGAGCTATTACGATGATTAGCTTCCCTTCTTCGATAGCGGTTTACGATTTGTTTTTTCTCTATCGAATATATATTTATTAGAATACTTGTTCCTTTTCACGTAACTGAGGTACTAACATATTTTTTTTCCTTTGCAGATTTCCACCAAAACAGAAAGCGCTTATTGACGCAGGGCAAGGCGGCGACGTAGTCGTCCACAGCGTCGGAGGCGCCGATCTTCAAGAAGGCGAGAGTTCAAGAAAGTTAGGCAAAGAGAAGAATCACAAATCCTACCGAGCGATCTTAGATTGGCATCGGCTACCAGGAGAACAAACTACACGATCTCGCGTTGGCACTTTTCATGCCTGAATTATATTTTTTCTTCTTTTTTATTAATTAAATACTTAATCGTTTACTATCCCCCGGATTGCCCTGAAAGATGTCTTTGGTTGACCCAGCTGAGAAAACGTAATCCCCTTTTTGTTGTTGAATATACACCTTGTATTCATTTTGTTTCGTGAGAATATTTTTCTGTAATGATATATTGAGTCGCGCCATACTGATTGGACCTGTTTTTATTATCATCTGAGGCGCGACCGTTCGCCGAAAAAAACCCCAACTTTATTTATTGATTCCACACATTCGGTGCACCGCACCGCCCTATGTATGTTAGCCAAGGAAATGGTTTTGTTTAATAAGTGGAGTATATTATTACTAGGAATTGATAATTTGTATATTCATTGATCGCTGTTCTTCTGTGTGGGCCTAAGTGTGATATTTTGGTGGTCCTGAATTTTATAATGGCCAGGTTAACTTACATAGTGGGTTGTATCTAATTGGTGAATTGGAATTATTAGGTAAAAGAGCACAAAGAATGTCCCAATGCCGACGAAAGACTCGTCAAGGCTTCCAAAGAATGTTATATTATGCTTTCGTTTTGTCTCAAAAGGGTATGTTATTTCTCACATAATCGAAATAATGTACTCCTCCATCAATAGCAAAAATTCTGAAGGGGTATTTATTTAAGTAATCCAAAGACAAAGTAAGTACAAAGGTTTAATTTCCCCCTTTTTTATCGTGAGAGCGTCTGAAGTCTTCTAATGATTACATAAATCGGAGGTTGCGAATGCTTACTCTACTCACAATGTGCAGACGTATGCTTTCGCGGGATTTCATCAACATTCTTCTTGAGAAATATTTATGAGTAATATTCTTGTTGAGAAATTCTTCTGCATATTTTGATAGCCACTTCCGAGCAAAAAAACTTTTTCAAGTTAATTTGACAGTTAATTCAGAGATTTCACGTTGTTTATTTTATAAGAGATGAAGAAGACATGATAGAATTAACACTGAGAGTTACACCAGAGGGGTTTAATCTTGTCAGCCTTTCCTTTACAGTCAAGAGAAAATAGGTTTTCTTCCTTTTAATGATAATAAAAGTCTGAAAGAAATATAACTGTTATACACATATTTACTGAAAAATGTAAAAAGTAAATAAAAATTTACTTGAGATATAAATACCTTTTCAGGAGTATATTTTATTACTTTAACGAGTTTAACATGCCGCTGATATTTTAGCATCCATCTGAGATTAATCAAGAGGAGCTGATGAGACATATCGATTTATCGATGAACTTTACGAAACAATACTTTTTATTTTCCTTGATATAATATTGATAAGATCTTGTCCATTTTCTTCACTTTATTCTAAACGCATTCTATCTCATTATAGCACAGAAATAAAACAATTGTGATACAATTTCATTCCATTTTCGTTAACGCATGAACATCTTAACTCCTTTAGTATAATTATACATATAACTGAGTTCTCAAACTCAATCAAGTTTGGATGCACAGAGTGTACAAAAGTAAAAAAATTCTTCTATCAAGATTAATTTATTTCCTTAAAGGTACTCCAATCGTGCCCCGTATTGATATGAACTACTCTCATTATTAGCTCATGGGTATTCTCTTACATTAGAATGGAGATATAAATTAATGCACGTCTTCAATGCTGGGAAACTAATAAAAGAAATTCAATCTTTCATTTGGCAACCACACTATTTCTCTTACAAATGACAAATGATTTTTTTACTCTGAGGAAAAATTTGTGTACACTGCAGACATGCATTCCTAAATTTTTTAGGAACTCTTAAATGTACATTTGCATCCGTTGGTATCAATTATGACGTCGAAACTGGCATTCTTTGAAAACGTGAACATTTTACCGTGACTTTTTCTCTGTTTCTTCGAACGCACGTGACTGTGAATATTTATAGTTCGTGAGTTGGGGCGGGAAGTGGCAACATATCGTGGAATTTAGGACAGATGGGCATCAAAGCTCCCAAAAGAGCATTCTCAAGTGTAGACGGGCGGAAGTGCAGTGTGCCTTTCTCGCTCTCGATTGAAACGATTCAGCGTCACATCCAAACCATTTCCACACTTTGACTCACAAAAGGCAGCGAATAAATCAATATTTGTCATTTACGAGAAATTTTCAGCCAGTGATAATTGATAAATTCACAAGTAACTACTTATTCCTTTTTAAATAAGTAAAACCGAGAACAATCATATTAGCTACTAGGTAAACACTAGTAGGTACTACTTAGGTAAACAGTTTGGTAAAATTAAATTGGAGATGATTAATATCTAAGAATTATAGATGCAATGCAACTAAAATAAGTTTTAAAAGATGGGTTACGGTATTTTCTGCTAGTATTTTCCAATAAAAACCAATTTAAACATTACTATTTTCTCTTCAAGATGCTTGTATAAAAATTAACCAAATTTTTATCGGGTATACATTATTTGATTAGCCTTATCAATAACGAGTTAAATTTGAGAGAGTATCTATCCCAAACAGCATTCATCACTGCAGATATGAGTTTTATCTTTATTTGATAAAAATATTACTAGGGCAATGTTTCTTACAGGGTTAAATGCCATGAAAAGAAGATTAATATGTTTCTAGATAAGAAACTGCAATATTTTGGCAAGATACAAACGTTTTTACCCCATAAAGTAGGATGAATTGAAACCTTGTACAAATAAGATAGCGAACCATAATTTTACCATATTTCAATTATTTAATTTAATTCAAAATTTGACCCTCTTTCGTTCAGAAACTACACAGAATTTATTTCGATATAATTTCGGTAACTACAGTAGATGTCAATCGATATCCCCTCCAAAGAGCTCCCTTCATGCCACATCAACGAAAGACCCACAGAGCACAAAGTGGCAACAAATTGTTAAACAATCCCTATTGATAATGATATATTATAATCCTCTGGTGATAAAGAATTAGAGAGTAAGCCTTTAAAATCCGCTCCCGATTCTTTATACTTACGATTATTCGTGATGTTTTACCGCCCAAATTTTATTTCCATTATCACTACCCTCGCAGACTGAATATATCGGAACCCAATGGAGGAACAAGAGACCGTGTCATAAGTCATCGCCGAGGCTTGTTTGTTATCGCGTGGGTGTAGTTGGAACCAATCCATGGTCAACCGATCGATTCGAAATGAATCGCCTACCGCATAAAAGCCCCCTTCACGGACGAAATCACCCGTTTAACTCGGAAACGCAACCTAAACACGGAAAAAGTACGAGGGAGTGAAAGAAAATAACAAATCCTAGAGAGGGAAAGAAATCCTTGGCTAGGAATCGATCGAGGCGGACAATTCCAATGTATCGAGAGGCTTCGCTAGCGATGATTGGATTTGACAAGGGAAGGAGTTAAAGAGGCGAATTGCGGGGAAGCAATTAATAAAAGGGGAATGGAAGGGAGAGGATTATGGGAAGGCGTGGGCGAATGGGAATTATCGTAGGGTCCCGGAAATAAGTTCTGGCTGAAGAAGTCGTCGCACGTTCAGATCGATTGCTTTGACATTTTATCGCGCCCGTTGAATTTAGACTGTGTACAGTGTGTGAAATTATAAGGAGAACGGGACGGCGTTATAAACGGAGGGACAGTTTGGGTTTCCGGTCAGAGGAGACAAAAAGAGGATACCCGGCCGTGCCGTGAAGTTATCCACCACCTTCCTCGAATAATTCAGTATTCTTTCCGGGTTGAAATGTGACCTTTTGTATAAAAGCAAGTAATCAGTGAAAACATTTTTTGATTTAATTGCTTTTGAATTTATCTGAGACATTTTTATTCCTATTCTGTCTGATTTCCCTAGTAAAAGCTTTATAATTACATGGCATGGTTATTTGTATACAATGTATGGCTTTATAAAGTGGAATAAAGTGACTGAGATTTTATTCTCTTAAAGAAACAAATTTGATCTGATGATGAGTTGGAATATTCGATATCGGTAACTTTTTTAATTCCCATGTACATAGTCTAGTTTCTTCAATAGAAGAACTTATGATTAATATTTATCAGATGCCGCTCGTTTCAAGTTATGTTATATTAAATTCATCTTTTGCTGAGAAATAGGTAATTAAATTATAATTGGCTTACATCTTGATAGAGAAAGGGTTGATACTTGTAATATAAAATAAAATCAGCTTCTTTTGGTCTAGAAAGATGTTGATTTGATTAAGAAACATAACTAGTTTTATACCCAGAAGTATTATATATTTGAATTGGAAAGTTGCACTAAAGATATTTCATAGATTTATAAGGCGAATATGTATCGTCGGCCAATAGTTCAATCATCCTCATGTTTGTATAAAGTCTATTAATTTCTTTATATCTTTATATAAAGATATGTTGTAATGTTCATATTTTAATCTATATATCTTGTATTAGACATAATATATGTATTTTGATGTATAATCATGTTTAAATGAAAAAGGGCAATCTTATGCCCGTTAATAAAATCAATTCAATTCAATTCAATTAAACGATAGTAGAGTTGAAAATAGATATTGCAATTCATTACGTTCCTTGGGGAGAAAGAATATATTACTGATATTATTCAAGAAGTCATACCGGATTCGCTAAGGTGATTGCCTTGCAGATCGCACTTGAAAACTCAATCCTATTAAACGTTTTCCATTCATACTTTCCTCATTAAATACCTTATTTAATCAATATCTCGTTGCTTCAAATTAATGGAAATAGAGATTTTAATCATAAACGGAGCACCATTTAATTTGAAGTAATGATAATAAATATTAAACGAATACACAATTACGAATTTAAATTCTGAAACCTTTGTCATAGGGATTACATATATTGAGATATTGTTGAAATCTCCGAATAATACTTTACAAAATTATTTTAGTCTAAAAATTTCAGCAAAATCCTAAGAAAGTTTTCTTTAATTCAATAATAATCTTTAGTGAACACAAAATATGCTAGGTTTGTTTCTCACCATCTTAATTAAAAATTAACCAACTTTAACTCAAAAAGAATGAATTATTCACCATACATAACTATCCTCGATCGGTGAAAATTTGAAAGAGATACTTTCACGGGATCGATATTGTAAGAAATAATCCGATGAACATGAACAAGCTATTATGAATTATTAGAACGAAAATTTAATAGCAGCTTTAACGTAGGAAGAGAGTATCTCCAAAGACTTCTGTGTTTCGCACATTGCATGTTTGAAAGTGATTATGGTAAATGGAGACTCGCGACCCTTAACTCAAGAATACAATGGACATGTCCAGTTATTGAGGAATGTGGCTAATATACGGACTGGCCCCATATAAAGTGGGATACTTCCCAGCAGAAGGACGGGACGAGTTTCCGGTGGAATACAAAGGAGTTAAATTTAATGCACCATTATTTATGAATTTGTTAAATAGACTTGGTAGTTTTGTTGAAAGTAAACTAAGGATGTAATTTGAAAGTAAATTGAAAGTAAGCGAAATGAAAAGGACATCCTTTTCTTAACTGGCCTCAGGCAAGGTGCTCCAAGGGTTTTTCATTTCTTTTAAAAGGAAAATATTTAGAAATATTCAAACTTAAAATTTATTAATAATATAAAGATTATCTATTAAAACTCGAATATTAATTTATATTCCACCAGCATTCATGCTATCTAATTTTAAGCTGAAATTTCGATTTTATTCGCGAAAAGGTTCTCAAAATGTAATACTATCCATGTTTTCCTGAACTTAGTGATATGATTTAATGATTTAAGGTTTGTAAGGTTTTTTAAGTAATTAAAATTGGATAAAATGGATCAATGAACGATGTGAAATAACCATAAAGTTTGTAAAGAAAGTAAATTTGGGAAACGGTATTCCAAGAAAACAAAAAGTGCGGTGTCCTTTCCTGTTCGCTCGGAACACCGGTGAATAGGGAAGAGGAACGCCGACAAACACGGCTATTGGAGATTTTAAACCTCAAACTATGAAGTTTGAAATCGGGACCGTTTAGGATAATACAGAACGTAGGGTTTTCCGAATAATTACTCATAGTCTCACCTTATGATTCTGATATAATTTCCAATGGTCATATAAGTTTCTATGATTTATTCATCGCAATGCATTCTTCTAGCAAATAAATTCCATTTTCTGACATTGACTTGGAATAAGGACAAAGAATTGTTCAGCACTCATCACTTACAGCCAGGCATGTATAGTACCCAATGCAGATCAGAATATGATGCATATTTCCAATCCATACAGAAGTAGAGTTAAACAGCTTCGATAACCATTTCCTATGGTATGCAATTGGTATTTCGACTCGTTTTTCTTTCGCTATTGTGCGCCACAAAGTAAGGCTAAAACACATTGATTACGATCGTTATTACTTAGTGGCTAATTACGGAATTTTGATGACCGTTTCGGTCGAACTTAATCGACTTCTGGAATTATTCGCATGAATTAACGCTGCAATTTTCAAATGTCGCTAATGGTAAACACTGCGGAAATCCGTAATGAAAATCTCGTCTATTATTCCACTATTTTGGATTGGACGTTCGGACAACTTTGAATTACCGAGAAGAACTAAGATTAAAAACCGCGGTGGTCAATCTTCCGATCTGAGTAGAAAAAGCACTGCCGCTGCTCCAAATACCGCTTTTTCAAACCCATGCTGTGTCACCACTGCATGAGTAATTGCTTGCTGGGCAGTAAATAGGATTTCCAGATGTTCTCTAATTGGATTCCAAAATTATTCAGAGCACATACATTGATGAATTCTCCCATCTATTTCGTTTGTTATTTCAAACCTTCCCTCAATATATTTGAGCTCATCCTTCTTTTTCCTCTCTCCATGTTTAATCTAATAAACTTATGACTATGATTTTCGCTAATCGGTTTATCGGACGATAAGTCAAAATGATCGATGCATTACGAGCAGTTTTTATGGCACTAATCATATGCATTGTCCAGCCATCTCTTACGGCCATAAAGAACTATCGGTGATAAAAAATGGCTGGAGGGAAGAAGTGGATCATTCATATGCTGTAATGCAATTTCACATTTAGGACTTCGGCCCATTTCCGCACGTTACGATCGTTAATTTCTCGAGAAATCTCCTCGAAGAAGAATTAATTTTTGCATGAAACAGAATCTTCTTATGTGCTATACCACTATTGAAAATCAGAGTAAGACATTTTAAAGACATTTTGAAAATTAAATATGACGCACTTGTGTATTTATCTACTGTGGTTGAGAAATGATTATAATTATAATACGATTTTCCAATATATACAGGAAGTATATCTATATGAAGGAACGAGAACAAAAAACTGGTGTGGCTACATATTATTTCAACAATAAAGGTTTCAAAATTGTTTACGTTAAGTATAGTAATTTATAGATTCATGCATTTCAAGTTTAAATATTTTAAATATATTTTAATAATATTTTAAATTCAAATGTACGTTATCAAGTAAGACTTAACAATTTACGGGACAAATAAATTAGCATATCATAGCATATTTTAGCATTAGCAATGCTAAAATATTATTAAGTTAAAAAATACTGTACATAAAGAACTATGAATAATATAGATGATTTGGTCTTTATTCAGTGCTATTCCATTAAACACACGAAAAAGATTTACAAATACTGTACTACGATACAATAGATATTGAGATTATTACATAAATATTTTTACGCTTTTTCCTTTTATCAGGAGTCAGTAAGTTTGGTCTGTTTGTCACAGTTTCGAAAATTCTTTCCGCTGCAAATACCAGGTTTCCAAATTTTTGATCTTTGCTTTATTGCAAGAATTTTTCAATCGTAGTGTATATCAGTCGATGTCTTTGCCGTGCAGTAATGAAAAAGTATGAAAAATTGCATCTAAGGTTATCACGAATGAATCATAAACTTAAAACGGGAACACATTTGGAGGAGGAATGCCCGACCTGTGAACTGAATATATATCTCTGTCTCATGGATATGTCACGTGCTTCGCGATACCAACTGCGAAATACAAATGACATCAATGAGTCTCAGTCTCTGATCGCTCCAGTTTCATATAGGTATCTGAACTCTAGTGACAGCGAAATTCAATACACTTAATGTTCTTCATTCTATGCAATAAGCCGTACTTTAACGCAAATTCACTTTTAAAACGATATGAAAAATATAGAATTAATAGATAAATGTTTGATTTGATCAATGACTTGTAAGTAATATTCCAAAATTACGCAAGAAATAATTTAAAGCCTTTGTAACGAATATAATAGTAAATATTTAAGAACTCTTTATCTAAATCTTATATTTCTATCTTATTATCTACATATTATAGATCTTTTTATGTATCTATTGGATATAGACGTTTCTCCGGATGTACCTATATACACACTAACTCACCCATTTACTGGGGATCAAAATTTTAACCATAAAAAAGGGGACTTTGAACCTCAGTGTCATGGATTCAATGCCAGGAGGCCGTGAAGTCCCGATTTTTTTTCATAAGGAGGCTTTCCAATTGAGTAAATTTTAGAAAATGTTTGAAACAGTTCCCGGCAAATTATACAGTTGAATATATCGCTTGACATCTTACATATCCGAAGAAAACTGTAAAGGCATCTTTGAGGATTATCCTTGGTTCGACGCTAGGTCAGGGCAAATATTCTCTCACTTAAAATGCATTGCCGTGATAGTGAAGATTTTTTTAAAATCTATTTGCCGATAATATGCTAACTTAAGATCCGACATGTAAATATAGATCATGATTAAATTTTATATACGCTGTTTAACGTTTCCTTGGTGGCCCATGGTTCGATTCCAGAGTGCAATTTACATTCTTCTAGGCATTGCAAATGTGGATAACGGAGTCTTACTTTGGACCGGTATGATATTGACTTCAAACTTCGGATTAAATCAGTTTCATTCCTTCCAAAAAGTACTGGGTTCGACACCAGATAGCTCTTTTATTTGAAATTTAGGGCGAGAATTACAATCTTTTAACGTTTGATTTAACGAGAAGTTGGAAATTTAATGAATATGCATAGGAACAGAAGTAATCAGTGTTTCATAATTACAGTTAATACTTTACCTTATGATCATTGGTTCGATGCCAGGTCACGATTTGCATTCTACCATTCAATTAAACGCAAATACGGAATTTCGATACAAAACATTCTCGATAAACGACTTGGAATTTTATAAACGGTTAAATTATCCCCAATCAAATACTTTAATGCAATTTCATCCTAAAAGACCTTGGTTCTGCACCAGGTCACTCTGATACAGAATCGGTTTTTACATAGAGAAATTAGGATTCTTATATCCTAAATTTTAAATCCAAATAGAAATTTGCAAAGTACTGTACTTTAATCATATGCTTGCAGTATGCAAGCTACTTTACTCGTATAAGATATAAAAATAAATTGGCTCAAATAACCTAGTGATCGAGACGAGACTCTATAACTGTAAGTAAAATATAAAAATATGAGGAGTTAAAAGAGGCTTGTATTTTAAGTCTATGTATTTCAGTTCATCTGTTAAATTTAAAGATATTACTTATATATAAATGTGCTAAAAACATTGATAAGTGCTCCGCGGCTACATTTGCTCATGCTGCAAATGTTAAAATGGTGGAATTCTAAAATATCGGTCCTAAACTAAATTTGCAGAGCGGCATAACTACCAGCTCACTATTTCCCCAATCTCTTCTATTTTAAGCAAATGAACCTTTTAAGTCATCCTGATTATGGGAGGATTCCAATTTATGAAAGGAGCAAACAGAATCCCACCATTCTAACTTCCTATCTACAGACGTCGAGGGCCTCGATATAAGTGAGGTCTTTCGCAAATTTGCGAAATCGCATAACAATTAAACTCCTTTTTTGCTCCAATTTTGCTAATTGTCGGTAAACCAAATCGCGAAACCTCTAAATTCGCGCATCGGAAAATGTTAACGTTATGTGGTTACTCTCGAACACTGCGCTTTAGATACGATGAAAATTTATCGAAGAAATGCTCCACTCTATTTTTTTTTCAGATGGCAATTTGATGAGCAGAACCCATTAGACTTGTTCACATTGAAATATATAATTCATTAGAAAAAGTTTCTCTCGTCAGTTATAAAATCAGTAAATCACTTAATGTGATCGATAAATTTGATCCACAAAAGGCTTGAATTCAGATTTGTTTTTTTTTGGCTGCAATTGTAATAAAAGCATAGCAACGGCTCCAACAGAGCATGTACAATACCGCAGTCATGCGCGATAGTTGTAGATTCCTACTTAATGTAGTCATGCACTTTAAAATATATATAGAAATACTAGCTCACAACTGAGAGATAACCAAATTTAATAAACAAATTATATAAAGTCTATATGCACGGGAGAATTCAGTTATTTTATAATATTATAAACATCATATTAAGCAGTTGGTTAAACAGAAGATATTACGTAAAATATGGAGAGATATGCAATGAAAACCCTTCAATCGGTAATAATTCCCACGTTTTAGTAATAAACGAGGAATAATCAATATCTGTTATTTATGTATTTAATACACAACACCACCGCAGTTAGTAGCGAGGACAGGGGGCGACGTTAACTTATAAAACAATTAATTAAAATAATATTTCTATACATCGATACAATAAATCAAACTGCATAGAATATAAGCACGTACAAATAAAAAAATGATAAAAAATACAAAAATATAAATATAAAATACCTATACGAATGATTATAAAAACATACTGCTAGCTCTATGAATAAGCTATAAGTTAAATATGCATTATAAATAAAAATAAAATAAAATTGGAACAGAATCTACGTGACTTGTCTTGTATTATCATGCAAGAATTTTCAGGGTTCCTCGGCCAGGGCCTTTGGTTATCCTGATAAGTTCGTCACTACAATAAATTGTAAAAGGTGGATGACTGTTTTACCTATTTAAAATTATAATTTGAATTTTAGATACGGGGATTTGCCTATACACAAGGATACGCTTTCCCTTGGTGAAACATTTTGGATAAAGAACGTGAAAAAGTAGAATATATATAAACTTCCATAGCATTAGCTTTTTATTCTGTTTGATTCGCTTTGCGCTGTCATACCACTAAAGTGTTCGTGGTTTCCAGCCGCAGTTATTAAAAAAGAAAATAGATGATTCCCGCACACTTGTAACGAATCATTCATTTATAGAAGCTTCCATGCGTATTTAGAACATTAGATTAATCGTTGCAAATTGTTTATCTGCATTTTACGTGATAATTAGGGATAACGCTTCATCATCATTATTATTATTTGTTAAATATATTTGTAACAAATACGAAGAAATTAAGATTTGAGTTTTGATCAAACATTTGAACAAACTGATAGCTTTAGCATTTACAGTTACCGCGAAAGTGCAGTAGAACTTCAATTATCCAAACTCCGACTATCCGAATCTATGATTATCTGAATCGCTTTAGGACACCATCCCATTATGCAGTTCTAAATTCGCTGACGTGGTAAGCATAACGGTAGAAACCGAATAGACATACCAACGTGTTACCAATTTTAAATTAATTAATACATAGCTCTTTTTATACTATAAATGTAGTTTTTTTCCCGTTTTCAATATACATACAGAAGTTAATTAACTATCCGAATGGGGTTCGGTCCCAATTGATTCGGATAATTGGAGTTCTACTGTATTCTGTGGTGGCTTCCAAAACCTTTAGATTGAGCACAAAATTATTTTTTTGCTCATACTATTCGATTTCATATTCGAAACCGCTACTAAATTAAATACAAATATGTTCAGTATCATGACTTGCAATAAAATCCAGGTCCTGACTCCGTGGAACGTCAATAATAGCAAAAACAAACTTAGTATTTTTCACAGGAATTCATTTAACGACTGACACCCACGATGAAATGATTTCCGTGTATGGTTTCCTGAAGATGACTTAAGACCGAATACGGTCGTTTAGATAAATTTTTGGGGAAAATTCTCTTGTTTGTAATTAATGACATAACGGAATCCTTGTTTCAGAATGAATCTACTTTGCCTTGCTATTAATATCTGAATTATTCCTAGGACTATCATAAGCCAGGGGCAATTGAAAATAACCAAGAATAACGCAAAATAATTATCTAAATATGACCATATACTCCACATGATAAAATAGAATATTAATATAAAGCAAACAATTTATAAACAGAAATATTGTAAAAATCAGTGTCATATGTTTTCTTGTAAACAGAGTAAAGAATAACTCCACTGTGTGCTGTAAAAATGAAATGTCTGTCGCTGACACTGTTTCAGCTAAAATTAGAATTTTTATTGTTTACGAGACGCTTCAACGCACGATGAATAGACTAACTAGAAAAGTGTGTTTTTCCCAGGACAAAAATACACCCAATTGACAGATGGTGCCCGGGACACGCATTTTTTTCACCAAAGGAAGGCAATGCGACGGCATTTGCGCCTGAGGATGCCGCTCCAATTTTTTGTGAATATTTACCCGAAAAATCTCGCCCACTGTATTAAATTCTGCAATTCAAATTTTCATCATGCGCAAAACGTCGGCAGGGAGACGCATGGAGACGTCAGTTGGTGTTTGCTTCGTTCTCGAGGTCATCGGACAGAGATACAGGTGCGGCGGAGGGTTGCCACGCAACCCGTCAACCGAATTCCACACTCCTCTTAAAACTCCGCTAAACTCGACACTTCCTTTGCGTCGGGCGAAAGTGAAGACGCGTCCGAGTTGAAGTTTGTGTTATCCGGAATGGGGGTAATAATGAGGGAGGAGACAGCGAGAGAATATCGAAGTATTAAGAAGGGTTGGGAAATTAAGCAAAATGAAAATTACAAGGTGGAGGGATTATCTCCCCCACCGCTAATGCTTCCCCAAACCTTATAGATCAACCAACTCTTAAAGAGCGCCCTTGGAATTTCAACTACCTTTTAATGATTTTGATTCAACCCTCAATACATTATCCTGTATTAATTTACGAGTATAAGTGGGCCAATAATTGGAGAATTTCAAGGTAAAAATCCTGTCATGAGGTCTTCATTGAGGCGATATTGAGACTGAAAGGTTTCTTCTGAAATTTATACAATTAAATGATATTAAAACATTAAATGAATTATTAAAAAAATGTAAAATTGATTCGTAAATAATATATGTCGACGCACCTAAATAAAACAACCAACCAACCAACCTATTATATATGTATATACTCTACACTAAAGATTATCACGGATATCACTGGAATGCACCGAGTGAAGATTTTTCGAAAATGAAGCTTCTTACAAAACAATAATAAAGAAAAAATAAGTTACAATGGATGTAAAATAATTCTAGATAACAAATGTGAGGATCAAAAATGCGTTTAGACACGTTTCTATACAAGCGATACCATAGGGAGAAAATTCTATAGCACCAATTAGAATTTATATCGCAGTAATATATGAGATAAAAATTAATTGAAATAAACTAAACCCTTTTCTGAAAATATATATGTTGTTAGCTGTATCATATGCATATAATCTAAAAAGTACTATAAAAATTATTTTGGGGCATAATTCATTTATAAAAATTGATAATCTCGTCCAATCTTAACTTCAGTTTCTATAATTATGTAAAGCAGTGCCTTGCCTTGCGCCCTTACAAAATGCGATGCATGGAAGTGCTTTGCGATAAGTTCCAAACCACAGATCAGAGCATGTGTTACTTCCTGGTTCTACTTCTGGTCACCTTAAACTCTTTTCACCTACATTTATCCTTCAACCTTACTTAACGGAATCTTTATACGAACTCTCAGCCTAAATACCCCTATACCGCATTTTTCATAGATAACATTACTTTTTCTTCTGTATAATTATTTGTTTAGTTCTTATACAAAACTATTTGCTAAGATTCTACCTAACGTGTTGGTCAAAACATTTTCTTGTTGAATTCATTTTCTGCCCTCTTGTAGACCGAAACAGTAAAAACAAGTGTATTTGAGTTGATGGAAGCATGCTGCCATTTTATAGCACTTTATGAAATAATTGGTCAAAATAGAAAAGTGGCTAAGTTCAATTTCAAGTGTTCCTCTGATAACTATGTCATTTAAATTCGAAAACATTTTTCTTTGAATTTATACACACAGTATCAGCTTCAAACCGATCCATTCAATCAGCTGGATGTTGGGGAGAGCGAAGCTGTCAGAAAAGAGAATGGAGTGGAATACGGGCGCTAAGCGAGAACAAATACGAAGAGAGGTGAGCGTGAATGGGGAATGAGGTAAGAAGCGGTTGAGTCAATAGTTGTCCAAAACATTTTGTAGAACGAAAATGGCAAGCGATCCTTGGAGGAATGATGGATGACACTGCGAGAGACCTACTTCATTTAATATCCACGCTGACTAAATCAATGGAGGGCTGAAAAACAAAAGACAGAATTTCATCTCTTCCTTTCATCCGAGAATTTCAGTGCGAAATATCCGCGCTATGTTGAAAAATCCCCCGAGTCTACATTATTGAGCTGCAAATTTCCGTTCCTGTGGGATCTCAGAGCCCGCATTACGCTGCATTAATTATGGAAATTTCAGGAGCATATCTTAATTAAGTGTAAATCCCAACAGCTTACGATGTGTGTGCTGAAATACTTTTCTCCCGATACGATTCCTGCATACACGCATTCCGACGACAGTTTCTGCATAAATAGATAAAGTAGATGACAACCATTATGTTCCATTTAAGAGAAACCAGTATAATAATCTATTCTGTTGACTATGCTTCTCTATCTGCTGTGGACAGCTCACTGCAATTACTTTTTAAACGATTTATCTAGATCTACATATTAATCCTGCATGCCGCCTTTCGATATTTGGCAGAGGGTGCATTCATAATGACTCCACTTACCTAATTTATTACATTCGCGTATTGTTCTTAAAAAAATTCTAAACAATTTTTTATAGCATATATTTCCCTGATATTTCTTAGATTGTCCATGTAAAGGGAGAGAGGCGTCATATCAACTACTTCTTTCTAAGAACGTACTTTCTCTATAATATATATTAAATTACACTGAGTTACAATTACTAGAGTTAACACTCTTATCATCCGGAAAATGGTATGTAGGCATTATAAAGATATGTGGTGAGTAAGACATAAGAAATGAAGAATGGGAATTTAAGTTTTATTTATTGATATTATTAAAAAACCTTCTAATCGTCGGTCATTTCTTTTGGTCAGTTAAATTGTAGAATAGTTCATGTTGCTCACTATTGTTTGCATTGAAGTTTCTCCAGCATACTTATCTTCCTCTCTGCAATATGCCAAATGTATATTATCTCCAATTAAACCAATGACTTGTTTGTACCTATAACTTGCGATATGCTTGTCTCATACTGTTTCTATTCATTCACGTCACATCAGGTTCTAAACGCAATGCATTAAGCTGAAACGAAACCTATTTAAATATGTATATACAGTACTACGAAGCGATGTTAACATTCAAAATTTTGGCAACACATACTTTTTTAGGGATATCTATATTTCTCATATTTTGACAGGTTCTATATACTTACATTCAGTGTCCAAAATAGATCGATCGATAAAGTTATGGTCTTCCCTCCACGGGATTTGGCAGCATCCCCTCTATATACAAAAGTTCTGTAACAGGGACTCACATGGCTCAGCTCGGTACATTTTTCTTTCTTTCTCGATATTAATCCTTAAAGGGTGCGTACCCCTTCTTCTTGCACGAACACAAACTTTAGGATGACTTCACTCAAAAATGCTATGAAAAAGGCAAATTATCACTGCTCACATATTTCGTAGGAAATAACTGATGTAATTTCATTTCATTGGCGGGTAAATAAGACATTAAAAAAAAGGAATCATACAAGATACATCGCCGCGATGAATTGGTAAGATACCAATAAATATGGGTTTTTAATGCACTCGATGTATATCTGACCTCTTCAAAAGTTAAAAAAGAGATCTGCGATCAACTTGAAATGTCATCCAATATTTCCCAACCCATATTATTTAATTATTTATACCGTGTCACCTCTCCAATAGCGTTAAAGGTACGATTTTTGTAGTTTTATGCCGAGAATGCTCGGATTACACTCTAATTCCTATTATAATGATAGCTTTCCATGTATATCCTCAATTTTTCTTTGTTTTTAAAGCATTTTGATCTTTTGTATTGCAAACTTTATCAACGACAAAACATTCCGAAGCTAAAATCAATTGTGCCTCATTATTCAAAAATGGAAACTCACGCAAAATGCTATGAATATAGAACACTACCAGTAAAATATCATCCGAACGTCTCCGTAAGGATTTAATTGTGGTAATTTACAAGAGTTCGAAGGGTTTATCTCGAAGTTCGAAAGAAAAGAACTTATTATCCAGTATCTCATATAGACTTCTGGTTTCTTAATCAACGTTTGAAAGCAGAGCTAACCTTGTTAAAAAGAGATTTTTTATATTAAGGATATCAGAACTATCATCAGTAATAGATCATTCTCTTTACCCATAATTAATGATACTTAAGGCTGTTAAATGATAATTGTGATGTAGGGAATCTTTTGGACTGAATTTTCATCAGGCACCATTCAATCAGCAAAAAATCTGAGATTAAAATTAAATCACGCAAATTCGGCAATAAATCGTAAATTATATTTTTATTTCCAAAACTGCTCAACCATATTAAAATGAGAGGGAGAAAATATTTCCCAATCAATAATTACTTCGTATAGCACCCTCTGCTCATAAGTTGCTGCACCTTCACATATGATATTTAAGTTACCCAGGGGTTGACATCTGCATACCATATATCTCGTAAGATTAGAGTTTGCTGAACAGTGGTGGGCAACCAGATTCTATGCGCTGCATTCTTGACAAATATTCATTACATTATCAATGAATGGATGCACGATGTTGTGGTAAGCAATAAGAGACAAATAATCGTGCCTGAGTGCACACTGCAGTATACGCATGCGGTCGGATATCCCGCTAACATCCGTAATATCCTCTATTTACATTTAGGATTTTGGTTTCCGTTTGAGCACATGTCGGTGACTGTAATGGCGCAACACTGATCGAAATGAATCTTAGAACTTAAACAATTGTATTTAAATTCTCTTTAATTATCTTCTATAGCAAAAACAAAATTTAAAATTAACATGTATTTTTAACATGAATTACACTAGGATAAACTAATGTTGTGAAAATGGAAATCCTGTGAAAAATCTAAGCCCTGTGATTAACTTTTTACAGCCAAATTTGTTATTGATGTATATTGCTTCGTGCCATATTAAATTTGTTTCAAGGCTTATATGTTTGAGTTCATAAGTTTTTTGTAGAAGAATTCATGCTTAAATTACATATATGTTAGTTGGTAATAATGAAACAAATGATAGAAAAATACTAAAATCAGATCTGGTATTCCGGATAACCATATGGGCAACGTGTTCGGCTTTGATAAAAGCTGTCCTGGGCTCGATTCTTCGCGGGATTCCTACTGCTAAATGGTCTAAGATAATATAATTAATCAAACAACGCAAGAGATCAGATTTATAAGTTAAAAAGATTCTACAAAAATAGTACCATTAAAATCAGCTGTCCTGATATATACACCTAGAGCAGGAATAATTTAATTTTTTGCAGCCAAATTATAGAATCGTGTATGGAAGAACAACGAAACAATATTTCGTTGCTATGCTGCTGTAAATCCGAATTATCAAGCTACAAGTGTCATAATTGAAGCAATAAAGTCATGTAAGTGAGTGTTCAGGAGAATTTCGGTTTCTATGCCAACGAGGACATCTTTGTGAGAAAAATTCCGTAAAAATTGTTAATGGAGGGAGTGCATGGGCGGGGGGATTAAGCTCTCTCTTTGTCTCACCAAGTCATGCCCCCGGGACAATTTTCACTTCGGGATCGAGATAAAGGTTTCTGCGTTCTATCACTTTGTGAGCACACGATACAACGCACTCACAACGTAATTGGAAATTTCTCTTCGTTGTAACCTTCTCCATCCCGCTGCGTTCGGTGAGGGAATAAAAATCAGCAAGCAAAAACACTCGGAAAAGTCCACGAGCAAATATAAATTCAACACTTTTTCCTTGAAAACCAAATGCTGTCTTCAAGTTTGTCTTCCGCGAATCACATATCCATAGCCAAAGGCGAGATCAAAGATATAGAATTCTGGTTCTGAGAAATTTGATCGATTTGAAAGAATAACTAACATCACCTGTATACGAAAGCCCACAATTAACGAGATGCTGCACCTAAAAGCGACATGAAGATGTCCCCTCAGTCAAAACATTATGGCATTTGAAAATAAAATCAAAAAAATTTGGTTAAACCCTGAGGAAAATGTTAAAATTTAAAGTGGTGAGGTAGTTGTTGTTAATTATAAGATCCCATGATGCACTAGTTCCAAGTGAATGATACTAGGAATTCTCTCAATTGATTTTCAATTCGCGCTCATAAGGCACTCATAGGAAATCCTAAATTAATTTTTTCCGCACTAAACGAAAATGATATCTAGTTATAAGTCATAATACTTAAGAGGTCTATAACCGAGTGTCAAAATATGAGTATTTTAAGTTGAATTTCCTCGAAAGTGTTTACGAAATAAATCATAATCTTTATTCTTCATTTATCAATTTAAATATGCTGAAATCCTTATATACTACTTTTGAAAGATAAAATAATTAAATATGGTCAGTTAACAATTGTCTGATGAAATTTAAATTTTCAGATTTTGTATAGTAATTATAAATTTCTCCAAAGTTTTCAATTATTCCGCTTGATACATATTTCCTCCCTTAAATTATTACACAACATGCGTTATTCATTTTTAGAAACTTAAGCTTTAGGCAAATTATTTCTTATTCGTTATTATATACATGTATCAAATTTGAATTATTTTCAAAATTTATGATATTTTTCAAGCATTAAGCTACCGTACATATATTTCATTCACAAGTCTGAATACATTTTCCTTTTATTTCAAGAACTGCAACAGATGAGAAAAAGGTGTAAATTCATTTCAACGGACGAAACACTTTTTATTTGCGCGGCACTGAGCACATTAGACGTATCTAGTCTTCCCAAACTCTCCAGACGTCGTTGCGAGCAAAATGATAATTCGGCGAAGAGAGAATTGTAGTATTTTAATTGTTGGAAACATAACCGCTCCTGCGCTAAGCCCGAGATACTTTATTCCTCTCTTGTCTTCCCCCGCACCCCAAAATCCAACCGGAATTGACCGCACAATTTCCCAGATAACTGCGAATATAAATCCAGAAGAGAAAAATAGAGTTCGTTTACCTCTCTTTCCTCACCAATTCCCATAGTAACGACACGTTCAAGGGGCTCACTGCTCTGTAAGATAAGTAGGTCATGAATCGTACGCTTCAGCATCGGAGGTGCTATTCGGGAATTGAGACTCCTTACTAATTTATGAATGGACTCGGCGGAGTGTCCTCCGGGAGATGAAGGAAAGGTCCCGGAGGCACTCTGCGTGATCCTTCGCAGCAGGAAAGACGCAGGAGATTTTTCTCCAAATTTTGCGTCCCTTTGACGTCTCTTTCGGTTTGGATTAAAATCCATTCGGGCAGAGTAATCACAATTCGATGCGATATCCGATCCGATTTCCAATCAGGAGGAAAAACGTGCGACAGTATCCCCAATAAAGGCATTAGGAAAGGTCAAAGGAAAGATAAAATTACGAGCAATCATTGGAGCCAATACTACTGATTGGAATGAGCTCCGCTGGGGAAATTCAAAGGAGTCTGATGGTCAATGTGCCCAAAAAGATAGCTTAATCACGGTATTTATGGGATGGACCAATTCATGAGAGAAATTTATCGTGAATGGAAAGAAGTAGTATGTACCATAAGATCATTCAGAGACTAGCACATCCACTTGGGTAAAACATTAAATATAAGATCAGCAATACCCATACAGGGTGTTAGACAACAAAGATCATAGACACTATTCCAAATAGGACATGCTTACACTGCCATTTGTTTTCCTTACCTCTGGGATGTATAAGTATCCTTTTCATGTATCAACTCCAGCTGCATGATCTCAGATATGTAGTACAAATACTATCTTTATAAGGTATTGAAAGTATGAAGACTTCTTTCATTAATTTCAGTAGTGCTTCGACAGATTACATCAATGCGTTATCGGACTTTTGCAGGGATTCAATCCAGGTACCGCTTTTATCAAAGCCAAACACTAAGCTATCCCGGATACCCTAAGCACTTCTTTGGTCAATGCAGAAATATTAATATGACTATCATTGATCAACTAAGTTATCTGTCACTTTGTGAAACTCCATGGTGGGTGGTGGGTGGAATGGTGAGGAGGAAAGTCTAAATTCGTCTTAGTTCCACAAAATGTTTTTTAACAAAAAATAAAACTATTTTGTGAAGCTAAGACGAAGTTATTCTTCTATTATCACCGTTAACTACCGCTATTAATATACACTCATAACCGTACAGGCTTAAGAACTGTCCCTTAAAAGATACCTTTCCAGTAAAAGTGTTAGTCAACGATCCGGTAATGACTTTGTCTGAGGATACTACAGGGTAAACAGTCATGAAATTCCTTATGTACGCTCTGTTGCGGTTATATCATGAAAGCAGTACTGCGGTATATGTTGTCCAATGCACCTATAAAAATATCCAGGAATCAATAAAAAGCAATAAAAGAGCGAAAAACTAGTTTGGTATTTCCTGTAACTCTGTGATTGGTTTGTCTCTCAGAAGGGAATAGAGAAATAAAGAAAAGTGATAAGGTGAGGAAATAAAACACAGACCTTTCATTAATGTCAAAAGTTCTTTCGCTCAGTTTTTGGTAGTTCACGACAACATTGCCTGGTATTTGAATACTTAAAATGCATCACATATTTAATTACCTCATATATACTATACCTCTAACAGACAAGCGTATATTAGAGGTATACATACTCTTGGTAAGGAATCCTGGCATGGCAGGTCCTGCACAAAGAGTACATATGATAATGTTATATAAAACGAAATATTCAGAATATCGATTAAATTAAAGTGAGATTTCTCTAACATAAATAAAACTTCTTCGCCAACGCGAAGTAATAAATTACTCTCTCCATTAGCCAATATCCTTTCTCCTTAATTAAACATGCTAATAAATGCCCCCTTCTCCGGAATATCGACGAAATTCGGAGGATAAAATATAATTACGTTAGTTCCGCGCGCGTCCACTGCTTTCCTCGGCGCCTCCTCCAATAACCACTTCAGACTTTGATCTATCGCCTTAAACCTCCGCACCCCCAAACAATCATCTAATTCATTTGATTTACGGCTGCGGAAATTGGAACACATGCATGGAGTGAATCTGCTAAGAATGCTCCGAAACATGATTAAAGGGACACCTCTTCCTTTTGTGACGGCTATTTGGGGGAGTGATCGAAACCACCATAGTGAGTTTCAGGTGTTTGCTTTCAGATGGCACTGCGTAAACAAGTGGGGCACAATTTGTTCCCTCGGATCGCTTTTCCTTTGAGATGCACTGTTTGCCCTGCCCTCTATAGGCAAAGATCGAAATCGCGATAATTTACGCCAAAGGATCGCTGAGCCCTTGCTTTCGGCGTTTATCCTTTTATTTATTGAGTGAATTACGCAACGGGTAATTGAAGGCAAACACGGTTGACAACAGCGAGAGAGATTTCACTTTCTAAAATTAAAAGAAAGAGTGGACAAAAAGCGTCACGCCTAGTTTGTAGAACTCAATCAGGGTTAATCAAACCCATGAGCTGAGTTACAATGATTTAACGAATATCATTGAAGCATTAACTAATAAAGAGTTGTTTTAAGAGTAATGAGTTGTAAGAGTTCTAAACAGATGTAAATGTAACGCTCTACGTTTTATAGGAAACACATCAATAAAAAGTTATATTTTATATAGAATTTGAGTGATTTCATTATAATTGTGTGTTCAGTAAGATTTTTATCTTCAATCCAAAGAATTCGAACCCAAAAATAAATCCACTACTGCTGTAATTGAATACAAACGGCGTGGATAAAAATGTGTTCTGATAATATTCGATTAAAATTTAAGGCACAATTCGAGATTATGTTACTGAAATAATACGACATCTGTTCGTTCATCAATTCATCGATACATACGGTACATGATATTATACACTAGGGTATAGAGTAAGGGTTAAGTTGCAGGGGTCAGTATTTTTAGTATAATTTGAATATAAATCTGATTACGAGTTTGTAAATTGTATCCGTTTCAGCCAAATTGCCATACGTATCTCCTAAAACGAGATTGCATGTACGGGTGTTTATTATGTAGGAACTATTTATGCCGTTAAATTGGTTATAATCACACCATATTTTGGTGGTGTAAAGAGTGCCAAAGGCATAACTATCTCCCATAATCTAATCACTGAATAACCTAATCTCGATTCAACGCAATTCAGTCGTTGATGAAAACTTTCAAGGGAGACCTCATGGTGGTCGATTAGTAGACTTCTTCAAATTAAGCGGCATTTCTTCTGACCAGAAAGGTTTAAATGAGCTATTGGCAATATTACCAATTAAATCAGAAGGAAATATATTGAAACTATGATGATAACTTGAGATTTAAACCTAACCTAAGGGTATCTGTCGGTGGGATTTGGCCTCTTCTAGAGATAACGGAGAGTTCCCGATTACCCGACCTTCTATGAATCACTTATTTCGCAGAGAACGGAGCTCTCCTCTGATCCTGAAGATGATAGCCCTGCTATTGAAATGGGCCCGTAACTCGAACGGCTATTCAACAGAAAATTCTACATATACTTATCTATAAAAACCTATTCTCGGATCCATTAAAAAAAATTTAAGGAAACTAGAAACATCTACACGTGTACCACTAATGACAAAAATGATGAATTTCACCGAATAACTGAACCCGTTACGTATTCAATGTGTTAGAAGTTACAATATTTAATATTAATCCTTTCTGAAGAAATTCTGTAGGCGCACCTAGGCTCAGAAAAGAAGAGCTTTTCTGCTGTTCGAATGGCAAAAGCTTCACAATTCTGTATCTCATTCCTGAAACGTCTCGTAAAATATTTTTCATAATCGATTCATATCTACATCAATATTAGTACCCTATAAGCCACCTTTTGGCGTGCGTCAATGCATGTGTAACTTGATATTAAACTCAATCAATTACAATTGAAGTCAGAATTTTGCCGAATAGCTTCAATTGTTACATGTTTAATAGGTTAATAGATACATTGTTTAATTAGAACCCTTTCATCACCTAGTTTTCATTACTTGTGAAATGAAAACAACTGTACTTTCTTACTTTCTCATCTTAGAATATCAAACACTGATACTGAAAGCAGTACCCTCAATACTATCTATTTTTTACAGAAAGGCAATATTAAACGGACCAATAACTCGAGACATTTTATTATTCGCAATCCATTCACCTGGTATCCCTGCAAAAAGCAAGATATCTCACTCTCCAACCCTTCTATACCTTATTTTGCATTCTCTCTGTGGCATTTTTCCTTCCGTTTTCCTCTTGTTTATTTACTATCGAACGCAGATAAAAAGGGAGTTTACCGTTATCTCCAATAGTTTTCAGCTTCTCTAATCCTATTCTACATGCCGTTTGTACAACTTCAGCTCCTTTTTCCCACCCAGCTCTTTTATTTTCCATTGTCTCATTTTTCTACTCATTGGATTCCCTCCATCCACTTTCACTTTTCTCCTCCCGCCAAACTTCTTTCTTTATTGGTTTATCCATCGAATATCTGTATGATTACTGAATGAATCATTTTCCAAGACCATTTTCCGTGGATAGGAAAACAAACTTAGAAATCTATTTGTTGAGACACTTCTACTTCTAGATGGCGAAGTCTGAGCACCTAGGTATCTGTAAATGCGATCGGCTGAATTCCTTCAACGTGTATTTTGTTTCGTGATGTCCTATCAAGAAAAATTACCAATTTCTATAAAGTGGATAATCTTGCCACTTTGGGTTGGTATTTTCGAGTGCAAGCATCAGATTAGCAGGCAACTCATTTGTTCTACGCCTCGGTTAAACATTTTCCTAAATTCCTTTTCTGGAACTCCCTACCTGTCTTTAATAGGAATTCTAGCTTGATGAAATTATTTAGGAGGAAACTTAAGTCAACTAACTGTAGAGTAACTTTAGGGTATTCCATGACGTCGAAGGAAGACAGAGGAAAAGACCTTTTGGATGGAGCTAAAACCGTTTACAAAGTTTATGTAAAATAGGATATAGTTTCATCCGAAACGTTTTTTCTGTTTCTACTTCTGATATGAATATACCATTGCAATACCTTTTGACTATGAACTGGACTAAACTGGGTTTTATGTTTTACCTTTTTCATATGTAATTATATCACAATTCATCATTATTGTGTTGTTCTTAATTGCCATTATTGTATTGTTCTGTATTAACGTTATTTTATCGTTCTGCCTTTTTTTTAGTTTTGTTCTGCATTTTTCACATACATGTAAACAATCGGAATTTTGTTTAGTATATTTTTTTGGTGTTGTGTTATATGTTATGTATATTAATAATCATGCTAATATCACAAAAAAGGAAAATAAAGCAATACTAAGAACATGCAATTAGTGGAGAAAATAAAAGACCTCTGGAAACAAGAAACAGTTACAATAGTCATTTCGGTTACAGGAATTTCAACTAAGATCTCCTATACAAAGATGAAAAATTAAATCTCAACAAAAATATTCCAAAGGCAGTCATTCTAAACAGCATCCATAGTCACATAAAATGCCACAGAGAGAATGCAAAATAAGGTATAGAAGGGCTGTTGGAGAGTGAGATATATTGCTTTTAGCAGTGATACCAGGTGAATGGATTGCGAATAATAAAATGTCTCGAGTTAATGGTCCGTTTAATATTGCCTTTCTGGAAAAATAGATAGCATTGAGGGTACTGCTTTCAGTGTTGGATATTCTAAGATAAGAAAGTAAGAAAGTATAGTTGTTTTCATTTCACAAGTAGTGAAAACTCGGTGTTGAAAGGGTTCTTATTAAACATTGTATCTATTAACCAGTGTATGTATCAGTGATCAAGATATTACGCTCGACTTTAGCTGCTGCACAGTCGTCAGCATTTCCACTTATTTTAAAACACAATTTTATTTTTTACTTTATAACTTCAGAATGTACTTCCACGAAGTTCGGCCGAATACAAAAGAGTTTACTATACAAATAAATTTGAAAAAAAGTCGGCGGACGCCGCTGGCTGACCTTTATTTATTTATTATTATTTGTTTTCTTTGACGAATATTAATTAGTAGGAAACTTCATTATATCTGTGATTTATTTTCTTACTTTCATTCTCACTTTAGTAAATGTTATATTTTTCTGTGTAATTAATAATATTTTTATTTTTCTGTAAATTTATTGGTTTTTTATATTTGCTGTATGTAATTTCATTATTGTATATTCTTTATTGTTATTTTTACTGTGTTTTCGCGGTTTTTTTCACCCCCCTTCGGTGCGGGAGTTTTCTCGCAACGTGGGTTTTTCTTTAGCAACCTTCATTTGCAAAGATTTTTCCCCACACTCTACGCTGTATTTTTGTTTTAATGTAATTTTAATTATTCTACTAACGACATACGAGGTTAGGTGGAAGAGAGGCCCACTTGGGCCTATCTTCGCCAGTAAATGGTCAAATAAATAAATAAATACAGCTAGGAAAATATCTTACTTAAAGGTTTCTTCCAGGAATCGCTCACAAATAAGCAAAGTTATCATCTACCTGGAATTCTTAATTAAAATTTTAATTGTAAATATGAACATTCACTTTAGCTGTACTATTAAAACTGTAAATATTAAAAAAAATGTTTCAGGTTTCAATATTTCCTTATTATATTATTTTTGTATTCCTTACAAATTACCTCCCATTCTTTGTTTTCTCTCATTCCTTACCAGATCGCCTGTTTCTTTCTTTAACTCCATCTCGTCTTTCTGCCACTCTCCCCTCCTTCCATTCTCTTTAACCCTCTCTGACAGTGTTTCCCCTCTTTACATCTTCCCATCCTTCTCTCTCTCCCCTTCTCTTTACGGGACTCCAAATTGCTTGCTCCTCACTTTCTTCCTCATCTCTTCACCTTTTTTCCTCTCAACCCCAATTCTCTTTCCCTTATCACTCTAATCATCCGCCTTTCTCCGTTTCTTTCAAGAAGGGCATCCTCCGTAATGGGCTATGCGTTGCTATGCGTATCCTTCCATTAACGCCCCCGAGAGATGATGCAGCTATCTACATGCCAGACTCTGCGAAATTATTTACATCGGGAATCTCGGATTCTTCGAAAGAGCTCCAGTCACACGTTTTATTCGAGTGCATTGAATCCGCTGTTTTTAATCAAATATGTAACACGCGATCTTTTAATAAACACGCAACGGATTTTTTTTAATGGCGGGATGTACTTGAGATTCCACGGGCTGCGGCTGGAATTCTCTGGTGAATGCCATTTTACGGTATGCAGAAGGAATGCGTCCCGATCTACGTTGCATAAATAGTGCCCTTTCGTGACCATAAAAACGTTATAGAGAATTCTAGCCAACGTAAGTTGTAAAATATTTTCACTCTATTCGATTTAATTTTAGCGTTTTAAGGCTTGGTGGGTAAATTATACCTCATACCTTTACCTCTAGAAATAGAAAGTTGTAATTGAAAGGATTACTGATAAAATAATAAGCTAATTATTTTATAAACCAAAGCAAACATAAATTTACTTATATAATAGAAAATTTATAATATGTAACTCCTAAAAAATATGAATGGAAAAATTACAGATAATTATTGGAAATTGTTTAATTTTATTTAAAACTATGATATACAAAACGATAAAGCCAATATAATGTTGAAAATATCTTTGTGAATACGTTGCATATTTTTTGGTGCAAATGCCCTATGTTGTTGACGCACCCTCTAACCTATTACTATAAAATTTCATGACAATTGAACCATGATTAGGAGAATTTAAAATATACAACTTTTCCCTTACTTGTCAATCCCAGGTACAATATTCATAACATTCACGTAAAGCGGATTCGGATAGTCATTTGAACTGCAAGTTTGGCTTCGGTGGAAGAGATCCCGGATTCGATTCCCGATAGGATCCTATGTGCAAGTGACCTAAGCTGTAGAAGCACAAAAAACTAACATTCAGGTTTTAATTGTCGGAATCTTATATTGATGAAACAACTATTTCTCTTTGCGGTTTTTTTAACGCCACAGGGAAAACAATAAATGTGGTAATTGCTATGAAATTTGCGACTGTTTTATACAAATTTCTCCCATTACCAAATTTAATAAACATAACAAAATAATTTTCAATGGTAGCCAGCATACAAACAACAAAAAATATAATTTTCGCTGCAATTGTTAATTCCCTATCCGATTTATATTGTATAAAAAGGTGTTGAAATGTTCAGTAAAGATTATTCTCAAGCTTCTTGGGAGACTTTTCACTATCTATCTCTAATTCCTCTTTTGTTTTCGTGCGCTTTTGGGTGCCGGGAGAGACAGATCCTTCAATGAAAATATCTGTAACCTTTCATTCAATTTACTTCGCAAATAAAATCCTTCCGTTTAAATTTTCACCCTTCTTTTTATTTTTACTTTCTCCATATACGAAGTATAGAGAAAGTATTGTTTTCATGAAAAAATTCGACTTCGAGATTTCAACGGAAATACATGTTTTGGGGTCCCTAGAACACGTTTTGACCATTTTCTGAATGATGTCTGTGTGTATGTGTGTGTGTGTGTGTGTGTGTGTGTGTGTGTGTGTGTGTGTGAGTGTGTGTGTGTGTATGTGTGTGTGTGATAATGGGCGTTCTAACTCGAAAACTAAAAGTCTTATCAATACCAAACTTCATATATAGTACTGTTGTGTGTGCTGTCAGAGTTGATTAGTTTTTGGAGTAAATCCGTTAACCGGAAGTCGAGCTTTATTCATTAAAGCTCATTTCCGGTTTTCAAAATATCTCCATAAATATGATATATACGTCTATTGTATTACTTATAAAAGTTTTAGATAGTATAATTTACTATAACTTTTGTATTTAACATATTTTTGTATCACCGGTTCATTAGGAGTTATTCGTGAAATACTGATAAACCGGAAGAAGATGATTATGTACTTTGTGGGCGCTCTAACATGAAAACTATTTGTCGGATCAACACCAAATTTCATAAATAGTACTTTTATTACAGTCGTTAGAGTTGATTAGTTTTTGGAGTAAATCGGCTGACCGGAAGTCGAGCTTCATTCTTCAAAGCTAATTTCCGGTTTTCAAAATATCTCCATTAATATGATATTTAGGTATATACTATTATTTATAAATGTTGTAGAAAATTTATTTTACTATAACTTTTGTATGAAACATATTTTTGCATCACTGATTGTTTAGGAGTTATCCATGAAATACTGATAAACCGGAAGTTGCTGATTATGTACGTTGTGTAAAGCTCATTTCTGGTTTTCAAAATATATCCATAAATATGATATATTGGTATATTGTATTCCTTATAAAAGTTTTAGATAATATAATTTACTATAACTTTTGTATTTAACATATTTTTGTATAACCGGTTGATTAGGAGTTATTCGTGAAATACTGATAAACCGGAAGAAGATGATTATGTACTTTGTGGGCGCTCTAACGTGAAAACTATTTGTCGGATCAACACCAAATTTCATATATAGTATTTTGGTTTGTGTCGTTAGAGTTGATTAGTTTTTGGAGTGAATCGGTCAACCGGAAGTTGAGCTTAATTCTTCAAAGCTCATTTCCGGTTTTCAAAATATCTCCATAAATATGGTATTTAGGTATATACTATTATTTGTAAAAGTTTTAGAAAATGTAATGTACTATAACTTTTGGTTGAAACATATTTTTGTATCACTGATTGTGTAGGAGTTATTCATGAAATACTGATAAACCGGAAGTTGCTGATTATGTACTTTGTGGGCGCTCTGGGCTCTATGGGCGAAAGGCCAATTTCATCGTTTTTCATCGATCATGTCCCGTAAAAATTATTTATCATGTTTTTGGCATCAAAGATAATATACAATATTAATAACTCAAATTCCAAGTTTAGATGGAATATAGAGTTCGAAATTATTGCGGTAGATAAATATTTACATCTTATATATATGGAGAAAGTCATGTGCTGGCCACATCAGATTTTTCCTTTTGCAAGGGGTTAAGTGTGATAGAAGCCTTTGGAATCTCAATTTCGCCCTGTCAATAAAGCCCATTTATCTCCTCCTCCTTACAAAGCCCATTCGCAGCACCCTTTCTCTTTTGTCTCCTCCATCTTTCCTTTTAGATCATCATTCCCCACTTCCATTCCTTTATCACTTCCACCGCAATAATTTCATTTATTTCCTCCCATTCACCACCTTCGTTATTTCCCATACACTATAAGCACGTTTCAGTGTGCAGGACCTTTATTTATGGCAGTTAATCCCGATTAAAAAAGTTTCTAGAATTAAGTAATGAAGGGACTACTCGCGGAGCCAAAACATTTTTACCTCTCCAAGGCAATAATTCATGTGTCCAGATTTCCCTCTTTCCAGTGCAACAGTCAACAAGAAGGCAACGAGCTTCTATTAATTACATTTTTTGTGGGATTCGCTGCGAATAATTGCTAGTTCCATACAAATGCTAATTACGCCGAAGGTGCGTTAATTTTCATTCGAGCTTAGAGAGATGATATGTCCTGAAATACATTCTCTTTCCGCTATTATATAATATGAATGATTTGGGTATCCTCCGTACGAATTCAATGCCATGAATGAATCCCTTCATCATTTGAATGAGTATGTCTTCATTCAAAAGATAGAAATGAGGTATTGAGAAGTAAAAATCGCTAGGACAGAACATATGGTGAAAAGTTAGACATTCCTATATAATATTTGAAAATTATGGAATTAAAATACAACACTCAATGTGACTTACTTCATGGAAAGCCGTCGGGAAATAAATAAATTTAAAATTCTTACGAAAGTATTTTCTTTTTTCTTTTCAGTTGAAACGATTTGCTCTCTATTTTTTCGTGAGATTGAAAGGGAGCGTACACATATAACTTCAGAGTTCTCAATTAGCATTTATAATGAAAAGTAAATCAGTATTATTTTGAGAATTGGATGAGTTTTACAAACAAATTGATGGGACTTATTAACATATTCCAAACGTTGGCATGTATCGAAAATAGTTAAGCAAAAGAGCATCAAAAAGGATGATTCTCTTCGGTTCTATTCTGTAATGTTTTGTCATATTTGAACCATATTTTCTCAAAATATATATCAAATATCTCTCTCCCGTTATTTTGGAAAAAATATACTCAAGGCACTAAATATTACTTAAGAAAATGCCCAAAATATCTAAAAATTACGAGAACCCAACCAAAACTCTGGGAGCGTTAATTAAAACGAAATTGTTATACTCGGTAGCTTTTATCGTAGAAAAGCATGTGCAGGAATTAAGCTGACTGGTTTATTGCAATTTTAATTTAAAATTCCGCATGATATAACCGAACAATGGGGTAAATAACTGGTAATTAAAATCTTCTCCTACTCCTTCTCTACGGATACAAGGAAGAAGCTCCTTCCTTTAGTGCATTTATCAATTTATCTCTTTAATACCGAAGCAATCACAGATTGATAAATGTAACGGTTTCAAATTGATAGACTAGCAAGACGAGAGTTCTTTTATAAAGATATAGAATTTGTAAATTAAGTATGAATGCAGTTACCATCGTTCCTGAATTGAAGATTTTTGAATATATCTTTAGTATTTTTATAAAAACTAAAGTTGTTACATAACCAAAATTATGCTTTAATCGGTTGCAGTAATTATATTTAAATGTCATTTAATCTTAGCATAAAGAAAAGCGGCTGCTGACGGTTATATTATATATAATTTTATAATTATTTCATATTTTTATTATAATTATATTCCATCTTTATAGATGAAAAGATCAATATTTATTTTTTTAAATATAGAAATTTTCCCTTTCATAATTAATGCATCAGCAATCAAACATAATTCAATACATATTTTCCCTATTTTAGGTGAAACAAAATTCTAAAACAACGATCTGATACAAAGCTAACCATAACAGATAGCTATTTGTATTCATTAAAATCAAACTTGTGATAGTTGGCCAATGGCTTCTGCGATTCTTCAAGCTTGGACATTTGAGTTACAAAGAGACATTCTGAAGATAATGATCGAATTGGACAGAGTTAACCCGTTCTTAAGTTAAAGCATCGATTGCAGAAGTTTTATAAAGTGAGACAAATAATGACTAATCCAATCCACCGAAATTTACTTGTAGCAACAGTCTTCAAGAAAAAAGAACGACTCAAGTAGTTCTCAGTAAGGACCCATAAGATAAGAAATATTTTATCTTATGGGTTTATCTCTCTGCAACAGCTCTCTCACATCACTCCTCCCGCGGTCGAGCACCATGGTGCATGCACCTTCGGACAACGTCGAATCAAGGAAACTCCTGCAAGGACACCCCCCTTCCCTCTTTCTCCCACACTCTCTTTCGACGCTTAAATTATGCATTAGCAGGACCCCATATGTGCTCAGGGGTCTTCGCTCACTTTCTTTCCACTTCGCCCTTCTTCTCCTAATTCCAACAGAACTTTGCTATCACAGGGAAAGCAAATAAATGGGAAAACGAAGGGTGTTCGGAAGCCAGAGAGAGTATGTATACAGAATGGCAAATGAGGGAAAAATCAGAGAGGAATAAAAATGAATACACAAATTAGTAATAAATGAACTGAAGGAAAGGATAATCGAATAATATTGAATAAAATGTAAATATTGGAACATTAATGAACAAAATCAGTGAACTTCGAATGATTTCTTTCAGTTGAAGTGATTAAATAAAAATATAAACCCATTAAATTCGACTGAAATATCAAAAATATTATCCTAGTGCACACCAAAACTACTTAACGCTTTATAAAGGATCTAAATTACCTTGGGCTCTTTTCACTCTAGGAATAAAAAATGTAGAAAATATATTATGAAATTCAGCAGTCTCCTAACTTCCAAGAATTTTTATTTCATTCATTGTCATTAACATTCAACTATAACTTGATTACATTAAGTTATAACTAGTCGTTACAATCTTATTTAAATATATTACCATTGATTTGTATTACTAGAATTTCACAGAAAATAGATATGTGTTCGTTTATATATTTAATAAGAATTGAAAAATTGAATTTTTGATGCTGTGTAAATTCGAAATTTAATTTGCTAAATGTAAGAAGAGACAGTATTCAAATTGACAAAATTTCATTCAATAAGTTTTATATTTCCGATCATTTCGAAGTTCATGTAGGGAAAAATCCAAACTATATTAAATTGAATGTTATAAGCGAAATGTTTTTTCTTGGATTAATGTAATTATTAAAATGTATTGAATTTAAGTTTGTTGTTATACGCGTACATGATCTTCTCTAATCCTAGAAATAACCCAATATTTACTCTCCATTCAATTGCGCAGATTAATCTTGTCCCCTACCTTCTTCAGAATATGTCCCTAAAAGTGAATTAAATTAAAGATTTTTCTTGACCGCATCATAATATATTCTGAACTTCTGAGACTCAATTGCACTGCAAATTACCAATGAACCTTTATGGAAAGCATGAGATAAAAACAAATAAATTTACCGAAGATTTCATTAGTTATTCACTTACTCAAGTGTAATTTTTATTATTACAAGTAATATAGAAAAGAATGAAAGATAACGAGTATTATGCAGTGATCCGATATACTATCCTTAAGATATATAGGTTCTAGATGAATTTAGTGAAGGAATAGTTGGATGAAAATTTGCAGCTTCTACTAGTGATTTATGTTGATTAATTTATTCTTGAAATTAGTCCTAGAACTTCTAATTGCAATCACGTTTCGTATGAAATAAGATTGTCACTTGGTTTTCCAGCCGCTATCAAAGCTGTCTATAAAACAAATGGCAGGTACCTAGTTAAAGTGATTATATCAAATTTCAGTTTTAAATAATCTTAGAAGGAGCGAATACTTGAAATCTTATGAATAATCTCTGCAAATGTAAAAAAATATTAATATGCCATTGTAACTATTACATACTTAATATTTATATTATATATAATACAATATTTAGGAATTCCAATAGCAGCATTATGTGCATTAGAGTGGCATTGTGGTCACCCATGCTTCAATAAAGTCATATAAAAAAATCTGATGCGGCCAGCACATGACTTTCTCCATATGTAAGATGTAAATATTTATCTACAACAGTATTTGCGAACTCTATGTTCAATCTAAACTTGGAAGATAAGTGATTAATTTATATCCTAATATCTATTACGTCACAAACATTATAAATAATGTTTTTCGGGACATGTTCGATGAAAAACGATGAAATTAGCCTTTCGCCCACAGCGCCCAGAGTGCCCACAAAGTACATAATCAGCAACTTCCGGTTTATTAGTATTTCATGAATTACTCCTAAACAATCAGTTACACAAAAATCTGTTTCATACAAAAGTTATAGAAAAAGTATTTTCTAAAACTTTTGTAAATAGTAATATATACCTAAATACCAGATTAATAGAGATATTTTGCAAAAACGGAAACGAGCTTCGAAAAGTAAACCTCAACCTTCGGTTAACTGATTTGCTCCAAAAACTAATCAACTTTAACTACACCAACCACAGTACTATATATGAAATTTGGTGATGATACTACAAATAGTTTTTATGCTAGAGCACCCACAAAGTACATGATTAGCTACTTCCGGTTTATCAGTATTTCACGAATAACTCCTAAACAATCAGTGATAGAAGAATACGTTGCTTCGAACAATGAAGCTCAACTCAACTGGTTAATCGATTTACTCCAAAAACTAATCAACTCTGACAGCACCCACCATAGTGCTATATAAGAAGTTTGGTACTGATACGACTAATAGTTTTTGCGTTAGAGCATCCACAAGCACACACACACACACACACACACACACAGTCAGACATCATTCCGAAAATGGTCAAAACGTGTTCTAGGAACCCCAAAACATGTATTTCCGTTGAAATCTCGAAGTCAATTTTTTTTCATGAAAACAATACTTTATCTTTGTACTACGTATATGGAGAAAGTAAAAACCAAAATGACCAATTCGTAGATACCGCATCAAAATACTTCGTTTCGCACATGGCGTTTTAAACTAAAAAAGCATTAACAAAAACACAGCATTTGCTTTGGTCATATGTATGCTCTAAAAATAAATCATATTTACGAGGAAAATAAATATAACGGATTTCAATTTATTAGTAGTATTTCACATGCAAAAGTAGGTTTTCTTAAATACGAATTGAGAGTGGACTCTCTCTCAGAAAATAAACCAACTTATTTAATTCTTCTCAGTTTTCGTTTGGATGGCACCAAAATATTTCTTAAGAGATTTAGGTTCTCTTTCTTTGTTTATATCTTGCCCATATTCTGTAATAAGAATGCTTCATAGAGCATTTTAGGCTCAATTAAACGTATATTCATTATGCATACGAAATATTTTGTATAAAAATTTCTAAAGTTTATGCAAAAACTTCTAATCGAACACATAGTTGATCACCTAACATTAGAGTTACTTAGTATTTGGATTTGGCGTTTTCTAGTTAAATGTAATATAGAACCCGTGAATCTGGTTAGTAAATTAAATGTAGAGTAAAAGTAATATGTCACCTGACATCATTTTAAAATTTAGTGTTATAATGTAATAAAAGCATTACAAACACTTTTAAATTTACCTAGGGAATCAATTATTCCACAGGATTACCTTTTTCTTTAATTTCACCAAGATACGCGTATCTGGTAATGTTAACTTTAATTAATCATGAGGAAAATTAGTCATAGCCACGAGTAACTCTAATGAAATTACTTAGCGCGCCGAACAAATACAATTATATCCTTGTGGTTAAGCTTTCTTTGCACGTAACGCAAGTTAATGCAATACGTAATATGGAGTATTAATGGAAACAGATGCCCACGATGGAATAATAGGGAATGACTCCTGCAAGTTAAATAACCCGCGATACACTAATGTTTTGCAGCTATGCATACCTCACAGAATGCGTTGATAAAGTGGATAGATTGCGTTATATTTTCGATACATTTTTTCTATCCTTTTGCAAAACTCGAGCAGTTTCGTTACTTAACTCCTCTTCTTGTTTTCGTTTCAACATACGATACTTTTATGGTGAAATTCATGCGTGAATATGGCTCAGAGAGCATACATGTACTTATTAAGTCTCCCAACAGCATCTTTATCATCTGTGGGAGTAAAAATATGTACACGACTGAAGTTAATTCAATCCTCTGCCAACTCTTTCAACGTTTTACAGGAGCAAACTCACTCTGATTGTTTTGAGTAAAGCAAGTTTATAGCTCTTCCCGTTAGAAACTTGGCTTCCCCCGCACTTTAGATAAACTGGTTGCTGACTTTTGTTCCTCGTCTCGCCACTCAGTCGTTAGTGGTTGCTCTTTTGCATTGGCCACGGGCTCTCTTATGAATTATTAATTTTGATATGCTGTTACTGAGATAATATTTTGATAGTTATATTTACCTATCTAATCAAAATCATTGTTATAAGTTATGAGAATGTATCAAAACAATAAGAATACGAGTATAAAGATAATATTTGGTGTTTAAAGTATTCATAGCACCTCGAAAGATACTAAAGGGTTTGATCTACGATAAACGATACGTGGTTTCAATTATTGTATTACAAGTAATTGCGACCTAAGATTTTATGACGATTTTCTCAGCTGTCGAGATATATGATCTGATATCCAACCTTGACCTGATACCTTACGATATAATCAGAAATTTTTTGAGGATTAGGAACTAAATCCAAGACTGAATGATTAACCACTAATGGAATGGGAATGTAAAAAGAGAATAAAGTTATTAATTCTAAATTTATTACATATATCTAAAAATGCTTATTAAGTTACGATTAAGAGTAGAGAGAGCTTCGTTACCGTTTATGTTAATAAAATTTGTTATTAATCAGAAAACGAAAATCGGGTCATCTAATTTGCTGTTTCATTATTGGTTATTTTTCTGTAATACAACTGACCAAAATGACATAAAAGTTGCTTGTTATTTAAGAAAAAAAGTCCCAACGTATTCCATATATATTCAAATGGCCCTTATCTTGCATCTTTTAAACTGAACGCTAAAAAGTCCCTAAAATTACACCAAAACTTATTTTATTTCTAATTTATTTCTCTGATGCATAAGTTTACCGGAGAATATAAAGTCTGCTCGTCATTTACAAAAATCCTGCAAACCTCGCTCAACGATATTTAAATGGCCATTCTGTTTACCTCCTGAACCAAAAGCTAAACAATAAGTAAACATTACTTTGAAACAAATAGTGGTAAAATAACGATTAAATTACTTAGTACACGCAATCTGGTGGAGGAATAACTCTACAACGAGAATGCAACCAATGTTACACTAAAGACCCAAGGGGAATATTTCATCAGGTGCAAATGTGTGGATGCACATGGGGATGTATTTTGTGCAGAAATTTCATAATGGACCGAGAGTGATGGTGTGAGTTTGTTTATGGATGCACGAAGGCCACTCGCGCTTGCACGTTGACCTCTTTCCCCACGAAATTGCAGCTCCATTAAAGAGAGGCATGTCCACCTCCAAAAAGAGGTTCAAAAGGATAAAATACAGCCTCGTCGAAGGATCGTCAAAGGTGAATATTAGAACGTAATAATACACATCGCTCGGCCTCTTACAGATACTGAAAATTTTGGTGACATTTTCCACTGTCAAGTGATAAAAATGGTGACGTTTTTACGTGAGTGAAGAGCGATATAGCGCATTGGATAGAGAAGTGATTTAAGGGGAAAGAGGAGGTTTATTTCGGAGAACAGACAGTCAATAGGAAGCTCTCCACTAAATTTACAAGTTAGCACTATTTCAAGTTTTATTATTATTCTTTCGTTTCAATTAACCCATACCAAATCAAATATATAAATACATCATACTGCTGATTTACTGATTTCGGGTCCAAATTACAAAAACTTTGAATATATTAAATGGAATTAAATCATTATTTTGGATGATTGAACAAACCAGAGAAGTGATTGGTTAGCTTCTATACGAATAGGAACAATGTATTCAACCCAACTTATATTTCCTCTACTGAAAATAAACGGTCAATTCAGCTAGTAAGAAATTATAAACGAATATCAGCTAAAATGAAATACATTAATAAGATGCGTCACAAAGTTATAAATCATTAAATCGTTTCTCTTTGTTGAATCACTTTTAATTCCGAACATGATTATGATCATAAGTAGAACCATAAGTAGGGCACCATAAAATCCCGTGTACATTCTTAAAAGAAGCCATTAAGACCTTAAAACCCACAGCTCAAGAGCTTCATCGCTCCAAGTTGAAAGGTTTTCGTATCCCCCTTAAGATCTGCTCTCAAAAGTTCTCTTTTACCCTTATATTCCAACCACGAGACACCTTCGAAGGGTATCTGACACCGGAAAAAAAGCTATTGTCTAAATGGGGGGATTGAAAAGCAGCAGCTGAAACAAGCCTGCCGATAAAAAGTAAAAACTTTTATTTTCAGCGCCTATTGCAGGAAATGTCACCTCCGTCTTTCTGCGGTACACACCAGCGAATTTTATTCCCCCTCAGAGAAGAGCCTGTCTTCCAGAAACGCCCTCCCGTTGAGCCCATTCTCCCCTTTCTTTCCTTGTCCATCATTTCGCGGGCATTATCTCCCATTCTAATCTTCCCGTTTCCATCCCACCTCCCGATATTCGTTCACCTCCTCTACGAAATGCTGTCTGACAGATTCGGATGAATCTATCTCATTCCTCTTCCCCTTTACCCATTTCCTGCCGTAGCCGTTCCGAAATTACCCCGTTTAAGGTATGAAACCATCTTAAACACGCCGAAGTCCGGCGATTTTGCAAGCTTGGTTCTGAACTCATTCCTCTACTAGAAATAAACCTCTTCTTCGATCAATATTATGTACCTTACAAGTGCGAGTAAAAAGAAATACTTATAAGGCACTCATTATCTAATGTGTGAGTATATGTAGAGGATGCTCTATCAGGAAAATGGAGAGAAATTCCATAATAGGGTTGATGGTTTAGTCCTTTTCCTGTAGGTATGCTATTTAACAGAATTAAATTAGATGGTTCAACTAAAACATTAATTTATGCAATGTCACATCAAATACACATACTCATTACACAGGTTTCAACGCATAGCACTATCATCAGATGATATGTTCAAAATAATGAGTAATAAATAAACCTTTGGATATGAACCGTAGGCTTGAAGTCTCGAAAGTGGTACTTTTACGATAAGAAATGTTTAATACGAACAACCTCATTGCTTGTGCTTACCATAAATATTTTACAAAATGTACAAACCTGGCCAAAATTAACGCAGCACCTAACCAACGATCCTACCGGCCACCGGAAGAACTGCCAGAACAGACTTTAAATGGCAACTGTGGTCAGAGAAGACGATGTTTGCGATAAGAATCCCTTAAGAATCGAGCTATGAGATAAGCGCGGAAAATTGCTGATGGATATTCTAGCCGGAAGAAAATACTTTCCATGGCGTAGTGTGGAACCTCGTAATTTCACGTGAGTCCAACGAAGTTTCATTGCGGCAGGGACCATGAATATTCGGCTGCGGCACCGATCGAAGATTTTCATCGCAAAGCTATTATTTAAGATGTGGTCATTGAGAAAAGAAGGGTTGTGGTTATGTAGAAAATATATTTACATTTAAGCGTAGGCAAAATTAAGATATATTTAGAGTTACGCTCTTCGTTTATGCAAATAAAGTATTCTAGCGTATCCAAAATGCCGCAGTGAGATATATTTGTAATGTTAAAAAATCGAATACGTTTCATAATCATACGCTAAATTATATTGGTTAGCGTTACAGTCGAGGTGAAATAAATATATTCTCGCAACTAACTAGAGCACCTTAAATACAAGGTTTCCGCACAATAAGTTTCACTTTTTTTTCTCTTTCGATAAGTTACGTCGGAATATTTACGACAAAATCTCGCGTAATAATTGCACATTCCTAAAAATCCTCGCAATTGTTTAACATTGCGCGGCGGTCTTATTTCTTGTATAGCGCATATTCGCTCGGGATCAGGAGCGATTCTTCCCAGGGTTAGCAAATATCCAAGAAAGGGAATCTGCGTTCGACAAAAAAGATTCCGACAGTTTTAATTTTATTCCCGCTTCATGGAATGTTTTTGAAAATGATCTCCAAATGGCGTAAATGTTGCGGAAACAATTTGGAAGGTATTAATAAATCATCTACGTAGTTCGTTACGTACGTGCTGACCTCCGGGCCTAATTTAATTTAAGCAACTTATAAGAAAAGCTCCACTGCTGCACAACCCAAAGGAAACACGATTGAAAACGTATCCTACGGAGTCATATAAGAAATCCGTGTACTTCCGGTTTTCCGGGTGCAACTCGAGTTGCCAAAAGGTGGGAAGTCAAACCAGTCGTGGTAAAGTATTTGACCCCATGAAACTTATTCAAATAGGTTCTGGACGCGCGTCGGTTCCTCTCTTTCAGGCACAGTAACGCTATTCAATTTATGCGCATCTAGACAAATTTGCACTCGTCCGTCCTTATCCTCGATCCGGTCGTTTCTGGTATCGGCCAGCTCGATTTTAGTGGCATTCTCGCTCAGATTTTCGCTGACTTCGCGAACCTGACTTTCGACTTCAGCCGATTCATTTTCCACCCGTGTGACCTTGAGGTCCTGCTTTCGCGCCTCGATCTTAAATATGCCCATTAACTCGGCCAAACGTTTTCGATCCTCCTCTCTCTCTCTTTTTTCCCTTTCGTCCCTTTTTCTTTCTTTTTTTCCTCTCTTTTTTCCCTTTTTCTATTCTCTTCTATTAAAAGCTGGACGAGCCTATTTAGGTTACCCGCGTCCCCTTCAATAGCCTTCGGTGGTGTTGCCACATTTGCCCTAGCCTCAACCTAGTCTCAACATCGTCTCCCAACTGCATTCCCTGCATACCCGGTACGAGACTCCCGGGGGTCTCATCAGCGTCATCATATTCGGAAATCTGCACTGGGTCCCGGTAAATCATGTACGGATCTTTGGATAAATCCATTCTATTATTAACAAATATCAAGAATAACCAAAATAAAGAAAACAATCTTTTTAACGCTAGATCAAAACTTAACAATTATCGGCGGTCGACTGACGACTTACTAACGACCCACTTGACTGAATATTCCTAGCAGTTAACCTAAACAAACGAAATTAAAAATTGGATGAAGGAATCTATTTCTTCACTCCGCCGAGGACCATCGGGAAGACTTCACTACAGGTCATGGGATGGACCATGGAAAGGGAGAGTTAGTAACAGGGAAAATTAAAAACCTAACCAACGAAAGTGAACAGATAAAAAAAAAAATTCTCACGCGACTTTAATAAAATCTTGACCTAACACTAAACTAATTCAACCACTCCTACCTCCAATAACCGAATAGCGTCGTACTCCTGCTCGATCCTGGTCACTGCACCAAATGTAACAAATCGATCCTGGTCATGGCACCAAATGTAACAAATCTGTCCTTGGCAACGGCAAATCGTCTTCCTTTATTTCTGAAGACAAAACATTCAATACAGAGAGATATAGAATATTAAGTGCTTTGGGCCTGCCGGTCAGCTGGGGACCTTCTCGTCTCCGCTCCGTAAATGCCCTTCGCCCTTCTGCCGCCTTCTCTGGCCTTCTCTCTCCGGCCTTCTGCCCCACTTCTTTCTTCAAAAGCACCCCTCGTCACTTTTTCTGCCCTCGGGCGTCCAAATGTCATTACACAAAAAACAAAACACACTCGGAAATCGCAGCACTCAATTTCTAAATCATCACACAAAAATTATACACACAATACAATTTTTTAATTCGGGATTTATGTTACCATATATATGATGAAAGAACCCATCGTCAGCATATGCATCTACAGACCACTAGATAGTTTAAAATGCTGAGCGACGAAATATGTTACAACTACTGTCACTCCCTCTAAACTTTTAACGTGGATTTTACCCTTAGTTTAACTAAGCAAACACCGACATTCCTTCCAACTCTCAGCATTTTCCCTATCTTTCCTTCTGTCCCCCGCAAACACAACTTCCGACCGCAATCCCGCTTAAACGGCTCCCCCTATCCGCTGCAATCTCCACTCGCCTCTCACATAAATGGTCAAATTAAAAATAATCTGATAAAAATCATGCGTGGTCCCTGACCAAATTTACGACCACAATTATAAAAAGGCTTCCACAAAAAGTAAGCGATAACTGACACGCGAATGGATGTTATAATCTCGTGGGCTTTTTTAATTAAAAAGACTTTAATCAAATGTGTAACTTCCAATAAGTGTGACAAAACTAGGGCATTTTACAATCCTTTTAATAAATAATACATACATAAATTAGCTAATCCATCATAGAGCGTTATATCACTAGGTTTAGTGAACGTGATCATCGTTCAAGTAGCTTTAAATCCTTCAATACATTTCTGGACACCTGTGTTGGTATCAAAATGCAATATAGATGCACGTGGAATGGATAAAATCAAAATTTTAATATCTTGCTTCGAGAAACAAAATTCAAACTGTTAATTTGATATTCAGAGCAACTCTGTCGTAGAAGCTCCACAAATGACGGAGGTCAGTTAATGCAACAGACTAAATATAATAAAAGATCATCAGCCATGTATAATTGAATTTAGTTAATTTGTTGTTCCTAGTAAATTATTATAACACAATTAGAATGTTGATGAAATAACAGTGCTGAATCCTAGCAATCGTCATAAATCTGTATTTAAAAAATCTGATGTGGCCAGCACATGACTTTCTCCATATATAAGATGTAAATATTTATCTACGACAGTATTTTCGAACTCTATATTTAATCTAAACTTGGAAGATAAGCGATTAATTTATATCATATTATCTTTTACGTCACAAACATTATAAATAATGTTTTTCGGGACATGATCGATGAAAAACGATGAAATTGGTCTTTCGCCCATAGAGCCCAGAGCGCCTACGAAGTACATAATCAGCAACTTCCGGTTTATCAGTATTTCCCACATAACTCCTACACAATCAGTGATAAAAAAATATGTTTCATACAAAATTTATAGTAAATTAGATTTTCTAAAACTTTTATATTCAATACAATATACCTGTATATCATATTTATGGAGATATTTTGAAAACCGGAAATGAGCTTTGATGAATGAAGCTCGACTTCCGGTAAACCGATTTACTCCAAAAACTAATCAACTCTGACAGCACACACGACAGTATATTATAACTTATTTCTTTTGTAATGAATTAAAAGGTTGACTTTCTATATGAACTCTAACATACAGACGTTTTTTGACATTTAGCTCACTATAGGAGACTTCTAAAAAGAGTTAAGGATAAGTTAATCCTCTTTTAAATTTCAAGATTCTCTCAAAAATGTATCGATGAAGCATATAATAGTAATAAGATATGTTCAATCCCTTGAAAAGGGATCAAATCATGGAATGATAAATCAAAAAGTAATGAAAAAAACATGAACACCGCCATGCATTTATTGATGCATCATCAAATCAATTATCAAATTATCCCGCAGCTTACGATGAAAGCAACAAAACATATTGACTACTTACTTTTCACCAGTTTTCTTGTTACTTACGAATATTGTCATTGATACTATCAATATATCGCGGCTAACACCATGATATATAAGCATCGGTGAAAGTTGAGAGCCCTAACTATTAAATCAATATAAAACTAAGTTTATAAATTAAATGGCCGATCATTCATTACATTTATCTTAATTATCCAACGTATTTAAGCATATCCTACAGTATATACATTTTCATCGAGTAACATCTTTAAAATATTTATTTTTATTCATTGGTTCGTCAGTGATTTGAAATATGAATATTAAAACAGACGATCTCAAACGTCATATTTGCTTTTGGCACTTTAGTATTTCAACGAAATACCGGATAGGGAAACAATTAATTTATATTTATCACAATTATTACAAATAAATTGACTCAGAAATATAACAAAATTTTCAATACAGGTTTGAATGCCAATCAAGCGAAAGTTTAAATTATAAATAAAATAATACGCAAATTTCCCCCAAAATGGCAGACTCGCCCTTTTACAAAATGTTCATTGAGAATTCAAGAGGATTAACGCTTTTTCAAAATGCTTCTTTCATGATGAAACGCCAAAAGAATATTGGTCCCTTTCATAATGAAAGCCAGTTGTGTAATAAACGGGAGATCAACTTCCATTAATCTTTATTATCGGTAGTCATAAATTTTCGCGCGTGTTTGTACGAAATAGTTCATAGAATAACAAACATTTCCCATAAATAATATTTCGGAATCGGCTCCACGGTCCTGTTTGAGATGACATGATTGATGTAGAGTCAAAGCGGAGAAAAAAATAGTGTCGGAAAAAGGGAAAGAATTGGAAGAAAGCGTGAAAGGAAAAGCATTAGTGTGAGGAATACAAGGGCAGAGAGATTTTTTATTTATTATGCATATGGGAACGGACGAAGGAACGCGTCAAAGTCAAAAGTCTCGTTTATCACCGGAGTTTCAGACTGCTCTACGAACTTTGATCTATTCCTAAGTTTATGTGCTTTTCCTAGCCGCTACTTGTTGAAAGACGTATTGTGTGCCATGAGAGAATGTTAGCGTAAACGTAGAGAATAGGTACAGTGTGCTCGAGTCTCCACAAAGACAGTACTTCCAAAGACAAAATCGCTAAAGTGACCCAGTTATCAATGCTTCATTTGAAAGGAGATTTTAGTGAAACTAAATAGCCTTTTGGAGGGAATGAGACTTGACGCCCAAGGATTAATGGTAGAAAGGTACGAGTCGTAAAGATAACAGCTATTAACTATTCTACAGGACCAAATAATACCATAACTTGAGTATAACTGTATTGAAGCATAGGAGAATTAGAAAAGAATGGGTTAATAATCCGTTATAAAATATCGAACTTACGTTTTTATCATGGTTTCTGGAGATATTTCTCGAAGATGAATTGATTATACTAGAAAAAATAGCAATATTTTATAGTTATTTTTGATTTCCTACGCTCATGAAACAATCAACTAAAACTAATGGATAATCGAATATTATCAAACAAAAAGAATAAATATTAAATAGTTTTTTCAATATTTTCATAAATTTAAATATATTTTCTTAAAAAATCAATTCGACGACTAAGAGTAGAATTGTTGGAAAAGCATACCAAACTTGCGACTTTCAATCGCTCAACTTTTTTTGCACCACCTCATGCTGATAAATAAAATTCTCCTAATCTTTAGCTAAACTCATCTACATATTTAATTTTTCTACCTCGTTTTAATTGATTTAAATACTTATCAAATGCTCTGATGATGTACAGATAAAAAATTGAGAGGGGATAATAACTGATAACCTGGTATAAGCACAAAATAATGTATTCTTTGCTAAATTAGGTATCGCTGGTCACATGAATAATGAGGTATTTCATATTTATTCCAGTGATTCGAATAATAAACTTTTACTTTGACAGTGGGATATATCAGCATAAATCTATTTTGCTTTATTATGACCCTAATGATTTTCCCCCCTTACCTATTAATCATTACATAAACCATTCCAGCTCAAATAAATGCACGAATTACCAACCTCATTAAACATCGTTCTTTCAAAAATCGATTTCAATTTCGTAGAAATATTCTCGCAAGATATTCACACAACGTTAGGTTGCTTTTACTTTTGGGTACAGGCATATAATGTAATTGAATACTTAATAACACTAATAATATGATAATTAATGAATAATGATGACTGATGATCTATAATGGCTAATTAATAATCACGATAATGGAATAAAGAAATGTATAGGACATATCTATCGGTTTATAATATACCAAAACTTCTTTATAATACAATTCCTCTTCGAATATACGAGTTTCTATGTTATTATATTTTTGTTGCATCTTGGGTAGTATTCCACGTCCTTAAGCTATAATCATTATCTTTCTTTATTCGATATTTTTATATATATTTATATTAGATTTTAAAGCTTTTGCTATCCGTTCATGTTGACTACTCATGGGAAGTTTATTTATACTTTAACCTTCAAAATCTGATTGTATTCAATAGTTAAGAGTTATATTATATTCCAATATTGAGCTAAGGTAAGTGTTTAGTTTTATTCTCATTATTTTGTCATTAATTAATGATACAATTTTTAAATTAACATAACTGAAAACTTTGTCTAACTACATTAAAATGTTATTGTTTATGATCAATTATGCTTAAACTGTAACGAGATTTATTCAAAATCAGTAAACGGAAGTAAACGACATTCTGGTTGCTACAAATGAGCTCATGATGTGTGTACTGGATGCGAAGAAGATGATGAGGATTTCGTTTGTGAACATTTCAAGAAGATTCCTAAAACAAAATAAAGTTTATTTTAGCAAAAACATATTATTTCATATTGATATGTTCTTAATTGTAACATTAATATTGATTTATAATAGTTATTAATACAAATATAAGCTTGATTTTTATATAACCGTGTTTATCGTTTCAATATTTCTTTTTGGGGTATAATTGCTACCCTGGCCGCTTTACCCCGCATAATGGGGCAAAATGGCCACTTTACAAGAGTTGGAAAAAAAAACTAATATTGCGGAAATATCTTTCACATTCTGTCTTAGGGTGGCCACTTTTCCTAAATCTCGCTACGTTAACGTAGTAGGATTATCATTCAATGTCGCAATAAAGGAAATAGGAATGTTTTGTTGATATCATGAAAAACTATGCTGTTATGCGTTATACCTATTAGATCGGAATTTGAATAATATCTACATCTTTTTATGTACCCTGCAAGCTACCCTTCGGCGTGTAGCAGTATACACCATAAGTCTATTTCCGTGATGTGTTGCCGTAGCGTATCGCTGGTGGAAAATTGAATTTTTGAGGCCACTACTCCTAGCATCTATTACTCTTATTTTTCTCGCAGAACAAAGATAACACATCACAGAATTCGTTATAAAGCACATTAAACTGCCCTTTACATTGTAGTATCCCACTTCTTGTGGATCTTACACATATATGGAACAAATACCTTACAGAAAATATAGGTGTAAGGCGATAATAATGTGAATAAGATTTGAAAACATCTCATGTCATTAATATCGTAACTCACAACCCACTCGATATATGATTGGATCACACTTCCATTGTTATTCGATAAAGATGGCCCACCAGGTTGGAAATAATGCAGGTCACCTCGTTCCTTGGAAGGGAAACAGAGATTTCGTTTTACATGACCTGACGGAGAAAAGAATCAGCTCCACGAATCCACTCCACCGTAACAGGAATGATGACAATCCGTGCGAACGAGAGTCATACGAGAATCCCTTCGCGATAAAAACAAAAGGAAATCGAAGAGCACCCGAGATCCGGGAGGAGAGCCGAAAAATCACCTTCAGAGTCACATCTCATATCTGGGTTACGCAATGGGAAGGGTGCAAGGGAGATGGCGATGAAAATCCGCTCACAGTATCCAACGCGCCAATGTCCATAACCCGTCCACCATACATTTGTTTGCCGAACCGCACTCTTAAAAAAAAAAACAGATCTCTCCCTGACCGGGGACTATTCCAAAGCCCATTGCTCCGAAAAAACGTACAAGGAGCTCTGGGAAATGGTCAGCAGGAAGGGAAGGGGTGACCCGACGGTTTTGCGAGTGCGTTTGTCCACGGCTCGATTGGTAGCGGACTCTTCAGAGGCAATCCTCAAGGGGAAGGCCCTCTTCAGGGACACGAGGACTAGATACCGAATACGGGAGACCCCTTAACCTCTCTTCCGCAGTCGTCTGCGGATGACGGCTCTGACAGCATCGATCCCAAATGGAAGGAAATGGGAAACCACACTCTCTCTCTCGCACTTTTCTCGAATCGGGTGGGCGTAAAATGGGAAACGGGCGGGATTGAATTTATTAGAGGAAAATTGGAGGGATTAATTAAAAGGATCACCAGGGATCTGTTATATTTTCTTTGGGGGAACATCGAATCGATATGAGGGAAGTTTGCGCTCAAAAATTCCGCTATTGCGAGTTTTAGATTTTGAGTGGTTCGGGACAAGTGGTAACTTAATCCTCAAAGGAAGAAGCTGGTGATCGCCGTATATTTCCTTTTATTACCATTCCAAAATCCGCTACACACAGTTTTGGATATCCGCAAATCTACTAATAGCTTCCATTCATTCCTCTGTACTAATATTGGTATGAACGTAATTTCGTGGAAGATTTTCCGGTGAACTTTTAGAAATACTTTCAAAATTCCCTTATGAGTGGATGATTAATTAACCTAAAACACGATCCATTGCCCTAAAATATAACTTATATCATCAAAATATTTAACCTATCCATTTCTTCAACCTCCGATAAATACTTTCAATCATAATTCTTCCTTTACCATTTCCTAATCTAACCCTCCATCAACTAAGCCCACTTTTTCTATTCTTCGCTACACCCACATCCTTGAGGCCTCCACTTTTTATGCCAAACCTTTCAAGTGCACACCATTGTGCAGCAGAACGATGCAGGCTAAGACTTTTATTGTTCCATTGCTGATACATTTTCCAGATCTCTTAGTCATCTTTTCCCTCGTGAAAGCTACTTTCGCAACTGCAACTCTTCGTGGCATATCTCTCATACTAAAGAGCGTAACCATATAATGTGTTTAAAAGATCGTCCATGGTGCAATGAAACTCTAGCGTCACTTATTAACAGATAAAGTATGATTTTCATCACATTAAAGTTATTCTTTGCGTGATAGCGTTCTTAAATTAATAATTGGACAACATTACAAGAAGAATTCAGGCTTATTTGTAATTTATGTGAAGATATGAAACTCATTTGTGGAAAATTTGATAAGTTAGAAACCAACTATAATAGGATTTAAAGTAGTAAGTGAAATTTAGAGGAATTTCATTTATAAATCAAAAATAAATTAAATGTATTCCCACAGACATTTATTGAAGCAACCACGGTTTCGGTCTGATGATGGTATAAACTAGCACCAAAACCATGGTCGCTCTAAAATATTTTTTTGGAAAGTAAACATTTTATTTTTGCTCCGATAGTTTCATTTATAATAGGTTGTTCTCAAACACATTTGGTATAGAATATCTGATATATTATATTTGGCACGATTACGTATTAATTTTACCATAAAGATATAACGTGGATGACATTT